>PVHT021183631.1:1919824-2007802 GCA_004024745.2 Catagonus wagneri | reverse complement strand
CTAGGGGTCTAATCGGAGCTGTGGCCACTGGCCTGCGCCGCAGCCACAGCAACGCAGGATCCGAGCCGCGTCTGCAACCTACACCACAGCTCACGGCAACGCCGGACCGTTAACCCACTGAGCAAGGCCAGGGATCGAACCCGCAACCTCATGGTTCCTAGTCGGATTCGTTAACCACTGCGCCACGACGGGAACTCCCGAATTTTGTTTGTTTTGATTCATTCCGCCAATCTCTGCCTTTTGATTGAAGCGTTGAGCCCATTTACTTTTAATATGATTATTAATAAGCTAGGATATTTGCCTGCCATTTGCTATATGGTTTTCTGTGTATCTAATGGTTTACATTTCTTTATTATTCTATAACTGACTTCTTTGTGTTAGATATCTTTCTAGTTTACAATTTTAATTCTTTTTTTCCTTTTACTATGCATTTTTGAGTTATTTTCTTATAGGCTGCCTGGGGATTGCTATTACCATTTTAATTTAAAACAATCTAGTTCAGATTGATACTACTCTAAATTGTTCACAAAAACTTTGCTCTATCAAATACCACATTTAAACTTTATTTTTAATTTTTTTAAATCAAAAGTTAGTGTAAATATTATTGATTTTAACTTTCAAGTAAGTACGAACAGGTATGTGCTGGCTGCACTGTCATCTGAATTTTGCTATTTCAATCTGGCTCAAACTAGAGCAACTAAAAATTGTTACAGGCAATTTCAAGTGACAAAAACCCATTCCCTTTCTCTACCATAAATCAGGAGTGTAAAAATGACCAGAAAAACAAGATGCACAGCAACTCTGTCCAGATGTAAATACTAAGTTCTCTGAACATCTAGTGAGATAGGTCTGACTTAACAGACCCATGGGAAACAGCGAGACCTTCTTGTTCAGCTTCACTAGGAAATAACAGCCAAGGCGCCTCTGCCCTGCAAGGGTCACAGAAGGAAGGTTGTGGCTGTGATTATTATGGTAGAAAAGATGCCAGGAACTCAGAGGGTGTGTCTTGAATTCTGAAGCACACATCCTTGTTACATCATGCTTGGGCCACATGGGACTTTCTTCAGTCTCACAGGAATTGATTTGAGGAAGGCAGCATGTTTCTATGTAAAGAGCCGAACCCTGGGCTTGACATCTCCAAAAACAGCTGGTCAAGTGGGACTGGTTTGTGTAATGTACCACAGCCCTGGCCCTGCTCTCATGGGTGGAGAAACTATTACTAGTGGGAATCAACACACTCTTTCTTCAGAGCATGGTCAAATTAATTCCCTCTGTTACCGCAGCATTCTTACTATTTCCCTAAAGCCTTCCTCCTGTGTGTGCGGATGGGGTGTGTGTGTGTGTGTGTTGGGGGGAGAGCCAAGGACAAGAAGGAAACACCAGACAGGATTTCAGATGACTTGAAGGGTGTAACAGACAATAGAGTACCTTTCCTATCCTTTCCTTTAGGGCTTCAACTCAGTTTAGTTTGAACTAGTCTTTGCAACAAGCTCACTGAGATGGAAGGAAGCTCTCTGGTGTCAGCGCATAACCAGGACCTGTCAGCTTAGCCTTTTGTGTTTTTAATGTTACTGCATCTAAATCTTACATTAGATATAAATATAGAGTGACTCATTTATTGTGTATTGTTGGAAAATCAAGAATCTTTAACCCACAGAGACAGGCTCATAGACGGAAACAATTCAAGAAATGGGGATTGCAGGAGAAGGGCTTTAGAAAGAACTTGGGAAGACGAGCTTGCTAGCAAACAGGCTGGATTAGTAAGGAGTCTAAAAACCATCCTATCTCTTACAGAACCCTCTAGATTTCTACTTGGGGCCTACTTCAAACATCAGGACTCTTGGTGGACTTGGGTAATGATGGTGATAAGAGCTAACATTTATTAATTAAGTTCTTGCCATGTGCCAGGCATTGTCCTCAGGCATGTTATCCTCATATCAACCTTATGAGGTAAATAGCATTATTATCCCCATTTAACCAATGAAGAAATTGAGGTACAGGTCATGCAAGTCTACTGATCAATAGAGGCGAATGACTAGCAGCCCAGACTATTTTGGGGGGGTCATGCCCACAGCATGTGAAAGTCCCCAGGCCAGGGACTGAACTTGCACCACAGCAGTGACCCGAGCCACTGTAGTGGCAACACTGGATCCTTAACCTGTTGTACCACAGGAGAACTCCTGGCAGCTCAAACTTTTATTCATGTAATCCCAAGAACAAGTGAGCCTACCAGGCAGCCACTCCTGGGACCTGGTTTGAGGGACTGCCAAAGGTCCCAGTCAAAACCTTCCCACTCTCACAGACTTGTTAGTGTCTGAAATTCTCATTAGGATCATGTATTTGGACGAAATCTATGTCTTCTGGCGGTCTCCTTGGTTAACACATACATGTACCATCACACAGAGAACCTTCTCCAGAATAAGCCAGTAGATAATCTTGCCTAACATACAGGACCCTGAAGCTGAGAATACAGATGAACACTGACCATCAACGGGGTTAAAAAAAAAACCTGCCCCCTCTGAATGTTCCCTGGGCTGGGAAATCTGAATAGGGCCCTTTGTGGGGTCCAGCATGGCCTGGCCCTGAGCCCCTCAAGGAAGGAGCTGGGGGTGTTAGTCTTCCTTTTTTGTCATCATGCTAAGGATCAGCTCTTCTCAGAATTTTTAGGTACCTTTTAAAGTATCCACAATCCCCAAACACTTTTTATCCTTAGTGTTGACTGGATCGCACTACAGGATGATCTACAGTTCCACCAAACAACCAGCTTTCTCTCTCTTTTCCCCTGCCCACATTATGAATATGGCTTTATGTTTCTCTGATTATATAAATAACACATGTGCACTATAAACAATTCAAGCAATACAGACTCGTGAGGAATAAAGCCAACCAGCTCCTCCCCAGTGATTCTGGGTGAGGGAACTTTTTATATTAGGGGCTACGGAGCAGGGGTGGGAGGCCGTCTAAGCTCCCTCCTTCTCTCCCCTGGGGCCCCTTGGAGGTGGGAGAGGAGGCAAGTCCAGAAGGTCTAGCCTTAAAAAGTCCTAAACTCTTCCTGGTCCCACGCCTTTCCAATGTCAGCTTCAATCTGTCACCCCTCTGCTCCCATCCCCCCACCAGGCAGAAAACTGCCTTCTGGAATGGCCCACAGCAACCTTGGCTTGGCCCAATTAGGAAGCACAACAATGTGAAAAGCCTCTCCTTTGTTCCCCCAGGGTACCCATCTTAAATAACAACTCTCTTATTTTTTTCCCCTTCCTTCCCAAGGAGTTAATCACTTTTTAGAAGTAAATGAGAGCTCTGCCTCATTACTATGGGACAAAAGCTTTTATCGCAAAGACAAGAGCCCACACATTGAAGTTTTCTCAGTGCTCAGAGTTCTTCTAACAGCAACGAGGAAGAATGATTAGAGGTAACTAATGACACTGTGGAGTTCTGTACATACAGGCGGGCAGATTCATCCCTAGGGGAGCCAGCCAGGAATCCATAAAAACGAAGACACCGAAGAGGGAGAAAAGCAAGAAAAAAAAGAGAATGGATGCAATAACATATAACATAACATAACATAACATAACATAACATAACATAACATAACATAACATAACAAAACATAACAAAAGCCAGGTTCAGCAACACAAGAGCAGAGAGCCCTCAGTCCTCTCCTGAGCAGCTGCAGAATCTCGGGTTTGCACAAGTCATGACGAGATGGGGCAGTGTGACTTGGGGGACAGCTTGGAAGATGGCCCTAAAGGAATCTTATTGTTCTGAGCTTGGATTTGTTTATTTGGTGACCCAGAGCAGTTTTCTGAGCCATCTTCCCCTTTTAAAATCAGGATCAAGTAAGAGAATCAATTAAATAGAGCCAGACTAAAAGACATTAAAAAAAAAAACACTATATTTAAAGATCTCTTTCAGTCCAGATCCATAGAGAACAACTTTTATGAAGTATTTGTATAATGTTTACTATGCTTTTTGGAGTTTCTAGATAGAAAGGGTTAGACAAGTTTAATGATGAAGCAGAGCAGGACTACAGCTATCAATAGATTGTTAGCTGTTTCTGAAGTTAGCTATTGATTGCTGCTTCTCCAGCTTAGATCAAAGTCGTTTGTTCTACTTAAATAATTAAAAGCAAAAATGCTTATAATTTTTTGAGTTCAGGAACATAACATTTCATTCATTTTAATGTTATTATCCTCTGACTACATTTCTATCCATCCCTATCATGGAATACTATGCTACAAAGAAAAAAAGATTATTAACTATACTTACATAGAAAGATTATAGATGATGTATGGATGATTTCAAAAGTGAGTTACTGAATACTATATATCATGAGCACACACATATTTTAATATTTGCATAGAAAAGCTTAGAAGATTATTTTTCTCTGGAAGATTTTTCTTCCTACTCTTTATTATTCTATATTGCTGGCTTTTTTTTTTTCAAACGTATGCATGAATTTTATGTTTTCCGTTTCAGAATAAATAAGCAAAAACATCCTCTTCCTCTTACAGGTAGGGAAAGTCAAGTTCAAGAGAGAGTGAGCATTCTGTCATATTCAGCAGTCTAATCAGGATATGCAATTTGTTGTTGCCAGAAATTTCCTGTTGAGCAGACTGAGACTCTAGCTGAATGCCACTGAAAGGAGGTCATGCCAGAATGAAAACACAGGACCTAAAAAGGACAGACACTTTGCAATTATATAAAACCATATTTAAAATAAATGTAAGCAATGGTTGCTTAGAACTGAATGACTTATTTAATGTTGTAGTAATTCAACAAATATTTACTGAGCACCTCCTAGGTACTGAGCTAGACATTGGGGAAAACAAAGATGAATATGATGAGGTCCCTGTCCATAAGAAGCTGAATGGCCAGCTTTGAGGTAAACCAGAAGGCTTTAGGAATCCAGAAGATGACACACGGCAGAGAAATACTCGCTTCCGAGCTCCTCACCTCAGGGTGAACAGCAGTCCAAGGCTTTCATGGCTTAAATCCTTAAACTTCTAGCTGCCCCAGATGAATCAGATCAGTCTATAAAACAGGCGTCCTTGTGGAGCATATGGATCATATATTCATTGAAAGTGTGTTTTCTCTCTCTGTCAGACAAGCAAGACTGCTTGCCTATAAACCAAAAGTCCTCACCATCGAACTACCACGTTTTTAATTTCTTAAAAACTGTTCTTGGCTCTCTAGTATCTAATTTGCAAACTCTTTGGCAGGTCCTTCTCAACCTGGGCCAACTCACTGCCCGGTCTCACCTGGTAATTCCCCTCCCCCACTCCTGACTCCCAAACCTGACTGTGCTGATTAAAAATGTCAGGCAAGCCTTACCTGGGGCCATTCTCTCTCCCCTGAATGAATTTCATTAGAGCCCCGCTCCACAGTCACCTCCTCTGTAAAGCTATCCTTCATCCCCTCCCATTCCTCTACTTTAAGAGGCTTTGATTATAGAACAACTCCCAGGCTTTTACTCAGGCCATTCCAGTTGTTAAAATACAAAAATACTGCCATGCCATCTGGCAAATAGCTGCTCTTCCCAGGGCCCTAAGGGTTCCACTATTTCACCAGCCCCAGGACCCTCCTGCAAGATCCAGTAACTAAGGAGTTACTGCCTGGCACAGTGGAGGGGGTGCTCCAGGACCCCCTTCCCCCATGGTCTGGCATCTGTCCTGCCTGGTCCCTTCCTTTACCGGACCAGTGGTGAAGTGTTTTTACTATTCTCCAGCCCATCACACTACATGATGACCAGTGGTTCCTAGGCTTGATGATGCAACTAGGTTTTGAAAATTATGTTTTATTTGTCTTTGCTTTTTCCAAAACCTAGTCCAGTACACAGTAGATGTTCAGTCAGTGCCAGCTTGGTAAACGACCACATTTCCAAAATTATTACTAATTTCATCTGAGTTACTTATTTGATGCCATTTTGAACTGGAAAGAATATTTTACAGCCCATCATTAATGATTAAGTGAGACTAAACCAGAAAATGCTGTATTTTGTCGTGGAAGAAATGACATAAAGGACTTTCATAAAGTTTAATATGTGGCAAAAAAGCCGTGGCTCACTAAAACCCCCAAATGATTTTTTAATTGCTTTGAAGTCATTATTTTTAACTTTCTATCTGAACATTTTCAAAGAGCCTTATAAACCAGAAAAGCTGTTGAATGTATGTTTCATGTGTTTTTCTCTCTTCAGGAGTGGAGGTGAATATGGAAAAGGCCCAGAGGAAACCAGGAAGAGAAAGAGCAAACGTAAAAGGAGGAAGAGGAGACGCACAGGAATGGAATCATCTAGAAACGAGGAAGGGGGGCCTGAATAATCAGAACTGGTCTCTACCTAGTGGGAGGATGTAGATACCAATTTAATAATAAAGGTTCTCATTATTAAAACTTTCTGGCCTCACATTGGTACATAACTATGCGCATCTGATGCATGTATTTTTTTAAATTATTTTTTCATTGAGGTATAGTTGGTTTACAATACTAAATAAGTTTCAGGGTTATAACATAGTGATTTGCAATTTTGAAAAGCTATACTCCATTTACAGTTATTATAAAATTTGACTGTATTCCTTGTGCTGTACAAAATATCCTTATAGTTTATTTATTTTATATTCTATAATAACCTATATGGGAAAAGAATCTGAAAAATAATGGATATATGTGTATGTATAGCCGATTTACTCTGCTGTACTCCTGATGCATGAATTACTCAGTCCTGTTTCTGTTGCAAGTCACAGAAATGCAACTGAGACTAAACATTAAGGCAATTTATTGGCTCACGTAACTGGAATGTTCAGGGGTAACTGACCTCAGGCGCAGTTGGATCCAGAGCCTCAGATGATGACCTCGGAACTTCCCCTCCTGCCCCCATGGAATCTCTTAGTTTTGTTTATCTCTGGGTTGACTTCATTGTCATTCTCAGATGGGTTCCCTGTAAACAGTGGCAAAGATGGCCAACCAACAGCTCCAGGCTTACATTCTAACCACTTTAGCAACTCTGATCCAGCAAAGTCCTGGACTCTAAACTGGCTGCTGTAAACCATCTCTACAGCACGGGTACATGATCCCTCTGTGGGTCAGACCTCGAGCCACTGGGTAAGACAAAAGCTGAAAATTGAAGAGAGGTGTTCCGTTACAAGAAAAAATGGGCTCAATCACTTTAGAGTTAGACAGACCTGAGTTTGACTCCCTTTTCTACCATTTACTAGTTGTTTTAGCTTCAGAGAGGTTTTTAAACCTCTAAGCCTATTCCCCCCACTGTAAAAATCTGGGTAATAATTATAAGCACTCCATAGGGTTACTGTAAAAACTCACCTTGCACTATATTGCAAAGATAGTTTGTATAGCTCTTATCATGTGTCTGTTACCAAAAATGGCAGCTGTTAATATCATCATCAGTATTCCCTGGGGCAGCTGTGGAGAGCTGAAAGTTACCCCACAAAGCCTCCTTCCTATAGAAATGAGTAGGAAAGAAGGTGCACAGCCATAACCTAGATGCAAACCACAGCCTACAGCCTCACTTTTCAGCCCCTCTGGAGTCCATTGGCTTGATCTTGGCACTTGAACAGAATCCCCACTTCCAATTTCTTAAACTCTTCTCAGCCCAACACCACATGTGCTTTCTCTTTGCCACACAAGTTCAGCATAACGGATAATCCCACTTGTTCACCAAATTAATTACTTTATATATACCTGCTCAGAACTTTGGAAAAGCCCTATTTCTAGCTTTCTCCATAGAAGAATGCTATAACTTGAAAATGGCCAGTGCTCACTTACAATTTCAGGGGAGTCAGCAAACACTAACTATACCAAGCCCAAGAATTTTATCTTCTCTGACCTAGTGATATAGATTGCAGAGGAAGGGATTCAGGAAACTCGGTTTATTTTAAGATATATCTGCAGAGTTGTAACTTAACTTACTGAATAGTAATCAAGGACAGCAATAACTAGCAATGATTTAACCTCTTTGTGCCTTAGTTCCTTCATCTGTAAAATGGGGATAAGAGCACCTACCTTACAAAGATGTGATGATTGAATGGATAATTACATGTATCATGGTAAATGGTTAAGCATTTGATAAATGTTAGCATGACTACATTGGAAACCAGTAAATTGGTGGTCTTACTGGTCCTTTTATAAGTAAGAGATCTTTTTGAGAAAAGGCAAGTTTAAGAGATCTGGCCAAGTGTACAGGTTTAGAGCTGTATGAAGCTGGGAAGAGAATTCAGTGGCCTCTTCCCCTGACTTGTCCCTTTATTGTAAGCCTTGTGGGACAGCTCTTGAGCCAGAAAGCAGAGTGTGAATATGGAAAGACATCCTGTAGTTCTTGTTTGTTGTTGGCTTTGGGCTCCATAATGAAGGTCTCTGCCTACCTCTGAACCTCATAAACAGAGACTGGAGAGGAAAAATTTGCCAAAGTTCAACTGCATATCAAAGAAAGCCACAGAGCCAGAGAGCTCCCTAAGGACCCACACAGCCGCTTTGTCTACTGCCAAGCCATGGCCCTAATGCATGGATACGCCTCTGAGCCAAGAGCCAAAGCCACAGAGTTCTACCAGTTCATTTAGCCTTGGCATTTCAACGTACTGAGAGATCTGTGATTTGTGTTGCTGTCTCATTGTTAAGAGGTAAAAACAGAAACATCTTTGTCATTGGAAAACAGGTTTACTAAAATCACTACCACTACCCCAACCCCACCCCGAACCCTACCGTGAGAATAGCCCTACTGCCCTATGTGAGGAAATGGAGCAAATACCAGCTTTTCCCCACTGGTGACCCCTGATCTCTTTGTGGTCAGCCTTTCCCACGGACTGACTTGGATGGGTCAGTTTCTGCATCCCCAAGGTAGGTTCAGCCCTGCAGCCAATGCCACCCCACCAATGTTGAATGTGTCTACTTCTATCTCAACCCCGACCCTCTAAAATGAAGTGCTCACGATGGCTTAATTTCTATTCCAATAGCCCTTCACATTTCCTAAAATCTCCCCCCACTAAAATGTAAAAACAGAAGGATTCATGACTCCTTCCACCACTGGGCTTTGCTTGTTTCTTCAAATGGCGTGCCCAAATCCAGTGATTACAATTTTTCTCCCCGAGTGTCATGATGCCTTGAGTTCTAAAAATGTCCCTCCAATGGAAATCTACATAGAGGACTCACACAAGAGAATTCTGAAGTTACAAGCAGTAGCTTGTCATCTTCGGGGAAGTTTAAGTTAACAAATACATGCTCGATGTTTGCTCTGCACGGTACTGGAACTTTGAGGAGTCGGTCGGCCCTGCCTTCTAAAGTAGCTTGACTCCTAATATGGCAGGGAAATGGAACCTAAAACATGGTGCAGTGCGAACGCAGAGCACCACGTTTTCATGGTGGTTGAGAAGAATATAATGAAATGGTGTCATCCAGACCATGCCATAAAGGTAAAGTAGGATTTCTTCCAGTGAAGGTCCTTCCAGGAAGGTAAATACGGTGTGAGCAAAGGAAGTGAAGCTAGAGAGTTCTAGGCCCCACCACATACTGCAGTCTTACTGAAAGCAACTAAATTATGAGTAAAGAAAATGTACCTAGCTCTAGTAATACTTTTCTATGAATTCTGTTTTTTGGAATGCTCCAAATTCATCTTTCACCAGAAGAGCTTTTTATTATTAAAAGTGTACAGCTGGCTTTTTCTTTTAAATTACGTTTTCAGGCAGGAAAATGCAATCCTTGAGAAGAAGTGACTTATGCAAGGCTGGGCAAAGGTCAATATCTTGAACTCTGCAAGTGGCCAGGCTGGAGGAAGATCTAGGAATTCCCATTTTCTGCCTCACCATCAGCCCACCCCTCCATCTAATAAAACCAACCCTGTGTCTTGGTTTTGAACATTGAACATTTGAATATTTGAGAATGGAAAGAAATGTAATGTGACAGGTCAAAATCTCAGATTCCCTTGGCTTTCTGATTACTTACAAACCCACATAAGGCTCATATATCAATCTCCCCTCATTTTGTCAGCATCTGAATTTGTCTGGTTGTCGTGTGAGTGATGAAACCTTAAAAGCTATGTTGATGTGTGCAACATGTGGAAAACCACCCCTAGGTTCTCTCTGCCCTGGAAAGGCCAGAGGTACGTGCACACATTCTTATACAACCAAACAGACCTATCCGTTGACTGCACACACACTCAACATCACTAGACACTCATTTAGAAAAAAAAAACAAAAAACACAGTGTCCTGTGTGCTGACTTGATGGGAAGCCATGGGCTAAGTTCTCAGACACTGGCCAAGAAGAGATGGGATCCAACCCATCCTTAGACCACAGGAAAAATACTTTCGACCACAGAGTTGGCTGCAAAATCTTCTTTTTGTAGGAAACAAAATGTTTCCAGCCCTGGGGTTTTTTTTTTTTTTTTGGTCCTTTCACTGTTATTGAGCAGGAAAGGCAAATGCTTAAGCAAGAGGCCAAGTAAACATCTAAGGAAACCATAGCCAGGCTCCTCTGCTGGGAGAGTGGAAGACGGGTGAATGAACAGCACACAGGACTTATGAAGCCTTGGGGGCACAGCAACGTAGGCCATTATTTATGAGTTTATGACCTCTGTTTAATCCCACTCCACCATGGCTCCAGTCATCAGCTAAGTAGACTCAGACAAGTTACTACACTTTTCCAAGCCTCAGTTCCTTAAGTGTCAAGTATGAATAATGACAGTACTGCTCTCAGAGGTTACTGTAAAGAAGAGATGGAACATATGTAAAAGTTGCACAATGTCCAGCACATAGTAGGCACTCAAGAACTAGGATTTGTTAAGTCAAGAAATAGGATTTGTTAAGATCGGTCCAGGAATTCTTACAAGTCACTAGCGTACTTCTGTCACGGATTGTTAGAACCCAGTGATTCCTTAGAAATTAATTATTTCAGCCCTCGCATTTTATTAATAAGAAAATGGTCCTGATGAAAAGATGTGACCAAATCATCCAGCCAGCAGTAGCCCCAGAGCTAAGACCCTGTAGACTGGATGCCAAGGGTAGGGAGAGTTAAAGTAATCATATCACAGAGGACACTGTGTACTGTCAATTGGCAGTGGATCTAAGACTCTGGTGTACCTAAGAATCACCTGGGCAATGTATAAAAATACAGATATCTAGGCCCACTCCCAGTGCTGCTGGTTTAGTCTGGGAAGGCCCAGGAATCTGAATTTTTAACAAGCTCTGCAGGTTGATTCCGAGAGGCTTCTACTGACCACTGCTCAAGAAATATTACAAGAGGAAGTCATCAGCCGAATCAATAATTAAGCCATGTGCTAGGGTTGTATCTCCTGGTTTAACCCCTACCATAGATAATGAAGAAGATTCCCATTGTACCAAATCATAAATGAGGTATAGCATGACACTGCTTCTTCCTCTTGACCTATTTTATAGAAGAAGAACCTACGACTCAGAATCATTTGCCCAAGATCGCATTCCTAATTAGAGACAAAGCTAGAACTTAATCCTAAAATATCATTATCTTTTTCCACAATAGAGAATCTCTTTTCCAGGTACCTAGAGGTAAAGACAGTGGGCTTATGTATGTGTGTTACGTGCTAGATCCATGAATTAATTTTAATTGCTGAGAGAATAAAAAATCTCCCCAGCTTTTTGATGCATTCTAATGGAAAAGTTTTCCCATATTACTTCTGGGGCTGTTATTCATCCCATCAACTCCCTAGTAGGTTAATGGAAGAAACCTTATTGGGAGGAAGAAGTAAAGTACCATACAATGCTGGACATTTCAGAGACACTGGAAACTATTCACATTAGTGCATACCACCTGCTTCCTTTTCATTAAAATACTATTCTTCTAATATAAAACATATACCTGACCCCAAGGTCTATAAAGTTCTGTGCGTCATCAAATAACCACACAAGTAACCTAGTTAGTGGTTACTGTGTTAAAGAATCTTGGAGCTTCCTGGACACAGCCCAGATGAATCAATGTGGAATTGGATTCACAGTCGGTCTAAAGGATGGAATTTCAGCTCTTCCCTATAGTGATGGAGCACATAAGAGCCTCTTAGCACTTTCTGGAGGTTCACCCCCACAGACTAGAAATGATTATTCTCTACTTCTTGGTCTAATACGGAAGGATCTGAGAAGGCACACGGGTATAGCTCCCCTTTTTCTACTTTTCTTTGATGGATGCTTTAGGCCAATAATAAACTTCATCACCCAACAGAGTCTCTTCTGAAATTTGCAGTGAAGTGTAGGCAACACAGCAGTGAAAGTCAGGGCCTGTTTGAGGAAAATCAGTAATGTATTCTACATCCTATCCTCACAAGACTCTCAGGTGGCCCAATTCATTAAGTCAGTAACAGTGGCCTTAGAAAAGATCCATTTTGATTTGGATCAGCCTTACAGCTATTAGTATTGGCCTTTGAAGGTGATTATCGAATTTTCCTTACAGAGTCTGCAGTGGAATGTGAATTAGAATCCAAATACAGAGCTATCCACTTCACCGTACTGTCCTTCCTGGAAAGAATTCTGACCTTCAAGGCTGTTCCTCGGCTCTGGGACATCAGTGCACTTAGAGAAAGCCAACCCCTCTTCTATGACATGAACCCATTAAAGGGAGGGAGCTTGCCATGCTTTCAACAAGGGAGGGGCAAGGTCTGGATACATATATATAGACCCTGAAAAGTTTCAACACACACCTCTTTTAGAGGAGGCTCTGTTGGTTTCAAACCCCCAAGCCCCACAAGGCATTATTTCCAGCCATTAAAATGTTTCCTGAGCTTAGATACATCTGGAAAGTTTTGGAAAATCCCACAGGAAGGAGACTGGGCCAAGAGAGCTCCTTTTCTCATGCCATTCAGGAAGCACTGCAAAAAATACTTGCCCTCCAAGACAGCCTGGTCCAGGAACCCAACTCTCAGGGCTGGGGAATTATGGTAGACAGAAGAGCCGTTTAGGGAATAGAATCAATGGAGACTATTTGGAGTCTTACACTAACCATGTGACAACCGAAGAGCTTATGTAGACTGTGTCAGTCAGGGTCCATCAGGAAAACAGGACACACCCAGGTAGTTTAAGAGAGAAAATTTAATGTTGGGAGCTACTTACAATGTGTTGGGAGAACTGAAAGGAAAAATACTGGACAGTGAAGAAACTTAGAGACTAGAGCAAAGTAAGAAGCCCCCAACATCCCTAGGGCTGGAGGAACGAAGGAAGAAGTACTGTTACTGTGCCTAGAAGATAGAGCTGCCTACCTCTAGCTCTTTGTGGAGTTGGGTGCACAAGGGATCATGGCAGAAGAACTGGTGTTATTGCCTGAGATACCACTGGAGGTAAAGAGAAGGAGGCAGAGATGCATGGCTTCTCCCATACTTCTGCCCTTCATCCTCCCTGCAGAGCCCCAAACTAAGCAGAAGCAATGGGAAGGGAGCTGAGAAATGCAAATCACATGGTCAGTTTCCTGTAGTACCAAGCAGAGCAGGAGAAAGGCAGGGAGTGGAACTGAGGGCAAAGAAGCCATTGATTGGCATGGCCCACTAAGGCAGGGATTCCTGGTTTCCAATTTGCAGATGGGGACAAAAAAAAAAGCAGCTTTGAAGCCTAAATTGGTAGTTCTTCAAATTAGTTACCAATTCCACACAGCTGGACTTGAAGTTTGTCAGAATTCACCGGGGAGGGAGATACAGCTATCCACAGGCTCTCTCCTCCCTGAGCTCAGGGACTTGACTGACAGTAGTTTCCCCTCACTTTCCCTGGAAGGTGTTTCCCAACTTCATTTCCCACACATTCTGATGACCACTGTCTCTTTACAGATGCCAGGGTTCTAAAAGAAGGAAACAGCACTGAGGGTGGGGAAGAAGGGAATGATGGCCTGGAAGAAGTAATGGGGGGTCAGCGGGGGAAGAGAATACTTTGGCTCAAGAATTTGAACAATTATAAGAAATCCCTTCTGATCTCCAAGCTAATTCCTGATGGCAGGCATTGAGGCCTGGGATGGAAGAGTGGACACAGCCATACATAAGCAGGGAATGTGTCCTGAACAAGGCCAGCTCCTGTGGACTAGCCGATTCAGTAATCCATGACCTACTCACTTGCTTACACCAGGAACGACCCCTCCTTGGAAACTCCTTCCAGATCCAATCTCTGTGCTTAAATGCTGTTGATCTTGCCTCCTCACCATTGGATCTCTCTCTTCCTGCTTCCCTATCTGGCCACTGTGTGAATTCAGACGCTCATTTCTTTGTATCTCCTTTCAAATCTCTCTGAACCTGTAGGGCAAACCCCTGCCCAAGAAAGCCTTGTTAAGTGCAAATCTGATGTCCCAGCCCTGCTGGAAGTCTCTCAGTGGGGCTTCTGAGGGCCTTCAAGTTCAAGTGTGATTTGTTCTATGTTTCCTTGCTTTATCTTTATACACCGCCCCATTGCACAGACACCCACGTACCCTCCTCAGTAGCACTAACGAAGGATCATTTGCAGTTCCCACCTTGAAGTCTTTGTTCATACAGCTTCCTCAGCCTCCTTCCCCATATACCTAGCAAGTATTGATACGCCTTTCAAGTCTTAGCTTAAACATTATACCCTCCTCTGAATCCTCTGCTGACCACACCTGCCCTGCTGAGAGTTCTGACCATCCTAATATTGATGCCCACACTGTCCTCTGTTACAGCTCTCTCAATGCCATCTTACACATATTTATGTCTGTCACCCTCTACTTTTTCTCTGATGCATGGTTCTTTCAGGCAGGAAATCAGATTTTATTTGACTTCATATTCCCAGCATTTGGCACACATTTCTATCCAGTAAAGATTTGAAGGCAGTAAAGGAGAGAGGGAGTGTTGAACACAAAGAAAGTCTAATGGTCTAGTCTAGTTAAAAATAGAAGAGTTACAAGAGGGTCCAGGTCTATGGTTAATGCACACAGAGGATGACTATTATAATTACAGGCTCTGGAAGATTTATCACAAAAGGTTTTAAGCTGTAATGTATATCGTTTCTTAACTGAGGATAAATATTAGATTTTTAGGAGAGAAGAAGTAGTTTAATAGATGCTACGGCAGCTGCTCAGCCAACTTGTCTCAGTGGGTTTTCTTTGAAAACACTTGGCCTTTGGACCAACAACACGTGTAAGGAGACCCCCTGTGTACAGAGAAATGAAGCCTTTGGTAGAAATGTCTGCTGTTTAATAGGTTACAAGTTGGCTCTTGAGAAGGACTAGAGTTTGCAAGGCAATGGGATCCAATGCTGACACACTCCTAGCAGAGGCCATCGTGGGGATCTCAGAGTGAGGTCTAAATGAGAAAAGAGGGAGAGGAGGGTATAAAAAGGTAAGGCTAGGAGTTCCCTGGTGGCCTAGCAGTCAAGGATCTTGTGTTGTCACTGCTGTGGCTCAGGTTCCTGCTGTGGCACTGTTGGCCTGGGAACTTCCACATACCATGGGCCTGGCCAATCAATCAATAAGTAGGTGGGGCTAGTTCCAGTCACAAGTAGAAAATGGAAATCAGTCACAAAGAGCTGCCTAACATGCCAGTATAGGACATTGTGACTGGAAAGTATACTATCTAAATAGCTACGAACAAGAGAGTGGTATAAGCATGGTTATTGAAGGGGCAGAGGGCACACTGGATTTCTTGAACTTGTGTTTTAAGGAGGCACCTCTGGGATGAAACAGAACTGCCAAGAGTTTTCCCATTTCACTAGACATTGACCGAACCTTCCTCAGAGAGCTGGCTCAATATTTTCAGAGAAGAACTGACATCTCAGGAAGGATTTAAAGGTTAACCACGGCACTGACCACTTGGTAGTGAGAATGACTTTGCAAGGAAAGCGTAAAGAGGTAGCTATTGCTTATCTGTCACTGTGTACCATCCATGAGAGAAGGGATGTCTCCATCCCTGTACTTTCTGGCCCTGCAGGTCCCCACTGGAGGAGACCACAAACAGGTGGGCACAGATCTGTGCTTACTGTGGGCAAGACTCCACAGAGACTCTGCTTTGACAATACATGGCAGAATGTTGAAGCCGAACCAAAAGATGGAAAAGACACTGGCTGGAAAGGCCAGAACTTGGAAGCAGAGGGAGGAAGGGTCAAGACGTCCCCTGACTGGATGGTGAGATTCAGAGGACCAGGTCTTGTGGATCTTGTTCTTCCTCAAGTGTTCTGTTAGCACCCAGAGCCACATCATTATAGAAGTAACTGATGATTACTTAACAGAGATAGACAAAGCTCTCTCAAGGCAATGGCTCATTCTACTCTTTGAAGAGAGCATTCTACCTCGTACAACCATGGAAGGTTGAGTGGAGAAATGTTCTGCAATTAATTCCAAGCAGCGTGCATGAATAATCTTATATTAACATGGGGCTCAGTAGAGGATAATGGTTAAGAACTAGCGATATAGGGGAAAGAGTGTGTGTGTAGGAAGGGACCCCTTAGAAGCCATGGGATTCAGAGCAGTTTTTAGAACTTCTGTAAACCTCAGTACACTCATCTTTAAAGTGTACCTAGTAATATATATCTCATAGAGTAGTTGTGAAGCTTGAACAAGAAGATGCCCACAAAGTCTTTAGCAGAGTAACTGGTACAAAAGAAACTCAATAAATGGCTAGGTGGATGAGGCCAAACAATCAGAAAGCCAGGACCGGGGTGCGGGGGTGGGGGTTTCAATCCCTCTCGGACCTACCAAATGCCTCAGGTCTAACTTTTAGAGGTTTATAACGATGGACCTCTTTCTGGAGGCTTGACACTCTGAGGATTCTATTCCTTAGAGTCATGGAGCATAATCCCCGCTCAATCCCTCCCTGCCAGTTCTGCGTTGAGGATTCAGAAAGCAGGCAGAGGGTAGGGCCACTGTAGCTTGGCTCTCCAAAGGTGTTCTCAACATCATGGTCCCTTTGGTAACAATAAAACAAAGGTCCAAGACTCAAGCACACATGTTCTTTGTCTTAGATGCCAGAACTCTTAAGCTCTGCCAAGTCAAGAAGGGAAATTTTCAGAAAGAGACCCTCTGTGGAAAAATCCCTGCTTCAAGCATTTGAACTCTTAGGCAGTTGCCAGGAGCCACTGACTGATTGAAAAACCCAGGGAAGGTGACTGAAGGGGTGGGTGTGAAGAGAGGAGCAACGGGGAGAGAGGAAGGCTGAGGGAAGGAAGGAGAGAGTATGTCAACTCTATGGTAACTAAAATTTCCAAATTATTTAGAACAGCAGAAATCGGGAAAGCTCTGTGAATTATATTACAGTTGACAATCAATCATGCACTGGATAATGTTCAGAATATCATAAAATATTATGGTAACACAATCAGACTTACAGTCATTCAAACCAAATGCTAGAGACGTATTTGATTCATTTTCCCTCACACCTCCATCATGTAAATCCTCTGTCTGCTTCCCATGGCCCTACACCTAATTTCACCAGCCATTAAGTTTTGGAAGGGCCTGAAGCTCCACCCCGTGCACCGTCCCAATTAGGTTGAAATGCAAACCAGCATTATACGGGGTGGTGACCCTCAGAGCCACAGCGGACCCCCGGAGAGAAGCAGAGGCCATAGGCTCAGGCAGTGCACCCCCTCAGGCAGGCCTCCTCCCCCATCAACAGCAATCAGACAACAAATTCTCCAAGTTGGACCTGGCTGGGCCACATGTGTGATAGGCTGTGCTTTTCAAATCGTATACACAGACAGGGCCAGGAGCATTCTGAATCAGTCACATGCCAGGAGTCACAAGCCAAATAATGGCAAAAGCAAGAGGAAAAAAAAAAAAAAGCAAGAAGCAGCTCATCTTCTCCTTCCTGATGTCCCCGAGTGGGAAGCGCTGTTCTAATACGTAACTCAGGAAGCCTTGGAGGTAAGCTAAATGACATTCTAGATCCAGTCATCCTCAAGGAAGAAAATCAGAGAGGAAGATAAGAACTATTTACTGCAGAAGCCAAAAGAATCACCATTAAGTCAAGCTTTCGTTTTCCAGCACCTCATTTTATGCCTAAATTGAAAAAAAAAAAAAAAGCCTACATCTCAGGGAAAATGGCTTAGAAACACCCCCCCCCAAAAAAAAACACCCCCAAACCAAAATAAAAACCAAAAATTTAGGCTCTGGAGTTACACATACTTGGTTTTCAATCTTGGTACTAGTACTGAATGCATGTTATTTATCCTCCTAGTCCAGTTTCTCTATTTGTAAAAAGGTAAATGCTAAAGGGTTCTGGGGGGGTGTTGATGGAAAAAGGAAAGGTTCAAACATGATGCCTGCAGGTAGGTACTCAGTAAAGTCTAACTTCCTTCCATTCCTGGACATTAAAGAGGCCTTAAAGCAGTGCTGCCTGGAGCACTGGAACAGAGAGAGGATTCTTTTCACTACCAAGCAATGGGACCCCAAGATGGCAGAAAAGGGGGTCCCCATGTGGGCGACCTCCTGCCTCCTTTTCTCTCTCTGCTCCACTCAGACTTTTCAAACTAAAGACGCAAAGATTAAAAAATATGATAACCAAGAGCTTCTCCCATACTGAGAAGACCAGACAAACAAAAGACCAGAGAACTCTAGTTTTCCCAAACCATCACACACCTTTAGCCTAGGAAGGTAGGTAACTGGAAGTTCAAGATTTAAGGGTGAGCCTCCGTGAGCACAAATGGCCATTTGCAGGAGAGGGGCAGAGAAATCAGCCCTGTTTGCAGGCTGCTGTCTGTACGTTATTCGACTGGGAAGTCCACGCTCATGGTGGGGTTCAACTTGGAAAAAAATCACTTATTCACAAGTCTGGGCCCAGGATTTTATCTGGTAACTCACTGCAATGTGTGATGGGATGGTGCCTTTTAAAAATATTTTTCTCCAGAGTTCTGTAGAACCGTTTTCTGAACCACTGAGAGTCAGAGGGAATATAAAAATCACGTGGCCTGCAAACCTAGTAATTTGACTGGGTTGGGGACTCCTCTGCCAAGTTTTTCTACTAAAAGTCAGCACAGTAAAGTGTAAATAGCAACAGATTAGAAATTGAGAGAATTTACTCCTAGTTCCATTTCTACTGCGTTATTAGTTGTGTGACCCTAAATAAGTCACCCTAAATTGCTCAGCCCCAACGAAGGGGCTAGAATCGAGTGTGGGTCTGAGGACCAACCTCTGAGTGGTCACATGGGGAAGGGGGGCTGGGAGTCTTCATTGTTAACAAATGCCTGGAATTTTCAAGTTCACTGTAGGTGACAATCACTGGATCAGGGGATTCCTAGAGGGCATCTCAGATGGGAAACTGCTGTATTCTAAAGGCTTCGTCCTAGTGAAAGTGCTCGTTCTTTTATAAACAGTCCATAGTCTATGTAGATACTGAATCCTTCTCTTTGTTTTTCCTAACCAAAGATGTTGCCTCATTTTCTTCTCGCTCATAACTAAGCAACCAAGGCAAAACTACAACATCCTGTCCAATCTTCATGTTCAAACGAGCCAAGTAAACGTCAGCATCCTTCACTCCCAGGTCAGCACCTTGACCTAGAGATCTTGTAGCTGTTTCCTACGTTGTTCCCCTGGCCTGACAATGAGGTCTTCGGTTCAGTTCCAAAGCCCTCTGTCTCCTCTACTTCCTGCAACAGCTGAGATTTCTCTAGAAATCTCTCGTCCATGAATTCTCCTTGGTTTACTTAGCAAGTTAGAGCTGGGGCTGGGGTGGGGGTGGGGGTGGGTGTCACCGAAGAAGAGGATTTGGTACCAGACAGTGTGTAAAAGTAAAACCAGTCAGAGCTGTAGGAGAATGATGGAGGTGGCAAGATACTGGTGAAATGAGAGGTTCACCACAGGGGAAGTCACCTAAACACTCGGTGAGTGGACCACTCACCCAGCCCTTGATGGTCAGCAGCTGGGCTCCTCAAAGAGAGAAATGAGGACAATGTACTAAGTCTTCCAGAAAAACAAACGCATTCCATTCACAGCGCGGTACTCTGTGCACAGAGGCACCCCTTTCTACTTTTTGGTGTTAAATTACCTGTTCCTTTTTGAAATGGTGGCGACACTCAATTCTGCAACTCTACTTGATTAAAAAAAAAATTGACATTTAAAACCCTACCGTGGTTCCTCAACCCTTGTTTTGGTTTGACTTTTATTTGAACTTTTATTGACCTCATGTGGCTCAAAATCTCCCAGGAAAACGGGCTCTCTCTCTCTGAGCAGAGGCACACGGTTTATCTTTTATCGCAGCCAAAGCATCTGAAAGGGAGCCCCCCATCAGAAGCAGGGGCGCAGTGGTACTGATGCGTTTTTAATGGTCAGTTTCTCATGGAACCGCTCCAAGGGTGAGTTTTCTCTACCTGAGTCCATTCGGAAGGAGTGATTTAGAGTGTACGCACACTTTTTTCAAAGGGAGTTTGGTAAGGTTTTTTTTGGCAAATGGTGGAAGAGATACTGATGTTCTTATTTCAAACGTGGAGCTAGAGAGAGGAAGTGTGCACTTGGGTGTATGAGTTGTCCCTTCTCAGCCAGAGCCTGTCTTTCTGCTCCGTGAGTCCCAGCTCACCATGTTCCTTTGCTTTTCCAGTGTGCTTCCAGGTGGGATTTCCTCCGATTTTAATATATTTGCCTGGTGACCTGAAAAAAGAATGCTTTTAAAAGTCCCCCTTCTGGGTTCCCCTTTTATACATTCTCCCAGTCTCTCAACACCTGTTAGAGCACTTGTGATGGAACAGTGTGGGCAGTGGGTTAGATTTCACCCTTGAGCGGCTCTGAAGAGGGAGGGAACATTTATACCCAAGGCAATGTACTTGGCTGGGATTCTCTGTTCCCTTTGCTATTTCTGCAGATATTTCTGCTTAAAAAGAAATTTCTCCCACCCCTGTAGCACAGCCAAACTTCTCTGGCTGGATCTAGACACATGCGTGCACGCGCGCGCACACATACACACAAAGTCTCTTTGCCTAAGAAAAGCAGATGAGCTGGGGCAGAAAACAAGGGAATAAACACGATGAACGACCTAGAGCCATTTTACCAAGGTAGAGGGGTGAATAAAACTATGACTTAACTTCAGGTAAAACATCATCTCCAATGTCTTTCTTGCTTTGGGTGAATAAGGATATACGCCTGACATTCTTGCCCCAAACCTGCCCTTCAGCTTGTCTGGCAGAAAACATTATTATCATTTCTTTGGTTACTCAGTCCTTCATTAAGCCTTTCCAAACACAGAGAGAACATCAGACCTGTGGAGGAGAGCAACGAAGATTTCGTATCCTTCCCCTCCACCCAAGTTCCCTTATTGCCTGTGCTCTGAAAGCAGCCGTGGGACCCCCCACCTCCACCCTCCCCACCCCCCCACCGCCTGGGTCTGCCTTTAGGCCTCTGCCTTGTTGACACAAAGGAATTCCACGTAGGATTTCAAGGGAAGCCTGGCTCCCACTCTCCCACAGCTCCCAGCAGGCTGGTTCTGCCAAAAGTTATTCCTATATGCAGTATTCTTTCAGAGTTTCTAAAGAAATATCTGATTGAGTTACAAGGTTTGATGCTGATCTTTTTCACTGACAATTACTAATACTTGAAAGGAATTTTTACACTGCAAAACTCAATTCCTATGGGGAAGAGTGGTTCTAAATAAGCGATATGTCCTTCTTCCTGAAGACGGGGTCCAAGAATGGATGGAAGGAGTTTGCTTCTTTTTTCTTTCCTTTTTTTTTTCAGATCTGTCTGTCTTTGTTTTTAAAAAGTTTTTGTGGAAACATAGTTGATTTATAATGTTGTGCTAGTTTCAAGAGTAAAGTGATTCTATATATATATATATATATATATATATATATATATATACACATATATATATTCTTTTTTTACACTCTCTTCAATTATTGCTAGTTACAAGATACTGAGTAGAGTTCCCCGTGCTTTACAGCATGCCCTTGCAGGTTATCTATTTTATACATAGGAGTGTGTATATGTTAACCCAATCTCCTAATGTACCCCCTTTTCAAGATACATGCATTGAATATGTGAGTGTTGAGAAGCTGCCTTGCCTCAGAGGGTACACAAATAAGATTCAGTCACAGCCTTCCAGGGGCACGTGACTCTGGTCTCACAGAAACAAGACTAGAGACATGTGCTAGGTTCAAATGTGTGCAAAGCAGAGTCGGAATATGGGCTGATGAGGCCTGCAGGTTTAGGAAGTCTAACAGTCATGGCATTTGAGTCTTTTAAAATATAAAATGGGAAGTTCCCACTGTGACTCACTGGTAACAAGCCTGACTAGTATCTGTGAGGATGCGGGTTCGATCCCTAGTTTTGCTCAGTGGGTTAAGGATCTGGCATTACCATGAGCTGTGGTGTAGGTTGCAGACGTGGCCTGGATACCGCATTGCTGTGGCTGTGGCTGTGGCATAGGCCAGCAGCTGTAGCTCTGATTCGACCCCTAGCCAGGGAACTTCCATGTGCCATGGTACGGCCCTAAAAAGCAAAAAATAAAATATAATAAAAAAATAAAATAAAATACAAAATGGATACTGAGAGCAGAATTATATCGCCAGAAAGGAAACACTAAATACTTCCAAGATGCAAAACAACCTGGGATTTTGAGAAAAGCCTAAGAACTCAAATAAAAATCAAGAATTTGAGTAATAGTATTGGTCTTGTCAACAATTTACTGGGTACTTTAGGTTCTTCCCTCAAGTGTTCTGTAACTTCAGGGTGCCTTCTAAATAGAAGATGAAAATATTATTATAAAGTCTATTTTAAATAAACCTCCTATACGAAAAAGTCACCTCTTTCCAATTTGTTGAAATAAGAGAGCCATAATATTTATTTCATCAAGAAGGTGTGAAGCTTAGTTGGGATTAATTTACTTCATGACTCCTTCCAGGGCACTTAAAAATTTATATAATCCCATATGTGGCTTGTACGAACAGATGAGAAAGTGTATGAATATTTCATCAAGATTTTTCATCATTCTCTCAAGTATAACCATCCTCATTCTAACTTTTCCAGTCCCCCGTTACAAGGCACATGGTTACCGTGAGAGCTTCCCAAAGAAAATTCTCAGCCAATCCATTCCATGTGCTGCTGCCTCATTGACGGTCACAGAACCTTCCTTTACCGTAATGCCCGGCCACCTCCTCTATGCTCCCTGGATGCACTATGCTGGTACAGCATGTACTCTTTACGTGTTTATCTATTTCCCTAAGTAAATTGTAAGCAACTACAGGACACCAACTCATATTTTGAATCTCCAGCATCTTACACAGAGAAGAGGTGACTAAATAAAGGTTTGCCAAATACAAACCCACTGCTCTGGGTAGAAGGCGAACCCCAGCTGCTGTCTTCTGAACATGTGACTTGCCCTCCTGCTTCTCTTCTTTTGCCGTTTGCCCTCACCTCCATATCTTCCTTCTCCTTTCTCACTCCCCTAATTTGATCTACGTGAGGCAGAGGTTTCAGCCTTGGCTGCGCAGTAGAAGCACTGGGAGAGTGGGGAGGAGCTTTGAAAAGAAAATGAACGCTGATGCCTGGCCCTATTAATAGCCAGCGAGTTGGAGTTACTTGGTTGGGGTGAGTCCCTGGTATTGGTATTTTGTAAATGCTTCTGTGGTGAGTGTGAAGTGCAGCTGGGCTTGAGAAATGCTGATTTAAAGTGAGCAAGATCACTAAGATGTGGAATCTAATAAAAATGATACAATAGAACTTACAGAACAGAAATAGACTCAAAGATTTGGAAACCCAACTTATGTTTACCAAAGGGGAAGTGTGGGGGGTAGGGAGGGCTAAATTAGGGGGTTGGGGTTGATATATACACACTACTACACATAAAATAGACAGGTAACAAGGACTTGCTGTATATAGGGAAATTGACTCAATACTGTGTAATAACCCATACAGAATTTGCAAAGGAATGGATATATGTATATGTATAAGTGATTTACTTTGCTGTATGCTTGAAATTAACACAACTTTGTAAGTCAGCTATGTTCCAAAAAAATTAAAGAAATAATAACAAAGTGATCAAGTCTCACCTTCTCCTGAAAAGACAAATGTGACTCTGATAAATTTATCTTCCTCTGGCTTCAAAGAAGTTACTGTTTTAACCACTTCCTAGATCACAAATCAAACTCATACCTGAGTATGAGTCTGTTCTTCAACTTACACACTGCATTTTGGTTCACCTCCCATACAGACCAGAAGAACCCTGAAGGCAGGGACGGTGTCCTCTTGCATCCCATTCCATGCACAGGGTCAGCCAAAACATATTTTTGATCATTAAAAAAAAAACAAAAAACTAAGAACAAAACAACAACACCTAGTAGAAGCCATTTTAATCCTCCTCTGAGGATACGTCTTTGGTAAGAATAAGAATGCTGCTAAAAGGGTGGGGCAGGATTGAAGCAGAGGAAGAAAAGAGTAAATAAAAGTCAAATGGAAAAAAAGCTAAATTCGTCCAAAAGAAAATGTTTCCCAGCTTCTTAAGAGGGCTTTTGCAAACACTGCAGCAGAATAAACAAGAGAATTAACTTGGCTTGTGCCCTGATAAGGAGATTTCTTTCTTGGTTATATAATTTTACAAAGTTTCCAGGGTGTAAAGAAAATAATCACCCAGGGAGGACTCCTAGCCTTGGACTATACAATTCAGCTCTCGGGTTAATCGGCTCGCAGATTTGCTTGGCTTGACCTGACCCCCTTCCAGTCCTGTGGTCTCAGACTAAGCCTTACATTCAAGAGGCTCTGTGCTCAATGTCACAGAAAGGGGATAAAACATAATCCTTATTCCATAACCTTGATCCTTTGGTTCAGTGGCCTCTGCCTGTGCATTTAAAAAAAAAAAAAAAAAGCTATTCCCCAAGTGGCTGGTGTTCCATGGGTCTGCCCACCCCAGGCCAAACCTCTTGCTAAACTGTGTTCAAAGGAAATATTATTTGCAAATGTGCAATTACCTTAAAGGGTAGCTTTAAAGTATTGTTTTGTGCTCACATCCCAGAAAAAGTTTATCTTCACATGGCTTCTCTACTTGGTCATAAAGTAAGAACACAGGAAAGGCTCAGTGACTCACTAGGCACATCCTCTAAGGAGCGATAAGGTCATCTGATAGAGATGTGTCTTCTGCATCAGAGTTTATTCTAGTTATTTGGTCACAAATGTAACAACTGGTCCCAAGAGGCACATGCATTTCTCTACATTAACTAAAGCCCTTTTCCCTGGGTTGTCCATTTTAACATATTTGACCATATTTTAATTTCTAAGTATTCTTTGAAAACATGATTCAAAGACACTTAACTCTGCTCTTGATTGATTAGTAGCGATAGCAACAAGCTGTCCTCTGTAGATTAAGATAACACCGCTTACCCATCTAATAGGATATGAGTTGATAGACTGTCACCGATAGATCCATTCTTCTCAGGACCAGTGGCCTGCATTTGACCTTATGAGCCAAGAACCCAGGGCCACCAAAATCCTCCAGTCACCACAAGTACACAAAATAATAGCATATTGTCCTACCAGCTACTTCCTGCTGACACTGATAAAATGGAAATGGCTGGTTAATTTATTAAAACAAGAGGAAAAGAAAAACATGGCTGTAACTTCTGTATTTACTAAAAAATACTAGCTAGAATTAGTAAAACTCTGGGAACCTGGGCTTCATGGTACCCTATATAAGAAACTGAATCGTAAAGTCAGTGAGTGCAATCTA
Source organism: Catagonus wagneri (assembly GCA_004024745.2). Lineage (NCBI taxonomy): Eukaryota > Metazoa > Chordata > Mammalia > Artiodactyla > Tayassuidae > Catagonus > Catagonus wagneri. The sequence goes on along the minus strand of PVHT021183631.1, from coordinate 1,982,215 downwards.
ACATCTAAAACAGGGAGAAAAACTGCAAGTTTCCAAGGAGTGAGGTGAGGGATCCATGAAAATAAACGAACTCACAAGAAATTCTCCTTCCTCAAATCAGAGTTTAGGTCGTAGTGCTTGACAATCCTTAATGATACCCCTGTTAACTGCACGCAGGGTTTATTTAACATGATTTATGACTTCAGGTACAAACCGAAGGTCATCAGGTTCAACAGGAACATTTTCGGACATGCTCCAGGGAAAGAGAAGTGATGGATTTAGAGCTCAGGATACTTGAATCATCAGGGTAAGGGTATCACAGAGGTAATGAGCACGCCAGGGCCTGAAAACTCAAGAATGTTCCCCTAAATGAAAACAAGCAGCTCCATCTCTTCAGAACACGGCTGACTCAATCATCAAGCTGGAATGTTATTTATACAGTCCCAAGCAAACTAAGAAGGATCCTCTGGTCTGTAACCAAGGGCACTCTGAAAGTTACGTCTGGAACAGGCAAAGGCTCGTGTCTGTTTTTGATAATTCCTGATTCCTTGAAAAAGAGCCAGTTTACCTCATTCAGGTAAACTCCCTTCCCACCCCCTTCTCCAGGAAGGACCACCAGCAGGATATTTTGCGCCTCTTTCATTAATAGCTTGGATTTGTCATATATTTAGTAAGATGGGCAAATCTGGGTTCTGAAGTTTGCCCCATTTAACACATCAAAATAATGGCCCTGTCTTCTTCTTCCTGCTGCTTGCAGGAGGGGTCGTGATAGAACCTGGTCCACACGACAGGATAAAGCTGAAGATGGACATCAGGAAAAATAAACTGGCTGATTAGGAAACATTTTACCAGCGGGGTCAGGCTGTGGTGTCCTTTTCTTTGGATTGAGAGGGAAGATTAAGAAAGATGCAGAAAGAAACTTTCTGGCTAGAAGAGGGGAATTCTCACTTGAGTCAAGGACAGAAAGCGTAAATAGAGAGCTGTGAGAGAGTCATTATCCTTTTGGATAATCTCTGGCATCATTCAATGTTTTAATCTACTGGTTTATGAGTTAATGCAAAAGTCCCCAGGATCTGGGAATGGTTTATATACTTAGCAGAATTTCAAAACACACTAATCTCAAGAAAAAGCACCATTGTTACTTAATTTGTACATAAATTATCTAGTCCTCAACAAAACACCAACTAAGAGACATGATCATTTATTGAGACCCCTAGAGGTGTGGACCTTGGTCACTCACAAGCTGTTGGCAAGTATCAGGGGACAAGCTAACTCTAGGGGGTCTATTTTTGTATTTTTTTCCTTGCATGTGACCTGTCTCCCCACTTTATTTTAACTGCTATTGAGTCAGGTAGGGAGACTGGTTTCTTTACCTATCCTCTGATAGTGCTGGCCCAGGACAGATAAGGCGGCCAGTGCTTTCAAAAGATGAACACAGACTGGTACATCTTGTTCTCTGACTTTGATAAAGAACATTGTCAAAGTACTCACCTGTTTTTTCTCTGAACCAAGGTACCGGAGAATCAGCCGGGTGTTCACACTGTGACTCCAGGTGTTTCCTAGTGCAGCTGTCATACAGCTGGTTCCAGAAGTGCCTGAAACGAAACAGGGTAAAACCATGATTATGGACACCCTTTTTTGTCATGCTGTTTCACATAAAGGGAAGTCCAGTCATCGCTCATTGCTCAGAGAGTACTTGGGGGCCCAGTTCGTTACCACAAAAGTTGATGAAGTAAAGAGGAGAGGGCTTAGGGAACATGAAACTAAAAAGAAAAACCAGCATGAGTTGCCACCGTCCTCAGAGAAAGTGACCACCACTGGGGCTCAGAGATAACAAGAGTTATATACCAATAAAAGATTCCATTGCAAGGCAGCTTGGAGCCATTGCTAATAATAAATCAAGCCACTCAACATCCCTGGCAGAAAGGCGTAACGCTACTACACAGAATAAGAGCCAGTTACGAAGTAGTCTTAGTTTAATAGAGTTATAAGACTTTTCCAGCTTGATAAGAGTCTTATTTCAGTTTTCCTTATCGATATAGAAATGATGGCATGTGTATATAAAATTCCTACATTTTTCCAGCTTCTGCACATACACACACCCAGAAGAGGAATCTGGAAGATCTCACCATTTCATATCTAATCTGTGGTAGACAGTCTTATCCAAAGAGAAACATTCTTTTACCTTCTAAGACTTTCCTATAAGCGGGAAGATCTGAAGTAAATTTCATCAGGGTTTCTAGTCTACACAAAGTCGCACTTCAGCTCCTCTCCGACATCTTCAGAGCTTCACTGGTCCCTCTTGATATCACCAGGAGGAACCCATTCTCACACTCCTCCTCTTACTCAGAAGCTAGCCCCTGCTACATACCTACACATCCTGAGGTCCCCTCCAAAATCCTGTGCCCACTCTGGCCCTGGCCATGGGAGGAGTCCTAGCCTCACCCTTTTATCCTCAAGATAGCAAAGGTCTCCAAAGAGGAGACCAAGTACCAAGAGGCTGGAGTCCACTGAATCACTGTATACGCGCGCGCGCGCGCACACACACACACACACACACACACACACACACACAGATGTATACATTCTTTTTTCAATACTCTCACTGTGGTTTATCAAAGGATATTGAATATAATTCGCTGTGCTATACAGTAGGGCTTTGTAGTTTATTCATCCTATATATATATATAATAGTTTGCATCTGTTAATCCCAAACTCCCAATCCTTCCCTCCCCCTTCCTCTTCCCCTTGGCAACCACAGCCTGTTCTCTATATCTGTGAGCCTGTTTCTGTTTCATTGATATGTTCATTTGTATTGTATTTCAGATTCCACATGTAAGTGATATCATATCGATTTGTCTTTCTCTTTTTGACTTCACTTAGTATGATAATCTCTAGGTCCACCCATGTTGCTGTTGTTGCAAATGGCCCTGGAGGGGATTTTGTGGGCAATATCTAGGAGTGTGATGGCATCTAGAGGGTAGAGGCCAGGGATGCTGCCAAACACTCTGTGAGGCACAGGCCACCCTCTACAACAAAGAAGCATCCAGCCCCAAACACATGTTGAGAACCCATGGGTTAGGAAAAAACAACAGTATATTTTCTCTGGTTTGCACAGGCACAGGAATGAATTAGATGAACTCAGCACCCGGGTTCTCAGAAAGCCTGGGGATTTCAGAGTGAGGGAGAATTTAGCATAGGAAAGAATAAGATTTAGGGTGACCGTGCACACAATTTAGAACACACACAAATTAATTTGAGAGCAAAAAATCTAGACTGCGCTGATCTGATCGTACTGCTCCCCTACTTAAAATCCTTCCATGGTCCTCCTGCCTTGGGATGAAACACTAACTTCTGAACTAGGTATTCTGAGCACTTGGTCGTCTGCATTTGTGTCTCTCTCTGGCCCCATTTCTCTAAGCTCTCTCAGTGGGTAGTGAGTAACCTCCTGTCTTCTCTGTTCTCATCCTCCTTGACCTCTTGCCAATAGCTGACCCCCTCTTCAGCATCCAATACAGCATCCTCTTCTGCTTCTCCTTCTACCAACCATGCTGATTACTCCCTTTCCTTCTCTGCTTCTCTCCTCCCTCTCTCCTTAGTTCTGGGTGGGCCTCAGGGACCTGGTCATGACCCAATTTTTTACACCCACATGCCTTCAGTGGCTAGGAAGGTAATGAATATTTATAAAGAGGTCAGGTGTCTGCATCTTAACATGTAGAAATTCTTCACCACCACCAAGTGCTGGACTCTCTTCCATTTTCCCTGAAATACACAACCCTCTCAGTTTGTCTTTCACTTTCCACTTTTTGACAGAGACACATTAACTGAGAGGTATTTTCTGCTGTAATAAAATCAACATGGCAAGAAAACTAACATGGCAAGGGCCATGGCCACTGATGTCCCTTTTACTTGTGTCTTTACAAAACAGCTTTGTTGAGATAATTCATATGTTGTACAATCCACCTGTCTAAAGCGAACGCCTCAGTGGCTTTTACTATATTCAAAGTTGTTTAGCCATCGCCACAATCAACTGTAGAACATTTCATCACCCTAAGAAGAAACTCCATACCCCTTAGCCATAAGCCTCCAGCCCCACTCTCCTGCCCTTCAGCCCTAGGAAACCATTCATCCACTTTTTGTTTAAGATGAAGTGTTAGGAGCTGATGGGGAGGAGTGGAGTCTGTGGGGAATTCAACAACTCACCCATGGTCTCAAGGGGACAGCCCCCGAGCAACTCAGCTATTGTCAGATGGCAAGAGGAGTTCATGGTTAGCCACATCTTTTTGATCTTTCAATTGTTAAGATCGATACTCTTAAGTATAACGTTCTGATGGTAAAACGTTAGCTTATTTTTTAAAAATTTCTTTAAACACAAAATTTTTGAAACACACTGACGAGCCTTGTATGACTCATTCTTGCCAAGCTTGGAATGTCCGCTCCATATGGCTTGTCCTCCCTGTGACAAGGATGACACCCCCAGGTGGATGACTCCTGAGTCTTTGCTCAACCTCCCACTCACTGCAGCACCTGTCCCCCATCTTCAACCACGCGATCTGCATGTCTGGCATAATGAATCGGGGCCCCATAAATTCAGTGTCTGCTAGTCCAGCTCTTACCTTCCCTTATAAACTTGCTCCTCCTTCTTTGACCTTCTGGTTAACCTTGTGTGAAACCTCAGTTCCATTTAAACATTTCTCCTGCCCCCATGCTTCTCAATCCCAATAAACTGCAAAGTCAGATGGATTTCACTGTCTCACCTACATCCATTCTTCCTACCTCGACCTATATCAGACCCACAGGATCTTTCGCCTGGGGATGGCTGCTATTGCTTTCTGTTTTCCACGCTGCTGTCAGTTTCTCCATATGAGAAAGCAACCTGGCATTCCTGTTGTGGCTCAGTAGTAACAAACATGACTAGTATTCATGAGGACATGGGTTCAATCCCTGGCCTCACTCACTGGGTTAAGGATCCGCTGTTGCCATGAACTACGGTGTAGGTCACAGATGCAGCTCAGACCTGGCATTGCTGTGGCTGTGGTGTAGGCTGGTAGATTCAACCCCTAGCCTGGGAACTTCCATATGCGTGGGCATGGCCCTAAAAAAAGCTAAAAAAAAAAAAAAAACGAAAGAAAAAAGAAAAAACAAGCAAGCAAGCAAGGAAGCATTCTCTATTCATTGCAGGACTGTTCTCCCTGGGCACATGTCTAAGCGTGCTACTCTGCCACTTATGATCAGCATGCTCAAACAACTTCAGTGGCTCCCAAATGCCTGCAAAGAGTTCTAAATTCCCAACACTGGCATTCAAAACTCTTGCAGCCTCTGCCCAACCTGCCTCTCCACACGTCTTCCCTCCATTCCACTTCATAAATACTCAGCTCTGGTCGAATCACTTCTTCCCCATGTCCTCTCCACACCGGAATGCCTACTGCCCGGAATATGCTAATTATCCCCACCTGTTAGCTCATTAGTCTTTACTGTAATGTCTTATATCAGCTGATGTGTCTTCAACACTGCTTCTCACTGGCCATTTCCCCAATCATCCCTGAACTAAAGCCTTCCTAATCTAAACCCCTTTAACACTTCATTTTTTCATGTGACTGCCATTTTCTATCCCATGGTATATTACTTGTGTGCTTTTCTTACCACCCATAGTGTCTATATTAACAGGGCCAAATCCATGCCTGATTTCTGCTGGTATGCCTGAATCACAAAATCTGAGACACAGAGGATGCTTCATCAAGGGTGGTTAAATAGGAGTTCCTGTCGTGGTGCAGCGGAAACGAATCTGACTAGGAACCGTGAGGTTGTGGGTTTGATCCCTGGCCTTGCTCAGTAGGTTAAGGATCTGGCATTGTGGTGAGCTGTGGTGTAGGTCGCAGGTGCGGCTCAGATCTGGTGTTGCTATGCTTGTGGTGTAGGACGGAAGCTGTAGCTCTGCTTCGACCCCTAGCCTGGGAACCTCTATATGCCACGAGTACAGTCCTTTAAAAAAAAAAAAAAACAACCAAGGGAGTGCTTAAATAGTCAATAAGTTATTCCTACCAAATTTTGAACCATGTTATATATTCATTTTAACAGCAGATTTACATTATTTCTCTCTTGCTTAAGCCAAAATTACTGTTTACATTTTTCAAGCAAACTCTAGAAGTTAGTTGTTTAGATGCTTGCTAAAGTGTCAGGATGAAGTGAGTCTGAGCTTTAAAGTTTGCCAAGGAAGAGCTACATGTGAATAATCAGGAGTTGCTAATTAGCTAAGCACTCAAAAAATGTTGTGGTAATAAAATTGTCGGTTCTTCCCAGGTCTGGAAGATGTCTTCAGAGGTCAGAGCCGTAATTGGCCAGTAGTGACTATTTGAAGAACTCCATGTCCCTAAACCAATGAAAACAGTACAAAGAAGGTACCCATGTGCTTGGCGGCTCATCAGACAGGTAAGCTAGGGTCCTAACCAAGGACCATAAGCAAAAATGACCAATGGAAATCTTTTTTTTTTTCCTTTTTTGCTTTTTAGGGCTGCACCCACAACATATGGAAGTTCCCAAGCTAGGGGTTGAATTGGAGCTGCAGCTGCCGGCCTACGCCACAGCCACAGCAATGTGGGATCTGAGCTGAGTCTGTAAACTACACCACAGCTCACAGCAAAGCCAGATCCCCCACCCACTGAACGAGGCCAGGGATCAAACCCGCATCCTCACGGATACTGGTTGGATTCGTTTCCGCTGTGCCACAACGGGAACAAATTCCAATGGAAATCTTAAGTGAGCAAGCCTGAGGAGCTGTATCTTCAGGAGTGGTTACAAACGTTAAGTCACCACAAGAGCAATAACAACAAGGCCTTGGAAGCTAATGACAAGGACAAACAAACAATATTTTTAAAGTACTATAAACTAGGCACTACATAAGCCCTTTATAGAAGGAGGGCTTATACCTCGTTTGAGCTTCATATCTTAGGTACATCATTTTTGATCCTCACAGCCACCCTATAAGGTAGGTAATACCATTCTTATTGACAGACTAGGGCTGTAAGAGATTACATGAGTCTTCCAAGGTCACGTGGTTGGTTAGTGATGGAGCCAGGGTTTGAAACTAGGCTGACAGAGGCATAACCACTACTCCAATTAGCCTTCTCCAGGCTCACTGTTTCACACGGCCTGCTCCTCTGCCAATCCAGGGGCCCGGGGAAGGGCCAGAGGAGCCCAGAGGCCCATCTCGGGGAAGACACTGATGGAAGTACATTGTGAGCATCTTATCAACTCATCTGAACTCTGTGTCACTCAGGCGCTACGCTCGGCTTCCTCTGTTCTGATGTACAGCGATAACCCAAGGCAAGGGGTTTCCAGAAAGACGAGGCATGCCCTGTTTTGGCACGTTATTTCACCTCGCTCAACTGGCCCAGCAGCTGGATTCATGCAAATCAGGTGGCCTGAAACTGACCCTCTCTGGACGAAGGCTTAAGAATCCGGTCAGGATTGAAAAGTTCTTTCACATAACAGGGCTTTGTGGAAAAATAATGGAATGGTGGCTATGGGTGGTGGGATGGCTCGAGAATGGGAGGTGGGAAAGGTGTCAGTTACTATAAATCTGTAACTTTATTTTCAAGCAGAAAACTCAGTGGTCTCCAATGGCTTTTGACTTTCAAGCATTCCTATGTGAGGGCTGGCATAAATGACTGTTAATGCCGTTGATGGGAAATTTAAGGTAGCAGGAATCTGTTTACTAGCTTTTCAGAAAAAGTGATTTCCTGCCCAATGACCTAATTGGTCATGAAACAGATAAGTGAATCTTCTCTATGCTCATTTTAAGCAGAAGTTATAAAAATTGGGGCATTCTCTCTCTCTCCTTTTTGGTGACTATCGCAGTGATATTTAGATCCGCCAAGGCAGTATGACTTCATTGTACTGGAATTTGGCTGACTCTAATACCAAAAAAAAAAAAAAAAATCAAATAAGTGAACTCGGTTTTGAAAATATTTTCATTATTGGGGATTTTTTCTTGTCACAGGGTTGAGCTTGGAGAAGTGTCTGAGTAAGCGGCAGAGAGGAAAATCTAATTTATTTATACTGAAGTCAGGCCTCTTGAAAAAAGCCTGGGGGATCATTCATACTCTACTCTCTCAGAGACACTTTTAGGTAAGTCAAAGCATGTTCTCTTTCTGTGATTGCTTACCCATCTGTGAAATGTGAATAAGAATCCTTGCCTCCAGGGAACCAAAGGTTCTCAGTGACCCTAAGATGAAGATACTTGATATGTGTAAATAACAGGAAAGAAGGAAAGAAGTTTAATCATCACCTTCTCCTTTTATTCTTCTAATAAGGAGGCCAGCTAGTAAAGTTCAGTAATGAAGAAGTTAAAGCAACAGGATTTGGAATCTGGAATATCTTTCATGACTACTATCTTTGAATCCAATTCCCTTGTGCTTTGGAGTGGGAGTTGGTTATGAAGACAAATTTCTTACAAGGCCAGGGGCTTTCTGCTCTGTACACAGGGTGTGGTCCTTGTGCAATCAGACTGGATTGAGGAGGAGGAGAGTCAGGTTGCTCTTAGCCGTGGTACCAACTGGTGTCAGTATTCAGAAGGGGCCTGTTGGGGAGCTTTCAGTCAGGGAGCTCCTTCTCTGCAAACACTTCAATTTACGACTCCTTTACTAGGCATTTCTGGGAGGTCAAACTGAATCTGCAGTACATAACATAAAACGTGTAGTAAAAGGGTCAACTTTAAGAGAAGAGACTTTTCCATGATTAAAGAAAAAAATGTATCAACAAAGCAGTGATTTCCAGAATAGGAACAGAAGAGAAGGAGAAGTTCGTGGCCTAAGAGGGCTGGATATTCTGGACATTTGATCCCTCCTGCCCTTTCATTTATTTTTTGTCTTTTTAGGGCCATACCCGTGGCATATGGAAGTTCCCAGGCTAGGGGTCTAATCGGAGCTGTAGCTGCTGGCCTCTGCCACAGCCACAGCAACTTGAGATCTGAGCCGTGTCTGCGACCTACACCACAGCTCATGGCAATGCCGGATCCTTAACCCACTGAGCGAGGTCAGGGATAGAGCCTGTGTCCTCATGGATGCTAGTCAGGTTCTTTACCACTGAGCCACGACGGGAAGTCCTCCACCACCCCCCGCCCTTTTAGATGAAAGACAACTTACTGAAACTAGAGAGAGGAAATTTTAAAAAGGAAAAAGAAAAGGAATTAAAATACTCACAAGTGTTTTCAGGACCGAAATAAGTTTGGGGAAAGGGATGGTACGTTAGCAATGGGTCTGACGTTCTCTTTCTTATCTCTGGTCCTCACTTCCTGAAGCCTGTTCTATATAATGCATGACAGCATATGGTCGGCTGCTGGCTAGCAGACAGGACCCTGGAGTTCTGTTTCTGACTTAGCAGTGGGATTTTAATGAGACCAGGTGGGAGAAGAGAGTGATGGAACAAAGAACAGCAGGGCAGGTCTTGGTAATGACCAGTTACTTTGCTTCTCTGAGCCTCAGTTTCCTCATCCTTGATAAGAAGGGCTTGTTCAAAATGAGCCCAGAGCTCCTGCCTATACTAAAAACTTTGCCTTTATGGTATTTTCATGCAAGAAATCAGTTCCTCATTCTGGACCTCACTTTTTCCAGGAAGTGTGAGAATACTCCATGTGCTGTCTTTGAATATCTGTACCCCACCCAGCACCCATTTAAACCCAAAGAGAGTGCAGACGTCTGGTCCTTTTCCTAAGAGCAGATTTCTCTCCAGACTTGGGATTTTCTTAGCCTCTCCTTCCTACTAAAACCTTCTGATGGGTAAACATGTGCTGGCCAGTGGCCAAGTCCCAGCAAACACAACTTCATAATAACAAAGCTTAGAGATGGGAGTCTGAGTGAGAGGGTAGGGATTAGAAGGGGATTATCATTCATTAAATTCAATTTCTCCTGTTTGAAACCAGGCCCATGGAAGTTGCTGAGCTTCAGCATATGTTGTTTTGTGGGGTCATTCATCTGAACCGAGGAAGTGTCTGAGAATCTTTTTTAGCCCCAATAGAAAGATGAAGTGGGGAAATACTTAGATCTGCTTTTTCCCAAGTTTCCCAGAGTAGCCTAAGTTACTTCTGCTAGTGGGTCATCAGCTCTTTTTCTATTTGATGCAGAAAGCCAGAATTTCAGCAACCAATGCTGAAGACGGTGAGGGTGCGATTAAAGGGAGGAAGACTGCCTAGACAGCGTATTTGTAGAACAGAGATTCAAGGTGACCTACAAGCTCCGTGAGACCACAGGGAAAAGGTATCATGTAAGAGACTGAAATAGGCTCAGATATCTATCCTCCAGCAAAATCAACGTCCTTGGGTGCTTGTGGTTCATTAACTGAACCTGTGAACCAGCTGTATGTAGCATGTACTCTACTTCCTCAGGTCTTTAAAATTGACAATGGTCTGTAGGTCAAGTTCCAACGGAAGTGATATTTCTGACCTAGCTCTATAAATAGAGCACCGGAAAAAAACCATCAGCTGCTCATGGCCCAGGGACCACACACTATCTATTAAGTAAGTAACCACAGTATCTGTGCTGCCATTTTAGCTGAGAAAAAAATACCTCTTGTTATTTATAATCTTCTGAGCTTTGAGAGTCTCAAAATACTTTAAAGCTATTAGTCTTTTTTCAGATTTACAAATAAAGGATCTGAAGCATGAAACCACACAATAACTGCCTCAACAACATCTGTCCACTGAGGAAGGCATTCGGCCTGCGTAAAGAATAAGGCTGCTTCACCTTGGGAAAGTAGATTTCATCCCCAGTGTCTCTTGGCTAGAGGTGAAAGATGTGAATGCAAGTTCTGAGTCTTGCACAACACGCCTAAGCTGGTCCAAGTTTCAATAAAACTCATTGCTGAGGAAGGTAGGAAATGTGAAGAAGACAAGAAAAGGTGGGGTGATCAGAACCTTTGGAATGCAAGAGTTAGGGATGGTTAATCCTCCAGGCAGAAGGTAGAAATAGAGTTAGTTAATCACTAGGATAAAGACTGGTATGCACTGGCATAAGTCTCTCAAGCAACTCCACTGGTTTTCCTGTGGGGAGAAAATACTTTACATTTCCCATAGTCATAGAGTGAGCACGAAAGTTATCATCCAACCAGGACACTTTTGAAAATGAAATGGGGACGTTTTAATAAGTACACTGGGATGACAGGGATAAATCAGGACTGTGCTAGGCAAACCAAGACTGTGAGGTCACCTGACAGAGCTGCTAGGAAATGTCCTGAATTGGGATGAAGATGCTGACTCTACAAAAAAAAAAATTAAACTCATTTTAATCAACCCAAACTCTACAAAACTCTTCAACCCATTTATCGACCAAAAATTCTAGAGGGGATACTGCGTGGGGTTTCTCCACCAGGTTTACAGTGATAATCAGCAAGGTCCTCAAAGACAGCTAGGAAGACACAGGCTTGAGAAGGACAGAACAAGTGTGTCTGAATAGAAAGGAGCAGTTTCCCCTCCACCCAGCCCAGCTTTCAACGTTGCCCAGGAGGCCATGGCCCTCATCCCTTTCTCCGACGACACAGCTCTTCTCCCGCCACCTTCCATTTAAGACAAAGGAATCCCTGAATGGTGACCTACAGCTAGGTCTCCTGACTCTTTGAAAAGAATTCTTTAATTAAAAATAAATTCAATCCCTGGAGAGAACACAGACTATCCTTAAGGAAATGCTACCAAAACAAAGAAAACAAAAACCCAAGCATTTAAGAGAAGGTGAGGCATGTTCTATTAAATTTCGGCCTCATTCGACCTAAGCCAGGAAGACGCGTCTGTGAAATCGGTTTTCTTCCACAACGATGCATCCTGTCCGCTCACTATAAGTCAGTGAATTCCTCAAAATGTGGCCATCAGCTGTCTCGGTAGGAACTTTGCTTCTCTACTGTCTTTATAGAATCTGGGCAGCAAGAGGACCAGAGCTGGATTCTAGTAAGTCTTGGGTATTGCATATGGTCATCATCTGATGTTTTGACCAGTTGCTATTTTTTCAGATGACTTTTTTCTCCTGGCTGAAGCAGAAGCAGCAGAAGGAATGCAGCCACTTACTTTTAATTTCAGATTGTTTACAGTCTTGGCTGCTAGAGAAAAAAAAAGAAAAAAAATTCCCCTCAGATGTGTGCACTGCCTTTGGAGAAAGGGTAAAAGGTGACATATCTCCCCCCAACCCAAAATTGTTTGCAATTTATTCCTGAAACTTTTATTTATTTATTTTTGTCTTTTTAGGGCCGCACCCACAGCATATGGAAGTTCCTAGGCAAGGGGTCAAATCAGAGCTATAGCTGCCAGCCTATACCACAGCCACAGCCATGCTGGATCTGAGCCCGTCTACGACCTACACCACAGCTCATGGCAATGCCTGATCCTTAACCCACTGAGCAAGGCCAGGGATCAAATCTGCGTCCTCGTGGATACTAGTTGGGTTCATTACTGCTGAGCCAGGATGGGAACTCTGAAACTGTTTTTATTTTTATTTACTTATTTATTTGTTTCTAAAGTGGCATATATTTATCAGTCACTCTTCTTGAGGAGATTCAAATTATAGTGAAGTAATATTTGGTAGTTTAAATATCCAAGGAATTCGTCTGGATAATGAGTAAGCCAGGTGACAGCCCCTTTAACTAAAGACCCAAGGGACACAGTAATAGCCACAGTGTTTGCCTTTGGGAAATCAGCTTACAAGGCAAACCCAAGACCAGGAGACAGGGGCTCTTCCCAAGATCTTGGCTGCTGTAGAACTGGGCCCAGGTAAGTCTGCATTTGCTTCAGGCCGACACTGAATCACTGGCTCTTTGCAAGTAGTCAGGACAGACGGGGAAAAGAAATACTGTTGTTTATCAGGAAATATGTTCTTGAAAAATATTTCTGGAAACACAGAGAGCTTAAAGAATCGCTAATGCAGAAAGACATTTCAACTAAATACAATGTTTAACCCTGAACTGGATCTTGGACTAGAAAAAAAAAAATTGCCATAAAGGACATTATTAGGACACCTGGCAAAGTTTGAATATGGCTGGTATATTAGCTAATGGTATTATATCAACCCTAATTTCCTGGGTGAGATCATTGTATTGTGGTTACGTAAGAGAAGTTCTTGTTCTTAAGAGATAAATGGTGAAGTATTTGGGGCTAAAGGGTCATGATGTCTACAGCTTACTCTCAAATGGTTCAGCAAAGATAACAATAATAAATTAATATTATAAAAAACTGACAATAACATGAGAAAGATAAAACAAATGTGGGAACATGTTAATGACCTGGGGGGGGGGGTATGTAGGAGTTCACTGTACTTTCCCTGGAACTTTTCTGCATGTTTCACCTCTTTTTCTTAAAAAAAAAAGACATTTGTGTGAAAATACATGTTGGCCTAGCCCAAGACATGACTTGGGTCACTGATATAAAATCTGGGCACAGGACCGGATCTTGGAGAAACTACCAGGGCGTTGTTTCACATGTGGGTTTATGCATCGGAATCACCTTAACCAGAATTCTTGTCCCCATATCAAACCTAAGGAATCAGAATCTCTGAGGGGTAATGTCCAGAAGTCTGCTTTTTCAAAAACGCTCTCCCAGGTGATCTGCATTTATATCAAAGTCAGAAAAAAGACCCCATATTAAGCCTTTGATGTTTCGCTTATAACTGTAGGCTTCTTAGACCCGTGGACAGCCCAAGTAATGGATGCCCGTGGATGCGTCTGCATTCGAAAATCTCTGCCTCGTATCTTGTGGTGCAGCTCTGCATCCTCTTCATCATGGAAGACAGCATTTTGGTGACTGCCCTTTGGCCTGTTTCCCCAGGGGAACAGAGAAGAGATGAAAATGCTCTTTAGAAGTGCCATAATTCATCCAGTTGGAGTGGGCGTCCCAGGAGCCACTCAAAACCCAGAGCAGAAAGTGGAGCAGGGGCAGCTGACAGCCTGTGGCATGAAACAGGACAGGGCTAGTGATGGGACCCGGGATGCGCCCTCCAGCGGCGACCCTCTTCAAGGTCCTCAGTCGGGTTCCTTGACCAGCGTTTCTTCTAGACACCAAACACAGTTCAGCTCTCCGAGTTCGAGCCCCCCTTTGTTTCTCCAGTGAGAACAGGAACAGAAAGTAAAGAGACTACATCGGCACCGGGAGATGGGAGCCTTGAGGTGCTTTGAAAACTCCAGACTACACAAGAACGTCCGACGAATCCAAATTAAAGCACATCAATCAATACTGTTTCCCTCTGCCCCGCAGCGGGGATATAATCATTATTCCCATTTCACAGACAAAGAGGTGATTTGACTACAGAAGCCCACCTAGCCAGAGGCAGGGCTGGGGCCCGAGCCCAGGCATTCAGTGTCCTTCCTTCTGGCTGTCAGAGAACACAGCATCGTGGAGAATGCTTTTAATTATCACCTTTCCCAGAGTGTGAAGATTTATTGTTATGCTTTCCTCCGGCCCCATTTCAAGTGCCCCTTTGGGAAGCAGCGTGATCATGATAGGAATCAGGATATTTTCTTGCAAGGGAGGGAATGGAATGCTGGCATCACATATGTTTGTATCTGAGAAGGGGTGGGGTGGGGGAGAAGCTGACAGTTGAATAGTTAGTGAGGCAGTCCCAGCACCCTCAGCACCCTGAGCTTTAGACCAGAACCTAAGGGTTCCTTGGGTTTATTTTCCCACACCGTTGAATTCAGTGTGCCGGCTGAGTTCCTTTAGTTCAGCCTGTGTTTTCTTTCTTTCTGCTTTTTTTTTTTTTTTTAATGGCTGTATCCATGGCATATGGAAGTTCCCGGGCCGGGGACTGGATCCCTGCAGCAGCTGTGACCTGTGCCACAGCTGTGACAATGTCAGATCCTTTAACCCACTGTGTTGGGCTGGAGTTCGAACCTGTGCCTCCACAGCTACCCGAGCTGCTGCAGTTGGATTCTTAACCCACACCACAGCGGGAACTCCCCAGCCTTCATTTTCTTGATATCCGGAGCTGGGCTTCCTGAGTCGAGACTAGGACAGAAGCAGCTGCACTTCTCCCTTTGTGGAGTGTGCATACACTCACAGGCACACGCACACACACGCATGAGGGCCAGCCCCGTGGCCATCACGCCAGCACAAGGGTCAGAATCAACTGGGGCCAGAGAGGAAGGGAAAGATCCATTAGCAACAGGGATTCACAGGGAACCCGAGATCACAAGCTGTAAGATCCGAATGATGTGCAGATTGCCAGGGCGTGGGGGCTCTTAGGCAATAGAGCTTAAACTTCCTCAAGTACTCCTTCAAAAGAGTGTCCTAGTCCCCACGGTACAGTCTAGTACTTTCAGGCGGTGACCTCATGGCAGGAGAGGGAACTGACGGACAAATGTGCTGATGCTAACAGGGCTATTTTAATCGAGGGAACTGGTTTTGGCGGTGGCAAGCAGTCAGTCCACATCTTCAAAATATGAGTTCTTAAGCAAAGCGACTTCCTTCTCCCTTGAAGGCCCCTGTTTATCTATGAGACAGAACTACAGGTTTACTGAAAATGGCCAGGTTCGGCAAAGTGGCCAAAACTTCCAACTTGGTGTAACTTGTCCCCATCTCAGACGTCAACTGATATAAGACATTACCGTAAAGAATCATGATGTAAGAGTTGGGGATAATTAGCACGTTCCAGGCAGGAGGCTCAATACCTTACACACATTGTCTCTAGGAGGGAGATGCCACTATCACACCAGTTTTCATGGGACGGAAGTTAAGGTACAAGAGAAAGTACGTGGATTGCCCAGGATTACTCAGCAAGTGGCAGAGCAAGTCACCTCTTTCAGCCATTTAGCAAGTCTTCCAGGAATGACCATTTATGACCATCTTGGGAAGGAAAACTCATACGGTCTCCTTCACCCCATTCTCTAGAAATTGCACTTATTTTCTTTTCCTCATTAAACTATAATCTTCAGTTTCTTCTTCAGCGTCACCTGTGCCTTTCTAGAAAGCCTATTTTAATAGTGTTCTCTCCCTGCTGTTGGGAAACTCTTAGTCGTGTGATCAGTTTCTAGAAATTGATACCAAAGAAAAATAAACCTCCAGGTTCTGCAGCTTTTCAACTGAAAAATATGTACAATAACCTTAGTTGCCAAAATCCTGGCTGACTTTCCTTCTGTGACTATGATCTCCACATCTGGTTCACCTTCTTTGCCAGAAGTACATGATTTTATATCTTTTTTTAAAAATATCTTAGGATGTGTCTCTATTTTAGGACGTGTCTACGTGGAATTGCTTTGTTAATTGTCATTGCAATCCCACTGATCATTGCATTAGTTCTTTTTATCAACGTGAGCTCTACAATGAAAAATAAAGTAGCAGAAGGTAAATGTGATGGAGTCAGAACAGCCTCCTGGGAAGCCAGTTAGCCCATTTTCTCATTTCTAAGAGAGTGGTGGACTGAGAAGCAAGATGCTAACCTCAGCTGACACTGACACATACCTACTATGGTTCCAGGTGCTTTACCTGATAACAATTTCCTAACCATCTCAACAGCAGTATGAAGTTGGATACCACGATTGCCCTCATTTTACAGATGATGAAACTTCACCCACATTCGTAGGGCTCGTAAGTGGCGGAGACAGAAATCAAACCCTGACAGTCCGGCCCCAGCCCCTGTGTTCTCGCCTCCTCCCTGATTCCAACAGGCGATCACGGCTGGGAGTCCTCGTTCTCGCTGACTTCCCATGTCAGCAACTGAGTCTGACCCCAGCAGTGGGTTCTCCTACCATCCGTAGCCAGGGATGGCCTGTAAAATTTTCATGTCGTGACACTACCATAGACTCATCTTGATTACAGAACAGACTCATGGTATAAACAGAAGAGTCACATATTGAGTGGTTTTTCTTTTTCTTTTTTTAAGTAGAAGGTTTTATCAACATCATAAGACTTTATCAGCATCGTTCTTAGGGAAAGTGACACACACGCCCTAGGTCACACACTTAGTCACAGGTCAATACTGGAACAAACACCCCTTCACGTACCCTCCTGGAAGCTCAGAACCTATGGCTTCACCTAGAGAACATCATGGCCTCCCTCCTGCTCACGCATCTCTAACGACCGCGCAGGACTGTAGGGGCCGCTGTACCCGCTTCACAGCAGTCCCACCTCTAAACTGAAACAGCACAACGGCAACAAAATAATAATAAAAAAATGGCGGAAAGACCTCCAGGGTGTAAAATTTTCCTTAAACGGATCATCAAGTTCCTTCTTGAAAGAGGCAAGTGCCTGCCAGCAGGAACCTAAAACTCATTATTATTCTGGATTTTCTTTCTGCACGACTGAAAAGTTTTTCTATCCTCTCAACTCCCATCCCTATCAAAAGAATCTCCCCTCCATCCAAGACAATCACAAAGTTTAAAAGTAGCTAACTCTCCCTTCAAAAAAAAAAAAACAAAAAAAAATTTTTTTAAATAAAAACACAAAAAACCCACAGCGGTTGTAAAACAGCTTTGTGTGGAAGAAGGGCGCGTTTTCTCTTCAGAGAGGCAAATTTCATAGGGTTGGGAGAAGAGAGAGCTGAAGGGGTGGGGGAAAGGGTGGGAACGGAGGAGAAGGGGAGGCGGGAGAGAGGAGGGGATAAAGGAGGCAGAATCGTAGGCTTTAAAAAGCAACATTGTCCAGAGAGGTGAAAGAGAACAGATGGCCGTGGAGAATGGAGCCCTCAAAGCCCAGCAGAAAGGGGCGATGCTGACAGATCTTGCTGTTTCCCATTGATGCCTGAATGTTCTAGTGTGGGGAGCCCAGGCCAGTGCAGGGGACAGGCCACTGTTCCCAGCGGTTGGCTGGGCCACTGGCGCTGAGGCCTCGCTGAGAGAAAGAGCAGGCAGGGGGCGGGGAGGGCAGCAGCTGTGGCCGCAGAGGGAAGGACAGTGGGGGCGTGTGGCTTTGCACAGCCTTCTCTTCTGGCCCGGCCGGGAAAGGTCAGCCCAGCACTGGTCTTTGCCTTGGCAGAGGTGAAGGAAAGGACAGCGGCTGGGGCCCAACGTCTCAGTGTCACCCCCCCAACCCCCCAAGAAGGGACTGGCGGGGAGACACGTCTGGGACCAAACAGCTACCTTGGGAGAGGGAAACGAGGAAAATATTGCAGATGCTTTTGGAGGATTGAAACGTTCAAGCTCTAATAAACAAGAAATGGGGGGGATCTTTGAAAGAGGTCAGAGAATCCTGCCAAGTAAATCCCAGACTATCTCATGGAGTCTCAGGGCAGAGAAGTGAGTCGCTGAGGAAATACGACATGAGCTGGTGGCAGACTCAGGAAGGAGTCCAGGGGTCTGAGTCAGCTCCTAGGGAGGGGCCAGATCCAAAGTGGGGTTTTGCTGGACACCGCGGGATGACAGGGGGGCAGAGGGGCCTCTGGCACTTAGGGTGTGTTCACATGGGTCCGTGTGTGCACGCACATCTCTGTGTGTGTGCGCATGTGTGTGTGAGAGAGAGAGAGATAGAGAGAGGCAGAGGCAGTATGGGATGCTCTCGGGCTCATTGCTGAAGGTTACTGGAGGCTCACAAGTCATCGAAGAGCGATGCTAGTCCAGGTACCTCTGGTCCCCCTGGGAGGGGAAAGCCCGACAGTCACCCGCTGCAGACGGACGGACGGAGGCCTGGAGAATGGGCTGAGAAGGATAAGGGTTTGTGAAAGCTGGGATTACAAAGAAGGCCATAAACTTCCGGGGACAAAGCTGTATCTGTATAATTTCCTTAGTATAACTTTGCTCAGGAAAATGACTATTCCAAAGGACCTCTTGAACTCTCCCTACATCCTCGAGAGGCCGATGATAAAATCCGGCCCTGCCCCTGCCCAGTGAGGAGGGAGCCACAGTCTTCTTGGCTGACCGTCCAGTTGGCCTACGGAGAGTTGCACAAGCTCCAAACATTCCTCCGGTTTTGATTTGCCCTTGACCCGGAAAATGAGAGGGAACGGAACTCAGGACTGAGGGCTTGAAATGGTGAGGCAGGCGTTTGGAGAAACCGTCCGGGATCATCATTTGGAAACATTCCCATGCGTCTCGGGCCCCCGTAAACATCTCTCATCTCACCCTCGGTGGGAGTAAAGAAGTTAAAAGGTGGCTCTAAATGCATTTAGTGACCTGGCACGTTCGCCCTTGCCTGGGCTAGGTCTCTGTCTTCCCAGGAAGGAGGCTTTCACAGTGGCCATCCAGTGCCACGTTGCATACTGTGCATACATCCGAGTGACTGAGAAAATTCCCAGGGGGCAGTGTAGTAAAAAAAGATCAACCATGATGAAGATCTTGCCTTTTTATTTCCCTGCTTCATCCGAATTGCTCCCCAGGTGCTTTGAGATTTAGAGGCTCCACTAATCACCCATATAAACAGCAGCCCCGCCATGGCAGAGAAATCAATTTGTATAGCTCCTAAGTGAAATTATCCCAGGGTACAGAAGATGCCCAAGGCTTTAGCAATTACAACAGAACACAGTCTCGGAGTGAGAAGAGAGGACAAGTCCACTCTGACATCCCAGTTGAAACTCCAGGCTGAATCCGGCACAGAAGAATGTAATTACTCTTCCTGGCTGGATGGGACGCTAAAGAAACTGGGGAAGTGGAATACCTATTAGGTCCCCACTAATCCTCCTCTGAAATTCAAAGCGGGGTTCCTCCCTGGAATTCATTTCTGAGCATCCTTACTCTCCACTATTGTTCAACAGCTCGGTTGATAGATAAGTGCTTGCAGCTCATAAGGCTTTCTATGGAGCTCACCCCTCCTCTTTCCCAGCCGCTCAAAGCACTTTACAAATATCACCTCATTATTCTTTATAACACTCAAGTGAGCCTGATAGGTGGAAAGGTTCATTATCTTCTCCTTACCGATAGGGGAAATAGACAAAGGAAGAAGTGACTCTTTTAAGCCAACAAAGCAAAGGCGGAACTGGAACTAAAACTCTGCCGTCCTCCTGACTTGCAACGTGCACGTGAACTCCGCTCGCCTGCACAGCCGTTTCTGCTGACAGGGCAGGGTTTCCTAGCCGCGGACTGTGTTGTAATCGGCAGGTCCACACAACTGGGACACTCACTGGCTGGAGGGGAAAGGATGGGAGTCGAGATGGAGGTGCCCCACGCAAGGGGCCTTAACTGGTTTGGACAAGTCACTTGGCCTCCGAGTCTCAGGAAGAAGGGTTTCCATTATAGATCTTTAGGGACCCTTCCAGCTCTTAGATAATTAGTGACGCCAGAGCTTCGGAAGAGGGGTTCTATTTTGTTCACCGGCCCTTTGTGACAATCTGAGATTCATTTCACTCGTAAGCCTGAAATGGCATCCTTTTCTCTTTATAAGAGTCTCCGTGTCATCCACTGTCCACCCAAATGATAGTAGGGGACAAATCAGCTAGTACGAGGTGGGAAATGGGGCAGAGGTAGTCCTGGGGCACCAAGGCCAGGGACCAGAGAGATGATGGGAGGGAGGCAGGGGACAGAAAGAAGCCTGGAAGAGTCAGAAAAAGAAGAATTGGCAAATAACATTTTGAGCTGTGCCTGCGCCCTACCCACGGACACTCCTTACATTCCAAGGAACCAATGACAGGTCCTTCAAAGTTTAAGAAGGCTCTAAAGAAACAGACTTTTCTTTAGTTTTTCTAAATGCAGGCTTCACCTGTCAACCCTAAAATCCATACGAGCAAGGCCCCAAGGTACCCTGTAGTGGTGGTTTTCCATTTAAACAGAATTTCATTTTCACTGAAATAACATTGATGTGCCTTCAAGTTAATTTTTAAAACAGGATTTTACAGGTGGCTTCATAGCTTATAATTTGTGTTGCTTGAGCCAGATATGCCTAAGCCTTTAGAAAACCTGCAGTATTTTATCTCTCTGATCTTTTACACTTTCTTTTCCTGAATGATGCTTTGATACTCTTTGTTTGCCCCAAAGAGCGTTAGAGAGAGAGAGGACTTTTAGTAAAATCAACACTTGTTTGCAGAAGCAGCCCCCGCAACCAGAATAATGACCTTGGAAAGAGTCTTGGGTGATGGGCTGATTACAATGGCTGGATATAAAGGACTGACTGTGTAGCTGCCAGAAAGAAACACATTTTTGTAATATCTCAGTTGTTTCTATTGGCCTGGCCTTCCTTGCATTCACCATGGGAACTGAATCAACAAGTTTGCTTGCTTTTATTTCAGTGATTACAATGCATTCTTTTTTTTTTTTTTTCCTTCACATACAGGGAAAAAGGAGCAAAGAACAAATGAAAGTCAAATGCTTGATGATCCAAAAGAAATGGGTATAATTTTATTTATCTTCAAGTTCAGCTGTAAAAGCGACTAGTTGCAAACTTTATTCCCTCTGCTCTCTCTGAGGACCTCAGCCTGACCTTGTGGAACCTTCTTTCTGGGAAATTAAAGAATTTCCAGGATTAGCTCAAGTTCTGAGACTGCCAGCTGTGACAATCTACAAAGCTCTCTTAGGTCATGATTCAGACCCCACTTCTGCTCCAGACCAAGATGGTCCCTAAGGAGCTGGAAATATTCTAATTTCCTGGACCTAGACCACAAGGTGAATTGACCCTGGAAGAATTTCAGAAGGGCAAGTTCAACATGTCTGCATACTAAGGGCTCAACAACTGATATATACGTAACAACAGAAATGTAATTGAACTTGAAAAGCAAGAATTAAGGGGTCATCAGAAACAAATTTACAAAAGAATACCTGAAGGAAGGGAGGAAGGAAAGAAGGGAGGGAGGGAGGAGGGGACAAAAGGGGAGGGAAGGGGGGGAGGGAGGAGGAATGGAAGGAGGAAGAGAGGGCAGCGAGAGAGAAAGAAAGCTTTATGAATTAAATAATTGGTCTCCACCACCTGATTCTGAAGGAAGTCATTTTCTGAACATCTCTCCATCTGAACTTTTGAATTCTCCAGCAGAAGGCCAAGTTTCCGATGCTGATCGGATAAAATGCCAAATATCTCTCATCGTTACAATTCCAAGAGGAAGAAAGAGGAAGAAGGAATCAATATTTTGTTTATTGTCGAGTGGCCTAGGGAAGGTCAGGCTTCAGATCCCACCAAGGACTGCACTAGTTAAACTAGATGTCACCCTGATCACTCCTCTGACACGTGTCTTTCCTTACATTTCCCCAACCATACAGACGGCTGGGTAGTTAAGAGAACATTAAAGTAAGCTTCCAACTCAATTCTGCGGCTGACATTCTGTGGCTTCCTTAGGCCCTGGTTTCCGCATTTGAAAAGTGAACGAGTAGGACTGGGGGGCCACTGCCACCCCTCCCACGTTTCATACGCCCCAGCCCTACTGTAGCTCTGCAGAGACTGGCACTTTCCCCCAGCCACGGTACATTTTCTATCTTTTAAGTTTTACCCAGTGCTGGTCCCTAGGGGCCCCTTATAGTGTCTGAGGAAACTCAGGTCAGGAATTCAAGCTTTACTGGCCAACAGGAATACTTACTTCTCCTCACTCCTGCAGGGGAAAGTTAAAGTCAGAATATTAGTGTTCTAGGTGGCCTTGCTCAGGAAAACCCACTGGCATAAGCCCTTAGATACAACCCAAAAGGGGTAAAAGATGAGGATCCATGGCGGGAGATTTATTGTGTAAGCCAAACCTACAATCGGGTAAGCTCTCAGTGCGAACATCTAGGAAATAAATGGGTAGCTTTTAAAATAAATGGCTCAGATGTTTCCACTACCCAAGATTTGCAATCTCCTGTATATGACCCAGCTCAGCAACTATCTCCATGACAATGGATTTCCACAATGTTAGTTGAGGAAATTTTTAAGAAGAGTCAGCAACTCCAAAGAACTTTTCACTCAAGGACACTCAAAATGTTATGTAAGTATTATTTCTTATGATCCCAAACAGATGTGGCAATAAGGTTCTTCGCTTGAGAAGTAGGAACATTTTATAGACTTGTCTCAGGGAATAAAGGACTTGAATAGAGCCTCCAATAAGCCACTCATAGAACTATCTGGGCTCCCAAAACGTTACACACTGTCAGAACACCTGGGTTTAAAAGATTAGAGAGCAATGTAGAAGATTCATTGAGAAACAAGAGGCACAATTCGGCCTTGAGTATCAGACTTCCCTGGTGACTCACTGGTCCATTTGCTTACTAACTTTCTGCGGAAGTCTTCTGGAAGACTGACCAGAATGGATCAAATCTAGATCTATCAAAATGACTAATACAGACAATAATGTGTGCTTCTGATTTTGTAAAAAGTTTTAAGTTTCAACTTTTTTTTTTTTGCTTTTTTGCTTTTTAGGGCCCCATTTCCCACCTCGTACTAGCTGATTTGTCCCCTACTATCATTTGGGTGGACAGTGGATGACACGGAGACTCTTATAAAGAGACATATGTAAGTTCCCAGGCTAGGGGTCGAATCAGAGCCACAGCAGCGGGCCTACACCACAGCCACAACAACGCCAGATCTGAGCCATGTCTGCGACCTATGCCATAGCTCACTGCAACACCAGATCTTTAACCCACTGAGCGGGGCCAGGGATCGAACCAGCATCTTTATGGATACTAGTCAGGTTCATTTCTGCTGAGCCACAATGGGAACTCCTCAACTTTTTTATATTACCTTTCAGGTCCATTCAGAACGCAGACTTCTCAAGATGGACCAACATTTATAAGACTCAGATCTGCTACATTAAACATGAAAGCAAGTCACAAAAGCAGTATGTACACTATGATCTACTTTTTTTAAAAAATTTACATAAGTATATGCCTAGAAAAGTAGATGGAATTATAAACACTGATATCTTACATTATCTTACTGAAATGGCATTATAATTTTTATTTTCCTTTTGGCTATATATTCTATTGGTACAGAGAGTAACATGGACAAATTTTATACATACAATGTTGAGCAAAAGAAAGCATTACCCAAGAAAGCCTACTATATGATTCTGTTTACATAAAGTTTAAATACAGGCAAAATTTACCTATGTTTATAGAAATCCAGATAGGATAGTGGTTACCTTTTTTTTTGGGGGGGGGGCTAGGAGTAATGACAGAAATGGGGGGTTTCCAGGGTATATTAATATCCTATTTCTTAATCTGCTGCTGGTCACACATGCGTGTTTCCTGAAAAAGTTCATGGAGTTGTACACTTATGATGTATACATTTGTGTTATGATTCGTTTTTAAAGTTACTTAATTGTAAACCAAATCTGCATCCAAAGGGTTCCTCACACACACTGTCAGGAAGTCTAGAGAAATGACTCTTACTTTTGGGTGGGGAAAAATATTTCAACGGTGCCTACAGTGTCTTCTTAGCTCCATCTCTGAGAAAGCGGCTCTGGAAACAGGCTCCAGGAGAGCAGGAAAGCAAACACAAGTTCACGTCATGGAAGGGTCTTGATTTGCGCCTATCAGTTGACTGCGACTCTGGAAGTTCAAGTTTTCATTTGACTCAGCCTCACCAAAAGGCTTCAGGAATCAGCCTGGCCCAGATGCAGCTGCACTGGGAGACGCACTTCCCACACTGAGCTTGCATTCTTAAAAACAAGCGAAAGTGGCTAGGTTTATTTGAAGAGAGGCTCTGTGAAGGCTGGGACCTCATAACCCCAGAGCCTAATGCAAGTCCTGGCATAGAATACAAACTCAATAAATATTTTGGACATGAGTGAATGTATAAATCCACTTGCAGAAAGAAGAAACTGTTCTAGCTCAAGCAGAAGTGACTATGAAGGGAAAAGGGAAAGGGGAACGATGGCGTAAGATGTTATATATTTAGTGACTTGTGTCTCTGACTGTCCCCTCAGTGTTCCTCAAGTAAACCAGGTCAGCGATGAGGGGATTTGTGCTGCTGCAGATTTCTGGTAAAACCGCTAAGGAAAAAGCACTGTCCAATAACAATATAATCTAGCCCAGAAATGTCATTTAAAATTTTCTAATATCCACATGAAAAAAGAAGGTGAAATAAATGTGAACGATATATTTTCTTTGGTATAACATATCCAAAACGGTACCATGTCATCGATATGAAAATGAAGATATTTTACAGTATTTTCCTCGATACTGGGTCTCTGAAATCCAACGTGTATTTTATACTTACGGTACAGTTCAAGTGCCCAACAGTCACATGACTCCAGTGATTCCTCAATCCACAGTGCAGGTCTAGGGAGATACACATTTGGTGGAAGTTCTTTTACAAAAGATGAACAAGGTGTGTGTGAGAGAGAGAGAGAGAGAGAAAACCTGTCTTGATGGTATTTACCATTGCTTTCCACCTATTCCTGAAGTCAGCCATGTCCCAGGCCTTAGTTTCTACAGATACGCCAGTATCCTCACTGTAATTTCGACTTTCTGCTTAAGCTCCTTTGAGCGTGGTTTCTGTCACATGCAATAAAGAGTCCTAACTGATAAGAGATAAATATAGAGAAAACACGCCCATGGGTTTGTCCTGCTTTAAAGGCACAATGTCTGTCACAGAGTTGACACTAAATCAGCATTGTTGAAGTCATAAATCAAGAAATAAAGTTATGAACAAAAATTGGATTCTGAAAGTTGTTTTTTTTTTTTTCCTGTTATGCACTGTAGGTTGCACAATCAATTTGTACATCACTTTTGAAAACAAATGAACCCAGGTCTAGTTCTAGCTTGAAGTATTCCAGGTGCATTTTAACTGCACGTTCTGAATCAAACAGGAGTTTAACAAGGTGCAGGCGCTACAAGTTACCTGGATGCTATCCATCTGAGACCGCTGCAATGCAAGAGAAATGAAAATAACAGCCTTTCTATCAGCCAGCATCCCTCCTGCTTCATCTCAGCGTTTGTCTACCTGCCAGCACACATTTATTTCTGTGTGTCTTCAGTTAAACATGGAACTGGAGTGTGAGGGGAACGGGTCAACAGTTTTGACTTCACTGAGGAAAAAGCACCTGCCGTCGCTGATTACCATTGCTTGAACTGCTTTGTGATTTAAGTGCCATAAGAAAAAATTGGTATTTCGGTACTCGTGTTCATCCTGCTAGAGGCCCAGACCCGAACAGGAAGAATGATGACATCAGTGTACAGTTTCACCTCGATTCCATGTTTCCCATGTCACAAAGCAGTCTTTGGACATCCGAAGTTGTATATGTGGTCCCTGTTCCTAGGATACCTT
The DNA here is from genome assembly GCA_004024745.2 of Catagonus wagneri. Lineage (NCBI taxonomy): Eukaryota > Metazoa > Chordata > Mammalia > Artiodactyla > Tayassuidae > Catagonus > Catagonus wagneri. Next base: position 1,956,183 of record PVHT021183631.1, on the reverse strand, counting down.
TGCAAGCAATCAGTGCTAGCAAAGTCAGAAAGGCAGGGCTGAAGGAGAGGCAAAAACAATCACCTTCCCACTGCTTGATGGGAAATCCTCCCGGGATGAGAAAAGAGAGAATTCCATAAAGAGGAGTTCTGGATTGGCTTTCAAAACCTCTAACAGGAGTTCCCGTCATGGCTCAGTGAGTTACAAACCTGACTAGTATCCATGAGGATGCAGGTTCAATCCCTGGCCTCACTTAGTGGGTTAAGGATCTGGTGTTGCTATGAGCTGTGGCGCTGGTTGCAGATGCAGCTGGAATCTGGTGTTGCTATGGCTGTGGCGCAGGCCGGCAGCTGTGGCACAGGCCGGCAGCTGTAGCTCTGATTCAGCCCCTAGCCTGGGAACTTCCATATGCTGCAGGTACGGCTCTAAAAAGAAAAAAGGAAAACAACAACAACAACAAACCTTTAATACTAGAGGCACATGCAATCCAGGGAGACTGGAGGAGACAGTAAAGGTCAAAGGGGGCACTAGCCAGTATCAGGGCAGATAGAAAGGGACCAGAAGATCAAGCTCTCCGTGATCTCCTGCTGTTAAAATTCCTGGATGAGCCCTGCACGGACTGAACGTGGGAGGAAATCTGCCGAATTAGCTGTAACTCCTGCCATCCAGAGAGGTGTGAGATATTTAGCGCCAAGGAGAGGAATGGGGAATGGTATGTTATTGCTACATTTGTATGAGTCACAGGCTTGTAAATGCTTTATATCCTGCCTAGATCATTCATCATTCGAGTTGGGAACTTAACCCAGTTGTCTATGGAGCTGTTCCTGATTTGCCCTGGTCGAAAGGGTTAAGCGGGTCAAAGAATACTTAACCTCTGGTATTTGAATTTTCTGCTTTTCATGAGTGGGCGAGACGCTGAGCAGATGGAGCCCTCGGCAGGAGAGCAGGGCCTGGCTTCTGCTAACAGTTTCTATGTGGCCTCATGTTGGCCTCATGTAAGTCCCTGTTTTTATCTCAAAGTTTTCATTTGCAAAAAAACAAAAGAGGGCAACAATAACTTCCAAAGTATTTTCCCCTAAATGTTGATGAGAGTACATCTGAAGAACCTGCAAGTTCTGGAAAGAGTGCTGAGGAAATGGAGCAGATGAAGCGATTAAGGGACCACAGTAAATGGCTCAAAGCAGAGACTCCGGAGCCAAGTTCTGGGTTTCAGTTCTGGCTGTGCCACTTATTAACTGTTTGCCTTGGGACAAATCAACCTCTCAGGGTCTGCAGATTAGAGCTAGTAAGAGTACCTACCTCGGAGGTACCACTCAACGAGTTCATTTGCGTTGAATGCCTAGAGCAGTGTCTGGCAACATCAGTACAGGTTACCATTAACAAGCACAGCATACTTTCATTTTAGAGCTGAAAAGACTTCACAAAGTATCTAGTCCTCAGAAAACACCCTTTCACAGATGAGAAAACTAAGGGCCAGAGAGGTCAAAACAAGTAAATAGAAATGATTTGCAGATCCCAACCCTCTTGTCAGCAGAGACGGTCACATTCCTGAAAAACCCTCCTCAGAAAGTGCCATGAGTGTCATCACTGGATGTTTCTGATGCAAGACTAGGACCGGAAGTAGGACGTGTCTTCCTGGGTATTATTGTCTTGGGGGACAAATTAGGCTTTGCTCATTCTTAGCTGCCTGATGGGCTCTTGTGCCCATCAGTGTTTTCAGGAAGAACGGAGGAGCACCTGGCTGATGGGACACACAGTACCATCGAACTCTCAAGGCGGTCAGCCTGAAATTGCAATTGCCTTGAGGGGGGTGCTAGGAGAGAGGAGGGAGCTCATGGATGAAAGGCCAAACCCTATCACACTGGCTCGAAGAGTTTTCAGAAGGATGAGCTGAGTCCAAAGGCTTCCATTGCTGTTGTGGGGGCTGAGGGAATGCTTCACCTGGACAGAGAAGGGTGCAGGCCTGCCGAGCTGCCCGCTGCGGGCGGCGGGGGCCCAGTGGACGGGAGAGTCCGGCTGAGCAGTCCCACTGTTCCCCGGAGACCTGGATCAAGCTCATAGCCAGGGGAAGTGCGGATTAACACAATGTGGTGTCCGAGCTAATGAGTTAGCAAAACACAGACAGATGGCCATTGCAGTCACTTAACGCTCCCGTCTCCGTTTGCAGTGAGCTCCCACTAGCTTCTCCCCTCTCCTCGCATTATCTAACTACCCAGCCCTCTCTGCCCATCTCAGAAGATCATGGTCACAGAGAAACCATCCTGCCTGAGGGGGGGGAAAAAAAAGCTGTGACACGCTTTCCAAATATAACCATGACCCACTAGTGGGTGCAGGGGGTGCAGGGGTGGGGAGGAGGTCTTTGGAGAGATACTGACCTTCAGTTCCAGGGGAAAAACAAAGTTAATTTGACTGAAATCTTGGAATTTTATACTCGACATATAATTCTTCCTAACAATTGCTTAAAAGGTACGCAGTTGCAAAAATGCTTATAGGGGTGTAACTTACAACCTGGGGATGAAAACATGAAACGGGAATTTTTATTCGGACCCCCAAATACGTTTCCTTTAGTCAGAGCTATAGACTGTGGGACAGTTTCCTTCTTAAGCATTTATCACATGTGATAAATGAGACTCGTGCGTGCCGAGACCAGACTTTGCCACTGGCGGAGGCAAACAAATGCTTTACAGTTTATTTACCACGCTCTTTTAGGGTTGTTTTTTTTCCCCCTGCTTCTTTTTCAATGGTCATTATTTCCAGGTGGCATTACTGTGCCAGCTGCTCAGAGACTCACCTGGCACAGAGGCCAGCCGGGACTGGGCCATCCTGGAAAATCCTGTCTCATACTTTTGAAAATTGATTTATTTTTATAATAATCTCTTTAATACCCAAGTTCCAATATGTAAACAACAGAAGATCCTTGGGAAGAAAAGGAAGTTTTAAAATAAATCCCTGACTTAAGCATTTCGGTAAATGTCCCCCCCCCCAACCCCGAAGTTTACCTATTTTATGGCCTTCAAGAAGGTAATGAGAAACTTAAAAAAATTAAGTGAAACTTCACTGATGCAAATGGGTTCTGCTTTCAAAAGTGAAAAGCTGACTCAGGAGAAGAAACCTAAGTGGCCACTGAATTATTCAATAGACCCAAATAGGGATACTGAGAAAGAAGCCTGAAGCAAAATATACACACCTCTCCCTGCTTGTCTCCCAGACTTCTCCACCCGGCAGGGTCACTCCGCGCTTAGCCCTGTCTTCCTAGAATAGGGCCTTTTGGACTCAACAGTAAAAGGGATCAGCTGGAAGGTCTGTAGCTTGCCAGCCAGCAGGGTCAACTTTAGACCCACGGATGTCTGGGGAAAATATTTATATTCTACTCCTGACAGCAGGGCTGATCATTAGGGGCAGCAAAATATGCCGGTGGGGACCCTGAGCACTGGGTATGGCAAGTAACACCGTCGGGGAACCAAATACAACCTGTCTAGAAGTGGAACCTTTACTGTGGGACACACTTTCTAACCCCAAAGGCCAGCTGTTGTTCATGGGATGTGACTAGACACAACCTCCCCGTAAAAAAGAGGAGGGTATCCTGAAGAAGTGAAACTGGTGCGCTATCATCCTCTAGTTCAGTTGCATTTCCTGCGTTGTACACTATAGGGTCTCACAGCCTCAGCACTGCTGGCATTTGGGGCTGGACCGAGTCTTTGGTTGTAGGGGCTGCCTTGTGCACTGTAGGATATTTAGGAGTGGCCTACAGAAACATCCCCCTCCAGCTGTTCTAAACATAATGACTTCAGACATTGCCAGATAGCCCCCGGAGTGGCAAGACCATTGCAGGTTGAGTGGTACACCAGGGTACACTGTGGAGCTGAAAATTCTGAAAAAGCTTGAATGGGAAATGTTTTAAACTTACAGCTGATGCTTTGAAAAGTTAAGTAATTAGATTGTTTAAAAAAGAGTTAAATAATTAGCTTGCATTTTTATCTTGCTTAATAAGACTCCAACTCATAAGTATCCAAAGAGAATAAAATACCGAAGGAGAATCAGCAGCAAAGGACAAGAGGCACTGACGGCTTCCAATGGGGAGAAATTTAAGAGCAAGTTAAAATTAATTGATTTTTTTTTTCCAGTTGGTTTCTTATCTAGAAAGAAGGATTAGAGTAAACTAAAGAAATACAATGAATATGAAAAGGCCAGCTGGTATCAGAAAGTACAGTTGTCTGAGTCTAAAGACCAGCAGGGCTAGGGCCAAAAGCCATGTGACGGTGTGCTGGCAATTTAACAAGAGGTTCCTCCCCACCCCTCACCTGTCCAGGAGTCCTTTCAAGCTTTAACCAGGTCACCTTCATATTCCAGGAAGCTATCGGCATACCATCAGTAGAACACGTCTTTAAAGTGGTTTTTAGAATAATCAGGATACATTTCTGCTGGTCCAGTCAGTGAGATGGCTGGTCCAAGTTAAAGCCAGATAAGGAAATACAACCTTGAAATCTTAATTTCATTCACATTGGTGAGCAAATCAACTACTTTGAGTGACATTTAAAGAGTATTAAGGAGTTCCTTGCTGGCACAGTGGGTTAAGGATCCAGCCTTGTCACTGCAAAAGCTCGGGTCGCTATTGTGGCGTGGGTTAATCCCCAGCCCAGGAATATCCACGTGCCACAGGCACAGCCAAAAAAATAAAGAACATAAAGTCTTTGCGGGACTAGACTTAGCAGCCTGCCTGACCAAGTGTCATCTGCAATTGCTGTTCTTTGAGTGACTGAATGAAGAAACGGTTTTAGAACCTAATTATAAGGAAACTCTACTCAATGGCATATAAATATTCACCATGATCAACTTTAGAAAATTACAAAATAAGTCAGTATTCCTTTAAGTGAACCTGACATTAGCAAAATTAAGCAACAAGTAAAAATATATTTCCCAGCGCTGACTATTTGGTCAAAGGGACAGACTGGAATTCTGGAGGGCCCGATTCTAAACTAGCTAACTAGCCACGTGATGCTAAAAGTCACTTACTGTCAGAGGGACTTGGTTTCCTCACCCAGAATAAGAAATCACTTCCAGCAGCTAAATTTGGCAACTGACAGGGTGTAGAAGAGAATATATAGGGAAACTGGAAAAAAGTGAGGGATTTAAAATAAACATGAAACTGATTTCATGGCTTAGGTTCTCCTCTTTGAATGCAGCAGCCTATCAATAGATGCTGGCCAAACTCACTCTGTTGATTAGCTCTAACTTAGAAGGACCGAAGTGCCTGCCTCATTGATTTTGACAAGACTGGAGTCACTACTGTTTCAAAGTGAAGGCGGCCCCATGTGGGTTTCTACAAACACGGTCTTGATGGAGGGAGAATTAGCACATGGTTTCTCTCCTGCAATCCAAGCATGCTAACCTAACATCAAGAACCCTGAGGTCACAACAAAAGGTTTGGAATTATGTTTTCACTGAAATGGCACCGGGGTGGTGGTGGCAGCCCAGCGTCTGATGAGCTCTGGCAGAGACATGGCCCAGAGACTTGGCGTGTCTCGGTTTCTCGCTGGGTCTGTTAAAAGCCAGGGATCCCGACTCCATCCCCCACTCCATCTCTCTGTGGGGAATTATAATACGATTAAATCCTCTTAATTATACACACACACTGACATCCTGAGGAAACTGACGAAAACTACCTGGCAGAAAGCATAGGTGTATATTCACTCCAACTATCGGTTGGGGCACTAACCACAGTCCTTGGCTTTTTCTCCCCAAGTGAGATGTCATTCCAAGACCATGTGTGTGGTCAGTTAATCATGTGTGTTTCCGTTTGGATGAGTGAATACGCTCTGCAGTTCCACTTTGGTCCCATCACATCCTTAGCTTTTCTTGTGACCAATAACCCCTGTCGGGCAGGAATAATTGGGAGGGAAAGTAGCCTCCTCATTGGCCAACAGGAGCCAGACAATTCTACGCGGTTCCCAGAAGCTACTTAGAAACATTCGTGAGAGCAAGAACATCTCCAGAACCCTGGGGCTCTGAGAAAGAGGCAATTTAAGAGAATGACAGCAAAAGAAAAGCCTGGAATTTCAGGAAGTGGTTCCAGGAACAATGAGTATATAAAAATGAAGTGGAATCACTTTTTCCAGGCAATCCACTTTCAGAGACAATGCAATCATATGACAATAACTAGCATTTACGAGTATGTGAGTACACACGATATGTTTATAGACACCGCAGCGGCTGCCAACAGCGGAAGAGGGCGAGTGGATCCCTTTGTGACCAGCAGCCTCCCTCTTCAGCCTGCTAACTTCACCACGCCCGTGGGAGCCTCGCTTACCAGCCCAGGGAGAACCGCCTTGATTGAAACGTGATGTCCCCGGTCACTAATAGTCCTCTTGGGAAGTAAAGGGAATGCAGCCAAACCACACCATGGAAGGAGCAGACAAAACATCCCTCCTCCTTCCATGCAGACATATCCCGACCACAGAAATTGTCTTCCCACCAACTTTTCGGCCCTCCATCCCAACCTTCTAAGTTGGGTACATGTATCTGCCTTTCCATGTACTACACACACACACACACACACACACACACACACACACACGGTATTTCTCTCCTCTCCCTGTGGTGAGAGAGAGTATTTCAGTCAATTCCAGGGATACAAAGGGACACCATTTCCCAAATCCATTCTGAGTCTTAGAAACCAATCACTAGCACTTCCCTCTTCTTTTCCCTCTGGAGTACTTGGTGGTCTTTCAGCAAATCCTATTGACTTCAGTCTTGAAAAAATGTGGGCAAAAATTTGTACAGCCCAAATTATCTCCAGCACATACATTTTGATCAGAAGGGTGACTTTTTTAAAAAAGATTTCTTCTTCTGTTCACTCATTATCCGATAAATATTTGTTGAGTAATTGCTATGTACCAGGAACTGGGCTGGGTGAGACCAGCTAGGCTTTTAGTAAATAATGTCAGGTGACTTATGTCAGGCTAAACAAGCCTGGGAATATTCGTCTGTCCTTGAATGAGAAGCTCCACTTAGGATTTCCTGGGACAAATAGCAATGGAACCATACGGCTAAGAACAGCTACCCAAGACAAAGCCGTTTTTATTACCTGATGAAGAAGCATTCTGGGGAAGAATAAGGAAGCCCAGTCGGAAGATAGGAGGCACCCTCTCCGGGCCTGAGTGTCTTCATCTGTAAAATGGAGCGCGTGCTATTTGCTCATTTACAAAACGACATGGCACTGAGAATTGATAAAAGAGATAGTGTACATGAAAGAAGTCACTTCGTATGCTGTGAAAGTGGAAGGCCTATGACATTCCTGCTGTGACTGCTCAGTCTTGAGGTTATGGATGAGAATAGCTCATCATTTCAACCAACACAGGAGCCTTTACAGAGGAAGGGGATCTCAACCGGGTCCATCACCGATAATCTCACTGTGAGTCTTACAGGGAAAGACAAGTAGCTAGTGGGAGAAACATGCTCTTCATGAGTTAATACGTAGTGACTGAAAATGGAATATTTTCAGTTATGAAAACCAAAGAAACCCACATGCTAAAAGACTCAAACATATTGGGGTGGTCCAACACTAATTAGGTCGCATAGGATGAGGATAAGAAAGTGAAAGCTAATATTTTGTCCCACCTCTATATCCAGTTTATGGGTATATGGAAGTAGTCCAGTGTTTCTCAAACTGGAATGATCTATGGGCTCCTTTTAAAGGAGAAAAATTATTTGAGACAACCAAAACATATTTAAAACCTCTGGGAGATCTCTGACTGAGTTTCAGAATTATCGACTTAAGAAACTTAAGATTTACTTTTCAAAACTGTCTTTTAATGGCAAAGTATTGTCTTTATAATAAAAAAAAATCTTTAAAAACATCGAAAAGCCTATAGAATGGGCAGACCCCAAGTATCCACAGCCCCTAATCTGGGAAATATTGATTTTTGTCTCACCCTTTTTTTTTTTTTTTTACAAATGAAGGAACTTGGGCCTGTGAAGACACAGTGACCCCCCAAAGCCACACAGATGGCTATTAGCAAAAGCAAGCCAGGAGCTCAGGTCACCTGATTTCCAGAGCAGAGCTTTTTCCTTCTTTAGACAAGTCCTCCTCTGTTTGTGGGAGAGCTCACTGTCTGCTCCAGACAGATACCCGTATTGTGTTGGCCCAGGCACAGGGAAGCAGATGGAGGCAAAAAGGTTTGAAAGGGAGGTGACATGGGTGTGGCTGATGCGGAACAACCTTGTGGCTGGGCGAGCAATTTGTAAGAGAGGTGTTTCCAAGGAGAGAGTCTTCGGTTCACCATTGAAACACAGAGACTTTGGGTGGAAAACACAACAGTTTTAATAGCGGTGGCATTTCTGCCTAACAAGTTGGGGCAGAGAAGTAGGAAGAATGAATATCGTCTCAGGCTCAAAACCGGAGAGGAACTACAGAAGGTATGAGGTTATAATTCAGGGTGGCCGATTTAATCAGCTCTTATTCATTAAACACCCACATACACATGGCACTTTACAACAAACCCCTTTCCTCACTCTGAAGCATCCATGGGCCTGTTTTAAACGGGCCACCCTGTACACGTTGGGAATCGGGCCAAGGTGTTAAGGCAACTGCTTTCCTTCCTAAGAAAAATAGGGTAGATTTTTAGACAACCACAAGTAAAGGTTAAGGCTTCTAGTTTTACATCCCATCTGAAAACTGGGAAAGACTTAGGGAATCTGTTTTCCAAGAATCTGTTTTCAAAACTCAATAATACATTCAAACCTTCCCATTTCAGACCAGTAACATCCTATACTCTCTGCATTCCCAGACGTTACGCTGCAGTCTCCCTGGATGCATTCCTCCTCCTTATTGGAGCTGGACTCAAGTGCTTTATGAATATTCCGACATAATGACTGAAGCATTATGGCCCTTGAGTTATGTGTAATTAGCCAGTCAATGATTGGGGTCACTTCCGGCTTTTGCATAATGAGCTCATTGTTACTGCAGAAAGCATGTTCTTCTGCCTGTTTAGGCTGCCAAGAATATTTTCAGCCTTATTGATTTATCAAGTAACTTTTTTCTTTTTCTTTCTCTCTCTCTTTTTTTTTTTAGGGCCGCACCCGCGGCATATGGAGGTTCCCAGGCTAGGGGTCCAATCGGAGCCACAGCTGCTGGCCTATACCACAGACACAGCAACATGGGATCCGAGCCGCATCTGCATCTTACACCAGAGCTCACGGCAACGCCAGATCCTTAACCCATCGAGCAAGGCCAGGGATCAAACCCGCCACCTCACAGTTCCAAGTCAGATTCGTTTCTGTTGTGCCACGATGGGAACTCCAATATCAAGTAACTTTGGATGGCAATCTGATGAGAGGACTGACTGGGCCTGTAGCCTTGACACTCCCCTGGAGCTGGGCCTAACAAGCTTCTGGAATCAGGGGGGTCTTTGAATAGCAGAAAGCAATGTTGCACAAGTCATCCAAGTTACGTCCCTGCCCAACTGTGCTGGCAGGTGCTGTGACTCTTCCAAGGTATCTCTGACAGTTCCAAAGATTGTGACCCACTCAAGAGAGCATCAGATCAACAGGAAAGACAAAAAAAAAAAAAAAAGCTGCCCTGACATCAGACCATTCTCCAATAACATTTTCATTCTTTTTTTTTTTGTCTTTTTGTCTTTATGTAGGGCCGCACCCATGGCATATGGAGGTTCCCAGGCTAGGGGTCTAACAGGAGCTGTAGCTGCCCGCCTTCGCCACAGCCACAGCAACACGGGATCCGAGCCGCGTCTGCAACCTTCACCACAGCTCACGGCAACGCCGGATCCTTAACCCACTGAGCAAGGCCAGGGGTCGAACCCACAACCTCATGGTTCTTAGTCGGATTCGTTAACCACTGAGCCATGAAGGGAACTCCAACATTTTCATTCTTATATGATGGTATCCACCACAAGAACCCAGGAAGCTCAGGACAAGACTCAAAGCATTTTAATTACAGCTTATAATACAAAGCACACCGTAGGTGCTCAACTGACTGTTGCTGGGTTGTTTTTTGCTTTTAATTTGCTTTTGTTTCAACATGCAGTTTAGGAAAGTGAGATGGGTGCAAGAGGTAATAGATACAAAGGGTGAGACAGGACAGGTTGTTTGCAGCGGCTTTACATGTCTTCAAAGATGTGAGCAAGGAAAAACAGGTAGTTTTCAAAGCAGTTAGGTGGATAATCATAACAGCTGTAAAGTATAAGGCTACTTCAGTAACACCCTCACTTTTTTCTTTTTTTTTTGTCTTTTGTCATTTTGGGGCCATACCCGTGGCATTATGGAGGTTCCCAGGCTAGGGGTCCAACAGGAGCTACAGCTGCCAGCCTTCGCCACAGCCACAGCAACACGGGATCCGAGCTGCGTCTGCAAGCTACACCACAGCTCGTGGCAATGCAGGATCCTTAACCCACTGAGCAAGGCCAGGGATCGAACCCGCAACCTCATGGTTCCTAGTTGGATTCGTTAACCACTGAGACATGATGGGAACTCCCAACACCCTCACTTTTTACAAAATCCTTAGGTCGTCTGACAACTCAACCTTGCGTATGCATGGAATAAGATCACACGTGGCTTATATGGCATGTCTCCCCAGTTCAGGAATGAGTCTAGGGCCCTTGAATCCCCAGGAGTCTTCAGTTTAAGAGACAGAACCTTATCAATATTCTGAAAGCCTCTTGTATAACCCTCCACAGTAGCACCATCTTTTCTCCCACCCAGAGTTAACCTTTATTCCAAGCTTGGTGATTTTCATTCAAGCCATTATCAACATTTCAAAAATCCTATCAACTTTACACAGGATAAAGTTCCTCAAGCCAATACAAGAGACAAATCCGCCCCCCTCCCTGCAACTGGAATTAACCCAGCTAATTCACTTATTCATTCAGCAAATGTTTCTCAAAGGCCCACAGAATGTCAAGTAAAGACTTAGGCACTGGAGAAACAGCTGTGGCCAAAACAGGAGTGGTCCCTGTGCTCCTGGACCTGGAGCCTAGACAAGCAAATGGTTATACAAGTAGTTAGTTAGTTATAATTGTGGAAAGAGCCCTGTGGGTGAGGTCAAGGGCACTCTGTGAGGTGTAACTGGAGGCCACAACCCAGGAGTGGTCACAGGGTCTGGGAAGGTGGCCCTAAGAAAGCACCACGGGAGGAAGAGCTGAGGCAGAAGAAGATGCAGGCTGATGACCTGAGGTGTCAACCAAAAAACGGAATCATTATTTAACCCTTATAATTTGTTTCCTAGATCCAAACCTTCAAAATGTGGGGTCTGCAGAGAGGAATATAATGAACAGTGGAGTTTGGGAACCACCTCTCCAGAATGACCCATGAGCCACAGGAGCTGGGACAGGGGAGACAGAGTGTTAGGAAAACTCAGCTTTACCACCACACACAAGAGAATTAAAGAAGATCCCTGCCTCCTGTCTCCCGAAGTGCCGTTTCCGAGATCAAGCAGCAGGCAGGTCTCAGGCCTCAGTAGGGTAAGTGCTGCATTTCGGTTGTTGAAACAGTTCCATCTCCACTAACCTTTACAAACCATGACTGTGTCAGTTTTTCCAAGCAGGAGAAATGGATGGAAAGCCAGGCCACATCTTAACAGGGCTCTGGTGAGCTAATGGGTGTGATTATTTCATTGTCTCGGATTCACGCCAGCCCAGGCTCATCAGATACAGGCACAATCCAGGGGAAACATGACCTCACTTTCGACATGGGACTGCGCGCTCAGATGCCAATAGGAATTTAGCGATCCCTCAGTGCAGGTAAAACTGAGCTCTTTACGGTTCCAGCTAATGAGAAGCATACCAAAGTTACCTAAAACAGTAAAGCTAATATTGACATTAACATACTAGATACTGTTAGGGTAGGGGAAGCCAGGAAAAACTTCTGAGACCATCGGTGCTAAGTGTGTCACATCCATAAGAAGGTGTGCATTTAAGATAAATTGCCATCTATTTAAATAATCAAGTACCAGATTTATGGAAAGTTATGACCCCACCAGGGCTGCAGGGGTCATTCAGTAGTTGGGGCTGTGAAAATGAGAATCTCAAGTCTTTAGTTGTGCCACAAACTGTCCACTGACTAGCCAGATTTTTGCACGGTGACTTCTGTGCCTATTTTCCCAACAACAGAAAAGCAGTTCTATCACCGAGCTTGCACAGTCGCGAGAGGAGCAAGGGTTCTGCAATCAAAAACACACTTGCATTCACTGACTCATTTTCAGAACCTTCTAACCACGTCATATCAACATTCCCTGGAAGAGCTCAGAAAGCACAGGACAAGGTTTGATGTATTCTAACTACAGCTTACAGCAGATTCAATCATTATTCATTCCATGAATTTTCTTGAGCATCTATTATGTGCCAGAGTCAGATCCTGTATTAGACATTAGGGATACAACAGGGACTAAAAACAGGCTTGCTCCCTGCTCCAAAAGAGTTTAGCATTTGTTAACTCTGTGCCAGGACTGACTCTGACCTCCTGTGAGCTATGGCACTGGGTAACTTAGTTAATTTGTTAAGTTTCAGTTCCTCATTTGTAAAATGAAGATAATATAACCTGTCTGGCATGTGAATGTGCCTAAAATTACATCTGACATATATAAGGTATCCATTAAATGTTGGTTCTTTCTTTCCTTTCTCCAAATCACAAAGAAAACACTAGTGTTTAAGATAATATCAATTAAAGATGTTTCATAAATGCAAATAACGAAGCCACTATTATCACTGACCATATAATAAGTAATGTGGTATTGGGGAAAGATTTCTGGCCTTGAAAATACAGACAGCAGAGTTAAATTCTTGACTCTCTCACTTGTTGGATATGTGGTCCTGAACAGATTATTTAAACCTCTCTGGGCCTCCATGTCTTTATCTGGAAAATGGCAAATGATAGAGTAGTTTTGAGGATTAAATAAGATGAAAACTCAGTCAGCTGCAGCAAATAACTGGATGATTAGCAAGCAATGAAGAAACGTGTGCGCATGTGCACACACATACTGTCTCAAAGAAACTGGTTTGATTTAATTACTATAGTACTATTTGTATCACTTTTATTTACTTCACTTATCGACAGAAAAACAAAAGTACAGAAAAAAGAACACATCATTAACTATAAGTATGTAGTCCATCACAGCAGGATTCCTGGGGAGAAGCAATGAAAAGTGCCATAAAAAGGAAATATTGCCAACTTAAGATGGGAAGAATGTTCACTTTAGCTCTCATGTTGCTGTTCTTTCAGGAGCTCCAGAACTTCATCATCCACAAGCCCAACTTTTTTACTTTCTAGTTATCAGAACACCAAGCAAAGATCTTAGAATGTAAGAATTCTAATTAATCCTAGCATATCGACAGCATTTGAGCAGAATTCAATAATCTGCCAGGGAATATATTAGATATATACCATCTGGGAAGTCCTCTAGTCAATATTCTCCTTCCCTGAGCATCCAGCTGTTGGGTCTGTAGTGCACACAGATATGAGTTAAGAACTCTTTCACAAATATGAAAGAGGCATAATGTAAATGTGGAATGATGATTTACTTAGTTGATTTGCTAAGAGCCTTTAAGCAACAAGTAAGGGCCAGAAAGAATTGGGTCAGCCTTGCCCCTGGTAGAGCTGAGAAACATGCCCTTGAGCCCCACAACTTCAGCCAAATGGAGCAACTAGGAAGGAGGCAACAGCTCTGATAGGCTCCTCCCTCCACACATCCTACTGGGGAGACATAGTCAGAGGGAGGAGAGTCCTCAGAGGTGGTTCACTTGACCACCAACATTTTATCCCTTCTGAGTAAATCCCACTTTCTCTTGCTCACAGAGCTGGCAGCCACTTTGGGAGTCATAACCTTTTTAAAAAAGTTTTATTGACGTATAGTTGATATACAATGTTGCAATAATTTCTACCATACAACAAAGAGATTCAGTTATACGTATACACATATCCATTCTTTTTCAGATTCTTTCCCCGCATAGATTATCACAGAAAATTGGGTAGAGTTCCATGTACTATACTGCAGGACCCTACTGACCATCCATTCCATATACTACAGTGTGCAGATGCTAATCCCAAACCTCCAATCCATCCTCCCCACCCCACCTTTCCCCTTTGGTAACCATAAGTTTGTTTTCAAAGTCTGTGAGTCTGTTTCTGTTTTGTAGGTAAGTTCATTTGTATCACATTTTTAGATTCCACATATAAGTTATATATGATACTTGTCCTTCTCTGACTTATTTCACAAGTATAAGTATAGTAATCTCTAATTCCATCCATGTTGCTGCAAATTATTTCATTCTTTTTTATGGCTGAGTAATATTCCATTGTATATGTGTACCACATCTTCTTTATCATCTTTTTCCGAGCTCTCTCTCTCTCTCTCTGATAGACCTGGTGTCTATCTTCTCATGAAATCATTAAGGAATCAAAGGCATCAGCAGCAAAGTATAAAGATTATCTGACTATTTCATGTCTTCTCCAACCTCCAACATTCCTTTCCCTTTTCATACTCTGTGGTGACTATCTCATATCTTACTTCATAGAGAAAAATGAAGCCATAAGAAGAGAATTACCTAATCCTCTTCCCACCAAATCTACTGATGTGCCTACATTTATACTTATGTAGTCATCCTTATTCTCTGTTCCAGTGGATAAGCAGACCTGCTTCAACCTAAGGCCAGCCCATCTGTATGGATCTGTATATCATCCCTTCATACATTCGCCAGGTCTTTGCACTCACTAGTGGTGATCCTTTTTTTCTCTCCAACATTACCATATTTTCCCTTTCTAGTAATCATGCTCATCAATACGAAAATATAAAATATAAAATAAAAACACCTTGACTTCTCCAGCTACCACTCCAACACCTTTAAAAAGTTGTCCATGTTGTTTTTACTTCCTTACCACTGATTCTCTCTTGAACCTATTCTAGTCAGGCTTATGCCCCCAACATTCCACTGACACCACTCGTATCGAGATCACCATTGGACTGTATCCAAATCCAGGCATCAATTTGCAATTGTCTTACTCTATCTTTCAGCAGCACTGGGTCTAGTTCCTTCCATCTTGAAATACTCCCCTCACTTGGCTTCCAGGAAAATCATACACTCCTGGATTCTTCCTACCTTAACACCCTCCCAATCTCCTTTATGGATTTCTCCTCTCCTCCACTTCCAAATCTTCCTGTACCTCCAAGATCAAACCTTAGGCCTCTTCCCATCTCCAGTTCAGGCCATTCCCCTGAGCTCCAGTCTCACATACTCAGCTGCCAACTGGCTATCTCCACTTGCGTGTTCAACAGATCTTTCAAACTCCGCTTTCCCAGGACAGAAACCCCTACCCTCTTCCCCTCCACCCTAATCTTCTCTTTTCCTCAGCATTCTTAGATTTGGGGGCCTAAATAACCTCATAGAACTCCATAGGAAAAAAAAAACAGCATTTTGTTATTTAAAAAAAAAAAATCTCAGAGTTCCCATCATGGCTCAGCAGTTAACAAACCCAACTGGTATCCACGAGGATGCCAGTTCAATCCCTGGCCTTGCTCAGTGGGTTAAGGATCTGGCGTTGCCATGAGCTGTGGTGTAGGCTGCAGACACGGCTCGGATCTGGTGTGGCTGTGACGTAGGCCAGCAGCTACAGCTCCAATTCTACTCCTAGCCTGAGAACCTCCATATGCCCTGAGTGTGGCCCTAAAAAAGACAACAACAGCAACAACAAAAACTCACACTTTACCTCCAAGCTATTTGCAAGTCCTGTAAGCAGTTCCTTCAACATTTAGCTGGAATCTAACCCTTTTTACCACCACCACCCAGTCCAAGCCACAGCATTTCTCACCTGTATTAGTATCCTGTTTCCTGACTAGTCTTCTGGCTTCTACTCTGGCCCCCTTATAGTCTATATTCCATAGAGTAAGCTGAACAGTCTTTCTAAAGTGTTAAGTCATGTCACGGGGTGGCCCTGGCTTAAAACTTTACATCATGTTTAGAATAAAATCCAAACTCCTTACCTTGCATTACATGCCCTAGCCCATGCTTACCCCTCCATCCAATTAACCAGCTTCATTAGGTTGTTGTGACTATAAAACCAGAAACCTACCCTAAGGAACTTAAAAATTATTAGGTGCCGTAAGCAGACAATGTTGTTGATGCTAAGGTTATTACTGGGTCCGTTGCCCTGTGGTAAAGAGTTTTAAATATGTCTTCTAAACATAAACTGTAAGTGCTGCCAATGGCTGTGTATTATTACAAACAGATTGTGTAACAGGCAGATCCTTTCATTCTTACTAATAGGTTCAGTCATTACCCTCCTGCTATATATTTAACTTTGTCTTTTTCCCTTTCTGGATGTGGGATGCCCCTTGCAGGAAACAGCAGCTGTGGTCACTAACCCTGGACATGGTCCAAGGCCATTTCCATATCCTGTGGGAGAACCATCCCCTCAAAGTTTGTTTTTGCAGCACAAAGTAGAAGAAAGATCATTTTTAAAAATATACGTTGTATACAGCACTTTTTGTCCTAAGTGACTTCTGTGTGACCCAGAGGGATGACTAGGCTGCAGTCTCCAATTCTTCAACTTGTACCGAGCTAGTCATTATGATTATTCCATCCATTACTTAAATGTAGTGGGCCTAGCATGGATTCTAGCAGCCAGAAATAATGTATTATGACTTGGGAGGGAAAATAAAGGATGTGGCACCCATTTAAAGCAGAGGAGGAGCTTATGCAAGAGGAAAATCATTGACTGAGTTGCACCAAAATTCCAAGTAGCTAGCACTTTTTCCCTTGAGAAGGGTAGAACTTCAATTTCATATTTTTACCCAAGAAGGAAGAATGGTGTGACCCGGATAGACCCTTAGGGGACAGAGCAATGCTTTGTGGATTACCAAAACTACCTCCTGAGTGTTCTACTTTTCCTAGGGAGGTTTTCTAGAACTCAACTCAATGGATTCAATCTGTGCAAGAGCTGGTGTGCTGAAGTACAACATGCCAAATCTGATACACTGCCATGAAAATCCTCATGGTGGTTTCCTAAATGGGTTTCTAAATTTTACAAATAGCCAAACCCACTGGCACTGCGCTAAGTGACTTTTATTTTTAGATGAAAAGTCAACAAACACATGAACAATCTGGGAATTGAAGCAATGAGCCCACTGGGTGATATCAATATGGAACCATGTCTCATCTCCCAAGAGGGTGAATCACCCGCCTCCTCAGGACAAGCCAGGGCTGATGTGGGGAGGAGGGCTGGGTACCGGCTCAGCTGTAACAGCCGAGGGACTCAGGAGGCCATTGCTTTCTGTGGTTATCATCTCACTGTGCACAGAGGGGAAACATACAATAACCCTAAAAACAGAAAAGAAAACAACAAGCAGATTCTAGCAGCTACCCTGAAAATGAATATCGAACTTGATTTTGCAGCCCCTCTTCAGACGTTTGTAATCTATTTCATCTAGCCTTCTACAGACCTTCTCATTTAATTCTTAGACTGCAAGTCTTTCTTACAAAATTACTGTGCTTTTTCATTGCTTTATGCAGAAGCGGTTTCCTACTTTGGGAGGGAGGCATGACTTTCTTGTATCAGGACTTGAGAGGATTCATCACATTTACCATTTTAGGAGTGATGTAAAGATGCTAATGCAGCAGGCCTGATAATATATTTGTGGCCCAGATACTAATCCCCCGCTATAGAGTCTGTAAGAGCTGCTGCTACATAGTTATAACATAACATAGGCCTTTGGAGGATTGGGCCTTTGGAACTGAATGGAAGATGAAGCCTATCTGCCACCTCTGGCTAGAAGCACCCAGGTATTTCAGGGGAAAAAAAAAAGAATCAAATCTATAGGAAGAAAAACATGGTTTTCAACAAAACCAAAACTAGTATGAGAGAATTCAAGTATTTTGCTTTTATTTCTGTGGGTGGACCTAAGCCTAAAGATTTAGCTATGAAGGGCAGGAGATCAGATAATGAGGAGGACATGGGCTTTGCCATGAACCAGCTGTGGGATTCTAAGGAATTTATTTAACTTCTCTGAAACTGTTTATTCATTTGTGACTATATAGATAAAACACTTACCTCATAGGTTTCTATTCAAATTATAGGAAAGAAATGAAAATATATACTTGGGTCATGATTAAAGTTAGTTCCCTTTCTGATTAGCATTCTGGCATTCTAGTTCTTAGAAGCAACTCAACCCAGTTTTGGTGGTATTTCCTCAGTGTGTGTGTGTGTGAGGCGGAACCACCAAACTTTTACATTGGATTAGCAAAAAATAAATAGCAGTATTCTGCACATTCTGCACATTCTATAGCCATGAAGATAATAATCAATTCTAGAATGTTCCCCCAGGAGTCCTTCTGTTGTGAGTGCCAGAGGTCTCAGAATGTCCACACCCTTAAAGAAATATTTCCAAAACAATATATTTTTCATAAGTTTTTACTTATTTCCCCCGTTCTACCCAAGTTGTGGCCCCCAAAGTTTGCCTCCATCACTAATAATCCAACTTCCTCAGGATCCGACAGGACCCCTTGATGCTTCGCCAAGAGAAGACTGATGATCTTGGCCTCCATCTCTACTCTGGTCCAGATCACTCACCAACGTGGCCTTTGTGCATAACCTTTTTCAGTGCCCAACCCTCTGCCTAGAATACTCTTCTCCATTTTTCTGCCTCCTGGACTCACCTCTGGTCACCTTCAGCCCTCTCTGGAATCCCCCATTCCTAAGAAGAAATGGCTCCCTTCTCACCTGTTCCTTCAATCTTTACGAACCTGTATTTCAAATATCTGTTTGTTGGTCTTGCTCTACTTTATGTTTTTTATATTCTCAAGTCTTGTAAATAGTAGGCCGTAAATAAATATTGAGAATGAAAATTAACAAATAAATTAACACATTAATTTTTTCAAAGTCCCCAGCTTCTCCAACAGCTTCCTTACAACTCACAAGCATACAGGTCTGTAGTTAAGTCTTGGAATTTTTTCACTGACTCAACTGAAAAAAAATAGGAAGATGGTGAACTTTCCATTCTATGGATATATCTAATTTAGTCTAGATAATAATGCTGACCAAAGGAATGAAATTAAGCAACTTTGAAATAATATTCTTATCATCTCTTAGTTCCAATAGTATATCTCAAGGACAGTTTTATTAAGTGGCTATTTTGTAGAGGCTTTCAGGTCACCTGCTGGTGAGTCTGAACCATACACAATTACAAGGATCCCACAGTAGTCTGCAGTACCTGCCTGCATTTTATAAAGGGCACTTCAAAATGCTCTGGAAAAAAATCTGTTTTTATGTCCTAAAGCCCCTGAGAGTGAAATGTTACCGGTGGAAGCTGCCTGAAGCTCATTTATGCACTCAAGTTATTAATCCCCTTCTTATATGTTTGATATAAGCCCTAGGGCACTTGCGAGGGTGATCCAATTACCCAGTTCAGAGAATTGCCCTTTTCTTTCAACCAAGTTCAGAGCTCTGAAATTTTGTTCCACCAATGACTTTTTGTTTCTGTCAAACAAGGTCACAGAAGAGGCCAATATCTGCCAAGGCCAACAGGGGTTTCATTTACATGCCCACTAATGTGAGCAACATAAGAACCTCTTGAGAGCATTAAACCAGGGTGTGGGACAACAAGCCTGTTATTTATTTACCAGCTCCCGAAGCCGCCATGGCCAGTTGCTAGCTACTCAACATTTTTGGTTACCATACTGGACTTAAACTCATCTCCTGTGCATCTGGGAGACACAGCGGGATTTGACGGGAGGCAAGGAGCCTCTGGGGAGATGTTCAGAAGAACCGGAGGGAAGGCTGCTTGAGTCCAGGCAGACCAGGGACAAGCTACACTCCCTCAGAGTCAAACATCTCAGAAGGTAGCTTGTCAAGGACCTTAGACCAGGGGTGATCTTCTGCCATTCATCGTCTGCTACAGACCTTATATTAGTGACTTTGATTTATTTTTGCTGTTTCCTTAATAACAAATACTAAAGCATGAGTTGGTCTAGGTTTAGCTAAGACTGGAACACTTCCATTATGGCCAGAGAAAAGATGGTCTGGCCAATGTCCTTTTACTGTAAGAGAGAGACACTGGCTGTCTTTTGGGAATGGACTGTGGTCTGTTTGTTATTTGAAGCTAATGAACAGTTGAGAATAAGCATTTAACAGATGGTCCAGAGAAATAAGGCAACATGTCAATCCATTTATCAAAACTTCCAGGACTCCCGCTTTAGAATTTGTGAACAATTAAAATGACACTGGGGTTGTTAAGAGTTCATCTTTAGGAGTGTTTATTAAGCTCAAGGATAACTAGTTATCAAAAACAAAAAAAAATGCTCCTTCAATTTACCGAAAAGCAATACCAGTCTGAATTGTTCTGTGTTTGTAAGAGAGCAATCAACAGGAACATCTGGAAAACTCTCCTTCCTGCCTGAGTATTTCACAAATGTATTAAAATTATCACTGAAAAAAAGTCAGGAAATGAAAAGGTAAGGGGAAAATATTATATTCTTCTAGTGGCCCAGTCATAAAGCCAACAGTTTTGGAGCCTGAGATGTCAAAGAGGTGATAAAATTTCGTAAACAGTTGGGATTATGACTTATACAAAGTAAAGAAAGAGAAGACAGCTTTAAAATATAATTTAGACAGCCGTACAGTTTCTGATAATACATACGGCCCAGATGAGAGAGAATGTCTTGATTGCCTTTTTCTTTCTTTCATTTTTTTTTGGAACAAGGAGAAAGAATTTATAGACCACACTGATGAGTTAATGATCTAGAAACGAAAGGGTCTGGGTTTTAAGCTTAAACTTTGAAATTAATTCATCATGTGGTTTGGGGAAAGATTTTAATCTGCCTAACCTCAGTTTCTCCACATGAAATATCTAGATTATATGATGCAATGTAATTCACCAAGTAAAAAGCCTTTACAAATAATAATGCACATACATGTCAGATCTCAGATTAGCCACCCTCAGCAGTCTAAAGACCGAAAACACGGGGAGCATGAGACAAATATGGTGGTTCCTTGGTTTCTAGTGGTGCCATCATGGTGTGGATAGAAATAACCTCATATCTTTCCTCCTTAAACAGCTAAAGCAGGTGCATCATCTGACCTCCCTTTTTTCCGTATTTCACATACAGGCCCTTTTCTTTCCGCATATTCCCCTGAAGCTGTGCCATTAAAGCTGAGGGTCTGAGGGGCCCACAAAGTACCCTTCTCTCCCAGCTCACTCTCAGTCTGCTGTGACTCCCAGCATTCCATCTCCAGTCCCAAGCACTTCCTGCGGGCCCAGGGGAGCATGAGCCAAGTGCCGGAGCACCAAAACGCCGAGGCACTCACCCCAGGGCAGCCTGGCCACAGTCAAGGGCAGTGAGCATGCCAGCACGGAGCCATGGGCGTCTCTGCCCCAACACCTGCCACTTCCTGCCTGAAACTCCCCGAAGGATGCGGTGTCTTGGGAGCGTGAGTGGGAAAACTGGCAGAAGGGAAAACACGATCCTAGTCTCAAAACAGCAATAAAAATAAAATGAAACACACACACACACACACACACACACACACACACACACACGATTCTTTACATCTTCAATTGAAGTTGCCTGAGTACTTCACACTGGAACTATGTGCAAGAGGATTTTCTGAAAAAAGAAAAAAAAAACCCCACACACAACAGACCTTACTGCTCCCTTGAAGGGGCTTATTTAAGGCAAAACAAGGCCTCCCATCATTCCTGTGAGAGATCATTGTCCCCCTTGTTGCCACAGCGCCCTGAGAGGCTGTGGGAAACAAATGACCTCAGAGGCACTGCAGTGTGTGTCACTGCGAAAGAAAAGAAAAGCGAGGGGGCTGGGGGTGGATGGGGTGGGGGTGGTGCTGCTGCCGAGCCTCCAGGCCCGGCCATCCTCCAATGACATCCCTCCAGGCACAGCAGGAATGAGGCTGGGAGGTGGGGGCAGGAGTCTCCCGCCGGCCAGTAACGCGATTAGGCTCCCACTCCCCAGAAGCCAAGCGTCTCTGTGGACGTCCCGCTGCTCGCTCTGGTCAATCCGCCCTCTAATTGGCCCTCCTCACAAAGTGCCCAGCGATTGTTAGTGTCTCACTCTGTTTAATGGGTGTCTTGAGTCAAGAGAGGGTTCTTCTAGGGCCCGGGAGGTGGAGGGGAGGGGAGTGGGAGGGGAGAAGGGGCCACAGGATGAGGGGGTGGCCGGGAGCTGGGGAGGAGGTGGGGAGGGACAGGCAGACAAGTGTAACCCTGAGAGGAAAGAGGACGACGGAGGAGGAGGAAGCGTTAGGAGGCACCTGATGGTGACCCAAAGCGCAAGCACGTACCCAACGGACAGTTACTCGGCCATGCCCTGCGGGCATCCAAGAAGGAGCCCATTGCTTTGCTGGCCCCGTTCAGAGCCTGTGCAGCAAAAGGGAGGGCAGCCCGGCCAGAAGCAGGCCTCTTTGCAGCACAGCACTCTCCCCGCGATGCTGACGCATCATGAATTTTACCTTTTATTTGGGGGGGCTCTGTGATTTGCATCTTGTACCTGCGCACTCGGAAGCTCAACAATGAAGGGCGGGCTCTGAGTCTTACTAAGTTGGCGCCTCTACTTTCAACACACGAGCACACGCACACATGCGCGCGCGTGTAGCCTGTTTCCAGCTCCTCCTGGTAGGTTACCAGGCCAGTGGGAACACAGTGATAAAGCATCTTCTTTGACACTTGGCAATGACACCAGGCCTGGCCCTCTGCCCTGGCCCACCGCTTGGAACCACAGAGCGATGCTAAGGCCCAGGCGATGAGCCCAATGAGGCAGCCCAGCAGGAGCGGGCACAGGTGAGGGGAGCCCAGCGCACAGCAGCCAGGGTGCCTCGCAACTCTCCGCCTGCATCCTTATCACATTCTGACTCTAGCGCTGAGGAAAATGACGAAAATTCAGAAAGCACAGGTAAGCAGAAAGAATCTCAAAATATTATCAACACACACAAATGTATAGTATATTTATGAAATTCCTTTTAGAGATGTGTGGTTTCCTATGCAAGTATGTAGCATATACCTTGCTTTTGAGTGTTTATTCACCTAAGTTCCTTTTCCTCTCTGCACAGGACCAAGTTTCTAAAAAAAAAAGAGCCGCAAAAATTGTCCTCATCCATAGCATTTGTTTTGGCCTCTAGAAACAGGAAGACATGGTGTCTTGCAGTCTCAAGAGTTACAAGAGCTAATATGGGAAACAATTTTGTACTGAAAAAAAAAATTTTTCTTCACAAAGATGGCCTCAACTCTGGTAATGCGTGGTTTTGTGCCAAGCTGGCAACTGGGAAACACTGGTTCGCAGAGGTCAGGTTTGGTGCACAAGGTTCTGCCCATTTTGAGTTGTTTACCAGGAACACGGATGACTCTGGGTTACCCGCCCTTCTCCTGGGACTGTGCACAAACACCAGAGGTATTGGCTGCCTCTCACTCACTGCCCCGAAAACACACAGTCAAGAAAGCAATGAGAAGGAATTAAACATATCACCTTTCTAGGAGGTTTCTTTTAGGCCTGGTGGTTACTTTTTGGCAGGGTAATGATGATTTGAAAGAGTGTAGGCTCTAGAATCAGAACTTGAACCCAAGCTCCCCAACTTAACCTCTCTGTCATCGCCGTCTCCTTACCTGTAAAAAGAGCCGGCAAGAGTACCTATGTAATCAGATTGTGAGAATTAAATGAATTAAGATATGAAAAATCCTTTCAAAAGTGCTTGATATATAGTGATCAATATTAGTGGCTATAATAATTATTAATATTAATTAATGCATTGCCCTTATGTCCCTCCCTTTTAAGAATTTTAGTACTCCACTCAAGGATTAAAAAAATAATGATGAGCTAATCTTTACATTTTCAGAGAACTCACCATGTGCTAGGCACTAGTGGTATTGCATGTATGCAATTTTTACAGTGATTCCATAAAGGCAGTTTGTAGGCATCTTCTTCTGACTTCTGACAGAGGCACTATATTAGTTTGAACCATACAATATGTTTTTGATCCTCACTTAATTTAGCCTAATTTCCTTTAGGTGACAATCAAGACTTCAGGGGAACAAAGACAAATTCAAGGAAAGATAAGGACCAGGAGACTACCCCTTTGCTCCACCCCCACCCCCCAAAGCTAGACCATGAAGAGAGGGTGTGATTCTTAGGGGGGAAAAAACAGGAGAAGAGATGATTTTAGCTATAGAAGAGGAGGAACTAAAGGTCAAGGGAACCAAGTATAAGGGACCAAGTGTAAAAGCTGTGGGTCCTGAAATTCCTGGAAAGATTTCCCCAGGCTTGGAAAATGATTTCTTGGAGCCTGTGTCCAATCAAAAGATATTTATTGAGCATCTAATGAGAGGATCTGAAATAGAGTGGAAATGAGTTAAGATCCGGATTCCAACTTGGGTTCAGTTATTTGTTAACTAGGTGACCCTGGCTGAGTTTCTTAATTTCTGAGCTTCAGTTTCCTCATCTAGAGAACAAAGATGATCCTACTGTACAGCACAGGGAACTACATCCAATCTCTTGTGATAGAACATGATGGAAGAGAATATGAGAAAAGGAATATGTGTGTATATATATATATTGTGTATATATATATATTGTATATATACGTATATACATATGACTGGGTCACTTTGCTGTACAGCAGAAATTGACACAGCATTGTAAATCAACTACACTTTAATAAAAAAAACTTTTACATGAAGATGATGCCACCTACAATGTAGGGTTAGTGGGAGGATTAGAGACAAGGCACCTGCCCAACAAAGAGCAGGTATTACTGGTACCACTACTGCTGCTAATCCTCCCACAGGCATTGCGCTAGACACCTAAGGTTGGGCCCTGCTTTCAAGGCCGTCAGCTAATGGAAGGGAGGCTCAGCCTTGTAAGCAGGGGGTCTTCACCAGGGAAGGGCAGGGAGAAAGCATTCCAGGAGAGGGAGTGGCACCTGTAAGGGCGGAGAAGCCCACAGGTGGGGAAGAAGGCCTGAGGGAGCTAGGAGAGGGCCTAGAAGAGGGGCTGGGCCACAGGATGGAGAATGACTAAGTGCTTTTTCTCTTCCGCCTTCACCTGGAGTTCGAAAAGGAGCAAGCCTAGACACATTTGAGGAGCCTCTTTTAAATGCCAAAGAATTTTTCTTTTGAATTGAGTGTTTATTGTTGGAGACCCAGGAACCTAGCCCAGGCTGACCAGGGCTCCCCTGTAGCCTACAAACATGGAGAAAGGTCAAAAAGAAACAAGCGAAAACCACCCAGGCCAAAGGCAAACCAGAGGATTTTTTCTTTCTTTCTTTCTCCTTCTTCTAGACTCTGAAAGGACTGGTATCCAAGTCTCTACTTCAAACAAAAAGAACAGACAGTTCCAGCTTCTAACCACTGGCAGAGAACAACAACTACTCTTTTTAGAGAGAGAAAAAACACACCACCCACCACACACAACTTTCAGCAACATTTTTGCCAGCAGCGTTCAGAATGATTTCTTTGAGTTGGCCAAGAGGAGCCCTCAAAAGGTGAAAAAAAAAAAAAAAACCGCCTCGCAGATATGCCTGGCTCTCCCCTGGGACTGCTGGGTCCCCCTTGCTGGGTCCCGCTTGCAGGGGCAGCGACCGGCCTGGCTGCCCAGCCCCCACGTGTCTTCAGGCAGCAGCTGTTTTTGTTTCCCACTCGCCACCTAGAAGCAAGACTAGAGGGGACTTTCGTTCTCCCATGGAGGCTACTCTCCTTTTCCCCAACCACCCTCCGCCCCCGCCCTGCCCTCTCCCCAGACAACAAAAACACTCTGCTTGCCCAGGAGCTAAAGGAATCCAATCACCCAGAAAGGGAGACTTTATGAGCTTTCTGGGGGCTCTGGGCGGATGGAAGGGATTAGAGTGAGGTGTGCTTTATGTCTTTTGTAGCTTACTGTGCCCCACCGAGTAGCCAGTTCCCTCTCTCGGACAGGTCAGCCCGTTCCTCTTGGTGGGTTCTGTTTTCCTTTCCTCCCCTACCCCCACTGCGTTTCTTCGTGAGTTGGAGGGAGGATGCAGTAAAATTTCAGATGCATCATAAAACTTGGAGCGGGCTGTGGCATCAGCGAGCAGGTGGGGTACGCCTGGCTGTGGCAGCGACTGCTGTGCGGGGTGGTGTGAATTTGGAGAGGTTTCCAAGAATGCCGTCATTACTTGCCTGACCCACTGCAGAGGGGCACAGCCCTGGCCCAGCTTCTCTGGGACTGGCGTCGCCAATTAGCCCTGTGAATTTCTTCTTTTGTTAAGGACACTTAAACTCCAGGGCATAGTTAATCATAAAATAGAATACTCTTAAAATACCTGTCTAATGGTTTTAACAATTTTCTTTACTATAGGCTTTCATATCATGCAATCTAATTGAGGAATAATTTATAGCCCACATCCTGCATTCCATGGACCAACCAGACCATAACCCTCCCAGAGTTTCCAGACTGGACTAAACAAGCCAGTCACAAGGGGAAAAATACAAACAGGCAATAAACGCACAAAAGATGCTCAATCTCTCTAGCAGTCAAAGTAGAGCAAATACAATCAATAGTGAGATATCATTTTCACATGACATTCACAAAGACTGAAAAAAAAAACAATCCTACCACCCCGAGTGTAGGCATGCAAATTGATCTCTTCCTCACAGGTAGCTTGGCAATTCATATAAAAACAGAAACGTGCACATATCACTTCAGGAATGCATCTTAAGGAGATAATTAGGCAGGTTTGGAAATCTGCATGGAAAAGGAAGTTCATTACAATGCCTTTTTTTTTTTTTTTTTGCTCTGCCTACAGCTTGCAGAAGTTCCCAATCCAGGAATCAAATCTGTGCTGCAACAGTGACCTGAGCCACAAAAGTGACAGTGCTGGATCCTTAATCCACTGAGCTACCAGGGAGCTCCACAATGCTTTTTTATGATAGCAAAAAAAAAAAAGAGGAAAAACTTAAATTACCAACAATTGGAAAATGCATACATGGGTTATGGCACAGCTATTTTATGGAATACTCTGTGCGTGTAGCCACTGTAACTAATAGTCTTGTTCTTTATTTATGAATGCTCAACTGACTTGGAGGACATTGGAGGTAAACTACACATAATAAAATTTATATTCATGTTGTCTTTATGCAATCCGAAGAGTTAAACAAACAACAAAAAAAAAGTTGTGTCACCAGAAATGGACAAAATAAGAAATGGGAAGTAAAAATGTATTTACATTTGTCTCATCAAAGCAGGAGCGCCATTCTGAGCAGGGTCCATTGGGCCACTACCTGCACCCCTCCAATGATGAGCCAAGTCCTCTTCACAGTACATCGCTGTTCCTGCCACAGTCTGAAAGCTCACTCCCTTTACTGGAATTTTTCTGAAATGGTGAAAGGTCTGAGCTATTAATCCCGGGATTACTTTCTCCATTGAAAGAAAAGGAAACCGAGTCCCACTGAGACACAGCAGCTTACACTGAGGCATTTCAGACCTCAGAGCTCGATACGGGGCTCCGGATTCAAAATTTAGTCCTGAACCCATCACTGAGTTTTCCTTTTCTTCCTCAAATCACGAGTGAGTCCAGAGGCTAGCTGGCAAACCCGATTCATCTTCTCTACCAGACAGTATAAAATTTTCAGGCTTCTGGGCCCCTGAATGCCCAGAAGCAACAAATTTCATTTTTTCTAGTTTTAAACGTTATTGGAAGATGAAAAAGCTCTTATACTAGACCCACCACCTATGGAGCACCAAAAATAGTAGTGACCACGAGTCCATTTTCTAATGTTATTACTTTATAAGTAATTTCTTTGTTGAGAAAACATCACTAGAGTCAACAATTCTAAATATTTTTTTTGTTTCATGGAAAGGGTGCTGAGAAAGGGTCACACATTTCCGTGGGACCAGAAACTCACCTCGGCATCCTCACGAGTGGCAACTGGCAGTTACAAAACTACAGCCCCAAACAGTTACTTAGGCCCTCTCCTTCCTCTGTGCTCTCTCCTCTCCCATTCTCATTCATTAATTCATTCTGCTATTCATTCATTCAATTACATTCATTTACCCACACTTATGGTTCATTACCACCTATAGGAAAATGACTCTCCAATGTTTCTCTCCGGCCCAGACGTTTTCACTGAGATTTTCTTGGGATATCTTCTCAGTGTCTTACAGGCATTCAAACTCAACATCTCCAAGGCCAAGATCATCATCAGCCCTTAAATTCACTCCCTTCTCTTCATCTTAACCACCATAACCTCAGTGCAAACCACCACCATTCCCCCTACCCCCTGCCCCGAAAACTGCATCTCCTTCCCAGCAGGACTCCCCGTTCAATCTCTAGACCTCTAATTCATTCTCAGGGAGATCTTGCCAAAACTCGCATCTCATCACTTCATCCCATTCGTTGCTTGAAACAATCAATGGCTTCCCTTTATTTTATTTTATTTATTTATTTATTTTTGGTCTTTCGTCTTTTTAGGGCCATACCTGAAGCATATGGAGGTTCCCAGGCTAGGGATCGAATTGGAGCTGCAGCTGCCGGTCTACGCCACAGCCAGTGACACAGGATCTGAGCCACAGCTGCAACCTACACCACAGTTCAAGGCAACACTGGATCCTTAACCCACTGAGCAAGGCCAGGGATCGAACCCACGTCCTCATGGATCCTAGTCAGGTTCGTTAACCACTGAGGCACGATGGGAACCCCCCCCCAACTTTTGTTAGAACAAAGACAAAACACCCACTCTGATTTCTGACTCTCTGGTGGCCACATCTAAGGCCACATATATCGTCCCTCTCACAGTCTCTTGCAGGTGCCAGGTGCACTCCAACTTCATGCAATGCCCTCTTCCAACCAATGGCTACTCTCCCTTCAAGCTACAGGACAGCTCTTCAGCAAAACCCTGGAAAGTATATTGAGTTCCCCTGCAGTGCTCTCTCCTAGCCAGCACAGCCCTCTCCTTGGAGGTAAGGAACAGAGCTATAATCTGTCACTTACTTTGGTCTTCCTTAATTCAGGGCTGTCTCCTCCTCTAGACTGTAAGCTGTGTGGGAACAGGGGCCATGTCTGTTTGGTTTAACCACAGGCATTCATTAACTAATTATTGAAGAAAGGAAAGAGAGGAGGAAGGAAGCTCTGGGAGGGTTTATTCCTTGAACCCCTTCTCAACTTTTCTACTTCTGGAATTTTGTTCATGCTGTTCCCTTAGTCTAGCAGATTTTCCCTCAATTTCTCACCCAAAGCCCAATTTGCACGTTACTGTCCGGTATCTGCCCTTCATTTCTGGCATTCTTTGAATCTGATCCTGATTAGGGTGATTTTCATACACAGCTACATTTTGAGAAGGTTCATGTCTTACTAGTCTCTGTATCCCTTCGCGCCTCCCCCCAACCCCACACCTCCCCATCACCAGCCTCCGGGCTTAGGACAGTGTCTTCCACAACTTTGTTGAACTAAATTCAATGGAGACCTTGTTAATAAAGTTGGAGCCACGAAGGAATGATTCTTCTTCAGGATTGGGGGGCACCATATTGCATGGTCACTCTGCTGCCCAGGGCCATCCTATTGACTTTATTGAGGTAGTACTGGCAGTTCTGCTAGATTTTGTTTTTCTTTTAAGAAGTCAAACAGAGACAATTCCTACCTTCTCACATCCTGCTATCTAAAATGGAGAATAAGGAGTTCCCTTCGTGGCTCAGTGGTTAACGAATCCGACCAAGAACCATGAGGTTGCGGGTTCGATCCCTGGCCTAGCTCAGTGGGTTAAGGATCCAGCGTTGCCGTGAGCTGTGGTGAAGGTTGCAGACGCCGCTCGGATCCCGCGTTGCTGTGGCTGTGGCAAAGGCCGGTGGCTACAGCTCCTGTTAGACCCCTTGCCTGGGAACCGCCATATGCCGCGGGTGCAGCTCCACATGAAGGCAAAAAGACAAAAATAAAATAAAATAAAATGGAGATTAAAAAAAAATAAAAATAAAAATAAACTGGAGAATGATAATCAGCCAAACACTTGCACGTAAGCATTACAGTCAGTGTGTTCCGCGGGCCTAATGAATGGAGGTGAAGGGGTGAAATCCCTAGGGCAACCATCACCTCCGCTTCACTAAATCAGGGAACCTGTCTATCTTCACTTAATTCTATTTACTTAACATGAGCCTAAAGAAAACTTGTTTTACTTTATCCATCTGTCTCATGGCTGCCACGATATAATTTTCAAATGAAATTTCTATATGCAGACCACACACGATATTTCAGTGGACCTAACACTGATTTATGCTAAGACTTGGGGGGGGGGGGGAGATACTCCAAAGAAAGATGCTTAGCCAGCAGCTTTCTGACTGCCAGCCTTGCGTGCTCTGCTGTAGCAGCATACAGATGTAGTTTAGTGTCTCAATTATGTCTGGATTTGGCCCATTCAAGACTTATATCATCTATACTTTACCAAGTAGGCATGAAAGTCAACACCGTGATTCCTCAGACAACCACGGTGATAGAATATAAATTAAAAGGCCCTTGCTTGCTTAGCCTTCATCTGAAAACATCAGAATGCAATTTGTTGGACAGATTCTATAATCTGCAGATGAAGGCAGTTATAGGGCTCAAGTTTATCCAGCGTTAACAAGCCCTAATAGTCTAGTTCAGCTCAGACATAACAAACGGAAATGGCTTTAAATTATCCTTCCCTAGA
This sequence comes from Catagonus wagneri, assembly GCA_004024745.2. NCBI lineage: Eukaryota > Metazoa > Chordata > Mammalia > Artiodactyla > Tayassuidae > Catagonus > Catagonus wagneri. The sequence continues at coordinate 1,925,570 of PVHT021183631.1, read as the reverse complement.
GACATGATTTCATAAGAGAACAAACTCTATACGCGCACAGAGAGATTTCCAATGTAAACATGTGGTGGAAGCTAAAAGCTGCAGCAGGGTTTCAAGCCTGGATATGCCAATGGCAGGGTATTTGATTTCAAAGACACCGATTTCCTCCCAGTGCAATAGCATGCAGGCTTTTTTTGCTGACTACACTTTGAACTGCAGAATACACACAAGCTTGCATATATGTGTAATTTTATAGTTTTCGTTCTAGCTAGGATATTAATAGATTTTACTTAGCCTTTTCCATGCATAAGTATGACTGGGATACAGATGCTTAAGGGATAGAGTTCCTTGTGGAAAACACAAGGCTCACTCATCACCTGAGCTATGGGAAATGCAGACCAGCCCCAGAGGCTTCGGGAAATGCAAAGTGAGCAACTTGGCTCTTCCACCTTCAAGTGGGACATCAACCCAGCTTCCTCTGAAAATGAAAAAGTGAGGAAAAGAGAATTCCTGGCACTATACAGAGGGCAGAACACCCTCGTTTATTTCTTTGGGGCTAGTCAGGGCTAAAAAGCCAAAATTTTATAATGATAATCATCCAACGTCTATTTGGCCTGTGGGCCAAATGAGATCTGCCTCCTGTTTTTGAATGGCTCATGAGCTAAGAATAATTTTTACATTTTTTTAAATTGTTGGGGGAAAGGACAAAGGAAAAACAATATTTTGTGACTTGAAAATTATATGAAATTCAAATGTCTGTGTTTATAAATAAAGTTTTATTCGAACATAGCCATGCCCATCTGTTCATGGGCTATGAACTTGTCCATGGCTGCTTTCACACTACGATGGCAGTGTTGAGTAGCTGCATCAAAGACCATATGATCTACCATGAAAAGCTTCAAGTTTTTATTATCTGGTCCTTTACAGAAAAGGTTTGTTGATCCCAGACCTAAACTATGAAACAATGAAACAAAGGCAATATTAATCCTCAACTGCTTTTGCGGAGGCTGGGGGTGGTGGTGTCATTTTTAAACAAACCCATGCATTATGCCTAGGAACTCGTAAGTGAGCTAAATACTCTTTGTATTTCTATAAGAATCCACTTATCCAATGTTGAAAGCCTTTGTACACGTTTACCCCAAGAAACCACAAATAATAAATCTTAATTTTTATTAAAAATTTCTTAAATTTGAAAAGATATGACTCTGGTGCAGCTTGCAACCTCTGATTTAGAACATGAGCATACCTTGTGCTCTTCACTTTTCAACGATTATAAACTGTAAGAAAATAGCCTCTGCTTTGCAAAGTATTTTATGTTTTCACATAATTAAAAAATAAAAGTAGTCTCTATTTCTCATCAGAACCTATCACAGAAGTTATATTTGTTTTAGTGACATTATTAATTCTGGTCTGTAAACTCCTTGAGGAAGGTTCTTTCTAACTAACTTTGGTCTGTGCCCTCCCACAGCATGAGCCATGCAATGGTCACTTAGTAAACCCTTGCTGGCTTTACCAGCAGCATTTGCTTCTCAACTTCTCTCTTGCCCTGTTGGTTTTCAGAGCCTAGATGGAATTTTGAACCAATTCGTTTTTCCATCCTACTTTGGGGATAGGCATATTTAAACTACTCCAGAAAGATGAGGTTCTCTAAAGCCTTAAACTCCTCTCTCAATTCACACAGATACTCTCTGCTTGGATTGCTATGCAGTCTTTCCGTGTGTGGGTGTTTGTAAGATGAAAATCAAAAGTGGCCAACAGCCCTCTGAACCCTATAAGGAACAAAGGCTGCTAACATCAGTAGCTGAAATTACTGTAGGCAGAGCCTGGTGCCTTTCACAAGCCGGCTTCTGAAAGCCAAATCTTTACAATACAGGCCCCCTCCCCAACCACGGAGTTATTCCCGGGTTTTGGTTTGGTAATGGTGTAGCTGGTAGAGCTTTTCACAATAAAGGGTGAGGAGGAGGAATAGGAGGAGGAGGAGGAGGAATAGGATCTTTTTTAAGAACAAGAGCAGCAAAAGGAATCAGTGACTTCTTGATTAAAATCTAGGCCAGGAAACCGCATCAAATGATGCTGTGCTTCGGGATGTCTTGGAAAACTCTTCTTCTGTCCTTGTGGCTTCTGAATGCCATGGATTAGATCACCATGTCAAAGATGAAGCCACATTAAATTTGTTTTGGAAAAAAATCGGATACAAATAATTAATATATAAAATGCCAAGGCATTTATTTTTTAAATCTCTTCTCTAAAGACAAACACAGGACCTTTCTAAATTCTTTTGTGAGATCTGAGGGGACCAGTAAGTTATACACTTTTCCCACACCTGAATGCTGAACCCAGAGAAAGAAACAGAAGAGGTGAAAGACATGGTTTGGGTGCAGAGCAACTGGGGCCTTCCCCCAAAACTGGATTAGGCTCTGGCTCCCATGCCTCTGTGACTTGTAGAAGATCATACCTGAATGTGAGAAGTTCCTTTCTTACCTGAGACTCACCAATCAGATGAGCCATTCCACTTTTCCTGGGGAGGAGTGATAAGGAAAAAGGGAGTAGTCAAAACTGGTTCGGGGAAAACCCTCCTTCACAAAGAATCGGAACTTCTCCCCAACGCTCTAGTCTAGCCATCTTTATTATTATTACTCTTATTTTCCTAATTTAAGCAGTACATAGGATAGAATCCAATTCCATTCAATAAGCATCAAGTGGCTTCTGTGTCCCAGGCACTGAGCTGGGCACCGGAGATAAAGAGATCAAAGACAAAATTCTTTCTTCAAATATTCACACCCTATTTCAGGAAGATAGATCTGTAGAAGGAAGATAACCAAGTGACAGAGCAGAGTGCTAAGCCAAATATTTAGAAGGAAAGAGGAAGTAATAATTAGTTGTAACCTTGGGCCACTGGAGAGAATACTGAAAAGCAGCTCAATTTTTTTTCTTTTGCTTCTTATAATATTTCAAGCTGTCATTTATTTTTCATTAGTGAAGGCGTTTTTTTTTTTTTTTTTTGGCCAAGGATGTGAAAGTGCCTGGCGTGCAGTTGTGTAATGTACGGGTGTGCATGTGTTCTTTCTGCCTACTCAACACCCTTTCTCCCCTTTCTGGTAACAGAAAACTTCCTTCCTTTAGAGAACTGCCCAGCCCAACTTCAGGGCTCTTGCCTTCCTGCCACAGGGATAGGCAAGTGATCTAGTGAGCCAACTGGATTTTTGGGGGGGCGGAGGGGCTGGGTAATGACTTAAAAGCAGAACGAAAAATGACCTCCTGCCTTTTGAGATCTTAAGTGGTAAGTTCCAGGGGAGCTCCTTTGTCATCATGTGGCAAAACCTGCTGAGCATAAAACCTTCAGAAGAAAGGCAGAACAGAGAGATGGAAATATCAGTAGAAACAATAACATCGTTAGATCTACCCCCTTAGATTTCCTAATTACGTTACCAATAGATTCCACTGGATCTGCTATTTACAACCAAAAGCCCCAGATAACACAGTATTTATCATAAGCTTATAAATTACTTGGAAACATTCTTGCAGATTGTTTTTCTTGCAGCTTTGGCTGAAGATGTTGAGACTTCTGCAAAGCTTTACAAATACCCTTACTACTTTCATGCTGTAAGATATGTTCCAGGAATTGCCAGTTATTTTAGAAATGACGCAATGTCATCTAATGATGAAGCTACTCTGATAAGTAACAATTATCAACTATCACTTTCAGTTTTTATTTTTCCTATTATACTTACAGCTCAACCTTCACTAATGCAAGTTTCTATGATTTATTAGATCCACAGTGAATTTTTTTTCAGATTACAATTTCCTGAAATACAGTCACCTTGGTTCCTGTTACCCTTTAAAGAGACCCTTTAAAATTTACCCTTTAAATTTCAATTCTAATTTCGTCATTCATATTGAGCTCTATCTTAACATTCGATCTGCTGAGTTCATCTCAGTGACATTCGCAAGATTAAGTGACAATGATTATGTGGGAACTGTGGCTTTGCACCTTCCCTGAAGGTAGAAATATTAGCGAAATTAGAACTTTACGTTGCAGGAACGGCTGCCCCTCTGTTTACTCAGCAGTAAAACAGAGACGGTGAGCCCTCCTTCCTTATTCTTACCCTATAAAAATGAAATGGGATGAGTGAGAGAGCAGGTGGAGATCTCTAAACAGCAAAGGTAGGAGTGTTATCCCCTACTTCTGTTTTTTATTTCCCCACCCAAATTCTGTTTTCTTAGAGAGCCAGATACCATGGGGTCTCTTTGGCTGTCCCATAAAGATAAGACGGTGGTAAGATGATAAAAAGAGGAAAGAATGAAAGCTTACATACTTTCCTTGGTAACTCATCCAATGTTTCAATACTACCTGGAAACTTTTTCTAATAAATATTTCTAAGTAAATACTATTAGTAAAACACCACCGAATACTAATCCTTTGCCAGGCACTAAGTTATATTCTTCCTAAAAGCATTTCCTCTTTTTTCTTTTTTTAACTCTTGCGTAGACAAAGAAAAAGCTGGAGTCTTTTCTATAAAAGATTATGATAAAGTCAAATCTCAGCATTGTCTATGATAAACTACCTCAATGCCTTGAAACATTCTTTATTTTGATGGTTAAAATTACATATATTATACAAAATGACTGTGCCATTCAATTGCTATCTTACTCTACTACTTTTCAACTATTACTACGTGGGAGAAGCGGATTTCCCAAGGGTCTAATTTTCTCAACATTTAAACTGATGCATATTTATAAGAAGGAGAACTAGGAACAGAGAACAATATACTCTGTTTGTCTTGGTGGCATCTGCGAAGTTAAATCACCCCGACATGTGGAAATCACTGCATCTCAACTTCCTTAAATGCAAAAAGACTGACAATCTAGCTGAAATCAAAAATAAAGGTTATTTGGTACTGACCCTGGGGTAGGATGGAGTGTGAAAATAAGGGAGGTATAGAGAAACACTTTGAGATATCTGAGCAGCCTCGAGTCTGAACTCATACAGGGCTGGACCCTTGGCAGCCGTGTTTGAACCATGTTATCTCACTGGCAAAGGGCAGACATCACCTATGCTTGGTCAGTCCAATCTTCTCATAGGGATTTAGATTGAGAGATGCCAGCCAGCCCGGTCTGGTCAGCTGAACTGAGGACAGGTAAACTTAGAGACTGATGAGGCCACACCACATGTGGATGTGTGCTTACTCAGCAGTGAAAGAGGCCAGCTGAGCAAGAGAAAAAGGAGGAAGTAGATAGAGAAGCACAGCTCTGTGTCCACAAATTTCAGCAGAGAGCTAGGAAAGCAGAGGGAAGCACCCGGGGAGCAGGGACTTGCAGGCTGGCTCCTTGTCAGTGCTCTAGTTCCAGGCTCGGGTCTCTTTAGAAGCCCAGACAGACTTCATGCCCTTGGGCTCCGTAAGGTTCTCCTGCTTTCTTGTGGTGAATCTCTCTCTTTTTTGTTATGACAGTTTGAGTGGGTTTCAATTATTTTTAAACAAAGATTTCTAACCTTATTTGGCAATAAGACCGTGCTTCTCAATTCCGGTTGAACATCAGAATGTCCTCAAGAGTTTCTGAAAACCCAAATACCCCTGCTCTGTTCCCAGCAGGTCTGAGATAGAACTCAGGCGGGTGAGATCTTTAACAATGAAACCGGAGAACTACGGTTCGTGGAATGGCAACCAGGACATAGCAGAAAGCTGGGCATCAAAAGAAAATGGACGTTCCAGACCAAGAGAACAATGGCGAAAAAGGAAAAGATTGACAACTATAGGACAGAAACATA
>PVHT021183631.1:1881082-1919724 GCA_004024745.2 Catagonus wagneri | reverse complement strand
GCAGGATCCGAGCCACGTCTGCAACCTACACCACAGCTCACGGCAACGCCGGACCGTTAACCCACTGAGCAAGGGCAGGGATCGAACCCGCAACCTCATGGTTCCTAGTCGGATTCGTTAACCACTGCGCCACGACGGGAACTCCCCCCCGTAGCTTTAAATCTAAATCATTTCAGTATCTAGAAGCATCAAATCTTTGAAAACACACACACACAGACACACACACACACACATATTATTTAGCCAGACAATTATAGGTTGTGATGGGCTAGGCAAGGCACAAATGAAAATAAGATGTGGGTGTGTGCAAAAGAGGCAATTAACTGGGAATTCAGTATAGAAACTCTCCCCTGCACAGGAAGAAATTGAGGCCAAAAGCTGATTGTATGCATCCGACAGCAAGATTAGCACCCAAATTATGGAATAAATTAGTAAGTAAAACTACAAATGAAATCACTCTCATAACTGACAAAAGAATTTAGCTCAAGTTTAGAGAGGAGAAGGTCTTTTTTGAGGTAGATGAGAGATTACCATAAGATTTGTAAAACTTTTTTTCAACGACTATCAAACCTTTTATAATATTATCTATACAAATGCATCTTTTGGAGTTCCCATCAAACCTGACGAGTATCCATGAGGACTCAGGTTCGATCCCTGGCCTTGCTCAGTGGGTTAAGGATCCAGTGTTGCCATGAGCTGTGGTGTAGGTTGCAGACTTGGCTCAGATCCCAAGTTGCTGTGGCTGTGGCGTAGGCTGGCCCCTAGCCAGGAACCTTCATATGCCAACGGTGCAGCCCTAAAAAGACAAAAAAATAAATAAAAATTAAAAAATGCATCTTTTAAGAATTACATTATTTAGTTAAGAGGCACTGGTAACAGGTATAGTTAGCTCTACTGCAAACACTGGGAATGAATTCTCCACCAGTGAATAGACTGATGTCTGAAAGGCACATCAGGATTAAAATACAACAGGAGTTTCAATAAACGGATGCAGAAAAAGAGAATCTGATTTAGGACTTAGAAACCTCCTCTGTATAAAAGATACAGATTTGGCAATGAGTAGAACTCTGTCATCATCTCATGCTGAAGTTCAAGGCATTTCTGTCAAAATGACTGCAGCAATTTGGGAGGCATTCCCTCCTTGAAAAATCTCAAGAAGCTGCTGGTGACTGACCGGCGAGCACCATGACAACCCGGGTATGGGACATAAAGACCCCATAAGGAATGAGTCCTCTGCTATGATCACTTCATTGCTTAGTGTTCCCTGCTTACAGCCCCATGTGTACCAAAAGGGAAGAATAAGTGTTGAGTAAAATAGAAAACGGAATCACTACCATTCCTTTACAACATCATCCTGGACAAATATATGATCCTACCTTTTAATTTTGCTTTCTTAACTACAAAACTGAGACTTCTCCAAGTCAAATACAAAGGAAGATACTAATGACAGTTTTGAGAGATAGGTGTGTGGTTTGAGGCAAAGCATGGCAGAGCCATAATTAAATATCCAGTTTCCTGAAGAGTTTGTTCTACAAATGAGGTAATAATAATAGCTAACGTTTGCTGAACACACACATCAGATACCATTCTCACCTGTTACATTATTAACTCTTTTAACCCTCCTTATAGCCCCCGAAATAGGTTCTCTTACTCTGCTCACATTTACAGTCACACAGAAAGGCTATATAACAGCCAAGGTAAAGCATCCTGAAGAGACAGAGCCAGGATATACTCGGGCACCTGTAACTTCTGATAACCCCCCTCACCTCTATGCTTTACTGCTTCGGAGACTGTACTGACCATGCAGAATTTTCCCTTATCTCCCTCCAGTCTCTTCAAGTACTGCCGGCCTACAGGCCATTTCCATAACACTAAACCAGTGGCGAGCACCTGCTTGTCCACAGGGAAGGCTTTGTAGAAAGGCTCTGCAGGGGTTTCATTAATTCCCACATTTCAAACTTTTGTTTTTGGAAGATCAGTAGTCACAGATTTGGGTCCCTACTCTACGTTTAATTAGCTGATGAATTTGAACAAGACTTTCAAGGTCTCAATTTCCTCGTTTAAGTAAAAGAATTATATTAGATGATCCCAGAGGCTATTTTCCAGCTCTACAAAATTTTATGAAAAAAAGAAAAAAAGATCTAGTCCTCTTCTACAATTCCCCATGTCTAGGCAGGCTCTAGGCAGGTAAATTATTTGTGGTGAAAGCTGTTGGTACATAAAAGGAAAGCCAGTGTGCTTCAGAACTGGAAAGATGCAAATCAGAAAATGACTGAAGGACTAAAATATACTGACTGTACTAGTCAAATGTATGGATGGCTACTTTTTTTTTTTTTTTTTGGCTTTTTAGGGCTGCATCTGAGGCATATGGAAGTTCCCATGCTGGGGTCAAATCGGAGTTACAGCTGCCGGCCTACACAACAGCCACAGCAACTCGGGATCCGAGCTACATCTGAGACTGAAACCACAGCTCCTGGCAACATTGGATCCTTAACCACCCCCCCTACCCCCCACACCCCCCCCAACCCCGAGCGAGGCCAGGGATTGAACCTGCATTCTCATGAACACTCATTGGATTCATTATCACTGAGCGACAATGGGAACGCCCTACTTTCTTTTCTTAACTTTGAAAAAATTTTAAATACAGAAATTACAGAGAAAAATATAACAAATACTGTTTCTCTATTTTCTTCAGTTTTGATCTTTGTTGTCCTGTACATTAAAACATATATCATGTTGGGAGTTCCTGCTGTGGCACAGAGGGTTAAGGATCCGGCATTGTCACAGCTGTGTCAGGGGATGCAGCTCCAGCTCGGATTGGATCTCTGGCCCAGAAACATCCATATGCCATGGGTATGACCAATATATATATGTTGTAGATATATGTTGAAGTACCATGATCACTTTTTCTTCTCCAGGTGACAACTATTATCAAGAATTTGGGGAATTCCCGTCGTGGCTCAGTGGTTAATGAATCCAACCAGTAATCATGAGGTTGCTGGTTCGATCCCTAGCCTTGTTCAGTGGGTTAAGGATCCAATGTTGCCGTGAGCTGCGGTGTAGGTCATAGACGCGGCTCGGATCCTATGTTGCTGTGACTGTGGCTGTGGTGAAGGCCGGCGGCTACAGCTCCTGTTAGACCCCTAGCCTGGGAACCTCCACATGCCGCGGATGCAGCCCTAGATAAGGCAAAAATACAAAAAAAAAAAAAAAAAAAGAATTTGGTATTCATCCTTCCAGTCTTTTAAAAATAAATATAGTCTTTTTATATATAATCTTATCTGTGAAGCATACATAGACTATCTCTAAGACGTAAATCTAGTATTGCATTTATTGGGTTGCAGTATGTGTGCCTTTTCTTATCTAACTAGATACTGCTGCTATACTGTTCTTTGAAGTGACTGTACCAGGTTACTCTCCCATGAACAATGGGAGATCTTTTTCCTCACATGCTCACCAACTTCTAGGATTTTTCAGTTTTATTTCTGGATTTTGGTTTGTTTGCTCTTTGTCAAACTGATGGGTAAGGGTGTCTGTATGACTTTTTATTTCCTTAAGGACTTTTAAAGTTAAATACTCAGGTTTCTTCTAAAAACTGCCAGTTTTATTGCCCCTACCCATTCTTCTATTGGGTTGTCATTTTCTTATTTATAGAATATGAATATGCCTAATTTCTTAAGGCTAGAGGGTCACAGGTGAGAGACTAGTTTGGGAGCCACTGGTTGGCCCTGACTGGTCAAAGGGGCCACCCAATCTGAGGGCAGGCTTCATAGCAGAGCCTGCATCCAGCAGCAGAAAGAGTGAGGTCACTCTTTTCGGGCACCAGCTAACCAGTCACTCATCGGCGTGGGTAGGTTGCATACAGGGCTCTTGGGTTCTTTTCCATGTACCTGGCCCTTGGTTTGGTCACTCTGCTACTCTACACCTCTACCCTGAGTCAGCTGGAAGGAGAAATCTATACCGGCCTTTTCATTATCTCCCCCGGAATGAAAAAGAAAAAGCCTGGACTCTCTTAAGCTTTCTAAAGACAGGTTTCGCCTGGATGAGATGATTTGAAAGATCTTTCTTCTCAGCTTACAAAGGAAAAGAAAAGAGCAGATGAAACTAAATTGAAATGGATTTTTTTTTTTAAAGGCATTTAGTTTTGTGTCTCTGCACCTTCTGAGAAACAGGAGAAGGAACTATTTTTGTTTGCTTTGCCCTGGGGCTAACTAGAGACAGCCTAGTGTTAGGAATGCAACAGATGTAAAATCTTCTCCTCCTGAGGGGAGTGAATGCGTGGCATCAGCTCCTGCCCTGGGAAGAGCACGGAGCTTTGAACATGTAGGCCACGGGGCTGCTCCACAGCGCTGTCCCTAACTTCCGCAGTGGAGAGGGGCCATGCACCCAACAGAGGTTTAGAAAGAAAACAATGCAATGAAAGGGAGCTTAGTCTCTTTGGGTTGTTTGGAAATAATGATCTCGTGTCAAGCCTCGACTGTTAAAAATGAATTGTATTGTGATTAATGACCTTTATTCGGTTAAAAAAATAAATGACCCAAGTGTGTGTTTATATATGCAGAGATGTATATTCTCCGTGTGTGTGCGCCTCCTTTGTGTCTGTGCATGTATACCCGGAGTGAAAGAGCCAGCTGTTTTAGCCATTCCTATTTGGGGGTGGGTGGCTGGGTAATACAGTAAGTTCTGTTGAAAGGAGATGATGGCAGAGAATCTGATACCCTGAATCTTTCAACAAGACAGAGGTCAGAGGGCAAGTGTGGAAATAAACTTAGAAACTAGCTTCTTGTTCCTAAATCAGGTCTTTAAAAAAAAAGGAAAAAAGGAAAATCAACATATAATGTGAACTCCTTTTGGAAGCTAGGTTTTGTTGCTGTTGCTGTTAGGAGGTGTTTGCTTTTTATTTTATTTTATTATTTATATATATTTTTTTGCTTTTTAGGGCCACACCCGCGGCATACGGAGGTTCCCAGGCTGGGGGTCAAATCGGAGCTACAACCGCCGGCCTACACCACAGTCACAGCAACACAGGATCCGAGCCTCGTCTGCAACCTACACCATAGCTCAAGGCAATGCCAGGTCCTTAACCCACTCGGCAAGGCCAGGGATTAAACCCGCAACCTCGTGGTTCCTAGTCAGATTCGTTTCTGCTGTGCCACGATGGGAACTCCAGATGTTAGGAGGTGTCTGGCTTGACTGCTCCTTTGGTTTTGTTTCTCAGTGGATTATTTTGCTGCACAATCAATGGGGAAAGGAGTATGGGTGGGGGCTTATGAGGTCCCTTTCTTTCAAAATTCACTGTCTTCAGCAAACTCTCCCCCCAGTCTTTTCAACAACAGGTTTGCAGACTTGCTCTTCTTCTTTCTTCCCAGTTATTCCCTATAACTTGAAAACTATAGATCTAGAAATTATCATTTGAGTTTATTTAGAATAACTGACTGTGAAGTCAGTCAACCTCTGTTTATTAAGAGATTCACTTAAAGATTGGAAAGCCTCCTAGATAAATGACGTGGGCTCCATGAAGGGGAGATGAATGCTGGAGACTATGGCATATAAGCAACATGGCCAAGGAAACAGCAGAACCCAACAGTGGAGCCAGTAAGTCAATCATGTGGGTGCATGAAAAATAGAGTCAGAGGAGCTTGAACTTGTATGAAGCATCCCAAGTCACCAATAGTAGAACTTAGCGTAATGGCCTAAAGAGTGTAGAAGAAAGTGGAATAACATATGCTCTTTACTTTTTTTTAAACCTTAACTTGTAAAATAAGACTAGATGCACCAAAGCAGTAAAACGCCAAAGCTATTGTTCTTTGGAATAGCTTTTCCATATATAAAACTAGAACTGTTTCCCGAAGTAAAATTCATTTTCCTGTGTCTTGGTTTGAAGTCTCTGGATCTCAAGTTAGACTAGTAAAGTTATAGGAGGAAATAAGCCAGATACCTACCAGAGCCAACATTGAATGCTCCTGACTCAATATGGAACCCATATACTTAATTCTACCCCTCGAAAAATACTGGCACTGATACTAAGCTATCCCATGACTTGTCTCATTTAAATAGTTATTGCAGAAGTGAACTATTTGCATTCTAACAGCAAAAATGAAGGAGTAAAAAAATAGAAATTCTAGGTTTTATCATTATTTGACCACCAGAATTTTCTTTCCCCCTGATGTGCCGCTTGTCCACACATAGAATTCGCAGCCACGGCATGAGCATTAGAAGTACCTCTGGGGCAGAACTACACCTAAAGTAAACCAACCCAGGTTTGTTCATGTCACATTTTAAGACATACACCAAGTGGTCTCACAGCTCTTTAGGCCAGCAAATTCTCAATCTGGCAATCACAGAATCTTAGCAAAGAGGAATATTAAACTTCACGGAGTCCAACTCACTTCTTTTCTGTACTTCTCACCCTAGTACAGGAATCCTAGCTGCCTGACAACTCCTTTTTTTATACAAATGAAACGTCTGAGGCAATTTTCTCTACATATACTCAGTGGAGGAAGAAAACACCTACCATCTTTTTCTTTATAAGAACTCTTTCTAGACTTCAATACCATTTATTTTCTCCCTTCAATCTTCTTTTCTTTAGGTTAAATAGTCCACTTTCATCGTTCTTCAGAGACCTGATTTGCCATGCTTTTAATCATTTCAATTGCTTTCCACATCCTCTCAAAATGCAGAAGCCCAAGCTGGGCATGGTAACTGAATGAGAGCTTTGCCACTAAGTGTCTCATTAATGCTGAATGTGGGGACTCAGTTTTTCGTGCCATGCTCCTGTGAACAGAGCTCAGCATCATGTTAGGCTTTAAAGTGGGCTTGAAAAACACATATATATGTGTATGTGTGTGTATAACTGATTCTTTACTTTGACCTCCTCAACTATGTGGCTGAAAAACATTTTTCACATGAACTTGTTCAAAAGTGAAAAGTCCTCAAATCACTTAGAATGTATTTTTCCTAAAGTAAAACCCAGCCCTCACAGGATTTTAACGTATTTAATCCCAGATGGCACGCCCACAGATGGTAAACCTTGTTACCAGTCCGTAGTCCCATCCTGGAATTTCTGAATTTCATAAGTATATCATCGTATTCCCTGGAATCAAAGAGAAGGAACGATATTCCCTGTAGTTCTCCGGGACCTGCAGCTCAGGCTGACTGCAGGATCTTTTTAGTAGCTTGTGGCCTCCCTAGGGCTGGGGTCCCAGAGGATGTTGAATTCTCAGGTGTGCAGAAGTTTTATTCAGGAGTCCAGGCTATAAATAGCAAATTTTCATCATGAGAAAAAAAAAAAACAGGTAGGGCCTATTAAGGGGTCACGTTACCAAAGTGCTTAAATGATGATAGGAAGCTTTCTCCATCTTCCAGCTCTGCTTTCCAGTGTGCTGGCTTTCTTAGGCAGGCTCCCCCTAAGTGGGGGCTATAGGCTTACATTCTCCCAGTTGAGGGACGCTTGCAGACAGAGGGAGCTCCTCTTTTCTGGTAGCTCTGGTCAATTCTTGCAGTGGATTCTCACGTCCTCAGCTTGGGTCACATGTCTGTCTCTAAACCAATCACCCAAACTCTGCTCGCTGTGATTCAAATTCAGAGCCAAACTCTAAAGGTGGAGGGTGGCACAGGCTTCATGCAAACCACAGAGATGGAGATTAGGATGGGGTAGTTCCCCAAAGGGAAACTGAGGCGCTGTTTCCAGAAGAAGTGGGAAGGGAAGCTTGGCGGACGAGAACACAACACCCCTCCTTTCAGAGCCCCTTAGTGTCTCCTCATGGCTTTCAGGGAGTTTGTAAATGCTGTGACCTGGGACACCCAGTATGGAATCAATGAAGGCTTGAAGGATGAGTCCACTGGCTAGCAGCCCGGCCCCCTCATGACCACTGGCCCATTACCAGCAGAAGACCTCAAAACGCTTAAGGACAACAGCAGCACCACCCAGCAACGCACAAGAGAAAATGCTCGCTGCATCGGAATGGTTGGGGGTAGCGCTGGAGGGAAAGGGCTTGGGAAGATAGAGTCCTTTCTGTGTAATTTCAGGGAGGGCAACCCAAGAATTAGAGAAATAGCTCCCATGGATCTAAGAAGTAGCATATACTTAAAAGCCCATAATGAGAATTCATTTAACATTTCTTTGATTCCTGGCTCGGTGAAGTCAGGATCAAAATTTTGCAGAAACTTCAGGTCAGCGCGGTACAATAGTCAGGGTGGCCACAGAAACAAGGCTGGATAAAGGTGTATGAAGGATGTGAGAAGGGAGGAAGAAACTGGGGCTCCATAGAGAAGTGGGTGCCTAGGGGACTCCTGGCAGAGGCAGGAGCGCTGTTTGAGGATATGACCAACCTTTTGAAATTGATTAAGGGATTTCTTGCTGAATATCATAGTAAAACCAATGCCTTTCAGTGAATACTCTGAAGATCCTATTCTAAAACTGTGCTGAAATGTGCCATGATTATATTTACTATGGCACAGCAATTAACTTTTAAATTCTAGTTTATTTGGCCTTTTAGAGTCACAGATATTCCTTTGCGATCATGACTTGATATTTGTGACTATTTTACACTGTGCTTTACTAATACCTTCTCAAAGATTAATATCCCCTCATAGTGGTTAGAATTTGAAATAATTACAGTCTGTTTACCTTTGGTTCCTTGTTGAATCTTAAGTTAATTATAAAAATATTTGGAAGTAATAAAAATAACCTCATTGGGTAATATGGGCATTGGGATTAAAAGCAAAAATGAACCAGGAAATTTAGTTGGATTCCCAAAGGACTCCTTGGCTGAGAAAGGTTTAGGAAGCACCATGCTAGATGTCTCCAAATGTAATATACTCTTGGCCTAACTATAGAAGGAGAAAGTAGTAGAGAGAGGAAATGGAACAACTCTCTTTGTAAAAAGAAAAATCTCCGAAAAAATAACATTTTTATTTTCTGCATGCTCTGGAGGAAAACAGGCTAATTTATACAAACTTTCCCTTAAAAAAAAAAAAGTGAAACTAGTAACACACTGAGAAAAATAACTGAGCTCATTAAATTGATAGTGTAATAACAATGGCAGAAATATATATATACACACACACATATATATATATATATATTTTTTTTTTGTCTTTTTGCTTTTTCTAGGGCCGCACTCATGGCATATGGAGGTTCCCAGGTTAGGGGTCTAATCGGAGCTGAAGCCGCCAGCCTATGCCACGCACAGCCACAGCAATGCGGGATCTGAGCTGCATCTGCAGCTTACACCACAGCTCATGGAAACACCGGATCCTTAACCCATCGAGCGAGGCCAGGGATTGAACCCGCATAGTTCCAGGTCAGATTCATTAACCACTGGGCCACTACGGTAACTCCAGAAATATTTTATAACCTATTAAAAATTAGCCGGCCAAAACATATATTGAAATACACACCTCTTACCTCTAAAATCAAATATGAAAACCTCAGCGTTCCAGTCACGGCTCAGTGGTTAACGAATCTGACTAGTGTCCATGAGGACATGGGTTCGATCCCTGCCCTCGTTCAGTGGGTTAAGGATCTGGCATTGCTGTGGCTGGTGGTGTAGACCGGCAGCTACAGCTCCAATTCTGCCTCTAGCCTGGGAATCTCCATATGCCACAGGTGTGGCCCTAAAGAGACAAAAAAAAAGGAAAGGAAAGAAAAAGAAAACCTGTTTGCCAGCTCTCCTCCTGGGGGTCCCTACAGATATACTCTCCATCCTTCGCCACCTGCTCTCTGCTTTGGAACCCGTCCTGCATGGACCACATCAACTGAGCTTGACCACTGGGGTGCACCGGCAGGAGATGGGAGGGGACAGAGTTGTCTTGGGCCGTGGGGTTGCCTGCACCTGTTGAAGGTCTCAGATCCTGGCCTTTTTTTTTTTTTTTTCTTTTCAAAAAAAGATAGCCTAGCCCCTCACCTTCTCAGGTCTAGGGGTACAAATGGAGCCTCACTATTATTAGCCCTGGCAGAGTTGTACAAACCCCTGTCCACGCCACTAAAAGTCCTTCTTTTATGATTCAAGTCTCCTAAATGATTCCAATTAAAGTCATCTCTCGATGGGTTCTTGGCTGATACAATATGCAATGCATTTGGTGGAAGAAAAAGTAACGCAGTTGTAGAAAAAGTTCTAATGACAACCTGTGCCTCGTTTTACTTCTAGTCCCTAACATTTACTAGGATTTTTTATTAGAGCTGAATGCAGGCCAAGCCTAGGCATAAGGAGGTTTATGACCAAAAAAGCCTTCAGTCCTCTACCCGTGATCTAGGCAGAGATACAGAGTGCTGGAACAAGGACTGCTCGGCTTTCAGCACACTGACACACACGACGCTGCTGCCTCCTCCCACTGTCTTCAAAGTCTCTACCTCGTCCTTACAACCCATCACCATTTCTTTCCATTGGATAGTAGTGGGCAAACAGAGCCTCTTGTACCAATGTCCAGGAGAATATTAAGCACAGAGTAAGTCACCTTGGGGAGGCAGGTCTTACTTATTAATGAGTCAGGAAATAATTCAATTAGTGTTTAATAAAAGATGGAAAGAAACTGCTAGAACCCCAAGTACCTCAATAGCAAGAACTTTGTCTCAGTTATGTGTCTGGTACCCAGCTCCTGACACTCGGTCAGCGCCCATTAATCACTCAAGGTGACCCAGAGCAGACAGTTCTAAGGGACAACAGGAAGGCTAGTGCTCGGGGAAGTCACACTTGTATGTCCTGAGCGCACATGTGCACCGTGTTTGCTCTCACTCTTCTTAAAAGAACATCATCAGTGTCCCCTGCAGTGGGGACATCGTTAATGTCCTCCTTTGAATCACGGACTCCCCCCTTGGAGAATCTGATGAAAGCAATATATCCGCTCTCACACCAACAGATAAAGATAAGTCAAAGACAAAGGGCAGGAAAGAAAAAAAAAACTTAGTCAAGATGGTCCATACAATCCTGAAGCAAGACGTGTTCTCTGTGGAGGAGAAAAAGGGCAGGGCACAAGGCAGGAGGGATCTGAGAAGGTGCCTTCCAGGCCAGACTCCACATCTTCATCCAAACCCCAGCTTGCGATAATGAATGCCTTGGCGGTGGTGGCTGGTGATGGCGACAGCGTTGCACTTAACTCAGCCTGACTGCACCTTCATCACGTAGGTACTGCCATTATCCTCATTATAAAGATGAAGAGGTGAGATCCACGGAGGGTTGGGAGACTGCTCAGTCATAAAGGTAGTCAGTGAGGGGCCAAGATTGGAAGCCCGGCGGTTCCATTCAAATGCTGGAACTCTTAGCCAGTCGGCCTCTGCTCCTGCCTTGTCTCACTCGCGGAACTTTATTAGCGTCCATTTGTTGAGCGTCTCCTGGGGTGAGAGGCACAGGGCTAGCTGCTACAGGAGGGGCGCAGATGCACAAAACAGAGTTCTCCCTGGGGGCATAAATCCCAGGAGGGGGATGGGCCTAATGTCTCAATGACATGTACAGTGACAAATGGCACAGGTGAGGAAGAACTGGGGCAGAACGTGAAGGTCAGGGAGGCAAAGCACTGAGTGGATGGACCAAAGGCTGCCCGAGAGGTGACAGCAACTTCCGGGGAAAAGGACACTTGAGCAGAAATTCAGAGTCGGAAAAAAAAAAACTATAGGGAGGAATGAAAATGGAAAGCAACTGGTAAAAAAGCCAGTCACACTTTAGGAGAGAGTATGGCCAATGTTAATCTACATCATGACGCTCAGAACTTGACATTTTAAATGTATTATCTGCGTGACATAAAAGGAAAACAGTATAAAGAAGTTTAAAAAAAATCTCATTAGAAGATGCTACTTGAAAGCAGGAAAGTTCGGGACGGACCGTGTGCATACCCATGCCCAGTGGCAGCTTGGGAACGAGACCTGTGCGTCCCAGATGGACCAGTCCTGGAGTTCCCTGGTGGTTCAGTGGGTTAAGGATATGGCATTGTCACTGTTGTGACTCTGGTTACTTCTGTGACATGCGTTCGATCCCTGGCCTTGGGCATGCCTCCCCAACTCCTCCCCCGCCCCTGGAAAAAGGGACCAGTCTGATTCAGGGTCTCGCTGTGAGAAGGCTCTGTGCAGGGAGCCAGAGATAAAGAGAACAGGATAGGGGACCTACCCGCAAGGGGCATACGACTGGTTGGGAAAAACAAACTGCTTTGCGATTTATGGAAGAACTTTGTGATAACCGTAATATGAAAACAGGGTCTGCTACATGAAGCCTGGAAGGTTCACAAGAGTCATTTCTGCCCAGAGATAAGGGTTGGGAGCAGATGGTTTGTTCAAGCTACCTGGGCTCAGGTGGTCCATTCTAACACTATCAGAATGGACTTTAGAACATGAAACAAGAGATTATGTGAGAACCATCCAAATAGCACTGCCAGTACACTGCATATAATTTACTGTGTCGGGCACTTATAAAATGAATTCCATCATGTGCAACTGTGGGTGTGGTTTGATTTGTGGTCCCGAAAGAGGTGGGCAAACTCTTCCAGCCACTGGGACTGGAGGCGTCTGTGCTAGCTCCCCTTCTCAGCGGCTTCTCCTGCCGCTCCCGGCCATCTCCATAGCTTCAGAAGACTCCCAACACCATTCCTCGGTCAGCAGGGTCAGTAAGTTTTCCTGGTGTCTGAATATCGCGGTCGGAAGTCAAGCTTGACCTCTCAGAAGAATGTCTCCACTCCTGCCGCTCCTCGCTGGTGGCTGGTGGCGACCATCCGTGCCTCGCTTCCTCCGATGGTTTCTCCAGCGCTCTCTTGTTTGTACGGTGCCTCCTCCCTGGCAGTCCTCCCAGTTCTCTAAGGAACGTCACCCTTAGCTGCCAAGACCTTGGACTCAATGCCCGGTGAGCTCACAAGCTGGGGCTCAGCCCAGTATCTGGCACATTATAAGAACTCAGGAAAGGTTTGCTGAAGGATGAAGACGCCAACGAAGGCACACTGGCACCTTCAGGCCCCTCGGGGTCCCCGCCCTCGGCTGCATGGGCAGCCACTTGCAGCTGCCACAGACTCAGCCCCTTGGCTCGTCCCAGTCTCACCCTGAACACTTCACAGCCTCCCATCTGCCCCCACTCCCTGATTCCCTGGGCTCCCTGGGTGTTCCTGTCTTTGGGTCCGGAAGCCCATTTATCTTGTCCTTGAGTTCTCCTTGGAGAAAAACCAGCTTCTGGGCTGAAGCCTGCTGGGAAGGCTGCCCCCTGGAAACAATAAATGTTTTCCTCTCTGGAGTCTTGCTTCCCTTTTTGAAACCCTCAGAGTTGCCGTGTCTACTAGTCAAGGTTATTAAAACCACACATCTACCAACATCAAACACAACCTATAAAGGGGAAAAAACATTGCATTTTTTAATTCTTTCAACTGTCTTTGCCAATTGTGTCACGTGCAAGGTACCGGGCCACGTGGGTTTGCGTAAATATATTTATGACAGTGTGGACATGCACACCATTGTGCTGGAGTGGCAAGATTTACTTTTAGAAAGCGATGTTTCTCGTATAATTTTATTTATCCATCCACCCAAAAGTGCACAGGATACAAGCAATAGCCCCCCACTGGTTTATTTTTTTAGAGGCTGCCGCTAAGAGATAGGCCAACTTCTCCGTTTTGCTCCAACCTATACAGTGGTGCTGTAATTCTTTTTCTGACTTTCTGTTTAGTCCTTTTCCCACGAGGCCTGCAAAGTTCGAAGCAGTTCACTGAATTGTAAAAAGTACACTCTAACCATCCCTTTTTACTCAAACTTTTTCAAAGTGCTAATTAAAAGCATTCTTGGTAATTGTGCAAAGCCACTGCCCTTGCCTGTGTGTTGGCAGGCAAGCCTCCACCCCACATTTGAATCCTAGCACACTCCCCTCCACACCCCAACTTCACGGTGGCTTTGCCTGCTCTGGCCTATGCTGGAGGCTCCCATCATGCCAACACAAAGCGGGGAGGCACCACTGAGTTTTCAAGAGAACATACCCCTGAGGCCTAGAGGCGAGATTTGACTGGGTGCCACTCAGTTCTAGGTCAGCCATTTCCTAGTCTACAAAAGCTCAAGTCAGCCAACCAAAACACATCTCTAGAGTACCATTTATGTACAAGGCACGAAGAATGATACACAATCACCCCTCAAAAGCAGCTCATGGTCTCAGAGAAAAGAGGCTTTGCACCTAAGTGGGTACCCGATAATACTGGGCCCCACATGCTAACAGCCAACAACAAGGTAAAGACACCAAGGGAAACAGATATGTATGGAGCGGATGGAGAAGGAAATTCAGTGGGAAGTTGGAACAGGAAGTAGTCAATCAGTCTGGCCAAAATATCGGTGAGAAGAGGTTCACCGAGACCAGACTGTCAACGTCCTGGAGTGAAGTTATGGAGTGCGTCATGTTGCTGTCCCTGCAAACTGCCACTTAGCTTTTTTTCTTTTTCTTTTCTTTTCTTTTTTTTTTTGGCCATCCCCGCAGCACGTGGAAGTTCCTGGGCCAGAAATCGAAGCTTAGCCACAGCAGTGACAACACCAAATCCTTAACCACTAGGCCACCAGGGAACTCCCTTGGATATATTTTAGATCTCTAAGGGGTCGTATAGAAGCTGAGGTTATTTAGGCATGAATCCAAAAAGGATACTGTTATTACTTTATTCCTGTTATATTTACCTATTTAATAATGTGCTTACTATGTGCTAAGCCCTATTCTAAGGGGTTTGTAAATATTAACTCACTGAACACTCTCAGCCATGCTATGATGTCAGAATAATGATTTTGTCCTTGTCACGGTTGGGGAAACAAAAATATCAAGCTTAGGAGGCTTGCTCAAGGTCGACACCTGTGTGCCCCTCCTGTCCCCAAGGAAGAGAAGATGATGGACCCAGCGCTTCTCTCTGCTGAGGCTCTCGAAGAGGCCAATGAAACACCCAGGGCAGAGACCCATCAATAATGTCTCTCCAGAGCTTCTTTTGAAATCCTCTAAGGCTACCACTGAAGTTCCCCATGCACCGGCATTCCACCTCCCAAAAGGCAGGAAACAAAATGTCTGCGAGTTAATCAAGTGTAGAAATTGGCTAAATTACACCTGAAGTGGAGAGAAGGGTTCCCAAAGAACAGAAGAATGTGAGGAGGGAGTAAAAAAGTAGAGGGGGTGACTGGCGCTGCCTTAGTCTCCACGGAGAATAAAACGAGGTTATTTTTCTCAGATGTGGAGGGCTGAGGAAGAAGACTGCAACATCATTCTCCTCATCTCTGTTGTTTTTCTTTCTTTTTTTGGGGGGGAAGGGTGGTGGCATACAGAAGTTCCCAGGCCAGGGATCAAACCTGTCCCACATCAGCACGAGACCCAAGCTGCTGCAGTGACAATGCTGGATCCATATTCTTAACCTGCTGAGCCGCACAGGAACTCCTGAATGTCCCACTTTTTTTTGTTTTGTTTTAAATTTCCTTTAGGAATTGGATGGACTGGTTTTTTAAAACCGAGGGGAGTGAGTGGTTAAAGGAAAGCAGAAACAAGCACCAGAAATGCAGCCCAATGGGGAAAGGAGACAGATGAAGGCAGTGCAGAGGAAAAGAAAGATGAGAGAGACAGCTTGAGGGTCAGAGGAGAAGGGCTGGGACAGCTTTCCACCAGAAAAAGTCTGTGTTTGAGCACGCCCCTGTGAAAGGAACTCTTCCAGACCCTTGAGTCCATAACCCAGAGTTTGAGAAATGCCATTGGGTGGACCACACCCACTGAGATATTTCACACTTAACAACCCAGCCACAGCAGATAATGGAAACAGAATGGCCAGCTTCATGGATTTTCCCAGCTGGAACAAGTAAAGCTTTTGACTTGATGAGCTCAAAATGCTGACAAATCATTTCATACAGGGAGTGAACTAGGAGGAGCACGTGTTGGTTCACAAAGAAAACGGTGTCCACTGGTACATTTTACCAGGAGAAGAGCTGGGAGGAGGGAGTGGGTGGGGAACAGAGGCCTCTGCTTTTGGCAGGAAAGTTTCTGCAGAGTCTAGATGAATGGCCATTTTGGAACAATCATGTGATTTCTCTGTCAGCTCATCCTGGAGCTGTTACATCCAGTGCTTGAAGGTCTCTTCGGGCTCTTTAAATACATTCAAATGCTGACACATTTTAAGAGGTTGTAATAAAGTTCCTGGACTTTCTTCCCCCCACTGATTTAATCATTCTCATGTAAAATAGGAAGCATCCAAAATGAATATCTTCCAGTGCCCAAATTTCTGTGTCTGTTCCACTTGAGGCACCAAACACACAGACAGACATCACTGAGTGCTGGTCCCAGCTGGTAAGGAGCAAGGAGAGAAAGGGATGACCTTCCATTAGCAAGTCAAAAAGGGGGCTGAGGAGGTAAGAATGGGGATCAAAGGGTTCCACGTGTGGTAGCCCAACGGTTAAGAAAAGGGGTTTCAGGGTGAAACTGACCTGAATGCTAATCCCAGCTCTGCCTTTCAAAGGCTCCATGCTCTGCATCAATTTACATCATCTCTTCAGGGCCTCCTTCCCTCATTTGTAAGATGAGGATAACAGTACCCATCTCATAGGGGTGTTAGGAGGCAATATGAACTCTCATGAGTAGATGTTGGGACCACGGGTGAAGCAGTGGTACCTCTTAGGCTCTCAGTAAATGATGGCTAGTATTCTTCTTGGGCACGTGTCTAGTCAGACCGCACTTCACTAGGCCTGGTAGGAATTTTATAAAAGCAAAAATTCAAGAAGGCCCAGAGCTACCCTAAGGAGGTCAAGCACTTTGGATATAAAAGGGAGCCCCAGTTCTGACTTGATATCTGAGTTAAAGCTGGAACAAAAAGAAGCCATCCAAGTGGTCTATGGAGTATACCCCTGAGCTAGAGCCGACCTAAGAGGGCCACTCTCAATAGAAACAGATCCTCGGACCTACACAAGCGCAAAGAAATAAGAAGGGCTCCCTTCACCTTTGTATGACTGACTTGATTCTACTTTCAGTTTTATCTCATATATTATTGTTTGGGTTCCAAGCTGATGGTGTCTTTCAGTCATCGTGAAAGCTCCCAGTCTCCTTGGGTGGCATTTTCATTATGGAGGTAACACAGAGTTGTTAGACCTAGCAAATAAAAATATTGTAGAGGTAACGTAGGGGTGCCAGACCTAGTGCAGTTAAATTAAAATTTCTGATAAACAATGAATTCTTTGGATGTATATCCCAGTGTGATATTTCGGATTTATTTACACTAAAGAAATTATTTGTTGCTTATCTCAAATATGAATTTAACTGGACATCTTGCAATTAATCTGGCAACCCTAAACAGTGGCCCCCAAATTGTCCTTTCTAACCTGCAGACCAGCAAAGTTACTTTTCCATCCATAATTAGTACTACACTGGAAAATACACACACAAAAAAAAAACAAAACAAAAAAAACCCACTCGAACCCCAAAACCTCATAGTTTTTAGGGCTCTTACTTCTCAGCAAATATAGTAATAGATTTACAGACTTTAAAAAAAATATCATTTCCCCATTCAGGGATTTTTTAAAAAGCATCTCAGTTTAAAGAAGAAGAAGAAGGAAAAAAAAACAATGAGAAGGGATTTCCCCTATGAGGGCATATGACTAATTATTGGTCAACTGATGTTAAGACATATGCTTTTAAGCATACTGACTTCTTGCCTTTTTAGCTTTTCTAATAAGAACCATAGGATAAGTTATGTCCTTCCAAAAATCTCTTCTTTATCCTTCATGAAAAAAAATACACACACAGAAATTATATTTCCCCAAATGAATCAGCATATTCTTTGGCAGGTTCAATGCCACAAAATACTATGAAATTAATCTTTAAGGCCTAAAGGGCACTGCCCAATGGTGCTGGCCATTGTCTCTACCAACAGCTGCAGCCTGGTCATTCACATTGACCCCAGAGAGAGGTCGGCTATGTCGTGAACAAGGCCACACAGTAGGTGGACCGTCCATGCAAACAAACAAATACAAAACTCCTTCTTCCTTGGTTATATCAAAGCCAACTACGTTCTTTCCTTCCTGACTAAAAGCCAACAATATTCCTTGCTTTGCAAAATATCCCCCAAACAACCTCAAGTTCAAGGTCCTTAGCAACTTAAATTTAGAGAGAAGTTTACCCTGTGGAGCTCTGAGCATTTTAAGCAAATGGTACCATTCTTCTTCATTTATTTTCTTCTCACACTTCCAATCTACTTCCTAAGCCTACTCAGGCACAGCAATTCCTCCTTCAAAGGTTAGGAACCAATGTTTCCAGATTTTTTTTTTTTTAATCTTCTCAAAAGTACTGTGTTAAACTTCTGGGACAGGGTGCAACAGGCCTAGGACCAGGTGAGACTAGACAATAGATGGAGCTGGTTCCGGCTCACCAATATGGCACCAAAGTGTACTGGTCAAAGAAGTGCTTTTGAAATCCCAGGAACCACTAGGGAAAATCCACTGGTGCTTCGATGGTGGCCCAGTAAGTGGTGGCCAGGTGATGACTCCTGAAAGAAGAAACTGAAGAAGAAAAGTTTTCCTCATATCTCCTTGACATAAAGCCTCCATAAGGGACAGAGTAAAATGACTGGCTGCTCAGGAATCCTTCCTTGATATAGTCAAGGGAAGTCAGAGCTTCTGATCCACCTGATTTCCCTGTTTCTGCATAGACATATGGAAATGGTTTACACTGTAGGACAATCATTCCATCGTGCTTCGTTCACTGTTCTCGGAACATACCCCAAGCTCTCTTGGTTCTGAGCCTACCTGCCTGCGTGCCTGAGTGCGTGCGTGCGTGCCTTCCTTCCTTCCCTTTCTTTCTCTCTCTCTCTCTCTTTTTCCTTTGCTTTTAGGAACTCGCCCGCAGCATAGGGAGGTTCCCAGGCTACGGGTTAAATCGGAGCTACAGCTGCCAGCCTATGCCACAGCCACAGCAACGTGGGATCTGAGCTGCATCTGCAACCTGCACCACAGGTCACGGCAACACTGGATCCTTAACCTACTGAGTGAGGCCAGGGATCGAAGCTGCAACCTCATGGTTCTTAGTCGGATTTGTTAACTACTGAGCCACGACGAGAACTCCTTCCTAGCGTGTTCTGTTCTTTCCACTTACGTGGAGTCAATATCATTCGATTAGAAGTATTGATGGACTTATTTCCCCCACTAATTACAATGCCCCCTGAAGACAGGGATCAGATCTCATAGAGTTTTCTCCAAATGGAGCTGAGGGCACGTACTCAATCCATGTCAGCAGGACTGATGTAACTATTAATTGTGTCTTTGATTTCTCAGTAATCTCTTCTCTAGGAAATCTTTGCTGATGACATTTCTGATACTGCATACCACTTGACTGTACCATAGAACTTATGACATCATATTTAAATGATCTATTTACAGATAAACCAGGCTCTTAAGGTAGGAACCTTCTTTCACTCATCTGTGTGACAGTGCCTAACACAATACCTGAAGATGGGAGAGCAAGTTAATAAATACTCGATGAGACGTTCCAAGGACCTATACACACTCTCATCTTGTGCACCTTCCTTTGATACTTAAGCGACGTGAACTGATGTCAACACGTGAGGTAGGTTCAGTAGCAAACAGCTGCTCAGTTCTTTCAAGTAAGTCATACCACGTGATGAGCAAAAATATGGGAAGTCTTCCTAAACAAAAATGCTAATCTCAAGGCTTCATGTATTTTGAGAGACTTAAGACTTAGTTTCCTCAAATGACTTCCTGAGCGGCCCTCTTCCTTAGCCCAAAATAGCCTCAAAATTTTACTTTTGTACTTTAGCATGACCTGCATTCCAATTAAGATCGTTATTTGGTATTCTCAAAATAAGTCCACTTGAAGTTCTAAAACTGGACTGTGGTACAATAGTATATAACTCCCTAAATTTACTAAAAAATCATTGACTTGTATACTTACAATGGGTGAATTTATGGCATGTAAATTATACCTCAATAAATCCATTAAAAAAATGAACTTAGACTACTAACAGTGAAAACATCTCTCTCTCTTTTTTTTTTTTTTTTTCATTTTGACCTCCAGGTTCTGCCATAGTCACAGATAGCATGGCTGTTCCTTGTTAGCCAGGAGGTGCATCCATGCTGGCGGGGGAGCTCAGGCAGGTCACCAAATGTAAACAGCTCTGCAGAGGTCACCACAAAGGCGCTGTTGTTCCACCTCACCGCTGAGAAGGAAAGGAAAGTCACCATGGAATAGCCCCCCTCGCTTGCGTTCCTAATGAGAAACACGTGCAAGAGGGCCCACCCACAGGTCAGCTCAGCCAGAAAGGCCCTGCTTCTTCTGCCTGATGTTGCTGAAGTAAGACCTCTCCCCAGGCCTGCCATGGGAATGGTTTCAAACATTATGGAGGTATCTCCAAAGGCCGCCATCAAAGCATCGGTGGATTTTCCCTAGTATCGCCCCATGATTTGAAAAACGCTTCTTTGACCAGCATAGAATTAGTGCCAGGTTGGGAAACTGGAACCAGTTCCACGGATCTGTCCAGTTCCACCTGGCCATAAGCCTGTTGCACCCTGGCCCAGATTACACACTGCTCAGACCCCCTCCTTGGGCAGGTGGAATGCAGCCCTTGACAAGACTGAAAAGTTCTAGGCAGCGTCTTGCCAACACCGATCACACAAATGTCTGCCTTCTTTCCTGTCATCCATCTAAGTTGAACTTAATGCTCTGGTTCTTTCCATTTTACAGATGGAGAATATACCACCAGTATCCAAACGGTCTCAATGAGACGTGAAGCAAATGAATGAGAGATTATGTAAACTCTATGTGTGAATGCCCTAAAGAAAATGCCAGATTAGTCGTAAGATGTTATTTATTATAATGCCCCCCCAAAGAGGAATGCTGCTGTTCTCTTTCAGAAAATGAGCATTCACTTTTCTTCAAACTCTGAGATAGAGTGACTTGTTTTAGTAGGATAAAAAAAAAAATCCATGTTTACTCAGCATGAATAAAGCTAAAGTTTTACATGGGGTCTAAAGAGCTACCAATGCTGGCAGGCCTAATTGTTTAAATACTATAAAATGCTTTCTTTCTTTCTCTCTTTCTTTCTTTCCTTTCTTTCTTTCTTTTCTTTCTTTCTACAAAAGGAGCAATACATACAGAGACAGTTGTGCTGGGCCAACGTGGGGTCTCCTGCAAAGATCTGATCGTCCAAGAGGCCTGCTTTGATCTGACCAAAGACTGGTATTTAATCTCCTATGTGGAAGAAAGCTATAGTTCTTAGATTAATTACCCAGCCACAGATCTGCTGCCAAGCTGCTCCAAGTCTCTCTTCCTAATGTGAAATAAAATGGCATTTACTTCAAACCATGTGGTAGAGCCAGCCTGTGCCAGAGAACATGCATTCATTTTCCACTCATTTACAGAGACATCAAAGCTCAGGGCATCATTCATTCACGTGCATTTAGAGCAACCATCAGTCTCTACACCATTATTTCTTCTCAGTTTTCTAGACAGAGGACCAGGGGATGGCAGTGGGCGATTCTTGGAAAGAAACCCTGAAAACAAGATCGAGTTAAGTTCCCTTGTGAAGAGTTATCTTCTTGGTTGAGATGTAACACCTGAAATGAGACAAAGACTGAAAATCCTTCTGGTGGAACCCCCTCACAGTGCCATTAGCTGGTGTCCTACAGAAAACCAGCTGGGTTCTGGCAACTGGACGACAGTGGCAGTAGGTGGGGAGAAGGAGTCATATTTAGAACCTATGACTCCAGTTGTATGGGTCACATGCTCTACAGGCAAGTGACTGCTGTGGCCTGGCATGGGGACCAGAGGATCAAAACTTGGACTCACTGGATGATCTTGAATGAATTTCTGACCCTTCCTGTGTGTCTGCTGCCTCAACTAGGAAAACATAAATAAACAGACCCACCCGCTTTGGTGTGAAAATGAGGTTGCATCACCTTTTTGGCTCCATAATCAAGACATGTCTTGTTAGTATTACACTGCTCTGTAGAACCAAGTGTGTGGAGGCTTTAGGCTTCCAATATATGAATGAATGCCAGTAACCAAATGATCAGCAGCCAAAATGTGATATCAGATTCTCTGAAAAGAGGCAAGTACTCTCGGGCTGCCTTTCAAGAAGCTGCAGCCACACCCAAGGACCAGGGTCTAAACGGAAGTGACTTCACACCGTTGGGCTGCATTTCCTTGGCTGGGCAGTGCCTCGCCAACCATCTCCAAGAGAGGTCTGCACATGGTGAAGGATCTGAATGCACACACAGCGGTTAGAGGGCTGGGGGCCAGGGATAGAGAAAACACAATGCAGGAGGAGTAACTGAGCATCGGAACTGTCCTTTGATCAAATGCTGATTTTTCTCTGGGCAGAATGATTATAGGGAACTTGCTGTCAGCGCTCTTGGACTAATCTCTCCAGACACTTCTTTCTCTAAAGAGTGAAGGACCCTGATCAAACCCTCCCCAAGTCAGCAGTTGGGGAGGTGAAAAGAGGAATTTTAACTTTTTTTCTTGTCTTTAGTCTTTATAGGTCCATACCCACCGCATATGGAAGTTCCTAGCCTAGGGGTCGAATTGGAGCTGTAGCTGCCGACCTACACCGCAGCTCATGGCAATGCTGAATCCTTAACCCACTGAGCAAGGCCAGGGATCGAACCTGCATCTTGATGGATGCTAGTCAGATTCATTTCCACTGAGCCATGACAGGAACTCCCAGCAAGGAGGAATTTAAAAGCTGGTGATGTACATAGAATTCTTAGTAGGGAGCTAGATTTCACTCCGCTGGCATGGAGTTCTTGCTAGACCCTAAGTTTTGGCTGCTGGGCCTGGAGAGGCTACAGCCATCAGAGGCCACAGGTGGCTTCAGGCTCCTGGCTCCCTGATTTCAAAAGAGCCAAGGGAAAAAGGAGAAAACCAGTCACCAGGCATCCTGTTCAATCCCAGCTATTGTCATACCGTTCCATACGCTATCAGCAAAACCATTTACCTCACTCCAGACCTATCCCCGACCCCCACAATGTCACTGACAGTCACTCAAACTCCAATGGCTCTAGGGAAAGGGCAGGCCAAAAGTGAAGGATGCCTTTGTTTTCATCTCCAAGATAGGATGGCATGGAGTCCTGAGTGCCAAGGTTACCAAGATAAGAGGGGTGCTCAAAATGCCCAGATGGCTGGAGAATGAAAACCCAGAGGACAAGAGCCAAGTTTGCACAGCAGACAAGGGCCGCTGTGGCCGAGGCTGGAAGTGGAGTCCTTGTCATCCACAGGCAGCAGCGGAACTAAAGGGAAGCCATCCCCCGACTCAGCTGTGGGAGTTGGGCAGCTTCCCAGCTGGAAGGGGCTCCCCAGCACATCCCTGCAAGCTACCCAGGAAAGACAGAGCTGCCTTAACAACAACAAACAAAAAGGGCTGCTGATCAAGAGGAACTTTAGACTTAAGAACGAGATTCAGTCATCCTTCCAGAAAGACGCACGTCTGGGCCGGGGCCCAAGAGCATGACATTCAGCTGTCGTCCTCCTCTCTGGGGGCCCAAGTTCGGAGGCACTGAAAGGAGAAGAGATTCACAAAGGAGGCAGATGGAAAGCCCCCACATGCAGTGCAGTTTGCATACAGATATTAGACATCACCAGGTAGAGGCGATCACAACTGCAATCGGCTGCTTAGAACTGAAATGGTGGTTGTGAATAAGAAATCAGCAAAGACCGCACAACTCAGATTGTTCCCTTTCCTCCAAACTTTGAACGTTAAGCCATTTGGGGGTTGATGCCAGGTGCTGGAAATCCTGGAACCACCCCAGTTTCTGACTCCTTGAGACACCCCCAGTAAGGGCTATTTCCGTGCTTGGTAAAACAAAGGTATGGTGCACAGAAAGCGCAAATGTCCTCAATTTGTCTCTTCCAAGATTAAAACATCCAGGTTATGTTGTTAACAATGGGTGCTCTCTCCATTTCTTCCCTAATACTTTCAATTCTATCCGTATTGCTTTTAGCAATATTTTATCTTCCATGAATTCTTCAGATAGACTAGACCATCACCAGGTGACTCAAACAAAACACGTAAAAGCTTGATAACGATGCTGGCAAAGTCTGTAAACTGCTAAGAAGACATTCTGGTTGAATTGGGCTTTGAAAACTATTTTTCTAGAGTTAGGCTTCCCCCCGCCCTCGAAAGTCCAGCTGCCTTGGTTCAGGGAAAAGAGGGGTTTACCTGTTGCCCCAGCCCCCAGCCCCCAGGTTTAAGATGGAAGGACCTGCATAATCTGTGGAGACCAATCCTTCCTCCCAACCTTGCCTTGACAGCTGAAGGGGCAGAGTTAGAGCAAGACCGTCTTGTCCCCCTGGACCTTCATCTGCAACATATTTTAAACAGCAGGGAAGCAGAACGATGGATTAGTTCTATAGTCTGCTTTAAACTTGCAGGGATCCAAAGCAACTGAGAGGCTCCAGGGAGCAGAATTTTGCTCCTCCCGCTTATTTAGGTAGCATCAGGGCAGACCGAGTGAATCAATCTTTGTAATCAGAAACAGCTGCTCTGCTTATAGCTCACCCTTGGGTACGACCGACGCCTTTCACCAGCATATTTTTTTTTAAAACACTGCATTTCTCTTTCACGATGCTGCTATTCTATATAAACACGGGCCTTTGAGGATGCACAGCACTTAATTACCCCCACCAATGGACAAAATAATACTTATTTGATTTCTACAACATTGAGTGGAAATATCAGAACTGAGTTTTGATGGGTTGATAGGCCGAATGATAATATGTTGGGGCCAGTATCCAGTTACCATCTTTTTTCATCCCGCCCTCTCTCCAGAGCACAACAACATCTATGTGGAAAGTCTTCTCAACAGCGCTGGTGCTATTTTAGGCATGGCAATAGAGGTGGGGTGTTGGTGGGGGGTGATCTTGAGTTGAGATAGCATAAGAATTGCAATAGAAGCAGGATACCCTTTGAGAACAGAATGCAAGCTCTTCACAAGAGCAAGAATTCAGGATGTCCTAGGTCATTGCTGGTGGCATTGTCATTTATCACTGGCTACAGAACACAGCGACCAGATTTCCTGGAAGTAAAATAAAAAAACTGCTTTTTTCCTGAATTTTCTCTTGACGTAAACCATTATCTATTTGCAAGAGAAGAAAAAAAAAAAAAAGGGCATACACATATGTTAGAACCTCCAGCCTTTCAAATGGCCACTGCCTGCCCCCCAAATGCCCTGCTTATTAAGTCTCATTGTTTTATTTTTCAATTTTCCCTTCAGGAAAAGCTGCCTGTGGGTAGTGTGCTAAAACTAATATTGTTGGATTTCTTTCTTTCTTTTTTTTTTTTTACACTGGATTTCACGTTGGGCTGCCACCGACAAAGAAGACATGACACCAACATTCTGCATTTTTCCACTCACAGAAACTCACAGTCTTTCTGGAAAAACTAAGTTCCATCCATACAAAGATGAGGTGTGCAGGGCTGGAAAAGTGGGAGATGAGGAAGTAAGAGGCCACAGGAGAAAGGTCACTCTCTGAACAGGTTCATCTCAATACACGGTCTGTGGAGAGGAGGTCTCCTGGCTGAGAGAACAACATGGTGGAAAACGCCTCCCAGGGGGAGGCTGCGCCATGACTGCAGTGCCTGGGGAAAGTCTGTGATGGGGGAGCGGGAAATGGCTCGCGATGGGGTTAAGGTGAGAAGAAGCCAGAGAAACGGCTGGAACCTGGCTCAAATAAGCAAGGCTGCTCACCACTTTGTCGAGTTTATTTTGGTTTCAGACAAACTAGTTTTTCTTAGAGAGAGAGGAGATCTGCTTTTTCAGAAGACGGCCCTCTTGCCTCTCACATTCAGCCTGACTGGTCCCAATCAAGCACTCAGGCCTACAACAGTGTTGACAACAGCATGACGTTCTCCCCCCACTATTACTGGGATCGTATCAGTCATGTTGTTTTAGTACTTTGTGGCTTCATAAAAAGCACAAGCAAAGAGGATGAAAACATAGAACATTTACAAAATCCGTCAGATCAAAGGAAATCAGGTTTGGGTGCCTGAGGGGGTAATAGCCACAAAGTTTTGATATGATCCTTGCGATCCCAGAGCGAACAGGGTATCTGCTCTTAGGCCTGCCCAATGGAAGATGCCAGAGCAGGAAGAGCTTGAGGCAGGAGAGGCATGGCATCCTCATAAGGCTTTACCCAGGAGCCAGCGATGAGGCAAGTGGCTGATTCAAAACTAATTTATATTTACGATCTTCAAATATAGAACACAGGAATATAAATGAAAGAATGTCCATGCCTGACAACGGCTCCAACTAACACAATACACATCAGAATCAAATAACACCTTACAAAAAAAATCTTCATGGTCATCAAATTAAGTTTCCCCACAATAGCCAGTCAAGTTAATTGACACACATCACCTTGGCACGTCTAAAAATATTCCTTCTGTAATACCATCGCATTTAATTAAAGTGCTATAAGCCTCACAGCTAGTATAACCATTTCTCAGGATTATCCATTTCTTCTGGTTGGAGGAACTCACTCTGCTCGTAGCCAAAACCAGCGGCCCGTGTCTATTCCCTCATCACATCTCCGCCAAAGATCCTAACTCCACCATTAGTCAGAACGTTTTACGGCAAACAATGCCGCATTGCAAGACGCTTCTTTAGCAGGATTTTATAAAAGTGATTACCGTCTTCATTAATATTGTTGTTGTTGTCAGGAAAACACTGCGGAATGTTCTGAGTGCAGATCGAGAACTCCGTGCCCCTAGCATGGAGTGGCCTAGAGCAGCAAATCTCCAGGCACCTTTATCTACCCTCTGACTTTCATCTTCAAACATAATAAAAGTTCAATCTAGAAAGAACTGTTTGCTTTATGCTCTTGGAAGATACACTGCTGCTTAATGTTGAGTAGCACTCATCTTTTGCCCTTTCCTCCTCTCTACTTGGTGGTTCTCCTTTCTCCCTACTCAAAAATAGTTGTTCTTTACCCTTGAGCCTGCCATTTTCTGCTCCAGAGCCCTGAGCTGTATGGCTGGGGATGAGGGATGACCCCTCTGTGGCTCATTTCACTGCCAGGACCAGTGCCAGTGGCTTGGCTTCTACTTTAACAACTGAAAAGTGGGCAGCAGAGACCACATCTGATGAGACTGCTCAGCCTCAAAGTCTGCAGCATCAGGCAGACGGAAACAGAGCTGCCTTTCTCAGGCGAGAACAGGAGCTCTCTTTTACGCCCTCTTCGTTGAAAAGGAGTCTCGCTGTAAGAAGAGAGTCGCAGTCCACTGGCAAGACAATTCACTAAATAACCTGTTAATGTTCCTTAGAACTGAATCACAGAACGTCACTCTTCTAGTGGCACAGGGACATCATAAAACAGAGTGACGCCGCATCAAAGATGTTCATGGGCCTAGCGGCGAAATAAGTCATGTCAGGATAGAGCAGCAAGGATTTCCTCCCCCCCCCCCTCAATATTGCCTATGAGCTGAGATCAATGGCAGCTTTTCCAATAGAAAGTGCATCTGGTTTCAATTCACTTTCGGAACGACAGAGACTAACCCTTCGCAAGCTGGAGAACATGAAGCTCCATTGTTCAGGCTGAGGGCGACTTGCTTGGGTGGCAGGAAGCAGAAAGGTCTTTTCTCTGGAGAAGAAAATGCCTGTGCATAGCAAACCTCATTCCCAAACAGCCTTTATTTTTATTTTTTTCATTCTGACAGCGAAGTAAAAGCAAAGAAGCATCTCATATCACAGAACTGGAATATGAGACTCAGCCTCCCCTAGAAGGTTTTTGTTTCTTAATAATTACATAAACTCCAAGGCATTGTGATTTAATAAGGTCTAAGGCCACAGCAAAATATTTTATAAATGATTTTCGTAAGCCCCTTGTGGAGCCTTTTATTATCTTAAATAATGAGAAAATGAATGAGATTCTTTCAGATTTGGCAGCTTTTAAGAATTCAGAGGTTGCTGAGTTGAAAAGGTGGGAATAGGATCCAAGCTGTGCTCTTTTGGCCAAAGAAAAATACCTGTGCCCCTGGTTCATGTCTCAAACAACCAGAAACCCATGTTCCGTCACAGCAATTACTCAAAACACGCTGCCAGTTACACTCTCTTCTCTCTGACCGACAGAAAGGATGGCATGCTGGATAGGCTAATACAATGGAAGAATTCTGGTGCACAAAATATCCTAATGAAGGGTCCTTCAGGAAAAAGAAAACAAAAACCACCCAAAGGGCAAATTATGTAATTCTACCCTTGTATTATTTAGAAAATGGCAATGGGGTGTGTGTGGGGGAAATACCATGCACTGAATGTTCCTCGAGCACCACCAATCAAGGGCTCTAGCCATTTAAAAACATGTTTCCTGGCTTCAGACTGGCTATAAATAAATTTAATAAGCATGAAAGAAAAAAAAAAATCCCTGCATCATTTACAGTTCTCTCTCAACTACTCCAGCTGACAAAAATCCAGTCCAGATGTTTGTTTTGCAAGAACAACAGCAAGAGGGTGAAATGCAATCTCGAGCATGAAAGTCCCAGAAGCAGAGGATGAGTTTGAAGAGGAGGAGACTGGCAGGGCTGGCGGGCAGGGTGTGGACAAACCTGGCTGGATACGAATTTCACAGACACGCGGTAATTAATTTATTTTGTGTGCAAGAAAGCCAGTTTATTAGCCTTTCCCCTGTCTCATCACCCCTTTCAAAGCCACAGGGGCTTGGCTGATGAAGCCTGAAATGGTTGTTTCATAACCTTTGCTTTTAAATTAAACAGATGGCCTCAGCTTTTGGAGCAGTTGTTGACTCAGGGGAAAGTATGCCATTCAAAGTGTGCCAGAAACAGATTTAATTGGTACAAGTCCCAAAAAGTGCTCGAAAGAGCACAGGCTTCCCGCATACAGGTTTCAGGGAAATTACTCAAAGGCCGCACAGCTTTGTCAGAATTTGAGATGTGGGACAAGGCAGCTGAAAGACTCCGTATCAAAAGGGTAAATTCAATTCGGGAGATATTAATCTGATTACCTAAGCAAGGCCATGAATCGGATATGCTCCATTGTGCGCTCTTGTTCAACCTGGACAGCTGGAGGAGCCAATGGCTTCCTTTCCCTGACATATAATTAAGTTTTAAGAGATGATCAGGTTACAGAGACAACGTTTTAAGAAATATTTCATTCAGGAGTGGCATTTACAGTGCTCGTCTGTTGCAAGAGACATTATTCACTTTACTTCCTTGAGTCACACCGGAGAGTGTGGGGATCGGGGCCTAGGGGCTTGGTGTTTGCGTTTCAGGCTACAATAAACGCCCTCCATGCACCTGCCTGGAGGAAAAACCAGTCCAGCCGCCTCCCAAGACAAAAGGGCCCTGTATTAAGTGCTGAAAACCCAGACGTGAACTGACCCTGGCAAATTCCAGGTAGAAAAAAAAAAAAAATCAATATTTTCATCCAGTCCAAGAGAAGCTGTCATGGAAGTTTCTGGATTTCCTTTCTCATCCCCACTCAGTCTGAACAACAGAAGTCACCTCCTTTTTCAAGAGTCTCCTTGCCTTTCTAGACTCCTTTCCTAATGGCGAAATGCATTGCCTGGCGCACCATGACCTGTCCTCTAGTGAGCAACACGCACTTTCCTGCTCTTTCTCCACCAGGTGCTTCCTATGGAGATCTTATTCGGGTTATTATGGACATGCAAGCACATCCTCCCAGAAAGAGAGCATTGCTGACTTCATGTGTTTGCCATGATGTCCTGAATACACACTGCCCACAAACTCCAAGTACACTTAATGGCAAGAATGTTTATCAGTAAGGCAAAAAAATCAAGATTATAGTTCCGGAATTCCCTGGTGGCTCAGTGGGTTGATAATGTGGCGTCGTTACTGCCGTGGCACGGGCTGCTGCTCTGGCACAGGTTCGATCCCTGACCCAGGAACTTTGCATTCTACAGACACATCCAACAAGAAAAAAAAAAAAAGATTATAGTTCCATCATGCCCATTGTGGTCCCTGATGCCAGTTGGTCAAAAGGCCATAGTGGGTCACGCAAACCGATTTTAGATGACTTTCTCTGGTAGAGCTGCTCAGCTCGGGCTTGTTCCAATTTGTGTCTGGAATCAATCATGCTAGTCTCTGCTGAGCTGTGCATCGTCGTGAAGCAAAGTGATTTCTCACAAAATCTGAAACCCAACCAGATGAGGCATGGACAGCTTGCCCAGGGTCACAGATAAATAAACTAAGAAGGGTGAGGTGGTTACTTCAACATGAGAGTGTAGATTGGTTACAAAACCAGAAAAGGATCCATGAAATGTAATCTCCGACTTCTCTTAACCAACCTTGAGTAGAGGGCATGATTGATTAAGTCATGACTTTGGGATTATTTAAAACTGCCCCCTAGGAGTTCCCATCACGGCTTAGTGGTTAACGAACCTGGCTAGTATCCATGAGGATGCAGGTTTGATCCTGGCCTTTCTCAGTGGGTTAAGGATCCGGCGTTGCTGTGAGCTGTGGTGTAGGTTACAGACATGGCTCGGATCCCACGTTGCTGTGGCTGCGGTGTAGGCCGGAAGCTGTAGCTCCAAATAGACTCCTAGTCTGAGAACCTCCATGTGTCACACGTACAGCCCTAAAAAGACAAAAACCAAAAAACAAAACAAAACAAAAAAACTCTGCCCTGGACAGTACGGCTTTGGCTGCAAACCATTTTGAATCCATTTGGTGATAAGGAGCTAAACTTAAAGGGTTAACAGCTCTCTTAAGGTTGCTTCAAAGTTTTCCCAAACCCCAGCCCTGAGGGGCAGGAAAACCAGACGATCCTGGGCAGAGGAAAGCCAGCTAACATGACCATTCCAGCCGGATGTGCTTAATTGTGTCTGGAGAGAACCTAAGAACCAAGTGCAGTTTCTCTGATCCCGTGCTCATTAAACAGCTGGCCCAGAGGAGCAGCCGCCCACCGCAGGTGCTGAGCTGCACCCAGCTACCCTGACCAGGCTGTCGAGTCCTCAGGAAGTGGGCTGATTCACAGCCTGCCACTTTGCCAGTGGGTCTAACCCACAGATGGGGGTAGGTGTTGGCTGGCATGTAGGGTCCCTCCACACACTGTCATTCAGGAAAGTGCTCCTCGTTATGCCCTGATCTCTCAAGAGGGTGGCCCAAGCCGCTGTAAGATCACGATGGTCTCTCCTTTCCTTTAATGTCTCTGATATTAAAAATCTCTTCCCCAGATGATTCACGAGGTGCTAGTCTGTCGTGTGACTTGAGCCCTTTCATGTGTGTAGGCCTCATATTCTGGCCTTTCCTTATTTCCTTATTTTTTCCTGTCCTATTCCCTGTAGCACAACACATACAGCCAGTATACACATAAAGTTTAGCTGATTACAGTATGTAGAAACCCGAGGCTCCAACCAGACAGGACTGACAACAAATGAGAATTAGCCGTTATGTTCCAGGGGGCAGAGGGCAGGCCTGATATTGTTCTTGTTACCCCTGAACACTGAGCAAGCATTTCAGTATTACAGATGTTCCACGCTTGAATAAATGCACGATTAAAAGACCAGACCAACGCTCAAGTTCTGGGTTCAGTCTCATTCTTCTTGGGACAGGACAGAGCTCTGCCATGAACACGAGGAAGGGAGAGATTTGAACTAGCTTCCTGACATCAGCTATAAGCATAGAGATGACTCATTTGGATACGGGAAGAAAATAGTAGAACCTATTTCATTATTTTTAAAAATCTCTATTTTTGGTGTGTTACATAACTTAACAGTAGAAGAGAACTATATTTTACAGGTAGGAACTTGCCATATTTGGGGGTAACATGCTGAAAAATGATGGGTCGGTGGATTCAAAAAATCCAAAGTTTGCTGCTCTAGATAACCAACATAACAAGAGTTACAATGGGATGTGACAAAATGCCCAGAGAAGGGTTGGTCCAGCCTGGGGTTTGCTTTGTTCATCTTTAAAGGATAAACAGAGAAGCCTGTCTGAAGCTTTAAAGAGAAAGTTGCAATTTGTCCTTTCGAGATGCAAATTTCACAGGCATTGTTTAATGCGACCCCCTGTGTATACGAAACCGAGGCCCAGAGAAGTTTAGGGACTTGCTCAAAATAACACAGAGGGTGTGTGGCATGGCTGACCCTTGAATATACATCTCCTAGTTCCAAATGCAGTGCTTTATCTACTGTTAAAACACACTGCTTCTCTAAAGTCTGTTTATAAGGAGATCTCAGGGAGTGTGCAAAGAAATGACCACAATTATCGTGTTGAAGCACGGACCCCTCCAACACTGGCAATGAATCACAGAAATATGCAATTATAAGCTCCACTCGGTCCTTGTACTATCTTGTAGAGCTGAGGGTAGCGTGCTGGTCAAGAGCACAGACGCTGAGCCAGACTTCCCAAGTCTTAAGGCCAACGAATCACTAGTGGGGGATCATTATACATAAACGCTCTGTGCTTCAGTTTCTTTGTTTGTAAAACGAGGGTAATAATTGAATCCACAAGGCTGAGATTTTTCATGCTTAGGACGGTGACATGTAATAGGCACTCATTATTAATGCAATCACTAGCAAAAGGAGCATAAAACATGTATTTATTTTCATATCGCCATTAAGTACTTTTTTTTTTTTTTGTCTTTTTGCCTTTTATCTAGAGCCGCACCCTCAGCATATGGAGGTTCCCAGGCTAGGGGTCTAACAGGAGCTGTAGCTGCCGGCCTTCGCCACAGCCACAGCAACGCGGGATCCGAGCCACATCTGCAACCTTCACCACAGCTCACGGCAACGCCGGATCCTTAACCCACTGAGCAAGGCCAGGGATCGAACCCACAACCTCATGGTTCTTACTCGGATTCGTTAACCACTGAGCCACGAAGGGAACTCCCCATTAAGTACTTTAAATCATTTGCTATTGTCTCACCATCGAGCAAAGAAGTCCAGATAGCCATTTCCAACTAGAAGGTACCTTGACAAATAGAGGGCTTACATGACGGTATCTAGAAGTTAATACACTGAAGATATCTCCCCCAGGTTGATATGGTGGGAAATCCAACCAGACCTGGCCACCTAGCCCAGACTTAAGAATGGATAAAGTTTATAAAAGAGTTCCAGGAGTTCCCCTGGTGGCTCAGTGGTTAGCGAACCTGACTAGCATCCATGAGGACATGGGTTTGATCCCCGGCCTAACTGAGTGGGGTTAAGGATCCTGCATTGCGGTGAGCTGTGGTGTAGGTCGCAGATGTGGCTCAGATCCTGTGTTGCTGTGGCTGTGGTATAGGCTGGTGGCTACAGCTCCGATTAGACCCCTAGCCTGGGAACCTCCATATGCCACAAGGTGCAGACCTAAAAAGACAAAACAAACAAACAAACAAAAAAAAGGTTTATAGAGTTCCCGTGGCGTGAAGAAACTTGGGGCTATCCCCACCCAGAAGCGACTTCCCTCAAAGAGATCCAAATCCAAGTTTTCTAGTTTCACCCTCTTCCCCTCTAACCTGTAAATGGAGCCACAAAATGACCCTGCCACTCCCCTGTTCCAGTGGCTTCCCCTGGCCCTCTGCAAAGAATTCAGACTGACTAGCACCGTGGATAAGACCTGCACGACCTGGCCCCTGCCCATTTCCGCAGACCAACCTCTTGCCACTCCCTTCGTCGCCAGCCATAACGGACCTCCCACAGGTCCTCCGTGGCACTCTGCCTCTTGCCCATGACACGGGCTTTTCTCCTGGCCAGGAGCACCTTCCCTTCCTCTTTTCTCCTCTTGGGAAAAAAGGATCCTTCAAGATCCTGC
Source organism: Catagonus wagneri (assembly GCA_004024745.2). NCBI lineage: Eukaryota > Metazoa > Chordata > Mammalia > Artiodactyla > Tayassuidae > Catagonus > Catagonus wagneri. The sequence continues at coordinate 1,886,052 of PVHT021183631.1, read as the reverse complement.
TCAAGTGTCTCCTCACTGAAGAGACTTCCTAGAGCGCTCTTGTCCCCAAACCAGGACTCCGATGGGCAAAACCCTAAATGTAAAGCCATCATAGCACTTCTGTATACTCATACATCACGATTCCCCAACCACCTCACTGTGGTCTTTCCAAAGAGCAGGGGCTTAGCTTCTGTCTCTGTTTCCCCAGGCATCTGTCTAGCACAGGGCCCTACTGCAAATCGGACTAACTTACTTCACTCACCACTTTTATGTGAATGTGGGAGACTTCTCTTTCCAAAGCAGAGCTGTTGCGCCCCTGTACTTTCCTCTCGGACACTTTCCCTGTGCTGCCTATTGTTACTCGTCAACACAGTCCGTACAGGCACGTAATTAAAGCTGACTGCACTTGGAAGGAATTGTGGAGCATCCATGATATATTGGGGAGAAAGATCACAATGGCAGTTTCATGCTTCATTTAGACCAGGACAGGTGTGAAGCTTTAACTTTTTAACTAGTTCTTTGACTGTCTCTCTCTCTCCTTTTTTTTTTTTTTTTTTTTTTTTTTTTTTTTTGGCCTCGTTCACCACATGCAGAGGTTCCTGGGCCAGGGATCAAACCCGAGCCACCACAGTGACAAAGCGAGATTCTTGACCTGCTGCATCACCAGGGAACTGCCTGGCTGTACCTCTTATAGCTGTAGATGCCTCATTCATTCACCAAATATTTAAGAAGTAACTACTATTCCTAGTCATCCATCCTCTGTAGCTGGAGGTAACACAGAGGCAAACTTAAGAGTCTCTAAGCTGCTTTTGTGGGCCTATTAGACAGAAGCATGGTTGACAGAAATTAATATCACAACCTAAAAAGGCCTCAAATGTCTTCTATTAAAACATAAGAACCCCTCTCTAACACACACACACACACACACACACACACACACACACACACACACTCAGACCTTCTCCTGAAGGTAGGGAGTAATTTTGCTCCAGCACACTGTAAATTCTGGAAAAGATGTAACTGACAGAGTTCTCCACTGCACGCACTTTAGTTACCAGCTGCCATCTCGGCTTCTCTGCCTTATCTTATCTTAAGCCGAGGTAAGTGACGATAGGCCACAGGACACAGTCTGTGCTAGCGTGCCTGCCACATGTCCCCGAGGAGAAGGCGACTTATACACAGGTAAGCTTAGGCCTCATATCTCATCAGATAATAACTGTTTAGAGTAGGAAGTGAATTCTGAATCGACAGAAGAGACCTCTCTCTCCTGTGAAGAGAAACTCCAGGGCTGACTGTGGCAAAAAGAAAAACTAGATCAAAGAGGAGCACGATGGTTATCTGGAACTGGAAAGAAAACGCTTTCAAAGGTTTAGAAATAAAAACAAGAGGCTTAAAGGCATGAACTAGCAGTAGGTTAGCAATATCAAAAATCTGATCTAGAAGAAGATGATTTTGAGAATGGATGTGATTGAAGGAACTGACAGAGGTACAGAGACCTTTGTGTTTAATAAGCAAACTTATTTTTTAAAAAATCTGCTCAGCTGGACACAGTCACTTAACTAGATTTTATGCTGGTGTACTCACTTCATTGAGTAGTGGAAGATTCCTGCTAAAGGAGTCTTCCCTTCAAACACCACCCCTTATATGGGGAAAATGCGCCTTTTCCATGGACCCTATAAAAGGACACATAAATTGGCCCTGTTCTTGACCAGCACACTTATCCTTCCATATAACTTTTTGGCCATGGCTGATTGGGATGGAATCCTGGCTCTACCAGTAACTGTGTTGATTTCTGGGCTTCAGTTCTGTCATCTCTAAAATGGGATACTGTTTACCGTCTGCCTTAGAGGGTTGCTTTGAGAATTAAATACATTGGTGGATGTACAACACCAGGCATACGCTATATGGTCCATAAATGTTAGTACACTTATTCATAGGTATGAATTTTTTAAAGCAAACTTAAATGGTTTTCGGTTTCTTGCTACCAAAAGAGCCCTGAAATAGTCTAGTCAATACTCTCTCCCAGACCTGCAGGAAACACCATTGGGGACCCCCTGGAGGCATGGGGCTACCTTAAATCATGATGGCACCCCTTCTACATGCTTCTCTCCTCTCTTCAAATATTTCTCTTTGAGAGCTTGGATGGAGACACACTCATCTTGGTATTCCCCTGCCTACCACAGATCTGAGCCTCAGTGGTTCTCCAGGTGTGGTCCCTAGAACAAAAGTATCAGCAACTCCTGAGAATTTGTTTAAAAAGAAGCTCTCTGGACTCTCCTGAGACTGACTGAAACTCTGGGAGCAGGAGCCCAGCAATGGGTGCCTCGGTAACCACTCCAGGTGATGCTGATGCAGGCTAGGGTTTGAGAACCACCGGAATGAAGTCACTCCAATACCCTTGACTGAAGAACAGCACTACTCTATCTGGGAAAGCAACCACCCTGGAGCATGTGGCTTAGGAAGGGATGCACATGGAACTCGAAGGGAGGAAGAAGAAACATCCCAGCCTGTCAAATGGGCCTCATCAATCATGTTGATTAAGGAAATCATGCATTTCCAATGACTCATCCTCGCATTCTTCTCATAGAGGCTTCAGGAAAAATCACAGACTCTCTAACATGGCATGCCCAGTGTTCACGATCCACGCTGCCTAATTCTCAGGTCTCCTCCCTGCATCCCCCTCTATGCCCCCCTGCACTCCCATCACAAGGAATGACTGGCAGCTCTTCAAATGACCATGCTCTTGCCACCATATCTCTGGTAATGATCTACTCTCTATCTTGAACAACATTCTTCCATCTATGTGTCCTTAGCACTAAATAAAGTTCCTGGTGCATAATGGGTGTCCCATTTCCCTAAAAATTTGATGAATTCATTGCCTCCTTACTGCCAATCCCCCACCCCTAAGCCGTCTTGCACATCTCAAATACATAGTCTTTAGAGAACATAATTATGATCATTTTATCACAAGACCTAAATTCAGCCTGGCATTCAAGGTCTGGCCCCAACTTACTTCTAAATGTATTGCACACAACCTACATTTACCCTAAACCCCCAGGCAAATGCCGCTCCTTTGCCCCCTTCCCAACTTATCCTATATTTCCCTCGCACACAGATTCCCTATTTACTGAGTACCCTCCAGGAACTAGGGGATCCAGGAGTGATCAAGACAAAGTCCCTGCCCTTGAGAAGATTATCTGAAAGCAAAGGAGGCAGACCATAAACCCATAAACCAATAAGGTCAGGTAGTGATAAGGGCAATGAAGAAAAACAAAGCAGGCTTAGGGGATAGAGAAGGATGGGATGGGGCCAGTGGTTGCATCTTAGATTGAGAGGTGAAGGAAGACCTCTCTGAGAAGATGACACTTGAGTGAGACTGAAGGTGGGGAGGGAACAGGCCAAGGGAAGATCTGGACAAGCTCTCCAGTCAGTGGGAACAGCCAGTGCCAAAGACCAGAGGCAGAAAGCCCAGAGTCTGGGGAACAAGGGAGTGGGCTGTGTGGCTGGTACAGGTTTTGAGAGGGGGAGACTATTAGGAGATAAGGGCAGTCGAGGCCTATTTTGAACTTAATGCCTTAAGGTCACAGCATTTGCTGATCTTTATTCTTCTCTGCCGACTGAAATCTTATCCATCCCTCAAAGGCCCATCTCTTACTTCTTCCCTGGACCCTTCAGATCCCCCTTTGCTCAAGGAGATGCTTACTTCCTACAAAATCCTAGAGCCTTTGGTGCATACCATACTTGTCTAAAGCACTGCACGCATTCTACCTAAACTGCTCTCCTTTACAGTGATCCCCACACTGCACTGTAAACACCTTTTTTTGGGGGGGGGGTTATAGATTTTTAGGGCTGCACCTGCAGTATATGGAAGTTCCCAGGCTAGGGGTCAAATCTGAGCTGGAGGTGCTGGCCTACACCATAACCATGGCAATGCAGGATCTAAGCCTTGTCTTCGACCTACACCACAGCTCAAGGCAACACCAGATCCTCAACCCACTGGGCAAAGCCAGGGATCAAACCCACCTCCTCATGGATACTAGTCGGGTTCGTAACCTACTGAGCCACAATAGGAACTCCCTACACTGTAAACATCTTGAGTGCAGGGACCATATCTTGCTCATTTCTGGATTTCCTGTAACACGAGCTTAGTGCACATAGTAGGAGCTTCACAACTCATGAGATCATGAGGTTGGAAGGCACCTAAAGGTCTCCTCATTTAGCCAAAAAAGGTTTATTTGGAGGGCCCACAGCTCTAAAACGATGCTAATATATGCAGGAATGCAGCTAATGTGCAAGAGAAGTCAGCCTGACAATGAAAGACATTTACCCAGCTAGTATTTATTGAGTGGCCTATCAGGAAAATGAAAAGAAGCAAAGCTCTCAGAGAGATCCAAACCTACGTCAGAGCTCAGCTGGACTGTCCTTGGGCCAGGCCACCCCGCTGGACCTTGTTACAATCCTTCCCAAATCCCAGTAAACATCACCAACGCATTCTGAAAGTTTTTCCTGCCATCTAACAACCCAAACCAAGTTATCCCCTGGCACCACTCCTAGAAACCAGCCATTCTTTTCCTCTTTATGATTGTTGATCTACACGCCTCTCATCTTTGGTACAGAATTCTCTTCTATGATGGTAAATATGGATTTCTTCTCAGAGAATCCTTCCAATTTCAAGTCTCACCCCCACCACCCGCCCCGGGCATCCCACCCACTCTTGGTATCCAATCCCGTGGGCCTTTGGCCCCATCATCTCTGTCACTGAAGCAACTGGCCCAACTGGCTTTGATGTCCTCGTCCTTTCTGCCTTCACAGCACTGAGATGTGGACAGGAAGGTGTGTAGGTCTGGGCAACGGGCCAGTAGATCCGAAATAACGAAGAGGTTCAAGGGTGAGGGGAAAAGACTTTCAAAACATCCAGCCCAGCCCTGCCAGGAGCCACCTCAAAGACAGCTTCCCAAAGAAAACTTCCGGCTCTCATCTCGTTTGATCTT
>PVHT021183631.1:1857464-1880082 GCA_004024745.2 Catagonus wagneri | reverse complement strand
CTCATCTCGTTTGATCTTAATGCACCTCCTGCTTCAAATGAGTCTCAGGCAAACTCTCACTAGGGAAACAGGGCTCCCGACCAAGGAGGACTTCCTGGTGGTTGACTTGACTGTTCCTTTCTCCTTTTGATCCCTCGGCCCTGGTTCCATTGCCCCCTGGCCTCCCAGCTGAAAGTCCCAGGTTCTCCTCCTCTGTGAGATCTACCACTTTCCAGACGTTGGTAGGCTGCGTCCAACCCCCCACTCCGCTCAACTCCAGTAGCCCCCACCTCACAGATCATTCAGGCTTTCTTTAGCTAAACACTACAGGGTATGGATGGTGTTTCGATCTTCTACTCTTTTTCCATAGATCAGGCCTTTTATGGTGTCTGAACAGTTGCAGGAAGTGGCGTATACTCAGTTAAGTGCCATAGATTCTGGAAAACTGGGGAGAGTGGAGCATGGGTAGGGTGTGTGTCTCCTCATGAACAGACGCATGTGAAGTCGTGCGTGTTGACAAATGTCTGTGGCTTTGGAATCAAAAACTGAAAGGTCACCAGGACACGAATTTTTTTATCCCAACCCCCCCGAAGGGGGAGGGGCTCTGACTTCTATTCCAGCACCCACTGCCTCTCCCTCACTCTGTGGCCTTTGGGCAACTCCCTTCTCACCTCCATACTTCACTTGCTTGAGGGGGTTTAAATGATTCATCATATGAAGACATTGTAAAATACTGTGGAAATGCTAATGTTGACAATGTTGATCATTGCTCATATTAATCTTAGAGTCACATGGTGACACTTCATGTTTTCAAAGCCCTAATTATAACCAACCTGCACTGTGCCCTTGCAAGGTGGATTTTTAAAGCCATTCCACTCAATACTCATCTGTACGTGGTCCTACCCAAGCCAGTGAATATTTAGTTTGGGCTTGCGCTGCGAACGGCCTTGGAGCCAAAGTATGGACAGAGTTCTATTAACTCGACCGATCCACCCCAAAGTCTGTGGTTAATGGATTACAAATTTGGGTAATGCTGGACAATAAATTACAACTATAATAATAAAGCTGAAAGTACACACAACTTAAGCAGAAACACCAGTGTTTTTTATCGGAAATGAAAAAAAACATTGATCATAGCAACTGTCTGAGATTAGCAGGGAGCCACATTTTCAAACATCCTGCACTAAATCCAGAGCAGATCCAGCTGGAAAGCAAGAGTGGAAATAAAACTCGAAAATTCATACCATGCTTTGAAGTCTGTCTCTTTCACAACCATGAGTCCCCGGTTCGTCCCAGCCATCCTGAGCTGTTTTTGCTTGTTGAATTTATTTTAAAAGAGACACAAGCCATGCACTTGCACATAATCTTTCAAACAGACTCCAGCTTTCTGCAGGGATGGTTTGCTAGGGAATATGTATCCCTAGACACTATCTCTTGCACATGAAATCAGCCATCAGTTCAACAAGCATAGAAAAACTTCCAGTCCTAAAGCCAGAAACCACTCTTAGCTCTAGTAAAAACTACTTTCCCCTCATGTTCTTTCCTTAACCCACCCAAGCACATTGATTTTTAGTTTTTAAGGCTATTATCTATCAAAACCTATTACTAACAGATAAAAGGATATTCACAGGCCACGTGAGGCTCCTAAAGGGGGTGGTGTCATCACACTGAAGTAACTGCTATCCCAATATCATCAGAGGACAGAAAGCCAATGGTCTAGGATGAATGGAGCTTCGATCTTGCACAGGGCCCACTGGACCACCACGTGTCAATGTCCCCTATCAACTGTGCCTGGGTGGAAAGGGGCTCAGCCAGTCCTCCAGGCAAATCCTAGGTGACTTCAGAATAGGACATGGTGCCTTAGGCCAGCTGGACTGTTATACCCTTTCTCTACTGACCACTAGGGGCAAAAGGTTGTTCTCTGCCTGAGGTCCAGTCATGCGTAGTATCTTCAAGGGCACCAGGAAGAACGGTCAAGGGCATCTGAGAAACATGTCCTTGGCCACAGAACAGTCATAATAACCTTGTGAGTAACCAGTCACCGAACTCCATAATAACCCATACACCCGAGTTTCTGTCAACAGCACAAATCACTGAGGAAGAAAATACTTTGATTCACACTGGTCAAGAACAACGTTGATCATAAAGTCAAAAGTTCTGATTTCTGTCCTCGGGTTCACACTATAACTTCGGTCAATTTGTACAAGTCTCCACCAGTCCATTCCCCGACCTGAAGGAAATGTGTGTGAAAAGCAGGCTGGAGATGGACAAGCATGCTGCGAGGACGAGGGGTTATTTTAACTACATAGGAAAAATTCAATTTGTCCCCTCCTTCCTTCTCAAGGCACAAAGCTATGGGGCAGGAGCACTGCCGGGAGAGTCCCATGGGGTCCACCGCACCTTTCTTTGCTTCTCCCACCTGGACCCTAGCAGTGAACATGCGTCTTCATAACTCAAGCAACGATGCAGCCACAAATTGAGTAAGGGAAAGAAGAAAACCCCACCAACACAAAAACAGAGAACTCTCAACTCTGCAAACACTGGGAGGGCAACAGCTGGTCAGCCGAGATTAAAGGAGCGTGAGAGAACACCTCTCCATCCCTGACTTCTCCTCCCCCGAGAGGTCCCCGCAGCCAGCCAGGGCTCGCTTTTACAGCCCTGTGCGGATGACCTTGTTCCAGCCAAGATAGGAGCTCCTTTGATCTCAGCAGGGGGAGGCTCTGGGCCCGCAGCTGGCAGATATTAATAGTACAGGATCCGCTGGTGTGGAAGAGATCTCTCAGTTGGGTCAGGCCACTCGTATTCCCTGCTCTGCATCAGAGCCGAAGGGACTTCATTTCCCCAAATCAGCCCCTGCTGGGTACTTCTCTCGGGTCAACTCAGATCATTTTCTCACTGTCTGCTCTTGGCCGCTGGTTCTCGCCCCCACAACTGTTTTCAAGGGAGCGCTGTTTAAGCCCTGCCCCTGGCTCTGCAGCTGAAATCTATTACAGGACAGGGCGAACCTTGGGCTCACCCTATCACAGTGTGCTTCTCACTCTCCCCAGCTTGCACACAGTTGCTCTGGTGTACACTTTGTGTGAGAGAGCAGTAGAGAGATGGCTGCAACCTAAGCGGCTGAGGCAACGCCGGAGCCTTTAACCCCCTGCACCAAGCTGGGGATCGAGCCCGGGCCTGCGCGGTGACCCAGGACTTACAGGCAGATTCTCAACCCACTGTGCCACGGCGGGAACCCCTTGATGATCTTCTCTATTATGCTTAATCTAGGATGAAAAGATCACTCTTCCCATCCTGCAAATCAGAATTTTAAAACCCCATCAACCCTCAGATCCATATCACGACCTTACAATGTCAGAGCTAGAAAAGACTTCAGCCATCTTACATTCATTCAATCTGTCACTGAACAGAAAAACAACTGAGGCCCCAAGTGACCAAAAGGTCTGCCCAAGATCACAGACCTAACAGCATAACGGCAAAGTCAGTACAACTTAACAGATGCTTTAAAAAGCCAAGAGTACAATTTGTGCACATTAATCATAGTAACTCTAAGAGCCACGGCAATATAGCTCATAGGTATAATAAGTGTTCTAAGAAATGTGTTCATTTTCATTCACTGGTAAGGAACTTTGTTATAGAGTTCAGGAAAAAAAAATTTCTATAGCCTCTTTACCTGCTTAATATACAAGGAAAAGATCTAGAAAAGTCAATTATTTCCATTCTCCCTTGGATTTCATAATAAGGAAAAACTGTCCAAGAACAAGCTGGTAACTTTCCCTTGGCCATGAACATGACTTTATCACTTTCTTGAAGCGGTTACACTGGAGTGTCAAAGCAGTTTCCTTTGTATCTTTGTTTTGCTCCTTTTCTTTGTTTGAGATAAACCAGGAAACCAGGATAAAGCAAGGTACTCTTACTTACTGGATTTCAAATAAGGAAACGAGATATTCTCTTCCGGTCTTCTCCTCAGAACGGAATAAATGTATGTGCGTGTAACAATTAGAGTAATAATTTTAAAATCACATTCGTAGGTGCATTCAGTAATTCTCACGGCTAACTGTTCTTACAAAGCATTTCCTATGGTATGAGTTCAGCCCTCATTCACTGCCTGCTCTGTCCTCGGAACTTTGCTGGTCACTCAGGTACAACATGGATGTAAAAAGAATACAAGGCAGACTGTGCCCTTAAAAAAAAAAAAAAACTCCCATTCTAGTGAGGAAACCATGAACATTTAGTATTTTTTAAGGTCTTTTCTTTATATTGCTGATCGGGTAGAAAGAAGGGCCACAGAAGAGGGAGCGAGAGGGAGATGAAGGCAGGCTGGAACAGGCAAGAAGGTTTTGTGGAAGAGGGGGTCTTTAAATAAACCTAGAAGGAGCGGGAGGACTGGGGCGGAAAAGGAACGGCAGAAGTAAAAGAGGGAAATGCTGTTCTAGACGCGCCTTGTCTCCGCAGAGGTACGAGGAAGGGGTCGGGAGAGCAGGCAGCGGCGGCCCGCAGGATGGAGGAGCTTCCTGGAGGGTGAAGAGGAAGGAAAGGACAGACCACAAACAGTTAAGAAGCATCGACTTAACCTAGCGGTTTTCTGGGAGACCAATCCACTGAAAAGAAACGGGAAAAAAAAAAACCCAGATTTTCAGCATTTGCTGATTTCCATGGTGTAAATACTTACACCCTGGTTGATTTCAAGCTCAAAATCCACATGCCTGAGCATTTTAAAAGCAGCTTCTCGATTCTGGCCCATCCTCAGTAAATGAGCTAAAAACAATGGTAAGATTTCCTAAGCGAGGCAGTGAAAGGAAGCCAGAAATGGAAGAGTTTAATTCGGTAGCGTCGGGAGGTAACCGGTAGAGGCTGGCGTTGGGAAGGCCGTTTTGGAATTGATTAAAAGAATCTAATTGTGAGTTTTTAATAAGTCAGCAGATCAACATACTATTTACAAGAAAGTGGGGGTGGATATACGTGGAAAGAAGAACCAAGTAGACCTGATAACAAAAGAAGTGAATGGAGGGAGTGATAGCAGATGATTCAGCTTTTCAGCCAGGTGACGAGGGATGACGATGCATTACTGGGTATAGAAATGGGGTACACAGAGCATTCTACACTTTTTATAACTAAGTAATTCATTTTCACTCTAAAAAACACCACTGAGAAGCAGGGATGCGGTCCTTGCAGAGACCATAAACCAAGGCCCAGAAACGGAAAACCATGTGGGCAGTTAGGACCCTTGCTAGGCTCAGACGTCCCACCTAGGCCACCGCGAACAATTCTCAGAAAATGGAAAGTGCAGAGGGGCCTGGAACAGCTCTGCTCATCCACCCGGGCCCATAGCATTCTACCTTGAAAGAAATCAGACTGCAATGAGCCGAACTCAGAAATGTCAAATAAGAACTTTCAATAAAACTAGAAACCACCCACTGGCTCAGCAGTGTAATTCCCCTAGCTACGTAAGTCACAGCCAGCCTGACCTTTGCTAGCATGGGAGGGCGGAGAAAAGTTGGCAGGTTTACCAGTGTGGATAGTTTGTCTTCATCTTTCTGCAAAGCTGACTGCGAAAGCCACATCTGCAACACATGGTACTGGTGTACACGTTTCGATCAGTCCCAAAGTACCCAGCACCAACAAAAGGCTAGATTGCTATGGGACCACGGGTAACGCCCACAGCTGAGCATCACTCTCAAAAAACACAGTCATGTAGCAGTTCACCAGCCCTCAGGCTGAGGACCCCAAACAACCTACTGAGGAGTGACAAGCCTTAGGTGGAGGTGATGGATGTCTATGAAGATGACTCACTCGGGTGAAAAAAAAAAAAAAAGGAGCTCCCTTAGAGCAACAGAGCAAGAGACTCTTTAAATATAAGGGCTCAGACACCAGGGAAGGGGGCCGAGCCTCCACAGCCAGGCTCCAGCTGGATTCACTGGCCAGGGCCTGTTAGCTGTGCGTCTCAGCTCTCAACAGGAGGCAGAGAGGCTGTGGCGGGGCTGTATGTCAGCGTCAAGTTTCAGCCCCTCTAGGACAGATCCCTTACCTTCAGACAGGGACAAATCATCAGCTGGAGACACCAGGTCTGCCTGAGAAGCTAGGGCTCCGCTCAGATGGGTTGTAATTTGATTCGTCAAGATAACCTGTGAACAGACAAGGAGAAGGTGGAGGGAAAGGAGAAGAGAGAAGACCAAATTAATTATTAGAGCTATCAAAAGCCAGACTGTGGTTCAGGAGAAGACTGATAAGTGTACAGGTAGGAAAACCCCAGCTCTGACTTTCATCAATTTTATCTTTAGGGCACAATGGCTGGCAAAGCCTCTAGGTCATTCAGAAAACCAAGAAAACAGACTGACATTTTGGGGGGAGGGGGATGCTGGCAGCATGTGAAACTTGCCAGGGATCGAACCCACACTACAGCAGTGACAACACCAGATTCTTAACTTGCTGCACCACCAGCGAACTCCCAGACTGACTTTTTTCAGCGCTTAAGCCACTAATCAATTCCTTCTAAATGCTGAGTAAACTGGGACCGAGAGGTGTTGCTATATTTGCTGAATAGTCGAAGGTCAACCAGAGGATTAAGATGCATGTGTATATATTTTATCGTTTTTAAGATTATATCCACAACGTACAATATTACTAGCACTGAAGAAAAGCAATAATTTAACATCTGGGTACCTGGGGCTTCTTCCCTTGTCAACTCAAAAGTCAGAGTTTTATTTCCAGATTGGGGAAATTAGAATAAAATTCATCTCTAAAGGAATAGCACTCTTCTTTTTGAATAAGCCGAATTTTAATAAAAGAATTCCAAAGTCTATGTTTTTAAAGCACAAATGAACAGAATCCTACCTTTACAAAATAAAGTTCACAACATTTAAAATTCCTGGAAAGGACTCTCAAATTACCTAACTCACCTGGTTTATTTCCACACGCTATTTTTACATTTGGTTCTGTCAAGAACCTATTCTTTTCCTTAAAACCCCTCATTTATAAAACTGACTCTATTGTGTAGAAACCTAAGGGAAGAATAAAACACAGACTCTCTCCCGGAAAACTGCAGCATGACTAGTGAACACCACAATCACTTCCCAAGGTTTGAATGGTCCCATCATGGCCATCTTGGTCCCTCAGAGGAAACATAATTTCTGAAAAATGAGGGATTTATATCTGGACTATGCATCTAGCTGGACCATCTTGGTCTGTCCCAAGGGCCAGCTACAGTTTTGTTGCCACCCTGATTTGAGCAGGAATGGAAGTCGTCTCCATTCTTTATAGTCCAGCTTTTCAGCCACACCTCTGTTGCTGTCTCTCGAATGGAGCAACAGCACATTATAAATCCTCTATCAATGGCAGCTTAATTGAGGGCTGAGAGGCGAGCACGATGGCAAGGTCAAGTAAAGACACCAAGTTCTCTATTAGCAAAGACAGCCTCGTCAAGGTCTTTGTGTGTCAGTCTTGTGTGAGCCTTCCGCTACTCGGCAGTGATGACCGGATACTGCATTTCCCACTGAGTATTTGCTATCCTTGTTCCTTGTGTTTTGTCTTGCTCATTGTCATCTGGACTGGTAAGAATCATGTCTTCAATTAAAATGGCTGGAAATGGCCAAGTAACAGCCTGCTCTTTTAAGAAACGAATATTCATATTCGTGAACATGCATATGTTCATTTTTCTCTTTACTCTATGGGGTACATGCTTTGGAGTTCAAGAAAACTGAGTTCACATTCTGACTCTGATACTGTGAACCTTGGGAAAGTTACTTACTGTCTCTGAACTTCATCTATTCGTGGGTAAAGTAACACCTATCTTACAGAAGTGTTATAAGAATTGAATGAGGAGTTCCTGCTGTGGTGCAAGAGGAACACTTGCTGGTGGTGTCTTGGGAACAGTGACATGCAGGTTCAATCCCCGGCCCAGCACAGTAGGTTAAGGATCTGGGGTTGCTGCAGCTGGGGCTTCAGTTGCAGCTGGGGCTCAGATCTGATCCCTGGCCTGGGAATTCCATACGCTGCAGAGCAGCCCAAAAAGAATTGAATGAGATAATCAATGTAAGATATCTAATATAGTGTCTAGCACATGATAAATATCCACTAAGTGGAAGCCCTTGTTGCTGTTATTTCCTTCAGAAGGATGTTATACAGGTTAATAAATGATTAATGAAGTATAAGCTACATGCTTCACGCAATTGGATCTAATAATAAAGCATGAAATCACAATTTCCTACATCAGAATATATTTCAGTACCTAATCATTTCTACCAATCTTAGTCTTTTCTACATTTTATTTAATTGCAAAAAACTGGTATAAAAATCTCAGTAAGAAAAAGATAGTAATTACTTAGAGTGAAGCCAATAAGAAAGTGGCATTGTTCTGAGAACGTGATTTTTCTACCGATTAAGAAAATAATGTATCTATCTGTCATAGTATAAAAAATGTGAAGCTTCTGAGAGATCTAGATTTGTAAGCTGTTTTTTAGGGGAGGGTCTCTTCAAAAAGATGGCTTGGTGAAAATGACTAGAACACCAAGTGATATGGTTACAGTAACAAGAAAAAGAATAATTGAATATCGACCATGAAAAGCATGTCACCACATATACAGGGGAAAATAAAGAGGTGAAGGCTCTCTATGTCTTCTTTAGAAACTTGCAAGTAAAAGAGAAGACAGGAGTTCCTGTTGTGGCTCAGTGGTTAACGAATCCGACTAGGATCCATGAGGACTAGGGTTCAATCCCTGGCCTTGCTCAGTGGGTTAAGGATCCAGTGTTGCCATGAGCTGTGGTATAGATCGCAGACACAGCTCGGATCCCATTTTGCTATGGTTGTGGCATAGGCTAGCAGCTGCAGCTCCGATGTGACCCCTAGCCTGGGAACCCCATATGCTACAGCTGTAGCCTTAAAAAGCAAAAAAAAAAAAAAAAAGAGAGAGAGAGAGAGAGAGGACATTTACTATGATATTAAGACCACTTTTTCTCAATCGTATTCTTAGTTCACTGGTCCTATAATGGAAACTTGTGCTGATGATGATTTTATTTTGTGTAACTAATGAAAAGATACCCTGTTGAGCCTAAAACCACAGATGTGCGTCCAACCCCTGTGCCACTTCCAGTGGAAGAGCTGATTGAGAAGAAACCATTTTCATTCCCCAGTGGCAAAAGAACAAGCTCCTATGTGGTTTGGCTAATAACCCACTCCCTTTTTAGTACAGGTCTGAAAGCCAAATCCCTGAGGGACTACAGAGCCACCAAACTCAGGGGGTTGCTCTTACTGAATTGTTGTGTTTTTTTCTAAATTTGTGATCAACAAAATGGGCATGGGAACACTTCCAAAGAGCATCGATGACAAATAATCACGACTTCGGCAGAAGCCTATCGATGTGTGGTCCTCTGAGGCAATCTGGAGATGTGAAAACTACACTCCCAAAATAACTTCTCAAATACTACTACATATTATTAAACTCAGTCTTAACACTATCTGCTGTCCCCGAAATGAGTTCTGACTGACACTTTAGAGGGGCTTTCCTGCTGTTCTGCTCCACTGGAAAGACGATGGCTTCTGACACTCGGTACTAAATTTGGACAAAAGTGCTGTGTACAATGATTAGGTTCAGGGCTTTGGAGTCACATTCCTGAGTTCAGATCCTGGGTTCTACCACTTACTGTGTGATTCTGGGCAAGGTTCGCAGCCTCTCTGGGTATAATCCTTACCTCACAGGGTTTTGAGGAGTAACCTGGATAATTCATTTAAAGTCCTGAGCATAGTGCCTGGCCAATGGTAAGTGCTTCAGTGTTAGCTCCCATCACAGTCTGCAGTTACCCTTTGCTGATTTATACCTTGTTTAGACAGAAAACCCATGCCTGACTCCCTTCTAGGCAACATATAGTACATGGCTGACAAAGAATAAATATTTGCTGGTGGTAATCTCAAATAGCAATAAAAATTTAATTGAAGGCACATATTTTTGCCATTTCTCTAAAAGTATGACTTAGCTGAAACACCCGCCTCCTGTCTGCCACTACCATCAATTTCAAATCCGAAGGCCAGAGTGAGACTCTTGGACTAAGGAGAAATTTTAGTTTTGCTTTTTTTGTCTTTTTTTAGAGCCGCACCCGTATTACATGGAGATTCCCAGACTTGGGGTCAAATCAGAGCTGTAACCGCGGGACCACGCCACAGCCACGGCAACGCCAGATCTGAGCCGTGTCTGTGACCTACACCACAGCTCACGGCAACGCCGGATCCTTAACCCACTGAGCAAGGCCAGGGATCGAACCTGCATCCTCATGGATGCTAGTCAGATTCGTTTCCTCTAAGCCACGCCGGGAACTCCTGCTTTTGTTTTTCGATGGTTGTGATTACACCTGAAGCCAGGAGGAAATGGAATCCAGCTTAAAGTTTACTCTTCAGGCAAGAGAATATACCGTCTAGCTAGCCCTGAAAGTTGTCAAAAGTGAGTGTTAACTCCACTCAACACTTACTCCCAGGGCTTTTGTGCAATGCCGCTTGGTTGTAGGATGCTTCGAGTACGTGAGAATGGGAAATGACTCCCTGTACCGTGTCACATACACCCTGAATCTCATTGTCAGTGCTCCCCTCCTGAGGCAAAAAGGGGGGGGGCATTCCTCCTTTCAGAGACCATGCCCCCCGGCTCCAAGTTCCCCTTGCATCATCCAACTTCTCTAAATGCATTCTACTTGACCTTTCAGTGTACTGTCATACAATACCTTAGCTCAAGTTAAGAGAACAGTGACGCTCTCTAAAGAAAGTTTCAGAGTACAGATTCATAAATAACCTAATAGGCCCCGCCTTCATAGAGAGCAGGGCTTCTAAGCTAGACAGCAGTGGTGGAGAAACAGGAACCAGTTAAAGACCAGAAGAACGATTAAGGCAGATGAAGGTCATTTTGATCAGAGGACGGAAGGTCCCGGGGATGAAAACCCAGCCAACACACAAACAAACAAAAATATATGACAACTTTCTATGGAGTACCAAAAAAACACACACACACAAAACGTAGCTTACAAAAGCTAGAGATAAGAGGGCAGGAACAGAATAAGCTGGTCAGGAGAACCATCAGCCCCAATGGTCAAGGGACTGGTAAGCCGGAATCCACTGACCAGGTGAGCCTGACTCTACTAGGCTCTGTGCCCAGTGTAGACCACGTGCCTTCAGCTGGCACATCTTTCTTCAGCTATGCCAGTGCCAAACTAATCTAACTATACCCACACCCTGCTCATGCCTCCCGCTCCTGGTCCAGAAAAAATCCTGCCTCTGTGTGTCTAGTCTGCTCTACCCTCCACTGAAGTATTAAAGAAGCGTCTTCGTTAGGACCTGCACGAGCAGCCCCTTAGTACATCCAGCCCACAGTGAGCACTGGAAAATGGTGAACAGAGAGAAGTGGGACAAGCCTGGAGAAATCAGAGTGGGGAACTGTCAGGCCTCAAGGTGCAGCCTTTGACAAAGACGCTCCTTTTATTTGACTCTTGGAAGGGGACATAGAGGGAGCCCGTGATCAGCCAGAAACAGAAGATGCTGGAATGGGCTATCTGGCCCTGTTGGGTCAACTGAAGGGAGATTCATGGTCAAAAAAACAATAACTCAATATTTCTAAGTTAGAATTTTTTAAGGATCTAGGAAGGTGGCACATGCCCTCACTCAGCTTTCTGTGGGGGCAGGTGAGAGGCAAATTTTCTAATTTCCACCTTCTGAAGTGAACTGGAATCATCTGCCTAAGATTAACATGTCAGCTAAGAAAAGGGGTGAGCAGGCCGCCTGCCCATTCTCCCTCCTAAGACAGCACTGGGCAGAGGAAAGAGAGGGACCCTCAGCTCAGAACCACAGACAGGTCCAGGCCTTGATGCCCAGGTCTTCCTGATGCCTTCCACCTAATAAAAGTAACAAATGAAGGGATCTAACGCCTAGAAGCCATTCAATGATTATGAAAATGCTACATGATAACAAACCTAATCTTGGGACAAGAGTCCTTTCAGCCTTGGATGCTCATAAATAACCATAAACCAAGTAGCTTCTGCCTCTACCAAAGTGGCAAACATTTGAGGCAATCCTAGCTGAATTCTGCCAATCCTTTTGGTGGCTTTTCGGTGGCTTCAGATGCACGTGGCTTGTCATTTCCGAAACCCATCAGAGGCTTAACATTAACTAAAGCTCTTCATGGAACTCGTGTCTGGATGCACCAGAGTTTAAGGAGTCTGCCGGTCAATCATCAGGCCACCTCAGGTGTCTTGGGGACATTTCTATTCCCAGAACCCCCGTTTCCTCCTCCCGCCCACTCCCCACCAGAAACCTGCTACAGCCTAACACAGAGAATCACAGAAGTTTCAAGATCACTTCATCTGGGCCTGAAGGGCTGGGTGCAGTGATTGTCTTGAGATCACAGCTCCCAAGGAAACAGGCAGCTCGCCTGCTGGGTGACCGGGCCAGCCAGGGAAAGGCACCCCGTGAGTGACAGGAGCAACTTCGCAGCTGACTCTGCTCCCCAACTACCTGGCTGCTGCCAAATCTAGCACAGTCACACTGATAGGGCTCTGCTCTTTGTAGGTTCATGAAGGTATAGTTATGAATACTATTTTTATATTAAAAATGATCTGCTGAAGGTACACTTTTGAAAAATGTTACTTTTGGTATGGAAAATGATCCTACTTGCCAGAGAGCACAACGACGGAGCCTCTCCTACACACAGGCCCCTGAATAAGTCAGAAATGCTGAGTTTTAATCCTGGCTCTGTTAAGGGCTGCTGAATGCCTTGCTTTTAAGGAGACAGAGGCCGGAATTTTCCTGTGAGAAATTGTTCTGGTTCACTGAGTCCTTTCATCACCAAGGCTTGAGAGAAAGGCCCTGGAGTGGTTTTCACCATCCTCTCCTCCAGCTTCCCAACCATGACGATGTCTGCCCCAACCCGTCTGCTGAATGGGAGCCGGGAGTGAGAAAGGGGGGACGGGGAGAAGAGAGCAGAGGAGGGCAAGAGGCAGGAGGAGAAGGCCAAGAAGGCTGAGAGGGGTGCTCTGGGTGCAGTGCGGGAACAGGCAGAGGCTCCCCAAAAGCAGGTCTACAAAGCCACACGCCCAGACTCGCACCCCTGCCCTATTTCCTACCCCCCTTTCCCTTCTCATCACTTTCAGCTTTGAAAAGAGATAGCTGATACTTGAGGAAAAGTCAGACCAAATATTTTGGAGTTTGAGCATCACAGATCTGGTTTTACTATTCACTGGCTTAGTTTTACCAAGCTCTGGAAAATGATAAATCATTCCATTATGAAAAAAAAAAACACAAAAAATGCATTTTTCTTTAGCTTTAACTCAGAGAATATCAACTGTCAGAATATCAACTATCGGAATAAAGAACTGATAGGGCTGCAGTATTCCAGCCTGCTATTTCCATCCCGAAGGTCGGCATGACAACAGTTTTCTGGGAAAATCTGAAAGGCTATGGGGGATTTTCCTCTCGAAATACTTGTGGTAAAAGGACCAAATTTCAAGTTGGTATGAAGAAAATACCATTGTGGGAGTCAGGCAGCCTGCCTTTTATTTCTGGCTCTGCCATTAACCTGCTGTGCAATTTTGAGAAAAGCTCCTAACTTCCCTGTACCGAAAAGTGAGTCCACAAAAGACATGAAGAAAATGAGTGTCCTGTAAAGGTAGCAGCCTGCTATGAAAAATGTTGCATATTTCAATCCACATTAATATTAGTGTTGTCCTGGAGCTCCCCTGTGCCCTGGCAGTTAAGGATATAAGCATTGTCACTGCCGTGGCTCGGGTTTGATCTGTGGCCTGGGAACTTCCAGGTGCCGCTGGCACACCAAATATACACACACACACACACACACATATATATATATATTTATATCTCCTATCCTTAAGATTCCAGGAGTTCCCATTGTGGCTCAGCGGTTAACGAATCTAAGAACCATGAGGTTGCACGTTCGATCCCTGGCCTTGCTCAGTGAGTGAGTTAAGGATCCCACGTTGCCGTGAGCTGTGGTGTAGGTTGCAGACACAGCTCGGATCCCGCGTTGCTGTGGCTGTGGAGTAGGCAGGCAACCATAGCTCTGATTAGACCCCTAAACTGAGAAACTCCATATGCCATGGGTGCGGCCCAGAAGAAGGCAAAAAAAAAAAAGATTCCACCATTATCGGTGATTCTCATCATGTCCAGCCTCAGGAAATCTGCCCTACCTAGAATCAATTGGTAGTACCTGAGGAAGAGAGGACGAGAAGAAAAAAAAAAAAAGGGACACAACTTTAAATAATTTTGCGTTTATGGTGAGAATACTTTCAGTCTTAATAAAAATCCACACCTCTAACCATGGATCTGGAGGGGAAAAAATCTCTGTTGTGGATTTCACCATGAAATTCACAGGCAAAGCTAGCAGGAGGGTCCTTAAAGAAGGTGTTGGCTCAGGCTGAGGCAGCGTGGATGGAGGAGGAATCACCTTGGCTTTGGGTGGGTGAATCACACAGGGATTAACGATAACACCGCTCCCACTTCGTGGCCATTGCTTCGACAGAGTTTAGAGAAAATGCGTTGGGGTAGAACCGAGTCTGCCATTTGGCCAAGAAAAGCACACAAGCAAAGACTGCGGCTGCACAGGGCGGCTTTCTCCCTGGCCTACTTCTCCCGCGTGCACATGTAAGAGGATGCGGTGGAAACGCTGGGCCGTTGGCGGCTATCGTGCCCTAGACGTGGGCGTGAAGCGCTCCGGTTCCACCGTCGGCTCGCTGTTCCACTGGCCGCAACCGGGCTGAGGTTAACACGTGTTGGTTCCGGACCTCAGATGG
This sequence comes from Catagonus wagneri, assembly GCA_004024745.2. Taxonomy (NCBI): domain Eukaryota; kingdom Metazoa; phylum Chordata; class Mammalia; order Artiodactyla; family Tayassuidae; genus Catagonus; species Catagonus wagneri. The sequence goes on along the minus strand of PVHT021183631.1, from coordinate 1,865,331 downwards.
GGCGACAGTTGTAACGAGGCCACAGAGTAGGTTGGGGTGCTGTTTCCACCTTCAGCCTAACCTCGGCAGCATCCTGTCAGTGATGTGGGGCTCACTGCAGGAAACAGCACGCACCACTGGTGAACTGTGACGTGCATTCACAGTGGCTGCAAATGGTGCAGATGCCAACTGCGTGCGACGCTGCAGTTAGCACGGGAGCAAAAGGCGCTCTGGTCAGCCTGGCCTTGGAGGTAAACAAGGCCAGTTGTCAGATGACTCTGATGTTCAAGGATGTGGAAGAAACCTTCCTCCCAGCCTTCAGGGCACCATACATTTCCGGTGGCCAAGTGGCTTTGCGTGGTTGGTTTGGTTTCTTCCACACCCTGACTGCCCACCGAACCCCCACAGAAAGGCAGGGGAGGTGAATTTCCAACACCCCCCTGAGTTTCTGCTGACCTTTTGAGGTGTTTTTGTTACTTGAGGGTGCTTTCTATTCACGTGTACGCCTGGGCTCTGGGGATTCCCCCTCTTTGATTTGCAAAGAGGATTAGAAAGACACAGCTTTGTGATCTGTCCATCACAGCTGGCTGCTATTAACGATTTCCCCTCCTTAGACTCATTTGAGACCCAGAAAACACTTCTGTTGAGTCACTTGCTCCCCAGGGGTCTGAAAATAGGTTCCTGGGGGAGTCCAGCCCGATAAACACCGAACTGGCTACTCTCCAGCCCCTACCACGCTTGGAGTGGCTTGTAGGAGGGAGGAGCTGAAGCCCAGACGGGCCCCTGAGAAACTCCGAGGAGGGTGAGCCGGTGCCGGGCAGCCTTGTTGTTTCTCCATTTCAACGAGCCACACAGAAGCCTAACCAAGGGCTCTACAAACTCGGCAACTGGAGGTCTGCACCCAGCTCTATCTCCAGAGTGAATCTGGGGCCTAAGATGGGAGCAAAGGTCGCTGGCTATCTTTTCAAAAGCAGTTCAAAAGGTCTCCCTAGGAACAAATTTCCAAGGCAGGAGCCTCATCAGATATGCTCTTGGACAAAACTACTTATTTGATGTCCTCAAGGAAGGGATATTGTGGAAGGTGTTGTTTGAAAACAAAAGGTGGGGGGCGGGGAGGCTGGGAGCTGAAGCAATGCTGCCTGTGTCTATCCTTCAATACGTGATATCAATAAAGGCAAACAGTAATCACGCGCAATTAAACAGTCAACACAGGAGAGACACAAGAAGAAAAGGCCCAGAACAAATACATTAACATGGCTCGATATTTACACGGTGAGTAGGAATGGGCTTCCTTCCACGGCGAGGCCCTTGGCGTGGAGCTCTTCCATCGTGGCCACTGACAAGGCCACTCACTGGCAAATCACATGCTACCGGCCCGCGAAGGGGTAGCTCAGCCAAGAGCAGGTCACATTCAATGCCAGATGACAACAGGTTTGCAGCCTCCAGTATCCACTCTGGTGCCTTGGGGACGGCCACCTGGAGCACTGAGGTGGCAAGGCGAGGTTGTGTCAGGCCTCTGAGCTGCTAGAGGGGACGGCGAGGCACACGGGCCCTTAACTGGCCTGATCTCTTGGCCCAAAAGTGCTATCCTGAAATTGTTCTGTGCTCGTTTTCAGTTGTTGGCCTTTTGTCTTGTTCCCCCGGGGTTGACGTCATGAAAAAGACCACAATCGCGCCTTTTTCCACGAGTATGAAACTCCCTGTTTTTCAGAGTTTGTTCACAGCATGGTCTTCGCTGATCCTGACAACCTCACCAGGGATGCAGAGAAGTAACTGCGGCAGCTGTTGTGCATCAGAAGGGCGGGCTCTGGAGTTCCTGTCGTGGCTCAGGGGTTAACGAATCCGACTAGGAACAATGAAGTTGCAGGTTCAATCCCTGGCCTCACTCAGTGGGTTAAGGATCCAGCGTTGCCGTGAGCTGTGGTTTAGGCCGCAGATGCGGCTCGGATGCTGCATTGCTGTGGCTGTGGTGTAGACCGGAGGCTACAGCTCCGATTAGACCCCTAGCCTGGGAACCTCCATATGCCACGGGTGCGGCCCTAGAAAAGGCAAAAAAAAAAAAAAAAAGGGTGGGCGGGCTCTGGAGTCAGATGTCCTGGGTTTACATCTCAGTTCACCACCTACTTTGTTTATGTTTCCAGGTAGGACAGTGAGGACAGTGTCTCACTGTCTTCAACTGTGTAATTGGGATATAACAGTCATATTTATTGTGGGGATAAACGGGTTGGCATATAAAGCACTTTAGACAATGCCTAATACTTAGCAGGTGCCTAACAAATATTAGCTTTTGATTCTATCTGCTTCAGTTTTCCCAGTGAAGAAATTGAGGCTTGTGACCTCTTTTGTTCCGTCACTCTTTCTTTCTAGGGCTGCACCCGCAGCATAAAGACATTCTCAGGGCAGCAGTGAAATCGGAGCTCTAGCTACAGGCCTACACCACAGCCACAGCAACGCCAGATCCAAGCTGCATCTGCAACCTACACCACAGCTCGTGGCAATGCCGGATCCTTAACCCACTGAGCGAGGCCAGGGACTGAACCCACGTCCTCATGGATACTAGTCAGATTCTTAACCCACGGAGCCACAATGGCAGCTCCTATGTTCTGTCTCTATTTCTTGTGGTTCCCTCACTCGGGCTGTCAGCGCCACCCCAAGTGCCCATCTGAAATATCCTCACTTAACTCTTCTTTAAGTTTCTACCTTTCAGGGCCAGTTCAAATCCCGCCTCTTCCATGAAATCTTCCCTAACTTTGTCATTTACAACTGATCTCTCAGTACTTAATACTCATACTTTAGAATCAGTACCAAGTAATTCAGTATGAGAAATTTTTTTCTGATTACATCACATGTGTTACTCTCGCTCTACCTACATATAAATGTTATGAGATTTTAGCTGTTTCTAAAGGAGCGAAAGGAGGGGGGAAACTGACATCTCTTGAGAACTTCCTATGTAGCAGCCCCTGTACCAAGTCCTTTTCACATATACTAGCTCGTTCCATCCTCACACCTCAGTGGAGTAAACATTACTATCTTCGTCTTGAAGATGAGGAAACTAAGATTCAGAGAAGCTGAGCAATTTTCTGAGACCAAACAGCTAGCATGTGGAAGAGCCGGAGTCACACCAGGTCTGTCTGGCCCTCTAGCCTACGCTGGTTCTACCACATAAAAGGCTTTCAATGTGAAAACCTTGAAAACCTTGTGGCTCTTTGTTGATTGAGTTCTTCAGAGCCAGGCATTTGCTGATATCAGACTGACCCAAGTTCCATGCTGTCAAATGCAAAATCACACGTAAAGGAAAACTGCGCACAATGTTGAAGAACAAGACCAACTTTCAGTAGCAAGAAGAAACCAGTCGACTGTTAGAATGCTGTCTGATAGAGCTGGAAACGTTGAGTCTTCAGGCCAGGGAGGAACCATGCTCCAGCAGGTATGGAAAGAGACAGGACACAGGCTCCTGGAGTCTATTTCTGGCTTGGCCACTAGCCACTTTGCTAATATTTTCACTTCTGCTAAAAGGAGATGACAAGAGTTTCAGAAGAAAGGCTGCCACATAAGAGCCGAATAAGAACAGGCCGTTGAATGTGGCAGAGCCACAAACGACATGGGATCTAGAGATGAGGATGCCCAGTTGGGACAAGTTCCATCAGAGCATTTGACTTTCCAGCCTCACTTCAACTTTTAGAGAGCAGCGCTCGGCACAGAGCAATCCTTAAATCTGAAGGAGAATAGTATCTGTGGGGGTTTTTTCCACTTTCTTCATTTTTTAAAAATTGAAGTATAATTGACTTACAATGTTGTATTCGTTTCTGGTGTACAGCAAAGTGATTCAGTTATGTGTGTGTGTCTTTTTCTGATTCTTTTCCATTATACTTTGTTTTTTAACCACCCCGCAAGGGCTAGCTTTAGTTTACTTAGGATCCATGTGTATCATTTAAGAAGTTTATTATTTTCCTACTTGAAATGATGTTTGCATTTATTTTCAGACTGGTTACTCCATACAATGGTGGTGATAAGTAAGAAATTATTTATTTATTTATTTATTTGCCTTTTGTCATTTTAGGGCCACACCTGTGGCATGTGGAGGTTCCCAGGCTAGGGGTCTAATCGGAGCTGTGGCCACTGGCCTGCGCCGCAGCCACAGCAACGCAGGATCCGAGCCCCGTCTGCAACCTACACCACAGCTCACAGCAACACCAGATCGTTAACCCACTGAGCAAGGCCAGGAATCGAACCCGCAACCTCATGGTTCCTAGTCAGATTTGTTAACTGCTGTGCCACGATGGGAACTCCAAAGTAAGAAATAATTGATAGCGTGTGTTTTTTTTTTTTAATGCACCTGCAGCATATAGAAGTTCCGGGCCAGGGGCAGAACCTGCGCCACAGCAGTGATAAGACCAGATCCTTAACTGCTAAACCACCAGGGAACTCCAATTGATTCTTAATATGTTGGTAATTGATTCATAAAGTGTATTAGTGCCTCTGCATCCTGGAGGCCACAGCTGGGTTGGAGGTGGTAGGGGCAGAGATTTGTTCTGGGTCTTGGAAATCATCCAACCCAGAGGTAAGCCTGAAAGTACTGGTGACCTCAGCAGGTTTGTGGCTATTCCCCAAATCCGCTAAAGTGCATTACAATCCTGTTGAAAAGGGACACAGGACCCATGGCTGGTAGATATCCATTTCCACGTATTTACAGTCCCACTGAATTCAGAATCCTGGGGTTGGGGGTGAGTCTTGGGGAAGACTTCCTGCTCCCATCAGGGCCTGGAAAGGGATCCCTGCGGAGGATGGGTACCTAGGAATGGGAGGCCAAACATACTTTTTCCTGACTGCTTATTCACAACACCGTGTTTCTTCGCATGGACTCCTCCTGCCCTCCCCAGGACCACACTGAAATGACTCAATCTGCCTGTTGCTCTAGTGAATCCAGTCAAATAAATAAGTCAATCCTCTTTAAGTTTGTGGTCTCAACTCCTTGTTGGTTTATAGCAAAATTAAAGGGCACACAGAGTAGAACCATCAATCAGTAACCAGCAGAGGAATAAGCTCTTTGTGGAATGTCCTGAGAAGCAGGAAAGAAGACAGGGGGAAAAAAACGAAAAGAAACCTCATGAAATGGTCATTTGTTAAGAGAACAGAAGGGAAAAAAAATCCGCATTTCACATGCAGCATCATTTAGGAAAAGCCTTATTAAAGGTTTCCTATCTCGCCAGGAGAGCCAGCACAGGAACGCAAACAAAAATCCCTCAAAATGATCTGCCATTTATTAGTGCTGGTTTCTTGTGGGTTTTGCCATATTCCACAGACACAGCCAGAGATCGTGGGGCCAAGGGGCTGGAACGGTGACTCAGCAGGCTCAGGACCAGGGGAAAGGAGATGAGATGGTATTACTGTTTATTATAAAACAAACAAATATAAGTGGCTCCCTTGGTCCTTCACCCTAACCTGGCCTTCCCTTAACACTCTATTATTCAAAGTAAAAGCACCTAGTACCAGGCCTTATTTGGAATCTCTAATAAATGCTATTTGATGAGGATTAAAAACTGAAGAACAACATATAATCTAAGGGATGAAAACTAACACTCACTGAGCACCCACTGGGTGCCAAACTCTCAGTGCCTTATTATATAAACGTCTTTAGTCCTCACTGAAATCCTATGAGGTAGGTGACATTTTTCTTCCACGTTAAGGATAAATGTACTTAATAGCACGCCTAACTTACAGGAAGAAGCCCTATCGAGGTGACTCCAAATTCACTCTTTCAACCAGATACACCAGGTTCAAGCATGGCACCAAGTCAACTCAGTGGCATTTTAATTCTATGGGAAGAAATGAAATCGGTTGCACTAGTAACTGGTAACATAATGGTAACTCTCCAGTGCTATGTCTATCTTGCGCATTTTCTACTCCAGGCAGGTTCCTTCTCTAGACAATGAGGATTCTTGCCCGTTTCACAGGAGAGGAAAGGAAGGTGCCAAGAGATGTAGGGAACGGCTTACAATAGTAACGAGAAGAGCTATTAGACCATGACATGGCTTTGATTCTTGTGGCAAGATATAGCTTTTGAAATAACTTGTTAATGAGGAGGAATTCTTTATAAAACTCATCTGAACCTCCTCACCATCTAGTGATAAAGTAGGGACAACATCTCTTTCCAGATCAGAGAGGAAAAGTCAGCAGCCTAAAGTTTACAGCAAATACATGGACCCAAACCCAGACCTACTGACTCTAGATCCCATGCTCTTTTCACTCCTTGATCCTGATGGAGAGTGCACCGCACACAGTGAGGCAGAGAGAAATAACAGCCATGAGAAAGCTGGGTCTCAACATCTTTCTGAAACAAGTATGAGCTGCTTGTGAAGCTGTGATGCTCAGTGGGACGGGACCCTGGCTTCACTTCTTTGCTCTACAGAGGTGACCGTCAGTCGTGACCGTCAGTGCTCTCTCTGAGGGTGGTCCTCCATTACTAATCTGAGGCTCAATATGAGTGCTGGTTAGGGGTCATCAGAACGGTCCCCTTTATTAATTCAGTCAAGGAATTCCCAAGAGAGAACAGTAGAAGCCAGAAGTGAGAGGAAGCCACATCTAGGACTGAGCATGTTCAGGGCAAGAGGTTAAAGAATAAAGTACATAATGAGGGCCTCCCACCTCAACCCTCGCCATCTTCTCCCTGCCCTCAGTAGCCCATGAACTTAGTACACTCGTCCTTCCCAGCACGGCTAGAGTGGAACCCCTCTCAGGTCTCCTTTCCTTGGCCTGCACTAGCTTGAAGGGCTTTGAGAGGCCAAGGCCCCATCCTTGTGCCATCTACCACTGCTTATAAATCTATACAGCCCTCTCTCCCCTTTTTCTAATAAACAAAATCTTAAATAAGTCTTAGGTGACCTTTGCAACAGATCTTCATGTTACCAAGTAGGGCCCCTAGTGACATACCAGTTGCTCTAAAGCAGTGACTCTGAAGTGGTAGAGGTGGGTCTTGAATCTCCAGGTTGGTGTTAATTCCTCTATATTTTCTTTCCTCCTGCGTCTAAAATCGAAAATCTGGCTCTAGATCTGACAGACGGATTCCCCTGTAGAGATCTGAAGCATAGCTGAAATGTAAGCTGGATATCTGACAAATAAGATTACTAGAGTAATTTTTTAAATTATTATTTAAAATGTTAATAAAATAGCTATTAAATACTAACCGAGATCAAAACAAAGATAAGACTGATATCTTCCCGTTAAAAAGGGAGCAGTCACATGAGTATGTGAACAGACTATAATGAAAGGGAACAAATAAGTAATTCTTCTCATAAGAAGGATGAAAAGGAAGAGTCTAGAATGTGGGGAGCTACTTCTCACTGGGGGACGCAGGGAAAGTGCCATTTGATCCGGGCCTGGGATGAAGGGCACTATTTGGTCATTGAAAGTTATGTGAAAGGTCACTCCAAATGGCAGAAGAGGTCCCAGTATTGAAGGAACTGGGATCTGCAGAATCAGAGGAGAGCCTTAAACTCTGGGATACTGGAGGTCACTCAAAAGGTATCCAATCTGCATCTTTCTACAGGAACAGACTGGACATTTATATCAGGAATTCATTGGTCTTTAAAAGGACCTGAGGAGTTCCCGTTGTGACTCAGTGGTAACAAACCCAACTAGTATCCATGAGGACCTGGGTTAGAGCCCTGGCCTCGCTCAGTGGGTTAAGGATGCAGCATGGGGAGTTCCCATCGTGGCTCAGTGGTTAACGAATCCGACTAAGAACCATGAGGTTGCGGGTTCGATCCCTGGCCTTGCTCAGTGGTTTAAGGATCCGGCATTGCCGTGAGCTGTGGTGTAGGTTGCAGATGCAGCTCGGATCCCGCGTTGCTGTGGCTGTGGCGAAGGCCGGCAGCTACAGCTCCTGTTA
>PVHT021183631.1:1735283-1856464 GCA_004024745.2 Catagonus wagneri | reverse complement strand
AAAAAAAAAAAAATCTACTTTTTTCCTGCCAGTTACTTTTCAACATGACTGACAAACTTTTCCACTTTTCTGTTTATGTTTTCTAAGCCAACAGCAAAGCTCAACTAAGGTTCAAATAAAAATTAATCAATATAGCATATAAGCATATTGCTTTCATGTAAATTTAGTCAGTTATTTGGTGGCACACAGGGGTCACAGAGAAGTCCCCCTGCGTTGGAAATAAGGAAAATAAGATGACCCTCTGGGGTTAAACCAGGTGATCAGCACTTATTGGCTCAAAGCAGAAGCACACAACAAAAGGACAGGCTATGTGCCCCGTAAAACAATGGATCTAGGCAATAATCATCCATGGATGATCATTACGTGACACATTAGGTCAAGAGCTGATAGGGAACTTGGCAATGGAATCATCAGGCTACCATCATCTGAATCCACTGATCAATTTAATCACCACCAAAGGTGGTATAAGCAGACAATATCGCCTTATGACATGATAAAATAGGAAGTATACAGCACCACCTATAGAGTATTTCTGTCTACAAATATCTAAATCCTAATCTAATAACCACTAACTTGTGGGGTATGGAAGAACGAGTTAACACGATGAAGGAGCTATCAGCCAACACTAGAATGTGTGGCATTCTACGTCCAACGTCTCCAATGAAGCAGTGTCACAAACAAAGTGGGGGGGGGGTGGGGGTGGCAGTGGTGGATATTGTAGATCAAAAGCAAGGGACTATAAGAGTCAAATACAACTTGTGGACCTTGTTTAGATCCTTATTCAAACAAACCAACTGTAAAAGGACACCTTTGAGACAATCAGGCAACTCTGAATACCAGCTATAGTAATATCCTTTAGGATATTAATGAAATATTCATTTTGTTACGTGTGGTGCAGGCATGGCAGTTATGGTTTCAAGTGCCCCTGTCAATTTAAAGAGGGATGGTGGCTGGGGAAATATTTTCCAGAGATAAAACTAAAGTCACATACAAGGGAGGGAGAGAGGAAGGAAGGAAGGAAGGTACGAAGGAAGGAAGGTACGAAGGAAGGAAGGAAGGAAACATAATCATGGTACATAATCATTAGTAGCTCACCATGAACACTTACATTGGCATAACAATGTAAATGTTAAATATAGTTTTAGCTAAATACTAAGATATAACCATACTGGAAAGAAGGGAAGAGTGAATAAGTAGTCAACAGTCATTTCCACAGTTATCATCTTTGCTAAGAAAATCAAAAAGAGCAATTAAAGCACCAATCAGAATAGCCATCATGAAAATGTCTACAAATAATAAATGCTGGAGAGGGTGTGGAGAGAAAGCAACCCTCCTACACTACTGGTGGGAATATAAATTGGTGCAGTCGCCATGAAGAACAGTATGGAGGTTCTTCAAAAACTAAAAATATAACCACCGTCTGATCTTGCAATCCTACTCCTGGGCATACATTCAGAGAAAACTCTAACCGAAAAGATACATATGCCCCAATGTTCACTGCAACACTATTTACAGTAGCCAAGACATGGAAGTAATCTAAACATCCAACGACAGAGGAATGGATAAAGAAGATGTGGTACATATATACAATGGAATATTACTCAGCCATAAAAAGAATGAAATAATGTCATTTGCAGCAACATGAATGGACCTAGAGATTATCATATTAAGCGAAATAAGTCAGATAAAGACAAATACCATATGATATCACTTATATGTGGAATCTAAAAAATTGATACAAATGAACTTATTTACAAAACAGAAACAGACTCACAGACATAGAAAAGAAACTTATGGTGACCAAAGGGGATAGTGGTGGTGGATAAATTAGAAGTTTGGGATTAACATATACTTACCACTACATATAAAAGAGGGAAACAGCAAAGACCTACTGTATGGCACAGGGAACTATAGTCGATATCTTATAATAACCTATAATGGAAAGGAATCTGAAAAAGAATAGGTAGCTAGGTAGGTAGATGCATAACTGAATCGCTTTGCTGTACACTTGGTTTTACTAACACAACATTGTAAATTAACTAAACTTCAATATATACATATATTTTTTTTTAAAAAAGAATACTCAGAGAGACAAATGGTGGCACTAGTGATTCCAGATCCAGCAATGGTTTCCAAGGACCCCAATGTATGTGACTCATGTGAATACTCAGGTCACCTGACAGGTAGATTTGGACCATGGAGATGGATGCAGCAGGCTAAAGGCAGCCGATACCATAAACATCTGAATCACTTAACCCATTTATGATCAATTCCGTCCTTACCAAGTAACCTTCAGATAAGTGATTTCTCATTTAACTGGCCTTGAAGGGGAAACGTGCCAGCTAAACAGCTGTGCCTATCCCATGCACAGAATAGCTTTCTTTTTCATTGTAAAATTAATAATTTGGTGTTCTGCTTTTATAACCCAGTTCCTGTGAGCTCTGGAACCAAAAATAGGGCCAGGTCAAGCAGAGTGTGATAAGCTCTGGGTCAAAACTTGGGCCCAGGCCATGTCACCAGGTAAAACCCATCCTGCCAAACTGCCTGACTTTGGTTAGCGGCCTCCTGCTCAGAAGCTGCTCTAGCTTCATGGTCCTCATCATATTACCTTCAGTACTTTTATAGCTACCCAGTTAACCCCTGTTACTTCCCTATATTACCCTAAATAATGGCGAAGCGACTGGGTTTGACCACTTCCAGGAAGACACAGTGGACACTTGTGGCTCTTTCCGAGTAAAGATATTCTTCATGAGGTGCTTTCAGGACCCCACAAGACACTACAGGCAGAAGCTGAAGACCCAGAGCTTTCTAAATATAGGAAATATTCATAAACTTAAAATAGCACAGTAGTAAAATATTTCAATTTTTTAATAAAGAAATATAATAATATTACTGAGTACTTTTTCTTTTTCTTTTTAGGCTGCACCTGCGGCACATGGAAGTTCCCAAGCTAGGGGCTGAAGCGGAGCTGCAGCTAGCTACTGGCCTACACCACAGCCACAGCAACACAGAATCCAAGCCACATCTGTGACCTATGCTGTGTGGTAATGCCAGATCCTTAACCCACTAGGCAAGGCCAGGGATTGAACCCACATCCTCATGGATATTGGCAGGATTCTTAACCCACTGAGCCACAATGGAAACTCCCAACATTACTACTTTTTTTTTTTTTTAATAGCTGCTACTGCGGCCTATGGAAGTTCCCAGGCTAGGAGTCAAATCAGAGCTGCAGTTGCTGGCCTACACCACAGCCACAGCAATGTGGGATCTGAGCCGCGTCTGGGGACCTACACCACAGCTCACAGGGAATGTCAGATCCTTAACTCACTGAGTGGAGCCAGGGATTGAACCCTCATCTTCATGGATACTAGTCAGGTTTGTTACCACGGAGCCATAGCGGGAACTCCCACTATTTTTAAAGTGTCCTTGCATGTAACGGTGTATTCAATCCTCACAAAACTCTGCGGTATAAAAACATTCTATTTCTATTCCTGTGTATGTATTGATTTACAAAGGTGGAGAATAAGACACAGTGAGGTTGGATAATTTGGCCAGGGTCCCATGGCAAGATGGAGCATGGATCCCGCCTAGACTGTGCAGCCACAGGGTCTGGTTGAGGCGAAGCGTCTTGCTGAGACTCACAATGCACACGGGGAGCAGGAGAAAGGCAGTTCTCACAGAAGCAAGTGGAAACCAGTGGAACCCTGGAAACACGGCAGTCTCCCAGAGCCAGTTCCTTCAGCTCTGAGTGAGCTGCCTCAACAGCCAAGTCAAAGCTCCCCGGTGACCAGCAGGTGCAGCAGAGCCCCTGCGGCCCTCAATCTAAAGGTTCAAAAACACCCGCCTGAAATCATAACAGAATTGACTACAGGACAGAGAAAGGAGCATGGCAGATAAAGACTGTTTGCTGCTCCATTTTCAAGCTGAAACAAGGACTTCACAAAGATAACAGGCATTTGCTTTACCTCCCCCTGGAAAAGGGGAATGCGAAGAAAATGAAGACATCAGTCTGGGAGGGTTCCGAGGTGCTAACAATAGTATTCTTACCTCAGACCTACCATTTACTGAGCAGTTACTCTGTGCAAGCAATGAGGCTTACCTTACAAACATTATTATCACTGTCCTCCAAACAGCTTGGGTTAATGGACCCCTTACCATGAGCTTCACGTGGATTAGCTCCTTAATCCCGACCACTACCCCATAAGGTAGGCCAGAGTACTATATCTACTTGATAGGGAAAGAAAGCGAGCTTAGAGAGCTTATAAAAACTGACAAGGTACTGGGAGAGCCAGAACTTCAAGGTAAAACCCAGACCCGAGAGCTACTGGAACGCAAATCCTTGCCTCTTAACCGTCATGTCATGTTGCTTCTTTATCTCTTTTAATCTTTATAACACACCTCCAGGAGTTCCCACTGTGGCTCAGAGGTAACGAAACTGACTAGTATCTATGAGGATGTGGGTTCGATCCCAGCCCTCACTCAGTGGGTTAAGGATCCGGCGTTGCCGTGAATTGTGGTGTAGGTCACAGATGCGGCTCAGATCCTGTGTTGCTGTGGCTGTGGCGTAGGCTGGCAGCTGCAGCTCCAATTCAACCCCTAGCCTGGGAACCTCCTTATGTCGCAGGTGCAGCCCTAAAAAGAAAACAGTAACAACAGCAACAACAAAACACCTCCAAGATTAGTACTAAAATCTTTATCTTACAGATGAGAAAACCAAGGTCCAGTGAGGTTAGATCACTTTTTGAAGACTGGGAGCTGATAAGCGGCAAAGCTGGGGTTCAAATCCAGGACCACCTGACTCCGGGGTTTTCATCAGGACACTACATCATCTCTTTCACTGGGCTGTCAGCTCATTCATTCAAGGAGTTTGTGTCAGGGGTGGAAACACACACCAGGCACTGTTCTAGGCTTTTGAGCTACAATGTGAATAAAAGAGCGAAACAACCTTGCCCTTGAGGAGTCTATGCTCTGGGAGGCAGACAGCAAACAAGGCTTTGTGGTAAAGAACATAGCAGGTCAAAAAGTGATCATTTCTAAGGGAAACAAACTACAGTAAATGGGATTTGGCCTAAGGTGCGTGAACAGGTTGTGATTTTAAACAGAGTGGGCACGCGAGGCTTCGTGAGAAAGGAGAAATCTGAACTTGAAGGTGCTGAGGGCAGCAGGCATGTGGATATCAGTCAGTTCTCTTCCTCCTCGCCAGAAATCTTTGAAGAAAAATCCCCTAGCCCTTTAGTATCTTATCTCATGTGGAAATACCAAGAAAGCAGAAAAGTTAAAAAGCCTAGAGCCTTTGCTTGGGCCCTAACTTGCCAAAAAGGCATACATACCGTAAGGTGACAAGAAAATACATACACAGCTCATCCACTGTTACGGGGGAAAGGTACGGCAGGGAGGCTGTGCACAGAGAGGGGGTGGGGGCTCAAAAATCAGCTCCGTCTGCCCCAGGCAATCTGGCCGATGTCTCCGTCAAGCTCTCAGTCTACAGATGTTAGCGTTATGCAACTGTTCCCATAAAACTGCTCTGCATAACAGCCAAAGACTAGCTGAACCCCTCTGATCTCTCCAGAAAAACCAACAGGACCAGCTACACAACACTTTTCGTGAGTCCACGAGGCCTAAGCCACTCTGCCATAAACGATGATTTCTTTGCTAGGGTCTCCAGGGAGTTCAGCCTATGTCTGTGGGAAGTTACAGAGATAATCTCTTAATCCAAATACAAAAAGAGTGCCTCTATTAGGAAAACCCTAAGAGGCCATCATCCTTCTATTCCAGAATTTCTAATAAGGAAGGGCTAAAGCCAGGCACTAAATTTTGATACTTGACCTCCTCTATGAATGGCCCCTAGCTGATTCGTCTTCTCCTTCAGCTCGTAAGTGCTTTCCTTTGGCCGCATCTGAGGAGCCAACGATACATATCGCATGTTATCTCCTGCACTGGGCAAGATCTCAGGGCATCTCACGAAGCAGGAGGAAATAAAGCAGCAGTTTGGTAATGGAAGTTCTGATTGAAAAGTTATTACCCGACTAAATGCTAATAGTCTTAGAGAGTCTTTGAAATTTCTTTCTAGTCTTGATTTCCTTGTTGATCAGTGGAAAAAGAGAGTAGTTCTATAACAGCTGTTCCAATTGGCAGCTGTGCATGACCAGAGGCCTTAGATCAAGTGAGCAGCTAAACCCAGGGCCCTGGTCCAAGGCCTGGGCTCCAGCATGAGATCACACTGCTTTTCACGAGACAGGGTATGCAACAGAAATGAGAGAGAAACTGAGAGAGAAGGAAGAGCCAAGAGAGAGGGCGGTAACTTCAGCTTCCATCCCTCACTGAGTCACATGCTACATGTTTGCTGAGACCCACCGGGTGACAGACATTGGCCTGAGAGCGATAGCGGAGAGCAAGACCAATACAGCCTCTGTCTGCCTGCGGAGGGCGGGCACACTCTAGTCAGGGTCCAGCAATACACAAGGAGATGAGCCAGAAAATTTCAGATATGATGAGTGACATGAAGAAAAAAAAAAATCCTGCGTGGGGGGCTACTGATGGGGTGGCCAGGAAGGCCTGTCTGAGAGAGGACACGGGCTGAGAGCTGAGTGACAACCCGAGTCCAGGGCAGAGTCCCAGGCAGAAGAGAGGAGTGCTAAGGTCCTGAGGCAAAAACAAGCTTGGGATGCTCTGAGCAGCCAAGGAAGACCTATGTGGCTGGAGGTCAGTGAGTGAGGAGAGGGCTAGGAGAGGTGGGCCAGGCCGACTCGGGCAGCGTCTGGGAGGCTGGCACAAAGGCTCTGGGTTTGGCTCTAAGGGTGGTGGGAGGTCCCTGGTGGGTTTCAAGCAGGAGAAGGACATGATCTGGTTTATGTCTGAAAGTGTGTTGATTCTGAAGAATGAAAATTCCAACATGAAATCCCCCTCGTGAAGGTACAGGTTTGGTGTTCTGTGAAACCCACCTAAAACATTCCTGAGGGTTTAGTCCCTCCTGTTTGAAAGAAAGGGAGGGAGGGAGGAAGGGAAGAAGGAATGAATACAGGAGGAAAAATATCCACCAAGACGCCACTTCTTCAGACTGCTAAGAATTGGCAAAGGTTTAGGGACTAAAACACAAGGTCATGGCTCAGCAGAAGAAAGACCTGTTAAGGGCCTAGACGGGAGCCCTTGGAGTGTTCTCAGAGCCCCATTTTCTTGAGACCTGGGGGGAGAAGGCATTTGATCACACTGCCCCAGCAGAATCTTAACAGTAGTGACAGTGCCGAAGCAGAATATTTCTAGTTGGAAACACTTTCCAAGAATTCCAGCTCGCCCAAGGCAGGCTGTGGTCCCATTCCATGGGTCAACAAGCGCCTCTTACATCTCTACCAAATGCAAGGCAAGCAGAGCAAATGATGAAAAAGCAAATACTGTGTAAATTACAGACGTCGTGTGCCTTTAAGCATCTGAAAATCTCATGAGGAAGATGAGAGAGAAGAGGCAAAAGATCTTCAGGGCTCCCTTCACATAGGTGTAGATACCTAGAGGCAGGGCTCACACTCGGATCTTTGTATTCCTGGCTCATCACTGTTTCAGGTGGATGAACTCACAAGGCCCAGGGTTCATGATTCTAATTATAATGAGATGTGACCAGACATTCTGGAGGAATCTGTAACTCCTCCGCCTGGTGCCCCCAAGAAGACAAAGGTCATCCATAAACAGCCACTTGGCTGAATGCACTTCAGCAAATTCGGTCTCTTCCAACCCACCATCAGTTTCGCTTCCCCATGGGGAAGCTGCAAAATGTACACGGGAGGAAGTGAGAGTGCCCAGCTGGTGATCATTTGTCTTTTTTGAAAAGGCACAATCTACACATGATCTATATGCATACCCAGAGGCAAATGGCAGCCTAGTGTGTGTGGTGGTGGGGTTGTGTACACATGCATACATATGCATTCTAACAGCTCAGCCAAGAAAAATAAGCAAGACTGAAATATGTCTACAGAGTGTCTATGGTGATCTGGCCCAGAGAGGGAAGATAAAATTGGCCTGCTTTCTCTGGCCAGGAGGGAATGCAATTCTCTTCTTGCTGCCCAAGGAGAAATGTTAGAACCTAATGAGAGGATTTACTTTATATGTTAGTCTCTACTCTCTACTCAATTTCCAATGCAAATGGCATTTAGATCACTTGTTTAAAGTGACAGCAATTTGTAACAGTAGTTGAGAGTCTACACTGAAGCCTCCGGCACCCGACTTGACATGTGAAAAGCTCAGTTTTTTTCTGTGTGAAATGGGAAATGTAAAACTCAGATACATCAGAATCTAGGCAGTGGGAGCGTGAGCATGAAATAAATTGTTTAATTTGTGATGATAAAACATGGTGAAAACAGCAAAAATATGAATATTTTGCATTATATTCATACCCAAGATGATACATATGGTTAATCTGTTAACCCAGATATATCAGCTAAATAGATTCTAACCCTCTATTGTCAACTACAGAAACATGACACTGAATTCTAGGCCCATGAGCCGACTGTGTCAAAGGCGTTTCTTCTACAGCCGTGGGGAGGGTTCCCCTCTATGTACAGGTACCCCAGGAGCTCTGGATGGAATTTCTCTCTAAAAGGGCTCATATCTAGAAGTGCTATCTTTTTGATTAACATTAATATTTGCTAAATAGTCCATCAAATCCTTAAGCACTTATAATTCTCATCTACTATTATCTCCTTGGATTTACTTTTTTTTTTTTTTTTTTTTTTTGCTTTTTAGGGCCACACCCATGGCATATGGAAGTTCCTAGGCTAGGGACTGAATCAGAGCTACACTGCCTGGCCTACACCATAGGCACAGTGACGTGAGACCCAAGACCTATCTGTGACCTACACCACAACTCACGGCAATACTGGATCCTTAACCTACTGAGCTGGGCCAGGAATTGAACCTGAGTCCTCGTGGTTACTAGTCAGGTTCATTACTGCTGAGCCACAATGGGAATTCCTCTCTTTGGATTTTTATAGCAACCTTCTGAGGTGCAGAGAAAAGCTGTTATTGTCCTTATTAATATGATGAAACTGAGGCTCAGAGAAGTTACTGGAACTGCACTCTAAAGGAGGTAGGATTCTAATCCTAAATTTTGACAATATTCAACCACCATCATTTTTACAAAATATCATCATTACCCAGCAGAATGGAAATTAAAATTAAACTTTAGTAAAACCAGAGCTTCAGAAAGCAAATCAGGGTTTACCTGAGGTCAAGGGAGGGGACTGATTACAAGGGAACGTGAGGGAACTTTTGGGGGTGATGGGAGTAGAATTATCAGGTTTACATATTTGCCAAAACTCAAGCAAATTATATGCTTTAATGTATATAAATTAAAATTTGAAAATGTGATGTTAATCTGATCCCCCAATTTTACTTTCCGTAAACAAGAGAAATTATTGTTATTTGTTAATCTCTTCCTACTGCATTTGTCCAGAAGGCTAATCATCTCCCTGGAATGTTCTAGCGGTACACGCGTTCTGTCATCATTTCTTTGATGTTCGATTCGATGGTCTTCTAGGTTTGCATAGGGGGATTTTTGTTCCTATGATACCGTTTGTATTTGCCCTACCTTGGTCGCCTACATTGAGGTATGTTTTAAATATCTGTGGTTGTCACGAGGTTTCTATGATTAGGGCGGCTCTGGGGATCTGAATCAGCTGGACTGTTCACATTCAGAGCTCAAAACCAAAAGAGCAAACATTTCCAAAGAGCAAAAAAAAAAAAAAAAAAAAAGCAATGTCTCTCCTGAGAGCACAATATACTTCCCCTTTCGGAGCTGCCTTTGACCCAGCTAAAGGGCAGACGGGTCCTCGGAGACAGCCTACTGGGACAGACTCATAAGTCTACTTTTCGGGGTGCCGGGCACTTAGTGAGAACTCAAGGCTTTGGTCTCCCGCTCTGGGAGTGATTCGGAACTCTCATTCCGTGCTGCTAGAAGACGAGCCCTCTGTCTCTGCAGCTCTGCACAGTACACAGAACGACCTAAATAAATGGTTTGCTGATGTTCTGATGAAACAGAAACATTTATGTATTTTCATAGCACTTTACAGAGTGCTTTCACATTTATTGGTGTACTTGAGGCAACGAACCTTGGTAAGTTGGTGCTGTTATTAACTCTGTTTCATAGAGATATCGAGTCACCGGGAATATATGCCGTTTGTCAAAAGACACTCAAGCTATTAGGTGGTGGAGTTGGAATTTTGTTTTAGAGCCTGTCCTCTGCTTGTTCATACCACAGGGCCTTGGATAACTTCACGCAGATCAAAAAGCCATCAGCTTTCCAGAGAAGGAAGTCTTTAACACGTGTTTCCAAGAGTGCAGACACTGATCACTTTGCTGGACAAGGACTTCCTCATTCCTCATGAGTTGGGGAAGAGATAAAGAATAAACAGGATGGGAGTTCCCGTCATGGCTCAGCGGAAACGAATCCGACTAGGAACCATGAGGTTGTGGGTTCAATCCCTGGCCTCGCTCAGTGGGTTAAGGATCCAGAGTTCCCATGAGCTGTGGAGTAGGTTGCAGACATGACTCAGATCCCATGTTGCTGTGGCTGTGGCATAGGCCGGCAGCTGTAGCTCTGATTGAACCCCTAGCCTGGGAACCTCCACATGCCACGGGTGTGGCCCTAAAATGACAAAAGACAAAAAATTTTTAAAACTTAAAAAAAAAAAGAATAAAGAGGATGGGGTCACCTATCCACCATCTACAAACCCAGTGCGAACACTTTATCCCGTTTGCTGGCATGACATCTCATTTACTGAGCATTTCCAACATCGCTATATTTATTATCCGTATTTTGCTGAGCATAATCATTTTATCCCTCAAAGCATTAGCCATCCACTCCCTCTTCTGTAAGTACTTCCCTGACCTTCCAGAGCAAATTGCTTTCTTCTCTGTGTTACTTGATTCATACCAATAGAATAGCATTTACTATCTTATACTGTAGAGTTAATTTTTTTCATACCAGTCCATCCCACTGGTCTGGGAACATCTTAAAGACAAGGACTATGTCTCATTCACTTTTGTGCCACTGGCACAGCACCTGGAACCTGGCAGATCCCATGGAAATTATTGCTGAAAACTCACTATGGGCCCTAACAAGTACTTGTGATATTCTTAGCCATAAATGAATGATCAGTCTTAAGAGACTAAACTCTATGAAGGCCAAATCACTGTCTCAAAGACACAGTAGCTCAACCATTATAATCCTACCTCCAGCTCCAGTTTAAGAAGTCCATTTTAACCACTGATAAAAGTTATTGTAGGGAATTCCTGTCGTGGCTCTGGGCTAACGAACCTGACTAGTATCCGTGAGGATGCAGGTTCAATGCCTGGTCTCGCTCAGTGGGTTAAGGACCCGGCGTTGCCATTAGCCGTGGTGTAGGTTGCAGATGTGGCTCAGATCCCGGGTTGCTGTGGCTGCGGCATAGGCCGGCAGGTGTAGCTCCAATTCGACTCCTAATCTGGGAAACTTCCATATGCCATGGGTGCGGGCCTAAAGAAACCAAAAAAAAAAAAAGAAGTCAGTGTCTAGTTGATAAGGCTCTATTCACTCCAGGCATCAGGGTAGGAGGAAGCCCTATCAGTAAAGTGAACTGGATACAGGATAGGAAGCTGAGATCCAAAACTATCCCACTCCTTCCGAGACCTCGGGTCACCTGGCCAGTATTCCACACAATCCACTGGATCTACATTATCCCATTTTTTTCTCATTAAAACACTGTGGTAAGTATATGCTATTGGGAGGGTACCTATGGTTCAGAGAGAGAAAAGTCTTCAGACTCCGTATTCCATGTTTTTCCCAGTCTTCAGCCTCCAAGCACACACTTTCAATTTGAGATAAGTAATACCCAGACAAAGCAGATGAGAAGTGGTAAAGGAGGTTAAAACACAAAGCTGACCGCTCTCTCTCACTTCCTGCCGTCCACGTTCCTTGGATCCTCAAAGTTTCTGACATCTTAGTCAACATTCTGCCATGCCCCCAAACTAGACTCAACGAACCTCTTCTCTGCCTAAACTAATTCCTGGCCTCGGCCTCCTCCCCATGGTCTCGAGGCTCCACAAAGTTTCCAATAACCAACTTGTATCCACTTTCTGTTTCCTCTCTTTCCTGGTCTCCGAAAAGGTAAGTACCCTAGGAGATGCCTCCAGCACCTCTGGCATTCTCCACAGATTTATAAGCTCACTGGTAATTCCACAGTATCGATTACAGGCTCATCCGAAATCTCACCAACCCCTGGCCATTCGAAATACTACCTACTCAGAAACTTTCTCTTCTTTTCCACTCTGGTAAACTGTCTCTCTAAACCTATGCCCCCCCGATACATGTCAGAAGCCTGGTTCCTGCAGGTAAAGTCATCCCTATCTTGGAACGCCTTAAAGGACAAGGAACCTTTTGGGCCTTGAGATTTCCTGTAGGGTGGCCCCCAAGGGGCGAGGCACATGGACCACTCCAACAGCCCAACCACTGATTACCAGGAGGACACAGCTCATTGGAATAGTCCTACTAATTTAGGAGCTGTCATCCTGGATAAACACAATCCTCACCCCTACTCAAAGCGACACGCCCTGGTCTCTACAGCTCTATCCACTATTTTCAGTGAACTGGGACGGTAGCGGCAAGGGAGCTCAGGAATTAGAGGGGTATCACCAGAGCCATCTCAAAGGTCTGGTAAAGTGGGACAAAGCCGCGCCCCCCACCCCCAAGTATTGGGGGCCTTGGCTGTTCCCAGAAAAAAAGTGTAAGTCAGTGAGAAGACTAGCACCCAAAAGGTGAAATTTACATATAGAAGAAACTTGCTGCTGACGTCTTTTAGCACAGTGCTTTTTGGCACCCCTTTTACCTACTGTACGTTGTTTATGATTTTTACTTTCTGGTTTCTGATGATCAAGGCTGCCATTAGTGTTCATTCGAACCAGATGTTTTCCACAAGAAAATGTCAGATGAGGGGGAAGGGCGAGACCCACTGTGAAAGAACACAGGCCTTACAACTTTCCTCCTCCAGGAGACTCTGCAGATTTGACTCAGGTTTCCGAATTGAAAGCCTGACATATTCTTTTTTTTGCTTACAGTAAAATATAGTTCTGTGTGTTCACATAAGCCCTACTTGAGGGGAAAAAAAAAAGCATTGTGAAATAAATTTATCTTTACTGTAGATGTCACCAATATTAACACAATAAACCTAAAATGTAAAGTTAGAATTTAGTACTCATAATGAATATTACTAGCATAAGATGAAGTTCAAAAAATGTATTTAAATTTTGGTTGAAAATACGTTGTTGGGAGTTCCCGTCGTGGCTCAGCAGAAACGAATCTGACTAGTAACCATGAGAACTAAGGTTCGATCCCTGGCCCCGCTCAGTGCGTTAAGGATCTGGTGTTGTGCTGAACTATGGTGTTGGTCACAGATGCAGCCTGGATCCCACATTGCTGTGGCTCTGGCACAGGCCAGCAGCTACAGCTCTGATTCGACCCCTGGCCTGGGAACCTCCATATGCCATGGGTGCGGCCCAAAAAAGAAAAGAAAATATTTTGTTAACATCAGTGGGACTGTCTGCCCTGGGGACTTCATTCTGTTCCACCCCTTCTATGTGACTATTTGCTTCCATGTCTTCTTTACATTTCTTAGGTCTTCCCTGGCTTCTATGAAACAAGAAATTCCATTTTTTTTGCGTGTGGGAGGTGAGATTTGAGTTTTTATCCCTTGCAAAAAAGAGTGTTGATTAAAATGCTGTATTATGTATTATAACTTTTTTTGTGTGTTCAAAAGTTTGTTTTATAGGCAATCTGCAAGAAACTGTGGGAAAGTGCTGGCAGATACGCTGTTACCTTCCACCCTCACAACCAAGGCTCAGAGAATTGCTCAAAAGTGAATAACAAGGAGCTACTATATAGTACAGGGAAATCTACTCGATAGTCTGCAATAACCTACATGGGAGAAGAATCTGAAAAGGAACGGATGTATGTATAACTGATTTGCTTTGCTATACGCCTGAAACTAACACAACACTGTAAGTCAATTATACTCCAATAAATTAAAAAAAAAAAAAAAGGGCTAAGAGTCCTGGAGAGGATTCCAACCCAGGCTGATAAGACTCAGAATTCCAGGGACCTCCTGGGGCAGCTGGGGTGGGGGGTATTGGTGAGGGGGCACTGGGAAAATCCCACAGCAGGGATCCATGAATATAAATTTCAACCACACTTAGTAAAAATCATAGGTTGTTTACCCTTCCTTGCTACCAAACCTGAAAGTTTCCTGCATCTGAATAAACACACAATGCCCTGGGGTTTGGGGAGGGCTGGGAGAGGAATGGGGAGTGGTGTTCCAGGGCAGCTTGAGATAGGGGCCAACCTGCACTCCCATTCCACCTCCAGCATCTCGGTTCCCGCCCCCACCCCACCGCCAGGTAACACTGCCCCAGCCACTGAACAATGCTCCTAAACCCTAGGACCCCAAATCTTCCTGCTTCCCTGCTCCCCTGACTCCTCCTTCCTGAACTGCCTTTCCCCTCGGTCCATCTGTAACAGCACAAATACACAAGTGTACACACACACTCACACCCCCCTACACACACACACAGCCAATACTCACACGGAACAGCGCACTGTAAGTGTTATCACAAGGTGAAGGGCTTCTTGGGAGTTCCCTTCGTGGCTCAGTGGTTAATGAATCTGACTAAGAACCGTGAGGTTGCAGGTTCGATCCCTGGCCTTGCTCAGTGGGTTAAGGATCCGGCGTTGCCGTGAGCTGTGGCGAAGGCCGGCAGCTACAGCTCCAATTAGACCCCTAGCCTGGGAACCTCCATATGCCACACATGCGGCTCTAGATAAAGGCAAAAAAGAAAAAAAAACAAAAACAAAGTGAAGGGCTTCTAGAGAAAAGGGGTAACACTACCCAGCAGGGGTTACTCGTCACAGCGAAAATGGTTTTGAGCCCTGCATTCACTAAAGTTGAAGTCTTGAACCCGACTAATATCCATGAGGATGAGGGTTCGATCCCTGGCCTCACTCAGTGGGTTAAGGATCCAGCGTTGCCATGAGCTGTGGTGTAGGTTGCAGAAGTGGCTGGGATTCTGCATTGCTGTGGCTGTGGCGTAGGTTGGCAGCTATAGCTCCGACCCAGCCCCAAGCCTGGGAACTTCCATGTGCTGCGGGTACGGCCCTAAAAACATACATGTATACGTACGTACATACATACATTGGTAAGTAAATAAATAGTCTTATCAGCACGCCCCCTTCCGTGTCCATGCCTGACCTTGGCACCCCTGGCCTGCCTCTCCTGCCTCAGATTTGCATACTTTGCTCCCTTTTCTGTTTTAGACTGCTCTGCCATCCTGACACGTATCTCTTTTCTGTTTGAATCCCCTAAGTTCCTTTGGCCTCATCTCTTTTCTCATTTCTCTTTTCACAGAGCGCAGTGTCAGTCCTATATCTGTTACTGGTTTGGGGGGATTGAGGGGTGACTCTGGGTCCCAGTTAGGACCGATCCTTGACTTTGCGATAAGCAGGGATTTTTAAATATTTAATACCAAGGATCATATTTTACCCAGGGAGTGCCCCTCTAAAGTTGCTGTGTAAGGCAAAATTTACATAATCAAAATTACCCTGGAAAATCCCTTAAAACCTCCTAGCAAAAAAAAAATATATATGGTTTTTCAGTTACACTACTGCACAGTAATATGTGTATACAGTAATATGCATAGCATATAATTAAAATTACCAGCGCAAAATACAATTCTTCAGTATTTTCAATTACACACAAGAAAGAGAGCCCAAAGTTGAACTTGAATAAATTAGCTGGGCCGCTGATGCTACCTCTCTATCTTTTACCCCAACTCCCACAGGCTTTTTGCACACTTCTAAATAGGCTTAAGGGCTCCATTTACATGAAAAGACAGGCAGCTTCGGGAACCTTTGAGGCCTTCTCTTAAGATACACAATCACCACAAAAGAAAAAGGGAGAGCATTCTTTTGCACAGATCTCTTTTCCTGTTTTTGCCTTGTGGCGGGAACAAAAGATCTCTGAAAGAGAAAGCCAGCAAGAACTGCAGGCAATATGTCTCCACCAGGCTAGTTTCAGAAAGCTTCCTGGGGCTGCAGCATCCAAGCATGCAGCCTTGAGAGAATGCAAGGGTCCCGTGACCCATGAATTGGCCTAAGGTCTCTGATGCCAAGAAGCCAGGTAGAATGAACTGGAAAGGGCATTTAGGCTAAAATGTGGGGTAAGACAAATGTTATCTGAGACACTTGAGGATTAACGGGAGCGGAATAATTTTTGCAAAAGTGCTTATCGTTTTTAAAGAACTCATTCTCCAAGTATATCTTTAAATATAGTGTCAGTAATCATTTATGTTAACTGCTGAATGTTCTTGTAAATGTGAGGAAATAAGGTTATCCCTTATCGTTATCCCCACTCTCCTCTCCTCCCCACTTCTTCCTCCTCTCCCCATACATACACACAGACAGTGCCTCAGCCACTCGGGCTTGCTCCTAACCCAGGGCCTTTGCACCAGTTATTTCCGTCCATCTAAAATACATTTTCAGTTCTCCCCATGACTGGATCCATCTCATCATTTAGGCCTCAGCTTAAGCTGTCCCCTCGAAGAGGCCTTCTCTGACCACCCATTTGACATCAGCCAGTCTCTCCACACACACCAACCATCTCATCACCTACCCTGATTTTATTTACCTGGCCACACTCATCACTCTCTGAAAATAAACCATATATTTGTTATTTTGCTTATTGTCAGAATCACTCCATTGGAATGTAAGCTCCTTGAAGACAGAAACTCTGTCTTATTCACCACTCTCTCCTCAATGCCTAGTACATGCCTGGCTCAGTGTAGGTGCCCAGTAAATATCTGATGAAAGAATAAATGATTCTCAGGCAAAACAGCCATAAGCTACGGCCATATAGCCTTAGTCCTCCTGCACGGACACCAGTACTATGGCCAGGGCACCACACCTAATTGGTAGCTGCTATCTTAAGCACCAGGAAGAGACCAAGAGGGAAACAGAACTTTCAGAGATCAGCTTGCGAGCTTAAAGTTATAGACAGCCAAGAATTATAATAGACCTGATTGGCTTGAGGCTTCTCTCTATACCGCCCTCCCTCTCTGCCTATTGAAAAGAGGGAAGAAGTGTCAGAGATGCAGAGCCATGATCTACCAGGACTATCAGATATTTCCCTCTCTGGGCTATCCAAAAGCACTGAGTCCGTATCCCACGAACTAAGACCCAGGCTCCTTTTACCTGGCCCAGCCAGACTCATTAAGAACACAAGGTTCTAATTCACGGTTTTATGGGAGAAGCAAGCATGGTTATGGCACAATCATTAGACTTGTGATGCTTTCCTCCTTGACCAAAGAATACACCCACTTCCCTTCACAGTGCCTGTTGAAATTCAACTCATCGGAACTTTACCGAGCACACTGCAGACCCAACACTGCACAAAGGACATTGCTATAGAGGACACTACCATGAGGAACAGTCAGCGGGCTCAGCACCCACAACTCTATGGTGGGAGATACGAGACAAACCTAAACGTAGGAGGCTGACCGGAAGTTCAAGAAGAGGCCCAGGGCGCTCGCTTTAAGAATCGCTTACTACTGTAGCAAACAGTCCACTCAGAAGATAATATGCAGAAGGCTGAGGGAAGCAATAATAATAAATGCATGTGTCCCCTATAATCTGAGCTTTGAAAGACACCAAAGAGCTAACTAGAGAATCAAGGACATACAGCATGACAATAACAAATCACGATGAATGGGTGGATGGGGAACAAACGGATCTGCCCCCAGTGTCTTCTCACATGTCATCCCGGTACCCTAGTTACATCTACACGGGTATTTAATTTTTATCACTCTGTAGGGGAGAATTTCAACTTTGTCCTTGTTTTTACACAGGGAAAAGTTGAAGCTCAGAGCGATGTGTTAGAAACACGCAGGGGACACTTGAAGATTGGAACCCAAATCTTCAGACTCAGCAGCCAGTCCTCCTTCTACCGCCCCGCAACCAGTCTCTGGATCCAAGCTTACCTAACCGGTCTTTGTGAGACAGAAAAACACACATCAAAGGAGTTTTCCAAATCCAGTGCTTTTTTGGTGAAAACGGCATCAATTCTCCAATTGAAAACAAACAGAGGATGCAAT
This sequence comes from Catagonus wagneri, assembly GCA_004024745.2. Classification (NCBI taxonomy): domain Eukaryota; kingdom Metazoa; phylum Chordata; class Mammalia; order Artiodactyla; family Tayassuidae; genus Catagonus; species Catagonus wagneri. The sequence goes on along the minus strand of PVHT021183631.1, from coordinate 1,838,308 downwards.
TCAGGAAAGCTATCAATTGCAGAAGCAATTTCTTCTCCAGATGAGAGACTAATACCAGTTTTGAGCAGTATCATTTATTTTTCAGAAATGTTTGATACAAATATCCACTGAAAATTAAAAAAAACTGGAAATTAAAAAGACTAAAATAAATGAAATCACTGGCTGCTTACTAAGAGAATTTACTTTATAAAATATATTGCTAGCTTCTCAGGATAGTCCTGAGTTAACATAAAAAATATACATTAGTGGTGCTCTGTGCATGTACCGTTGACAGACCTGTGCCTACCCATGGTCTGCCATCCACCTTGCTTTTGACACCATGGCCATTTATAACCACACTGTCAGATTACAATGGGCATTGCCTACTTAACCTTGCCAGTTCTTCTTCAATCCCTAAAAAAGGGCAAGTCCCTTTACGTTAAATCACGTGATGACCTCAGCAAGAAGTCTTTTAAGCACTCTGTGCTCTGAGAGTGTTTGAATCATTCTTTTCTTTACATTTTGTTCAGTTTTGGTTTCTGTTTTTTTTCAAAATAGCAAGAGAGCAGGAGGGCCCAATGGGATAAAGACTGAGTGGAGGCAACTTAGCGTGCCGATGGGGCCTCACCTCTGTAACTTCCTGAAGTTCTGATGCTTCCTCTACATGTGATTTCCAACATTCAAAAATTTACTCATATGCATCTTAAAGCAATATTTTGACTTCCTTGAGAAAAATCAAGAATTTCAGTAAGGCATTATAACAATATTAATTTCTAGGATTGGTAGATGCAAAAAAGAAGCAAAGGAAAAATCCCATACTTTGAGGAAATGGCTTGAGTTCACTGAGGACAGCTCAAGAAGAGGTTCATTTAGCACTTTCTATTTTTAAAAAAGATTCTTATGTAATTCAATTCACTTCATAGGACAAATATTTCTATCGTACCTTCTATGTGACAGGCTCTGTTTTAGGGGTTGAGATTACTGCAATGGCCAAAACAAAGTCAATGCCTTCTGGAGCTTACACTATGGTAGGTTGTATTATGTTGGTGTGTAGGTTGGAGGAATGACAAGTAGGCAAGTGCAGCTGTAGTCAAAAGGGAAATATGACCAAAATGATGGAAGACCATGTAAAACATTGGGAGCCACGGTGAGGATTTTGGATTATATCCTGAGACAGATGAAAAGCCACAGCACAGTTCTGAGCAGTGGAGTGATAGGACATGATTTATGTTCAGAAAGACCACCCTGGATGCTCTATGGTGAATAAATATGAGGGCAAAAGTAGAAATGGGGAACCCAGGCTATCACAAGTTGCTTAGATCACTAATGACGGTGACCTGCGTTAGTGTGCTAGAGGTGAGAATAAGACAAGTTCAGGGTTCATTTTGAAACTAAAGTTGACGAACTTGCTGATATATTCAACTTGAGAGTAAGGAAAATGCAATCCAGAAGGACTCTGAGGTTCTTGGCCTGGGCAACTGGGTGAATCATGTGCCTTTAACTGAGATCATAAAGACTGAGAAAAAAGCAGCTTTGGAGAGAAATCAAGAACTCTGTTTTGGAAGTTCCCATTGTGGTGCAGCAGAAACAAATCTGACTAGTATCCATGAGGATGTGGGTTTGATCCCTGGCCTCACTCAGTGGGTGGGGGATCCAGCGTTGCCGTGAGCTGAGGTGTAGGTCACAGATGTGACTCACATCCTATGTTGTTATGGCTGTGACACAGGCTGGCAGCTGTAGCTCTGATTCCATGCCTAGTCTGGGAACTTCCATATGCTGCAGGTGTGGCCCTAAAAAGGGGGAAAAAAAGAACTCTTTTAAATATGTTAAGTTTGAGATGCCTATTAGACATACAATGTCAAGTGGCATCTGGGTATATGAGTCTAAATCAAGGAATTCAGAGTTGGAATCATCATCAGTGTATATATGGGTGATATTTAAAGCCATGGGACAGGGTACAAGAAAAGTAAAGAAGTTGCTTACAGGTTGGAAGAATTAACATTGTTAAAATGTCTATATTACCATAGCAATCTATAGATCCAATGAAATTCCTATTCACATTGTAATGGCATTTTTTCACAGAAATAGAACAAATCATCCTAAACATTGTATGGAACCACAAAAGACCTCAAATAGTTCAAGAAATCTTGAGAAAGAAGAACAAAGCTGGAGGCATCATGCTCCCTGATTTCAAACTACATTACAAAGCTATAGTAATCAAAACAGACAGACACACAGATCAGTGGAACAGAATACAGAGCCTAGAAATAAACTCATGCATATATGGTGAATTAATTTATGATAAAGGAGCCAAGAATATTAGTCTCTTCAATGAATAGTGTTGGGAGCAACTGGACAGGCACATGCAAAAGAATGAAATCGGACCCCTATCTTATACTATATACAAAAAAATTAACTGAAAATAGATTAAAGATGTGAATGTAAGACCTGAGACCATAAAACATACACAGTAAGGTCCTGGACATTAGTCTTGACAATGACTTTTGGATTTGATATCAAAAGCAAAGTCAACAAAAGAAAAAATAAACAAGTGAGACTACAACAAACAAAAAACTTCTGCAGAGCAAAGGAATCCATTAGCAAAATGAAAAGGCAGCCTATTGAATGAGGAAAAATATTTGCAAATCATATATCTGGTAAGGGGTTAATGTCTAAAATATATAAAAAAGTCATACAACTCAACAGCCAAAACAAACTAATAATCAAACTTATTAAGAAATGAGCAGAGGATCTGACTAGACATTTTTCCAGAGAAGACATACAGATGGCCAGCAGGTACATGAATAGGTGCTCAACATCATTAATCATCAGGGAAATGAAAATCAAAACTACAATGAAATTATTACCCCACACCTGTTAGAATGGTCATTATCAAAAAAACAGGAGATAAGTGTTGGTGAGGATGTGGAGAAAATGGAACCCCTGCGCACTGTTAGTGGGAATATAAACTGGTGCAGCCACTATGGAAACAGTGTGGAGGTTCCTCAAAAAATTAAAACAGAACTAGCATATGATCTAGTGATTCCACTTCTAGTTATTTATCTGAAGAATATGAAAACACTAACTCAAAAAGACAGACACAGCCTCATGTTCATTGCCGCATTATTTACAATAGCCAAGATACATAAACAGGTTAACCTACATATCCACTGAAAGATGAATGGATAAAGAAAATGTGGTCACTAGAAATTATCATACTAAGTGAAGCCAGTCAGACAATGAGACACCAACCTCAAATGCTATCACTTATATGTGGAATCTAAAAAAAGGACACAATAAACTTCTTTGTAATCTGTGAGATACTGACAGACTCAAAGACTTTGAAAAACTTATGGTTTACCAATGAGACAGGTTAGGGGGTGGGGGATGCACTGAGCGTTTAAGATGGAAATGCTATAAAAATTTGGTTGTGATGATTGCTGTACACTGATAAATGTAATAAAATTCATTAAGTAATAAAAGAAAATGTGGTCATACACACACACACACACACACACACACAATGGAATATTATTCGGCTGTAAAAAATGAAACTCATTTGTATCAACCTGGATGGACATCAAGGGCATTATGCTAAGTGAAATAAGTCAAACAGAGAAAGAAGAATGCTGTTATGACCTCACATATGTGAGATCTAAAACAATAACAATGAGACAAAAACAAAACAAAAAGAACCCCTGCCCCAGCTCATCAGAGAACAGATTGGTGGGTGCCAGAGGCAATGGTTATGAGGGTGAAATAGCCAAAGGGAATCAAAAGGTACAAACTTCCAGTTATAAAATAAATAATCTATGGAGAGGTAACGTACAGCATGGGGATTACAGTTAACAATACTTTATTGTATATTCGAAAGTCATTATGAGAGCAGATCTTAAAAGTTCTTATCACAAGAAAAAAATCTGGTAACTATACTTAGTGACAAATGTTAACTAGACTTACTGTGGTGATTTCACTATTATATAAATATCAAATCATTATGTTATATACCTGAAACTAATATAATGGTATATGTCAATTATACCTTAATTTTTTTTAAAAGTTCTTAGCATATACAAAAAAGGTTGTAATTATGTGTGGTGATGAATGTTAACTAAACTTATTGTGGTTATCATTCTGCAATGTACACATGTATCAATCATTACATAGTACACCTAACACATTATGCAGTACAAACTAACACAGTGTTGTATATCAATAATATCTCAATTTAAAGAAAGAAATTAAAAATATGCTCATGTTTTCAAATCAGCTGTATGGACACAGCACAGGTTTGATTTATTCAAGATGGAAAGACTGTTGCAGATCAGCTACACCAATTCCTTCACTTTTATAAATGTGGAAACTGAGGTCTAAAATCATTACATATATAGATAAGTTCTTTCCACTTGTCAGAAATACTCGTTTCTTTCTAACCTATTGATTTGGGGGAGAATACTTCAGTATACCATTACCACCAGGACCCAACTAGCTTTCCAAATTGATTATAGCTTAAAAAAGGAGAAAGTATGCTCAATACAATTAAAGCTTGGTTCAAAGATGCCATCTTGGAGTTCTGTTGTGGCTCAGCGGAGACGAATCCGACTAGGAACCATGAGGTTGTGGGTTCAATCCCTGGCCTCGCTCAGTAGGCTAAGGATCCAGTGTTGCTGTGAGCTGTTGTGTAGGTTACAGACGCGGCTCGGATCTCGCGTTGCTGTGGCTGTGGTGTAGGCCAGCAACTGTAGCTCCGATTAGACCCCTGGCCTGGGAAACTCCACATGCCGCGGGTGTGGCCCTAAAGAAAAAAAAAAATAACTAAAAGACAAAAACAAACAAAAAAATGTTATCTTATGGTATACTGACACAATAGAATATTATAAAGTTGAAAAAAAAAGAATGAGGAAAATCTCTATGAACTGATTTGGAATGATTTAAGAATATACTGGAGTTCCCGTCGTGGCTGAGCAGTAATGAACCTGACTAGAATTCATTCGACCTAAATTTACATAGCATGTGTTTTTCTTCAGTGAAAGCACGCAGTGGACACAGAGGTTTAATTAGTAGAGAGTCTTCCTAAGAGGTCTTTCTTTCCAACAAAAGGCAAGGAAGGAAAAGGAGTTCAGGGTTTATGCAAAGCTGTGATTGCCGCAACGGACCATGGACTCAGTTTAAGGACCTTCAGGGGCTCAAAGGGTTTTTGGAGTTGGGATGATAGACTTAATTAGCTATAAATATAGGCAGCAGTGGTCAGAGAAAAGGATACTTGAAGTCATGACTTTGGAAGATTAGATGGTGTAATTGTTAACATCAAGTGGCAGGTAAGCCCCTCACAAAGCATTGTTGAAGTAGGATGGAAGAAAAGATCCTTAGGGGGAGGAAGGTCACCTTGAGAAGCTAGAATGCTGGGCAGATTATCTACACAAGTAATGAGGTGATCAGGAATGATTAGATAATGTGGATAGAAATGCTGTCAGGAGTCTAGCAGAGACCAGGAAGTTGATCAATGAAAATAGTTTTAGAGACTGATATCTCATAGGTCTGATTTCCTCCAGTTTAGGTTGTACATACTTTCCCATCTCTAATTAGGATCTAATTCTTGCTTCTGAGTGAACTCAGAGTCTAAATATGGGTCTAGATAGCAGTCATTAAAAACAAATCCATAGTTACAATAATCTGTTTCATGTTCTTCTACTAGACACATTGATCCTGGCCAACCACAAGGATGTCACCTTCTAAAGGAGATCACCTGTCAACAGTCCCTCTTTCAGTGCTGGTACTAGGCACCCCCCTCCCCCTTCCTCACATTTTTTGCTACAGACAAATGAAATTGTCTGTAACTTTTTCTGCAAATACAGCATCGAGTGCCACCCTTCCTCTCCTTCCCCCAACCATGTTGCTATGGCCTCCTATGTAAAATTCTAGAGCCTAAGGCGGTCATTTTTTAGGCCAGGTTTACCTGTTCCCAGGCAAAGTTGATTTCAGCAGCATTAAGCTACTGAGTCAAGGGTAAGAAGTGCGGGTTGCGGAGGGAGGGGGCAATGGCGGTGAGGCAGGTAGTGGAGAATTTGATAGTGGGTGGTGGGTCTAGAAGAAGCTTCTCAGAGTGTAGCTGAGACCCAGGAGCCAAGGAGACTGCAAGAGTTCCTGCTGCTGAAGACCGCCTTCCAGTATCAGCCTTCACCAAGCTCCACACCGCCATGGCTCCCATTGTCAAATGTCCAGGGGCTTCTTCTTTCTTTGCAGAAACCTTCTTTTCATTTGAGCTGACTTGCGTGGACCTTTATTCCTCACAATCACAAAAGTCTAATTCAAACAGCACACCACGAGAAGGAGGGAGAATAATGTTCTTCCACAAAAGAATCAACTTGTGGAGCCTTGAATGAGAATACACTGGGGAAGGTGCCTTCATTTTTGATCCCCCCCACACACACCCAACACACACACACACACACACACACACAGGCTGAAGTCAGTCTACATAGTGAACTCCATCCTTGAGATGACGTAGTTTTATAAAATGTTATATTTTGATGGAACCATAGAAATCATTATTAGTAATACATACACATAAACTTATACACATAAGCTGTTTTACTGTTGAGTGACCCTGGAGTTTTTAAGTTTTATTAAGACATAAAGTCCATGGGGACTTCCCAGGGTCACAATAATTTTATACCAAGGTAAGATACGTTTTAGGGATAAGAAAAAAAACAAAGAATCAAAACCAGCAATCGGTTTCACATCTTACTACCCACGTCATCTCACACAATTCATGTTTCAGAATCTCAGATACATATGTCACCATTAAAAGGTGAGGAGTAATAACTTTCTCTCAGGGTTTGATAGATATTTAAGTGAAACAAACCATTCTAGACATTTAGTACCACGTCTAGTATATAGAAGGTATTCATAAATTATCAGTTTCCATTATTTAGTTTAAATCTTCTTACTTTCCTCATAATTAATAAATCCATCCAGTTAATTAACAGCATTAACTATCCCCCCCCCCTTTTTTTGTCTTTCGTCATTTTAGGGCCACACCCGCGGCATGTGGAGGTTCCCAGACTAGGGGTCTAATTGGAGCTACAGCTGCTGGCCTTCTCCACAGCCACAGCAACGCGGGATCCAAGCCACATCTGCAACCTACACCACAGCTCACGGCAACGCCGGATCCTTAACCCACTGAGCAAGGCCAGGGATCAAACCCGCAACCTCATGGTTCCTAGTCAGATTCGTTAACCACCAAGCCACGACGGGAACTCCTACTGAATAATTCTTTAGAGAGATAATATATGTTCTACTTTACTGTATATTTTTTAGCTTTTTTTTTGTTTTTTTAGGGCCATACCCGCGGCATATGGAGGTTCCCAGGCTAGGGGCTGAATCGGAGCTGTAGCCACCAGCCTACACCACAGCCACAGCAACGTGGGTGTGAGTTGCTGTGTTGCCAGTGAGCTGTGGTACAGGTCGCAGACATGGCTTGGATCTGGCATAGCTGTGGCTGTGTTGTAGGCCAGGAGCTGTAGCTCTGATTTGACCCCTAGCCTGGGAACTTCCATATGCTGTGGATGCGCACCCCCCGAAAAAAAAATTTAAAAAGATAAACATTTAGGTGCTTTTTATTTTCTTTGGATAAATACTCGGAATTGCTGGATCATATGCTAACTCTATTTTTAATCTTTTGAGGAACTTCCATAATGTTTTCCACAATGACTACACCAATCTACTTTTTTTTTTTTTTTTTAAATGGCACTACCTGTGGCATATGGAAGTTGTCAAGCCAGGGGTCAAATTGGAGCTGTAGCTGTGGCCTTCACCACAGCAACACTGGATCCAAGCTGCATCCGCGACCTACACTGCAGCTTTCAGCAACGCTGTATCCTTAACCCACTGAGTGAGAGTAAGGATCAAACCTGCATCCTCACAGAGACACCACCGGGGTCCTTAACCCACTGGGCCACAATGGGAACTCCCCAACTTACTCTTTCAAAAGCACAGGATATGGTAGAAATAAAAGACAAAGAATCCCACTTTTACAAAGCTTATAATTGAGTTATTATGTCAAAAATTTTCATAGAAAACAACTTAAAACTCTAATATATTCATATAATAAACTTCAGGGTTTTATAATATTGTCACAGTGGAAATTTTTCAACTAAAAAAACTACCCATCCACTAACTTAACAAATCAACTGTTTTCATTTACCATGCTCCATCCTAATCCATATATACACATTTTTATAATTTGATATCCTGTTCTTATTGTTTACCATCATACAAAAATTCTTATCAATGCAAAGTATTTAAAATCAACATTTAACTTTAAATTGTTATTAACAGAAGCATAGTATTAAAGGAACTAGTTACCCATTGTTAGACATTGAGGGTGTTCTTCCCTTTATAAATAATGCTGCAATTAATTTGATTAGTGCCTTGATCATTTTGTAAATTTTTTTTTTGTCTTTTTGCCTTTTCTAGGGCCGCACCCATGGCAAATGGAGGTTCCCAGGCTAGGGATCTAACAGGAGCTGTAGCTGCTGGCCTTCGCCACAGCCACGGCAACGCGGGATCCGAGCCGCATCTGCAACCTACACCACAGCTCACGGCAACGCCAGACCCTTAACCCACTGAGCAAGGCCAGGGATCGAACCCGCAACCTCATGGTTCCTAGTCAGATTCGTTAACCACTGAGCCACGATGGGAACTCAATTTTAGATTTTATTACTTTTTTCTACAACTTTTACCCCCCAGCAAGAAAATGGTAAAATAAGAGCTTTGTTCTTAGAAATACTGATTACTTAATGATGTTTTTAATATGCTTTAAATGAAGAAAAACAAATTTTACATTGATGATTTTAGTATTTATCTGCCTCAATTTGATTGCTTCCTGTGCCCAAAGTCTAACTTTTTATATCAACTGTCAGATCTGTAGAAGTTTAGCAGCAAGAGAGACTGGTGGTAAGAGACGAAGACAGCAGGATAGGCTCATGAAGGAGGTAGGACCTGACCCAGGGCTTGGAGACATAGAAGGATCGTGAACTGACCTCAGAAGAGAGGGACTCTACAGATAAGGAAAGCAGTGTGAAAGGAAATCCCGAAGTACAATGATGAAGCAGTGTAACTCACAGAGCTATTTCCCCAAAAGCACCGAAGGTACAGGTGGGGAACAGCTGTAACAAACGTAAGAGAAGGGACATATGGAAGGATGTGAAAACCAGGCATAAAAACTGCAACTTCCCAAACTGAAATTAATTCAGAGTCATAGTCATCGGATCAGCTGAAACATTTAAACGGACTTTTCGGTAAGTCTTTTCTGGGGTGATTTCAGGTACGCACATCTACCTGGCAGGATGAGGAGAAACTTCTCACTCTTTTCAAGAGAGAACACTTAGCAGACATCCGATGGTGAGGGGCATGACAGAGACGGCCAGCAAAATGGCCACCAAAATTGGCTAGGACAGGTAACAAAGGTGCTATAATTTCAGTTACACAAGCTGTAATTCCAGTGACCTATTCTCAGATTCAACGCCCAAATAGAGTAAATCTGTACCCACTTGTTAAATTTAATGTGTCACCTGACCAAATCGAGTTGGAGGGAAGGTGTAGCGCGTATTTCTCTGGTTGACCACAGAATAATGTTCTGGATCCAGATGAATTCTCTTTGCACAGTATTTATTATTCTAATAAACCAAATGGAATGTTTAGAGATGACCGGAGCAATCTGATTGGCAAACTTACAGGGCATTCATTCTTCCAAGGTGACTGGTGCATGAAAAGTGAAACCATAGCACTCGTGTAAACAATCCATCTGCCTCATTTCCCTCCCCCAGGCACCTCTAATTTTCAGCTTATGTTAGCTGTAAGACGAGCTAATGTTTTTAGTGCAGAAAAATGGCATTATCCCAGACAGGACTTACTTAAAGAAAGAGAGGAAAAATGCTAAAGCCATACAGATGGTATCAGTAGGTACCCATGACCACTGACTAAGATGAATCACTATTACATTTCAGTAGATAGGTGAGACCATGAATCTCAGAAACTAAACACTAACTTATTTCAGGCATCAAAAGTTCCACTTTGAGCAAGAAAATTGTGTGATAACTTTTGCCCATAAATATGTATAGTCTTGAACTGATCCCAAAGAAATGACTGCAAATCAATAACACAGTCTGATTATCTCATTCTTTCAAAACAGCTCCCTCCCTGTGGGTACTCTGAAAATTAAGAGCAAATGATTGTCTTATGAGGCAAACAATTTATGAAAAGGAGTCGGGTGAGTCAGATATGAAAACAGGACTTGGAATTATGGGGCCAGAACCAAGATGCACAGGCTCTTTCCTGGGACCAGACAAACAAACCAGATAGATGCCCTTCAAGGTGAATTCTTAATTATCTCCAGGTAGTTACCTTACACTTATCTGTGGCAAATCTTACTTCTTCTTGATGTTATTAATACTTTCTTTCAACTCTTTTTTCCCCACTGCCTTTGAATTCATTCTCAGATCCAAAAGAGGAAACATTTTTCAAAAATAGCTGGAACGCAAAACTCTTTAAGATATTCACATTTTTAGAAAGGAGAGGAAAAGGAAGAAAAAAAAAGGAGGAGGAACCAAATGGAGGAGGAAGAGAAAGAAACAAAAATGAGAGAGAATGAGGTAGCAATGAGAAGTACTAGGTGAAAAGGGGGAGGGAGGAGAAGAGAAGAATTAGTTCTATCTAGGATAAACAGAATATTTCCAGACATGAAAGAATCAAGGCAACAGAGAAGTATATGCTGGACTATTTTTCCAGCTCCTCCCAAATCACCGCCTGGTTACTCAGTACCTAATGAGTATTCATAAAGCCCAGTGGTACATTCACCTGCATTCAACAGACAAGAGCTCTTCACAATATTCAAGCCACGATCCCTTTGTTGGTTTGAGGAAAGCTATGGAACCCTTCTCAGAAAAAATATTTCCAAGTACATAAAATAAAATACACAGGATCACAAAGGAAACCAATTTTATAGAAACCCAGTTTTCAGACATAACTTTTGAATATGTGAAATATTAATAAATACGCCTCTTAATTGATTAAATAGCAAAATCTAGTGGTGGGTCTAATGTAATCACTATAATGTCAAAGTAGTGGTAAGTATAAAGAATATTTCAAGATATCTGGAACAACTGAAATAATGCTAAGTATCTATAATTTAAAATCACAGGTGCTGCTAGACTGTGGTTTGTTGCCTACCTTCAAAACGGAAGGAAATGTTAATTTCAATACAAGGTTAGTGAAAATGGAGTGTGATATTTTTTTCTTATCTGAGTTCATGAATATCCTGAATTCAAGGAGGGGACAGGTCCATCGAGCCTAAGATAAGAATCTCATATAAAGAGTCAAAACAACTTGAAGAGTTAGTCTCTTTTATTTTATGAAACTTTTGATCTAGCAGCAACATGATCCACAAAATGATGCAGACCAAAGTTGCTGAGGAAACCAACAACTCTGAAGAAATATAATTGGAGAAACAGCACGAAGTGGCACAAATTATACAGGCTTCTTGGAAAACTCAAGTCCTTTCCAAATTCTTGAAGTACTAACATACTGGGGATATCGACTAACTGAAAAAATTAAATACGAGCCCCAGCTTATACCACACACGGCAAGGTTAGATCTGGACAAACTAGACTTAAAATACAATTTCAACTATTCAAACACTAGGAGAATACATGGGTGTTTTTCTTCTTTTTAGTGACTGTTGAGGTAAAGCAGGATTTAGCATAGCACTTGAGTCTAAAAAAATATACTCTCTGAAACATATGGTGATATAATGAAGTAGGAAGAGTATGGGCTCCCGGGCCAGGCTGCCTGCACTTATGTCACTTGTTTCTATATAACCTTCTGTGCCTTAATTTTCTCAACAGGGAAACAGAGATAACGTTTCCTACTTCATTGGTTTGTTGTAAAGAGTAAATATATAAAAAGTGATCATATAAAACTGTTGACATGGTAGCTAAGTGCTAAAAAATGCTCCTATTACTAAGGCCCCTTTAAGCCTAAAAGAAATTACTAAAAAATACCGACATATTTGATAACACAAAAATTTAAGACCTTTATTTATCAATGGCTGCATAAATTTTAACGGTAAATGAAAAACTAAGAGAATAATTAAAATGAATATGAAAGACAAAAGATTAATGGCCTTACTACAAAGAGTTCTTACACATCAATATAAAAACACATATTAACATCCCAACAGAAAAATGGACAAAAGACATAAACAGACAAACCACAGATGACAAAATACAACACACAGAAAATCTGTCCAAAAAAGAAGATTTAAATGGTCAGAGAAAATACCTAAAGTAAATTAGTAAGTAGAAAAAAAAGGACCAAACCTACACATAGAAGCCTAACAATTTTATAAATATACAAATACAATGAGAAGAGTATGGAAGTAAATATACCAAGATGTTAAAGGTATTTCTGGATAGAGGATTACAAGTAAGTCATTTTTATTTTCTTTATATTTTCGGCCCCTGACCACATTTACAAGAAGAAACATTCCTTTCTAATAGAAAAAGAACGTAACACTGCAGCATTGCTTGAAAGACTGAAAAATTAGGAGCCATCTATACAAGTGGATATATGTATGCATATATTCAAATGACTTCATAAGCAGCTGTTAAAAAAGAAATACGTTTTTCTGCCATGTTTTTACATAAAAAAAGAAACAAGTTGTAAAACAGTTTAAGTACAACCCCATTAAAAATGCTGTGTATATTTCTCCATTATTTCCCAAAAGGTGTGTGTGTGCGCGCGCGCGCGCGTGTGTGTGTGTGTGTGTGTGTGTGTGTGTCTGTGAAGGAAGAAGAGGTGCTAAAGGCGAAGGAGGAGAACAGATGAGGTCTGGAGGGAGTGTACTGAATTTCCAGAATCTAAGATAGGGTCATATTTAAATGTACATTCAAAAATACATATCCAGGAGTTCCCGTCGCCGCTCAGCAGAAACGAACCTGACTAGGAACCATGAGGTTGTGGGTTTGATCCCTGGCCTCACTCAGTGGGTTAAGGATCTGGCGTTGCCGTGAGCTGTGGTGTAGGCTGCAGACACGGCTCGGATCCCGTATTGCTGTGGCTGTGGCTGTGGTTGGTGGCTACAGCTCCGATTCGACCCTTAGCCTGGGAACCTCCACATGCCGCAGGTGCGGCCCTAAAATGACAAAAGACAAAAAAAAAAAAAATATATACATATCCAAGTTAGATTCACATTATTTTACATGGCTCCTATTTCTTCATCCTCCATTCACATAATTTCTCAAGACTTGCACTGAGTTCCTATACAATTTCCCAGGAAAATTAGGACCTTATTCATGCTCTGAAGCTCAAAATTTCCACAGCTAAAACATAATAAATGATTTTTTTTTTTACATTGTATTTTGCAGTTATCAGGTGTTAGCTGTTTGGGCATAGTTACCCTCAATTCCTTTGGGTGGTAGGATTAAAAAAAATTTGAGCTCTCTTTTGTAGAATCTGCAAAAGACCTTTTAGAAATAAGTGACTCAAAGAAAGGAAGGTTAGTGGCTATGAAAGACACTCCTTTCTTTTTTCTTTTTCTTTTTTGCTTTTTAGGGCTGCACCCGAGGCATATGGAGGTTCCCAGACTATGGGTCGAAGCTGCAACTACCAGCCTATGCTACAGCCACAGCAACACAAGATCTAAGCCACATCTGCAACCTACACCACAGCTCACAGCAACGCCAGATCCTTAACCCTCTGAGTGAGGCCAGAGATCGAACCCACAACATCATGGTTCCTAGTCGGATTTGTTTCTGCTGCACCATGACAGAAACCTCAAAAGACACTCCTTTTAAATTCTCAATAAAAACCAGTAGAATGGATAAGCGATGAGATCCTGCTGTATAGCACTGGGAACTATAGTCACTTACGATGGAGGATAATGTAAGAAAAAGAACATGTGTGTGTGTGTGTGTGTGTGTGTGTGTGTGTGTGTATAACTGGGTCACTTTGCTGTACAGTAGAAAACTGACAGAACACTGTAAACCAACTACAATGGGAAAAATAAAAATCATTAAAAAAACAAAACAAAACAGTTCCTTTCTGCACCTTTCAGGTCAGGAAGACTTCCACAAATAGCAGACAAGTCAATCTTTATGTGCATGACTGAGATAACATGGCTGAATGAGAACGGCATTTGGTCTCAATAGACACTAGCATTTTTCCTACAGAAAATGGAGAATTTGTACAGAAATGTATTAGCATCTCATCTTTTTTTTTTTTTGTCTTTTTGTCTTTTTGCCTTTTCTAGGGCTGCACTTGCTGCACGTGGAGGTTCCCAAGCTAGGGGTCTAACAGGAGCTGTAGCTGCCAGACTACACCACAGCCACAGCAACGCGGGATCCAAGCCACGTCTGCAATGTACACCACAGCTCACGGCAACGCCGGATCCTTAACCCATTGAGCAAGGCCAGGGATCGAACCCACAACCTCATGGTTCCTAGTCGGATTCATCAACCACTGAGCCACAACGGGAACTCCAGCCTCTCATCTTCAAACAACATTTCTTTATCATCAAAAATGGTATTTTACACTTTTATAAGAGATGAGCTGGAAAATTACAGAACCGATGTCTGAAAAAAAGTCAGTAGAGCAATGAGCAAAGGTGCTGGGTCCAGCAGACACTGAGGCAACTTACGTTATTAGCCTGTGTACCCGGAGGGACAGTATGATGCTTACAGGACACTTGAGAGACTAGATAGAGCCCATCAGGGGAAAGTCTCTTCTTAAAATGATTTCCTTTATTTTGTTTTCCTAAAGAGTAGAGTCAAATGACAGCTCCTCCACATTCCTCCAAAAGCTTGAAGGGGTTTTAAGCTATTTACCAGCATTTAAAAGAGAAAAAGCCAGGCTCCTCTCCCCTTGTAGCTACACTCCCTCTGGAAAAAAAAAAACAACACATGCTTGGTTGGCTCTTTCACCTTATGCTTTTAAGAAGGAATTTTAATGGGATAGAGCTCCTTGAGGTGCACAAACTTAGGAGGGAGGAGCACAATAGTAAATTATACCTCTCGAAGATTCTGAGCCCACTAGCCACTGCCGGGGATGTTAGGTCCATAAACAAAATCTGTCTTTAAGAAAGAAAAAAATGTCCTTTTTGAAAAGTGCAACTGAGAGAAGATGAATTACTTCTTTTTCTCAGGGTCTGTCCTGCAAGAACCAAGGACTTGTCAATGATTCCTAACGGCAGGGCTGTGATGACCAGTCAAAGACAAACTTGTTTTGTCCAGCGGTTCTCTTTTCACCGGAAACATTTTCTTGTCAGTTAATATAAGTTATAGGCCGCACTGGAGAGCTCAATAAACTGAGACTCAAGAATATCAGTGGCCTTTTTACGCCGAAAACCAAGGCAAACTGACGTCTTCAGCTTGTATCCATGAGAGTGGAGGTGCCGGAACATCTGGTCACCCTTTCTAGAGCCCTGACTCTGCCCTGGGGCTGAGTCCCCAGCTCACCTCTGCTGTTCTGTCCGGCCAATATTCTCTCCCTTTCTGTGAATGTCCCCTACTCTTCATCTCTGCTCTCCGATTTTCTCACTGTTGGAACCCAGCCCTCAGGTCTCTGGTTTATGAGATGTCATTGAAATGTAAGTATAGGCCCTCAGTGAATGCTGGTCATGCTAAGCTTATGAGCGGCCATGGGCAACGCCCAAAGGGCCAGGAATCTGGGAGCAATTTTGGCCTCTCTTGGGTAAGGTTTGTCTCCCTATGGATAAAAAATAATAAAACCATGACTATTGTGTTTTTCCCTTTTGGAAATACAAGTCCAGAGAATTCTATACATTTTTTTAAAAATCCAATTAAGGGAATTGACTAAAGTTTAGTTATTTCTTAAAAAAAATGCTATAGCTCTCTACCTTGAGCATTATAAGGTGAAATTAAGTTTCTTGTCTCAGAAACAAACATGGAAACAAGGCGTGACTCATTTTTATCATTGTTCTGTTCCAGAAACTTAAAACGCACAGCCTGCTCAGTGAGGATCCACATACACACGCACAGACACATGTGCTGCAGTCCTGAAGGCAGAAGATATCAATTAATTGTAGGGTGTGAAAATAAAGACAGGACAAATGGTGGCGGGGTGGGGGCGAGGAATGACAAAAACAACACAACCATCTATTTTAAATAATTCAGAATGGGTGCTCAATGCAAAAGTGGGAGCAAAACCAGGCTACAGTTCTGAGACTGCATCTAGGGTTATTTTGAGCAACACATTTATTCACTAAAGCACCAAAGCAGCTATTAGAGGAAACAATAAAGAGGTCCCTTCCCCCTGGAAATTTGAGTCTTGCTTTGGAATTTTTATGACATTTCATTCTTAACAAACAAGGTCTCCCAACCCTCCGGTAGCTTCAAAGCGTCCCTACGGTGGTGGCCTGTGATTGATATCTTCGGCCTGATTTATAGGTGTCATTTCAGGTATTTTCAAAAGTCAAAGAGTCTATGCTTTATGAAAGAATGGCAGCCCTGGCAGGCAGAGAAATAAACAAAATCCCCACATCCCTATCCTAACGGCCTACCCTGGTTACTGTGACTCACCTGGTCACTTCAACATGACACCTTCATGTCACCAGTGCCCGCTCTGAAAAATTGGGATATTACAAGCACCCTCAGCTGCAAACTGAAAAACTACCCTGAGATCCCAGTTGGAAAGACGAGAAGGGTGTGGTGAAGGTTCATCGGTAAACGACAGCCCAGGTGTTCTTTGTTTTGTGCAACTAGTGGGCTCCTAAAAAGACAAGGAATAAATCTTTTTTTTTTCCTTTTTGTAAATAAAATCTTTTACAGTTCACATCAGGAGCTTGCTATGTAATGAAAGTCAACTGCACTTCCAGTTGTAAAGAATGCTTTTGTAATTAAAATGAAACCTTTCTGGAGTTCCCGTTGTGGCTCAGTGGTTAACGAATCCGACTAGGAACCATGAGGTTGCAGGTTCGATCCCTGGCCTTGCTCAATGGGTTAAGGATCCGGCGTTGCCGTGAGCTGTGGTGAAGTTTGCAGATGCGGCTCGGATCCCACGTTGCTGTGGCTGTGGCGAAGGCCGGCAGCTACAGCTCCTGTTAGACCCCCTAGCCTGGGAACCTCCATATGCCACGGGTGCGGCCCTAGATAAGGCAAAACGACAAAAGGACAAAAAAAAAGAAAGAAAGCTTTCTGTTTGATCAAATTTACCCGTTCAGATTTGGTTTTAGGGGAGTTCTTTAAGAGAGAGTACACTTGCAGTATTATCACTAGACTTAGGCATTGTTTTGTTTTAATACTATTCTTTCCTTTTCCAGCAAAAATCCAAAGAAATGTTTCTATCCCCCAAACTCATCTTGTTCACAGGGTGAAAGGACAAAACCAGCTGCCACAGCTTCCTTTAGCTCAGTGCATCCTGCAGCATGTCGGACGTCCAGGTAACAGAGACTTGGGGAGCGCTGAGACACTGGCAAACCCTTAGGGAAGAAATGGAAGGTAATGTCTGGGAGACCACGCAGCAGTATTTCTAAACCAGCTGAAGAGCTGGACCACGATCAGGCTGCTCTTTAAAAGCAAAAACCCTTCTGTATACCTGAGTTAGCAGGGGTAGCATCTTCCAGCTGGCCCAGCTTGGCCACTGCTGCCCCTCTGCCATAGCAGCTGACACCACTCAGGACCAGGGCTCCAGTGCCTTTTCCCCAGACCCTCTGTCACCTGTTGGCACATGAGGGCAAGACTGTCAGCACCACTGGGTGCGTCCATCCAGATCTGCCATTTCAAAGCAGCTGCCTGAGGACCTTGTCTACATGGATGCAATGGGGCAGAAAAATGAAAATGCTGGGAGCTGGAAAAAAAGAGAGAAGGAAACCTTAAAGACAGTATCTTGGAAGCATATGTTTTAAAATCATTGCAGCCAGCTTCCTGTCAAGAAAATATTGGCTAGGTTGGTTGGTCCAATCTCATGGAGCCACAGATGGTTCATGCCTCACTGTTCAGGTCCCTGCTCTCAGAACAGCAAGAACAAAGGCTGTGGTGCTTTGTGGTGTAGTTATTCTGCCACCTAGTGTCATACGTGAAAACATCTTTTAAAATAGATGCTGCCTGAAAAGAGCAAAAAGAGCCTCAGGAACATTGCTAAATTGCATTTTTTTTTTCCTTTCTAAAAAAGAGCATCCTTCATTGATGCTGCAACCCTGTCGAAGGATCACCAACGATCACATTCACCCTTTTCTCATTTCAGCGGACAGCCAGAGGGGATCAGGATGTGAAGGAGAAATGAGGATAACCTCAAAAACCCATTTTAATGATTTTTAAAAGGCCTAGTCCCTCCATGTAATGTAAATACCACGAACAGAATATTACAAACCAGGAAGTGAAACCACCTGGAGCTGAGAAGGGAAAGTAGAGCCACTGCAGTGTCTGCCCTAGAGAAGAGAGGAGACAGTAAACAGAGAAAGCGGGGATCGCGCCATCAGGCAGCTTCACCTGGGTAATCCGTGCATCAGGAGATAATGAGATGAGCTGGGCTCTTGGAGTGAAAGCCTGGGTTTGAGTCCCAATTCAGCACCAGGCTGTGCTGGGTGCGTCACTCAGGATCACTGAGCTTTGGTTTTGTTTTCTGGCAAACAGCAGTCCTTACGTCTGTTCTTCCCACTTTTGCAAAACTGTGCTGAGGATCAGTTTGATAACCTATGCGAAGGCACTGTGTCAACTATTAAGCACCATGGAGACCGCGTCCCCACTCTGTTATCCCCTCCTTCGGTTTATGGTCTCACTTACGTGTATGTGGCCCTCCCTGAAAAGGGTTTGTGGGACTGACTTGCCCTACAGTGCTTGTGCTTATTCTCAAATAAGTGCTTTTATGGTTAAGAGTAGTATTAAATATGAAAATGTTCAAATATTTCATGCAGCGTAGGAAAAGCTCTCCCCCACGAGACTCACGAAGAATTTGCATTATGGTTGAAAATCAAGTTATTCCAAATGTATCCCCTTAAAATTACACTCCCTTGAGAATGACAGGGTTATCTTGACTAGCTGTTTCTCAGCTAAAACTGATGCATTCATCCAGGTTCTTAAAGTTAGAGAGAATCTGAACTGAACTCTCCTTCTTGTGGGCAGAGCTTTCGTTGTGCTAATAAACCAGGAAACTTAAAAGAGTTTTTCATTTCTGTTCCCGTCCTAACTAAGCTGTGTAAACTTCAGGCAAAGTGCTTAAGGTTCTCAATTTCAGTTTCCAAAGGTGCAAAAACTAAACCACTCCTTCTAGCTCAATAATGAAAAGCTGATCTTCCGCTTTTGATAGCAAAACTCCAAGAAAATTCAAAGCGCAGGGGAGACCAGCTACCATGGGATCTTCAGAAAAGTCCTCAAAGGCTTACAGGTTTTTCAGTCTCCGGATACAAAGCACAGCCTCGGAAGAGCCTGTGGAATGGGTGTGTTTGTGCCCTCTATCAGGAGCTCTTACAGCTGCTCAGAAAACCACTGCGGGCCAAAACAAACAGGCTGCAAGAATATGCTTACCCAGCCACCTACCTGGGCTTTCAAAGTTCCAAAGAAAAGACTTCGCTTCCATTTAGCTCTGAAAACACCCTTTGCTCTTTTTAGTAATATTTTTAACAAGGCCAAGAAAAGAATTCTGTTTATCCAGATTTCCTCTCTCCTCACCAATGTCCACATTACCAGAGAGGACAGTGAAAACAGCCTGGAGTTTTCATGATGTGAATGTCAGACCAGAGGCACAGGGCAGAGGGCTCAGACCTGGTGTGAGACCGCCAATAAAGGATGTAACACACGCCCAGAAAAACCCGGCCATTGATTTCTCTTTGCAAATATCACAACCACCCTGGCTCTTCTTTCTCATATGGCAGCACCTTATTTTAAATGTCCCAGATTCCCTCCCGCTTAGGTGGATGTCTAGTGTTGTAAAAACGCTCAGCGTTGCTCGGTGCCCCCGGCTGCTATGTTTATATACATCCTGGCACATCTGGGCCAGGAAGATTTAGTCCTCTCCCTTCCCCCACCTACTGGAACTTCTACCCCCTGTATCAAAAGGATTTTTTCAGACCTTTCCAATAATCTGCAGGAGGCCACAGAGACAGATCGAATCAGGCTTCTCATCAATCTTTCTCTGCTGGCCAAACAAGAGCCAGGAGGCTAAACAGAAAGGGGCTGGATTCTTTTCGCTCCCTCAAGACACACTTTTGTCCAGAGTTACGAACCACTGTGTGTTCCTGGGAGCTAACATGCTCCTGGGGAAAGTTCAGGGATTTCACATCTGCCCCAAACCAAATACACGTGAAATTTTAAGTCTGAATTCCAGAGAGGCTTTGAAAAGGAGGGGCCTAGGCTGGCTTTTGTTGGCTTATCACAACCCTGAAGGCTTGTTGTAGCTCATTCACTTTGGCAGTTTTCCAGAACAGCTGACAAACCGAAATAAGCACACGGTTGTCCCCTCTCCTTAACACCCAGACCACCCCCCACCCCACCCCACCTCCCACACTCTGTGACGAAATACCACTCCTCACAGACATGGCCGCAGGAGAAAAGACACATTCCTCCAGGTAGCACGTAGGTGAACATCTCTGCCCCACTGCACAGAGTGTGATCGATCTTGCACGTGACTGGTTTGAGATGTCAACTATAAATCATCATTGGTCTAAATCAGACTGTGGGATGAAAGCCCTATGTAATAGGTGAGAGCTGGAATTTACCATCTGGGGATATGTGTTCAAGGTCAAAAATCTCCCGGGAGTGATGCCTGGGTCCACTTCCAAGCTCCCTCTGTGTCTCTGGCCTTTTTGCTAAGCAACAGGAAGAGATATGTGGGGTAACTTCTGCTGTACAATTGAGTCTCATATCTGAGGCGCACCCCTCTGTGCTTGGGAACACTTGTCGGAGAGCTGATTTGGGACAGGATGTAAGAGGCATCGCACACCAGTAAAACACACTAACGCTATAAAATCTGAACTATGGGCTCCAAGTAGGAACCTAGGTCCCCCATGTAAGGCCCTCTGCCATGTATTATTATTAATACAGCAAGTAACTGAGCAGCCAGAGCTGGACGCCTGCCTGACTTAGAACTTAGCGGCAGCTCCCATTCCCCAAACGGTTGAAGGGAGAGAGATCACCGGTTTGTAAACCTTTTCAGTAAGAAACACTTTCTTGGAAGCATTAAATTTTTAGCCGCCCCGTTTTGCCGGACCCCACCCTGGCTGGGGCTCCTCTAGATCACAATACAAGTGGGATTAGACCCTTTCAACCAAGACAGGGCCCGACTGGCCGAGAGGGGATGGAGGAGAAAGTGAGGACAGAGGTCATGGTTCTGCCGAGGTGTTTTCACCTTGGTGTCAGTCGACACATCTCAGCTCTTTTGTGTCAGGGCATCCTTTTACACCCCCCTTGATGACAATTGCGAGCCTTTCATACTACTGTCATTCATGTACCCAAATGTTAGAAGATTATTTTCTTTATGAAGTATGCCGATTAATTGCCAAGGCAACACCTGCGCATCCCCTTTTTTGCTATGGGAAGCATTCTAGGAAATCCATGTACAAGACTGCCTGGAGATCACCCACCCAGTGGCTTGGAATGCAGTGTGACCAAAGGCATTTCCAGAGAGCTCGGGGGACACAATGGCCATGCATGGGTGGATTTGCTGGATGGATTAGACAAACCAACCGCAACCTTTCCATCTTTTGTTTCGATCCCTTCCAGTAGATTGGCCTTGTTACCAATACTGATGCCAAGACTAGCAATTGCTTGCAACAAAGAGTTGTTGTTAACCCCTACCCCCTGCTTCATTCACCCTAATTATTCTCTAACAATACAATGCCTTCAAAAAGCCTCCAACTGTCCAGCAGACACTATGGGCCAAGAGGAATCACTGCACACAAGCAGCCTATCAATAGAAGACAATACTGAAGCAGCTTCTGTCTGGGTATTTTGCCCCATCTTCTCTGAGACAATGGGAAAGAGCTCAGGGAATAAAAAGGAAGTTTTGCCCTGCAGATCTTTTGTTTGTCTGCCAGTGCTGGGTCTGTTCCAAGTTCTTGGGCGTAGCCTTTACCACTCCCAAATACAGGAAAAAGCCTCCATTTCCTAGGAAATGCAGCTTCTATCTTTTTGATAAATTCTTATTGAAGCCAAATCAGGACTTCAATGAGGATTCTGGTTCAGATATTTTTTTTTCCTTCTGAGGTCAAATGCATCTCATGTAGAGAGAGATATGGGCCACTAGGCTAACTCATAATAACATTATAACAACACAAATAGTTCTTCTCATAACATTTTAGATGGCAGCATAGAGCCCACCAACATATCAACGTTTTGAGCTTTTTTTGTTTTGTTTTGTTTTTGTTTTTGAAACAGATAACATGGGTGGACAGGGTAACTGAATAGCAAAGTAATAGACTAGGAACAAGCCATAGTGAAAGGAAACCTATTTAAGAAACTGAAATTGATATAAGAATCCTGGAAGTTTCCAAACAGGGAAAAAATTAAGTCAGCAGAAAATTAAATGAGAGGAAGCCTCTGTTGATTGCAGCTCAACATATAATTAGATTGGGATGCACCCATGGTGATGAAATGCCAGCAGAAATAAAAGGTCATTTGTTTCCAATAGCCAATGCTGTCAGTCCCATGTTTAAGGAGAACAGACCAACATAGTAAGCCAGAATCTCAAAGATATCCCAGAATAAAGGGGGTTCATTATCGTCTATCTGAGTCATCAAGTAGTGTGTGTCCATATGTAAATGGAACATGGAACCTGGAATGTGTATAGTGTGTCAATTACTGTACAGCAATTGAAGCAATAAAAACCAAGGCTCCAAAAACCGTGCTCACTTCAGAACTATAAATAAGTGGACAAAGGGAAACTAAATTCCCCAAGGATTAAAAGGGCCAGATCAAAAAAATCAGCAAGCTCTAGACTTCAGAAAAGAGAAAGTAACACCGACTGTGACCATTTAATAGTGATGTTGCTCAATACTTCTCACACGCTGGGTGACCTAACCAAAAGATAAGCTCTTAAGAGTATGAAATATGACATGATCTGAGGAAGCTGCTTTTTGCCTTAAGGTTTGCATAACATAAAGAAATTTAAAATTGGAAAAAATCTGAACAATGCTTTACAGAAAAAAGAAAAGAAACTTTAGTTTACCAGAACTTGGAAAAGTTAAAAAACGTGATCATCTTGAAGATATGTCACTAACTAGAAAACAGCCATGGTAACTTCAGGCAAGTTTTTGGTCCAATTCCAAAAATTATAATACTGTCTTTCTAAAGAAAGAAAGGGAGAGGGAGAGAGAGAAAGAAAGAAGTCATGAATATCATATGTGACTCAGAGCAATGAATGATTTGAAGGCAAAAGTAATGATTTGCTTTAAAATTTCTCGTATGGGGAGTTCACGTCATAGCTCAGGGGTTAACGAACACGACTAGTATCCATGAGGATGCAGGTTCGATCCCTGGCCTCGCTCAGTGGGTTAAGGATCCAGCGTTGCCGTGAGCTGTGGTGTAGGTCCCAGATGCGGCTTGGGCCCCGTGTTGCTGTGGCTGTGGCGTAGGCCGGCAGCTGTAGCTCCGATTGGACCCCTAGCCTGGGACCCTCCATATGCCGAGGGTGTGGCCCTGGAAAGAAAAAAATACAAAATAAAATTTCTGGTATAACACTACTATAGATAAAATAGGTAACAAGGACCTACTGCTAGCACAGGGGAATCTACTTAATATTCTGTAATAACCTATATGTGAAAAAAGAATGGATATATGTGTATGTATAATTGATTTACTTTGCTATACACTTGAAGCTAACACAACACTGTAAGTCAACTACACTCCAATAAAATGTATAAAAAATAAAATAAAATGGCTGGTATAAATCACTCCAGCTTTGAAATGTAAATGAATTCTGAAGACCACATCTTAATAAGTGATGATAATACATAAGGTACACACTACAGTATAATCAGTAGTTGGTAGATACTAAAAGTCACTGTCCAAAGACCTCTTTAAGGAAGGACTCACTGTCCAGTCATGGGGAGTATGGTCAGCAAACAGTGTCCAATATCCGCTCCTTCAGGTTCAGCCTCAGCTTTAGAGGGCCTCCTGGCCTGAGGTCACGCCCTCCTAAGAGCAGATCACACCCCTTAACTAAGAGACACGGTGGGGGAAGGAGGGAGTATAAAGGCCACAGCAAGGTCTAGAGTAAACCTGACTTTTAATTATAATGCTAGTTTATTATTAGTCTAGAGGTGGGATTTTTTTTTTTAATTTTTATTCACTCTAAAACTTGCCGTAGGGTTGGCTGAAGCTCTGTTGGATCTGTATCACAGAGCAGTTCCTCCCTCTACTCAGTCCTGCCCCTTCCCTTCCTTTTACAAGTGCTGATTCCCTACAGCATCTTGCACTCCAAAGTCTATGGCAGTGTCTGCTGTGGCAGAACCCAACCTGAGATAGCTGCTCAAAAATTCATCCATTCATTCCACATACAACACATATTTACGAAGTACCTGCTATTTGCATGTCCTGTTCTAGACTCCCGGGATTCAGAGGGAAATAAATCCCTATTCTTGCTGGGCTTCAATTCTTCAGTTCATAAATACATGAACAAGTGAACAGTGAACAGTTCTGAACAAGTGTGATCAGTTCAGACAGTGATAAATATCCAGAAGAGAACAAAACAGGGTAATTGGGGTAAGAGTGCATGGCGGCGGTGGGAAAGAAGACTGCTACATTATCTGGGGCGTTGAAGGAAGTGTCTCCAGAAGAAGACTTTCTAGCCAAGGCTTGAACGATGAGACATACCAGTGAAGGTCAGGGTGAGAGCATTCCAGGCAGGTGTTTGGACTGCTGCAGGTGCAAGGGTCCTGAGGCAGAAACAGGTCTAGCACGCTGAAGCGACAGCAGGAACGGCAGTGCGGTAGAAGCTCGGTGTTATAAGATAAAGTCAGGGAAGAAGACATGCACAGTCTTCATTACTGGACACTTCCTAACTCAAAAGATGGAACTCTGTCTTATTTATCTGGTTAAGAGCACAGGTTTGGGGGCACACAACCTGGGTTCAAATCCTGGCTCTACTCCTGACTAGCTGGGTGACCTTGAGCAAGTTACTAACCTTTCTGACCTATGGCTTACATAATAATACACTGAAAATATCTTTCTCATTAAGGTTATCATGAGTATTAAGTGAGATAATCTGAAAAGTACTTACATAGCATGGTACCTAGCACCTAGGATGACCTCCGTAAATTGTAAACTGTAGCTGTAATTATTAGTTTTTACCCCAGCAATTAGCACGGTTTCTAACATTCAGCAGATACTCAGAAAGTATATATTAATGAAGTAAAGCCAAATCCTGATTGCATATATACTCTGCTTTCCTCTTCCTCTGAAGAGTAGAGGAAACTATCAAATTCGAACTGATGGGACAAAATCGTGACAAAAGGAGCTTTATCTGTACAACAAATATTTATTAAGTCCTAACATAAGAAGAACTGAACTTCCTACCTCCATGGGGCTAACGACCTAGAAGGGGAACAAAAGTGCTAGTGTCTTCATTTTCCGGGCTGCACGAAACAAGTGCCATCCAAGCATAGACTTATCCAGGGTTCAAAGTTTGAAGGCGACACCCAATTGCTCCCTACTTAGGGTGGCTATGGAGGGTATCTTGAAGTGTGATGGATTTCTGATAAGCAAAGATGGGAAAAGGAACTTATCCTAGGCAAACGGGATGAACTAAGCCAAGTGTAACATGAAGAAAGCAAACACATCTTTAGGGAAGGACGCCTAGTACAGACTGGCTGGGGGATGGGAGCTTATACTGGGGACTAGTGAGAGATGGGTCTGTAAAGGGCAGTGTGGACCAGTCTGGAAGGTCCTCAGATGGCAAGGCATGGTAGAAGGGAAGCAAAGAAGCTTCAGAGGCAAGGTATGGCCAGGCTGAGACAAACTGATCTGTCAGCTGTGTACAGGGTCGAACCCAAGCAGGGGGAGCCTGGAAACAGGGCAGACACCACCAGTCACTTAATCCTGATAATAACCCAATGAGTGTCGTCAGACAGGGAGACTGAGGCAGTGTGTTCCCAAAGTCGCACAGCTCAGAAATTTTGGGAGTGGGGTAAAAATTCAGTCAGTCTGATTCCAGAATTCACGAAGAGAGAGAACTAAGTAGGGGAGACTCATGCAACAGCCTTTTGAATGGCAGCGGAAAAAACAAAAACATTTGGGCTGGCATGCCTGGGGTAGGGCGGGAGAAGGGCAGGCAGAAATTATAAGTTTTTTAAAGATAAAATCTCAGAACAAAAAGAGTTTAAATTTAAGTGGAACTTATATGATTTAGCCAAAATGATGAAACCAAATATTTTATTATGACATCATGACTGACAACTTAAAAAAGAGCATAAACATGTTTTTCTCACAAGGAAGAAAGAAAAGACTTTTTTTTAAAAAAGAAAAGAGAAAAAGAAGGCTGTTTAATGCTAAGTTCGATCCTGAATAGCAGCTTACACTGAAGAATGTACAATTTGGGTTTGTTAATGTACCAGAGCCACATTTTAAAAGAAAAGATGTCATAGAATAGGTCCTGGTGGGTATCCGGAGCTAAAGCCATAATAATATACAAAGAGCCGCTGGTCAACACAACAAATGACAAACATGCAAAGACAGCAAGCTCAGCAGAATTGCTTTTCTCAGCAGACATGCATATATGAACTGGGCTTTACTTTAGTTTAATGAGACCATATATACAAAGTGACTGGCACGGTGCCTGAGGCCCAGCAAATGCTAGTTCTTTTCCTTTTCCTGCTCAGTTTCCCATCCTAGCCGACAAAAAGGTAGGATAACCTTTCTTCCTCTAATAGCTTAAGTTGGAGAAACATAAAATAGTTCTAGAAATCCTCAGAAAGAAAAACATCCAGGCAAGTTTCTGTGGGTTCAAGTCGGGAGTTCCGGCATCACCTATGCGTGAGTTGAGATGGGGATGGGAACAGAGCCTGTTTCCCTGAGAAGAAAACGAAGTGGAGATGTGAACCAACACCAGGCTCCACGAAAACAAGAGGCCCTTTGTACTCTGGACACTTTATCTTTACTCAGCTAGTGACTCACCAGAAGGAACAAGCTCCCTGCTTTAGTTAGAGAAGAATCACCTCTTATCACCGTATTCCTTCCTAGCAATTGATGAGTAAAAGCACTTCTAGTGAAAGATTCGGTAAGTGAAAAGCACTGACTGTACCTACCCCGGAGGAAGAGGACGCTGGACACACCCATGAGCTTTAAGTCACCAAAGAAAGGCTTGTGGCGCCTACCATCATCTTTTTCTCTCCATTCTCCCTGACAGGACAGTCACCAGAAGTTCCTGTTTATTGTCTGTCCCTCCCCTAAAGTGCTTGTGTATGGAAGTGTGGAGTTGAGGCTCTTAAAGGCTTCCAGATCCTGGGGTGAAAGGTGCTGTTTTAAGTCATCCCACTCATTACAGATGGAATAGGCCTGGGCTGTGGCTCTAAAGATATACAGCCGGGTCTGTTCTGAGATGAAGGAAGCTAAAGATCCGAGGCAGTCTTTATTATTGTAGCTATAACACCCTGGGTAATAAGGGTGCCCTATAAAAACCACTGCTGCTGATAAAAAGGGGCTGGGAGCTCCTGGACAACTTCAGTGTCACACTTGGTGAAAAGGTCTCTTTGCTCTAGATGCCTATGTGGATGTTCTCATGGTCAGACTTTGGCCTTCCAGCTAGACCAAGTGAAGACATGGAATAGCTGTGGACCGGAACAACATGGCTAAAGGAGCTTTTTCACATCCAACCTAGGGTCTTTCACTTTTTTACTCGGATATCGCATTACATTTAGGGTGGCCACATTTTCTCAAATAAAAACTTTGTCAGTATATTTAAGGGAAAAATGGGAAGGGATATTTGAAATGAGATTGTTGAAACATCTGACAGTTATATCAGATAATGCTGGGCAGAGAGGCCTCATGAGGTTCTCATGATTGGTGGTGATACAAAGGGAGCTCCAGAGTCTTAGAACTGGGTCAGCACCACTGGGTGGGCTGATGGGATGGGATGGGTGGGTGGAAGTGAAAAAGAGAGAAAGAAGAAAGAAGGCAGTGAACAGAAGAAGAGAGTGATGAGTTGAAGAAAGAAACCATACCAAAGTCAGGCACCAGAGTCCTAGGACTCAGTGCAAAAATAAAAAAATAGAGGAGTGGGTGGGGAAAGGACGGTGGAGAAGTACAGCTTCTTAGGGAAAAGGGGAACCTGAGAGTCTGGAGTAGGACCACTGCTTCCTCCCTTGGAAAGTCAGTGTCTTTGTCTCTTAGGGCTGCTCTGATGAAGTCCGCCAACTGGGTGGCTTCTAACAGAAAGTTATTTCTCAGAGTTCTGGAGGCTGGGAAGTCCAAGATCAAGGTGCTAGTGTGATCGGGGTCTGGTGAGGACCCTCTTTTGAAATGCAGACTACCCTCTTCTCGTTGCAGCCTCACGTGGTAGAGAGGGCAAGCGCTCTCTCTGGAGTCTCCTTTATACAGGCACAAATCCCATCCATGCGAGCTCCACAGACCGTAAGGATTACGGGAAGCACTGCAATCCGTGATGTAGTCTGACTATGAGAACTGAGCCCAAGCTGAGAGTTCCAGTGATGAGGAAAGGTCAGCATGCTCCATCAGCAACATTTCCTTACAAAAATTAGTCCTCTTTTGTAAAAGGATTTAAAAAAAAAAAATCAAAACCACAATGAACTACCACCTCACAGCAACTGGGATGGCTACAAGATGGACAATAAAAAGGGCTGGTGAAGAGGTGGAGAAACTGAGGCCCTTATACATTGAATGTATAAGAATGGAATACAACCCAGTGCAGTTCCTCAAAAAGTTAAAATATAGAGTTAACATAAGACCCAACATTGCCACTCCTACGTGGACTTGCAAAAGCAATGAAAGCATATGCCCTTGCAAAAGCTTGTATACAAATGTTCATTAGCTCCATCATTTATAATTGCTAAGAAGTAGTAGCAACGCAAAGCCACAGAGACAGAAAGTAGATTAGTGACTGCCTGGGGCGGGGGAAAGGAACAGGCAGTGACTGCCGACGGGCATCACATTTCTTTGGGGGATGAAAAAGTTCTAAAATTTGATAGTGGCAATAGTTGCACAACCTTGAACAAGATAAAAAAATACTTACTTATATGCTTTAAATGAGTGAATTTCATGGCAAGTAAATTATATCTCAACAAAAATGGTAAAATATTTTCGAAATAGGATGCCGGTTTATAAGTTTTCTAAGTAATTTTGCTGGTAGAGCCTATGAAGAAAAGCCTTCAGAGGCAGAGGCATGAAACACAGGAGTGAGGCGCGTCAAGTCTAACAAGTGAAGGGAGCAGCGGGGACGTTCGCAGATGGAAGAGGCACACCCACTCTAAGGCAAGCAGCAGCCACGCAGGTCTAACCAACCATCAACCTGCAAGAATGCAGCCCAGTGCTGCCAGATGTTCTGATTTTCAAGAGAAGTCAGAAACCTGGAATTTTTTTTTTCTTTAATGATGCTATCTCTCCATTTGTTCATGGAGAGATAGCATCATTAAATTTGACACTGAATTCATATTTTCTTAAAGACATTATTGGGAGCTTTAAGCAAAATATCTCTGCAGGCCAGCAGAGCCCATGATTGCCTTCTTGTGACTTTCGATCGATCGACAACGTACACCTTCCTTTGTTGTTAGCAAACCTGACTACAGTCGAGGAGCCCATAAGCCTTTATGTATTAAGAAACCTCCACAACTTGGATCGTCCAACCAGTTGACAAATATTTAGCACAGACATCATCAGTGTGAGACACTAGAAGTTAGGGGCAGTGTGAAACAAGAGTGTATGTGCTGGTTGGTTTATCATATATATATATATATATATATACTTATCACAAACAGGAAGTCTGGCACTTATGAGGCAGGTGGCTTCAGGAGCCTGCATGAGCCAGTTATGCACTAAAACTAGGCTCCTAAGTCCTGGTACACTGCTCTTATCTTGTGATGCTTAAAACTGGCTCTGGACTACCTGAATTGGTTTATTTTTTCACTGCTTCAGTGAACAGCAGGAGGAAACAGGCTCTCGGTCTCTCAATGTGCTTATGAGCTTCAATTCAAGATGCAGCTCATTCTTCCAGAGTCAGAAGGGAATAGACACTTGAATCCAGGTGTTCTGTAGGCTGGAAGAGATTTAAATCCACTAGTTGGCTCAAAAGCAGAAATTTTTCCCCCAATAATTTTCTCCTGAAGCAATATCCCAGGACAGGGAGTGTTGGGGCAGAGACACCACTGCTCACATAATTGAAATAGCAGGTGAATAAAAGGGGGAGGGGTCAGCTGATTTGATGAAAGGTCATACAGGTGTCCTTGAAAATGGGTGCAAACTGGAGAAGCAACATGTGTGCCTTCTCAGAGACTTAAGGGACAGATTGATACAATTAGTCCAGGGCTGCATACAAATGACACTCCTTTTGTGTGGATGTCTGCAAGTCTCTCTAGGGCCAGCAGTTGTCTGGAATTCAGGTCAGCCAGGGAAAGCTGAGTGGGAACATGTGTTTCTGTGCCTCCAAGAACGACTCCCCAGCTCCTTCCCAAAGCAGCACATGCAGATAATGACCTAAAAGGGGTCAGTGTCCTACTAGCCTTTGGCTGAGGCTTCCAACCTCATTAAAAAAAAAAAAAAAAAAAATGTTAGTCACGTGTAGGAAAATAACAGAATCCAAAGTGTGTTCTGCCACAGAAACAACCAACATGGTTGCCAAACACGCGGGGAGAGATTCCTAAAACTCTACGTAGCATGAATAGATTCCTGATCTACAATCTAAACAGAATACACTCTCTACTGTCCTTGGCCCCCTTCCTCTTCTGCTTCATTTCTAAGCAGCTTCAAGTACTCACCTCTCGCTGGCACCTTAGTTTCAACTCAACATGTCACAAAGGAACCTCATCACTCCCCGAGGCTGGTTTTCCTCCTGATTTCTCATCGAAGACGTCATGATTTTTCTGAGTCCCTAATCTGGGGCATCATCTCAACACCAGCATCTGCATCCAAGCAGTCACTGCCTGCCCATTTGACGTCCAAGGTGCATCTCAAGTCTGTCCCTTACCTTGGCTCCTCCTCCTACCACTTCTAGACTGGGCAACAGCTTTCCAGCTGGTCCCTTTTTGTTACCCTTTTCTCCCACCCCGCACTACCCTCGGAATTCTCTTCCTGAGAACATAATCAAATGAGGTTACCCTTTCTTACAACCTCCAGAAGCCCCTCCAGTGCTCACAGGAGAAAGCCCTAGTATGCTGCACAAGGTCCCATCAGAATGTTATCCCAGCTTAACACACTGAGGCTCCTCTGTTGCCACCACTCCATTTTTAAAATGTCTTCTACCTTGGAGCTCCCGTTGTGGTGCAGTGGTTAACGAACCCGACTAGGAACCATAGGTTGCGGGTTCGATCCCTGGCCTTGCTCAGTGGGTTAAGGATCCAGCGTTGCCGTGAGCTGTGGTGTAGGTTGCAGACACAGCTCAGATCCTGCGTTGCTGTGGCTGTGGCGTAGGCCGGCGGCTACAGCTCCAGTTTGACCCCTAGCCTGGGAACCTCCACATGCCGTGGGTGTGGCCCTAAAAAATTACAAAAAAAAAAAGAAAAAAAAAGGTAAAATGTCTTCTACCTAAACATGC
Organism: Catagonus wagneri; assembly: GCA_004024745.2. Lineage (NCBI taxonomy): Eukaryota > Metazoa > Chordata > Mammalia > Artiodactyla > Tayassuidae > Catagonus > Catagonus wagneri. The sequence goes on along the minus strand of PVHT021183631.1, from coordinate 1,806,619 downwards.
TGTGCCCTTTCAGGCAAGCTGTCCCCGCCACTGGTGATGCTCCTCCCACTTCTGTCCAGCCGAAAAATTCCTATATATTCTTGAAGTTCCCACCCCAGTGTTTCCCTTGCAGAAATATGTCGCTTCCATGCTTTCCCAAGTATCTGCTCATACCAATCACAAAGCATTAACACAAGGTTGAACTTCGGGTCAGTGGCGATGTCTTCTTCACAACTGTAGCTCCAAAGACTAGACACTCAGGTGCTCGTAATTAGCAGCAAATGTCTGTGAACTGAATGACTAAACCAGCAGATTAACGCATCCCCAAAGCAAGAGAAGTGGACTTTCCAGGATAACTAAGTGCATCATGAATCTAAAACTAAACATTTCTTCTAGAATAAACCTCATGAGGAGGAACATCAGTCAGACAAGATAATGTAATCAATATAAGTGGTCTTGGCTTAGACAACCAGAACTGACCTTTCAGTCCTGTGAACACAGTCTCTTAGGGAAACCAGTATGGTGCCTGACAAATAATAAGCCTTGTATGAGTGCTTGCCGTTGTTACCAGAGGGTTATATTGTGACCTAGAGTCCATCTAAATAAATATAAAAATAAGCTGTCATAATGGAATTTTACTAAGAGGTCTACAATACTTAACCTTACATTAAAAGAAAATCAAAATACCCACTCATAGCCCCATCTCCTAACACAAATGAAAACCCTGTTTCAAACACATGAATGAGCCAATGGCCTACGGCCAGAGCCCACATACTGGCATCTGAAGACAGATACTTAAATGCTCTTGGCAATATCTTCTAGGTTTTCCTATAGGCCAACATCAAGCCAATTTATCTGACCTCTTTGATCTACACAGCCCCTCCAGTACCTAGAGCTATTTTCTAGAGGCCTGAATGAGTCAGAAGAAAATGATTAATCAACTTGGAAAGATTTGAAAGCTGGAAGACAGCCATTCTGTGAGTAAAACCTCGGAGCTGTGGGGCTGCAGCCATTGGAAAGTTAGGGGATTTCCATGGTTGAAAACATTTGGCCGGCTGGCTATGGTCCTCTGACCTTGCAATAAAGACAGAACAGGCCTAGCTGGGTGATTTACCTCTGACAATATCCTATGTCTGCTGCCTTTGGCTGTTCACTCTGACTTGACAAAACCAAAGTTATTCCCCCTGAGCCTTATGACTTTGGAACTGGCTCTGAAAATTCCCTCTACTTTTTCTTCCCAGCGGATATCGTTCTCAGCCCTTGGCTTCACTTTTATGTACAGAGAGGCTTATAATTAGAAGGGTATGAAAAGCATCTAGCACAGGACTAGACAAACACTAGGTGGATCTACTCTTTTTAGGCCATCTTGGCCTCCCAACACTCAGGATAGGACCATGTTGCCTTTCCTTTTTTTTTTTTTGACAGCTGGGAAGTTGGCAATACCGTTTAAAATCACTTTTCCTAAAGATTTGTATCACTTGCCACCGTTTCTCATTTCAGCGACTCAAATTCTTCCAGTCCTCTTATAGGGGACTTGATTTCTGCAGTTACATTTTTTCAAGATGCTACTCTAACACTGCCTGGCTTTTATTTCCTTAAAGTACTAAAGACACTGAGTCTGAGTGGTATAAACGCATGTTCCCTGTTTGTTGTTTAACTGCAATGTTTTACCGAGGCAAGGAAAGCGTCTTGAATTTCTGATGGCTTTGTCTCCAGCAGCCCGCCTCCACTTCCACTCTCCTGCCCTGCCACATTCTGTACACTGCCCTCTCTCTTCTTTCCTTCACTCAAACGTAGCAATCACTTGGATTTTATTTCCATTTATTGCCATCCCTTTCCTGGTTCTGCTTTCTGTTCTATCACTGCATCCATAATATGCTCTTTGTGTCCGCTATCGAAAATGTGTCAGCAGGATCAGAATGTACTAATGCCTGGCTGTTTACCAGTCTCTTGTCCTGGTTTCTCTCTTTAATATCATCTATTTTCCTTACATAACTTCTCAGGACCTTGTCCATTAACTTAAAAAAGAAAGAAATTGAGGCGAAGCTGTTTAATTCTCTTCCCTATCAGAAAATAAATAAATAAATGGAAATCCAAGTGCCCGTCCATTCAGCAAACTTAACTGCTTGAACGCTGTCATACATCTGAGATACACATACAGACATATATATGTAAACTTTCACTGACACAGTTCTCATCCCTTGATTCATGGTTCACAAGGCATGTATTGAGCAATGCTAGCTGCTGCTTTTCACCATGCTGGCATGGAGAGAGCCCTGGAGATTTTGCCTTTTGGCCCACAGATCAGTAAACACATTAGGGATTAACCGTGAAGCGATAAGAAGCTTGGGAGTAGGGCATTTGAACACTGATTTAGAGGAGGAGGAAAGAAAGGAATTTCAGGAAAAGGAATAGAAGTTATGAAATGGAAAAGCATTTTTAAAAGAATGTATGTGTGTGTGTATAACTGAATCGCTCTGCTGTACAGCAGAAATGAACACGACACTGTAAATCAACGATACTTCATTAAAAAAAAAAAAAAGAAGCTAGGAACTGTAAGACCAAATAGGGAAAAGAAAGGGAGAGAAGAAATAGAGTTAGAGCAAAGAAGATTTAGAAAGAAAACACAAGATTAGATGAAGGCAGGCAGAGTGGTTAAGGAAAGAAAGAAATCAGGCATAGAGCAACCAGAGCAGAAAAAGGTGGCCTGCAGCTGGCCATCCACTTGAAAAAGAATGCAGGAAGGAAAATACTTAGGAATAAGTAAATACAGATGAGAAAACATTCCAAGTCAATGTGTCATCCTCATTTTAAAATCCCCTTTGTTATTATAATCTACTTTCCACAATATGGCTTCTGGTTAGAAATCCCTCAGCCTACAGAAACAGAAATATCCGTCTTGCTGATCCTTTTGAAGTGAGTTACCCTCATCAAAGCCCTCAAAGACTCAAATCCAGTCGATTGACACAACTCAAAAGTGAGACAATAACTACCTGGAAGGTTCTTCTGACAGTTTAATTTTGGCCCTAATTTTGGCCTTCCAGATGTGATGAGAATGGTGACGGTGATTTTTGTCACAAAGAATTTTTAAAATTCATGTTGTTCCAGGCAACTACAATGGCCAAATGATGCCCCTTGCTAATTACTGATTTAAATTCTAAAAGTACATTGGAGGGAGTTCCCGTCGTGGCGCAGTGGTTAACGAATCCGACTAGGAACCATGAGGTTGCGGGTTCGATCCCTGCCCTTGCTCAGTGGGTTAACGATCCGGCATTGCCGTGAGCTGTGGTGTAGGTTGCAGACGCGGCTCGGATCCTGCGTTGCTGTGGCTGTGGCGAAGGCTGGCAGCTACTACTCCTGTTAGACCCCTAGCCTGGGAACCTCCACATGCCGCGGGTGCGGCCATAAACCCGCGGCCATAAAATGACAAAAGGCAAAAAAAAAATAAATAAATAAAAGTACATTGGAGACAAAAGGACAAGAAAATTACAGCCAAGCACTCCTAAGCTGGGGAAGTATCTGCACGGCAACTTCTAAGAAGCAGAAATCCCTGCATGGCCGTTCATTTCTTGGGCTGTAAGCCTGAATCTTTTCGTACCCTGTACAGGTCTACGGTGTTCTTCTGCTGTCTTTGAATCTCCCTTTCTTTCAGTAGAAATACCATGGTTGGGGGAACTCTCCTGACCTCTGTTGTAGGCGGTGCTGGTGGGACTCTCATTCCAGGTGCAGGTGATTCCCGGTAGGCAAACACGGGCTCGCAACCCGAGCCAGCCAATCAGATTCTCCCCTGGGAATCTGAGTAATTAGCTGAACGATAAAGATGTAAAAAATACCTGTAATGGATTCATCCCAGAAGTGGTACTATGAGGTATCTATTAGTTCCTGTTTCCTGTATTCCTAGAGCTGTCCTGCTCTGAAAATATATTCACACCAATTTTCCTTCAATTCTATGACCCACTCCAAATCCATTCAAAACTTGTTTTTTTTTTCCTTTAAGTTAGTGAGAGTTAGCTTCTGTTGCTTAACATCAAAAATTCTCAACTAATACAATCCACATTATATTGAATCAAAAAGTTATCTGCATAAGACTGTCCTACAATTTGATGCTTTGTGTAACCTCTCAGCTGGCTACAGGCCTGTTCTCTGTGTCCACCCAGCTAAAAGAACTGAACTTGTTTTGAAGAGCAGGGGCAGAATGTAGTGACTTGCTAGAAATGAGTTGAGTTTCTTTGGCCTAGTCAAAAAGCTGAAATTTTTATATGAGATGAAGCTGTAGCCTGGCCCATGATGGCACCAGAAGCTGGTCACAAACAATCATTCTATCAAATGTTAAGCTATCAATTCAGAGATGAAGCAATCTAGAAAGTTGCAGAGGATACAAAGATACGGATGTACAACACATCTGTTCCTGGCTCCCAGTTGAAGGCTTGTCTAACCAAAAAGGCCTAGCAAGCCCCACCCTGGACCTGGGACACCTGCCCTATTGGTTACCCTTCTGGAGACAGGGTGACTGACCAGCTGAAGAGGGAGCACTGTCCAGCATATGCCAGAGACCTTGTAAGAATGGAGCTGAGTCAAGGACTGGAGACTGGGGCCTAGTTACCCCCAACACCCTGAAGACTGCTCTATTCTGAAACTGTGAGCAGATTAACCCAGATTTTATTGCAGCTGTCTACTTCCTGGGGTCATTCTGCAATACAGAAGACCTTGAAAATGGCAATTCCTGCCAGAGTGGAGATGAGTAAGCCAGAGGCATCTTACATAATGTCATACTCTTACCTACTGAGAATCGTCCAGAAGTCTCAAGCATTATTTCATCATCTTGGTCCTTATCACATACTATTCTAAAATGCAATGCATTCCTCGTCTTATCTACACAGGACCCTCCAGGAAAGAATTTTATAAGAAACTCTAAATGCCAAGAATTCCAGGGATGGGCCAAGAATACAATTAGGCCAATAGTGACTAGGTTCTCTGACTCCTGGCCATTAAAACATGTTAACTTGACCAGCATGACAACTGTAAGTTAACACAAAAGATTTCACTATATACAACTTAACGTAAGAGAAAATAATTACTTCTCAGATTTCTATGGGCATTTACTTACAAGTGAACTTTCAATTTATGAACTTTCAAAAATATAAAGCTATGTCTCAGTCAACTCAGCTCATTAGCAAAAGATGTTATTAGCTGTTATGTGAAGAGTACATTTTGGGGCTTAGGAACAAGTAGATTTTTGGAACTTATCTGTTTGTAAGAATTTCTATAGTATTTTTAGAGAACATTAGATTTTTCTTTCCAAATCTGCTAGTTTCTGGGATTCCAGATGAGTTGCTGAAAAAGAAATCATACTTTATTCCCACATTCACAGTCTATAGAAAGCTAAAAGCTGAGACTCAGAAAGGATCTTAACAATCATTTAGATTAAATTCCATCATTTTGCAAAGGTCAAACTGGGTGTGTGGGCCAGTCAAGAAGTAGTAACTTGGAGTTCCCACTGTGGCTTAGTAGTAATGAACCCGACTAGCATCCATGAGGACATGGGTTCAATCCCTGGCCCCACTCAGTGGGTTGAGGATCCAGTGTTGCCATGAGCCGTGGTGTATGTCACAGATATGGCTCGGATTCTGTAGTGCTGTGGCTATGGTGTAGGCCAGGAGCTGCAGCTCCAACTCAATCCCTAGCTTGGGAATTCCATAAGCCGAGGTGCGGCCTAAAAAGACAAAAAAAAAAGGTAGTTACTTGACATAAGTCACACAACTGGTCAGCAGCTGGCCTAAACCTAGAACACAGATTATCTGACTCAAGTCCAGAGCTTGTTTTACTCTATGAAGCCCTTTAAGACAAAGCTACTAAATTCTCATTCATTTATTCCTCCCATTCAACAGATCTGATACACTATGAGCTGTTATGTGTAGGCATAAAATGATAAATAGAATTAAGTTCTTTTAAAAAAAAATCCAAAAAAGTTGCTTTCTAAAAGTGCCTCTTAGTATTTTAGAATATTTTCACACTGTGAAAAAGGCAAGAGAATTGAGACAAATGATGAAATAAGGTTGTACAATTCTGACAAGAAGAATGATGCAGCATCGATTCATCAGTATGTGAACTGTTTTGCCAGTAACAGGGAACATTTTCACTAAGCTAACAAGTAAGACCTAGAAACCATTATCACCTCTATTCCTGGCCCAGAGGTGAGACTGGTCTTACCTAAGATGTCAAAAAGGGAGCTACGGTGAAATGTATCAAACAAAGGGTTTGGGCTTGGGAGCTAAAGAGACATGGGTTTCAAAGTTCTGGCTCTGTCACCAATAATTTGTGACCTTTGTAAGTTACCCTCCCTTAGTCTCAATTTTTTCTTCTCTAAAATGGGGACACGGGGATAAAACCCCTTACTGGTTTTCATAAAAATTAGATATAATGTATGCGGACCATCATTTTGCTTAGGGCCGGCATAGAGTAGGCCCTAATATCTATGATTATTATCACTAATAATTAATAAGTAATGGCCTAATGATATGATCTGGAGAACACTTCTATAGGAATGAAACTAAACGTGTGAAGGGCCAGCAGACATATTTCAAAATCTTCACGGAGCATGCCTGCCATAGCTAAAGAAAGTTTTCTCCAAGTAAACATTAGAGCAGGGATTGAATTTAGGTTGGTTCAACTATAGAACCTGAATACATGACCACTCTGTACACTGTCTCCAAAAAGCAACACACTCCAGTAAGACTAACGCTCAGGAAGAAAGTCCAGTTTCACTGAGAAGACCTGGGAGGGGTCTGGTTCTCTCAGAACTGGGATGAAGGTACCATTGCTGAGGACCTGAGATTTGCATTGCTGTCTTGAAAATCAGAAGTGCTAAAACATATTGAGCGCTAACCCATACGGCTTTCTCGGTAATAATCACAGCTCACTTGCTTTGTTTCACTTAATCTTTACAACCGTCCTCTGGGGCAGAGGTATCAGGATTACCCCCTTTCAACACAAGGCTTGAGGAACTTATCCAAGGTCACCGGTTGGCGAGGGGCAGAGTCAAGATTTAAACCCAGGGCATCTTCAGACTGAATGATGGCTACAGCCTTGGACCCCAAAGCTGGGAAGGAGATACGCTCCCTGGGGTTCTAGAACCTGGTCCTGGCAGATGGGAAAGTTCTACCTTTGTCTCTGCCATGCTGAGGTCCATATCAGAGGGTCTAGAAGGATAGGGAAAAACGGGGAGGGGGCTGTCTGAAAAAAAGCAGGGGAGACTTCCTGCCTTCTCATTCTAGAGCCAGAAGCCTTGGCGGCTATGTGTCTCTACCTCCTGATTCTCTGCCTCTGACTGATGGGGGACCAGGAGACGTTATTGTACCCTGAAAGGTACCCACATGCCTGGAAAAGTCCCTCAGTCATCTGGAACATTTTTTCCTTGAATTATAAATCCTTGAAGTCACCATCAAAGTTCCATTCTCTATGGCCAGCACCCACCTGGTACAGTGCCTGCCATATCAATAGGGCACAGTAAACATTTCTGGAAGGAAAAAGGGAAGTGAAGGTTAAGAAAAAACTAGAAAGGATTCTCAAACACTTTATCAGAGCATGGTTATCAGAGGCCTAGCTCAGTAAAAGACTAGCCCGGCAGTCAGGAGATCTGGGTTCTACCGAGCTCTAAAACCAGATATAAAACTGATGAGTCACTTACTCTCTTGGGTCCTCAGTTGGCTCATCTACAAAATGGGTTGAACAAGATGATCTATGAAGGAGATAATATATAAAGGTATCTTGCTCAGGAAGAGGCTTTTAACTTACTTTTACTGATGTGGTGCTCTCCATCTTTTAAACCTCATTCTGTCATTTAATGTGGCTCCCTCGTCTTTCATACAAAGAAGCTAAAGCATGGAGAACTTAAGCGGCAAGTACAAGGTCACCCAATTAACTTCAGTACACCCAAGACAATAATCAAGTTTCCTCATCTCGGCCAGCTACCCTTTCCTCTACTCACACTGCTTCCTGACTTGACAGGTACACTTGTTTCTCTTCTGCATCTGTGAAGCTTTAGAAAAGAATGCCACATGACTGATGGGATCTGAGGAAGCCATCAAACCCACACCACCGTCTTTGAGCAAAACTCATCTTAAAACACCTAAAGAGAAAAGGAGTTCCCGGTGACTCAGCTGGTTAAGGATATGGTGGTGTTGTTCCTGCGGTGCAGGTTCAGTCCCTGGCCCGGGAACTTCCACACGCTGCGGGCACAGCCAAAAAACAACAACAAAACAAAACAACAACAACAACAAAAAAACCCAAACACCTAAATAGAATAGAGTGTATATGTTTTTAATCCTCAGAGAAGGAAATTCTAGCATATTTCTCAGTGGCTTACTCCAGTTTTGCTTGTTAGTAGATACTTCCTATAGCTATCCCAAATGCCTCATACTACAGTTTAAGCCTCTTGTGTTATCCTCAGGTGAGATGGAAAACACAGGTCATTGTGTACTGCTGAGTGTGTTTATGTACACAAAGATTGCTATTAAATTGCCCTTTATCCTCCCTTCTTTGCAAGCCGACTAATCCTTGTTTCTTCAAATTCCCTCATACTTCTCTCCCAATCCTTTAATCACCTTTGTGGCTGAACTCTCAGCCACCTCTAGACTCAACCCCTCCCCATTAATTACAAATCACAGAACTGGGCACAATTTCCTACTATGGTTCTGAATGGTGACTATGCAAGCTGATTGTGTCATAGCTCCTATAGGAAGGTCCCCTAAATTAGCATTCCGAGATCATGTATTGGTTTGTAAAACTAGAACACCCTAATTTAGGCTGAAGGTAGATTATTTGCAGCTTCTTCATAGCAGACTTGAACTGGCCATGTCCTAACTCTCAGTGGATTTCTACTACTCTCCTCCAAGCAATTAGGGAGAAGTGCTTTAAGCAGAATGCAGGTAAAACATAAGAAAGCAAATTAGCTGAACAGGAATCCTAAAATGTGCATCGCATCAAATATAAATAGATTTGGGTTTTATGTATCACCATTTCTACTTTAGTATAGACAATTCAGTGGCCTCTAAAAAGCAATGAGTTACCAAGACACTGTTTACTTCTCATGTATCATTCCTATCATGTTTTCCGTTTCTATGTGCAATTTTTCTAAATTCACAAAATTTTAGCAAAGTTTTTTTCTAAATTGCACAATGGTATGCCTAAAATTTTTTTGCTGAAACAAACATACTTTTCTCCTTTGTTTTCTCGATGTGCCATTGAGGCTCAAAAAGCAACTAACTTTCAGAGTTCCCCGGTGGTACAGTAGGTTAAGGATCTAGCATTGTCACTGCTGTGATGCAAGTTCGATCCCTGGCCCCAGAACCTCTGCACACTGTGGGTATGGCCAAAAAAGAAACCAACTTTTTTCTTTTGGCAGCACTCACAGCATACAGAAGTTCCTGGGCCAGGATCGAGCCACAGCTTCAACCTAGGCCACAGATGCAGCAACGCCAAATCCTTAATCCACTGCATCGGGCCAAGGATCAAACCCGTGCCTCTGCAGCAAACTGAGCCGCTGCAGTCAGATCCTTAATGCCACAGCAGGAACACCCCAAAATAACTTGTAAGGATGTCTTTTGTGTTTACATAAAGAATTAAGACCATGATGGTATAAAATTAGCCATCTCCTGAGCCATATATTAACATCAACTTTGTGAATATTTATCAAATACCTACTAGGCACACACCAAATGTGAACAAAGCATAATATAAACCAGAACGTTTTCCAGAGGAGATGACATTTAGGTGGGACATTGGGGAATCAGAAGGATTTGGACTGGCACTCAAGCTGAAGGAACACATGCCAAGCAAAGGAAGGCAGAACGCATCACTGATACCGCTAACGAGCCACTGGCCAAGGAAGTCATCAGGAAAGAACAAAACTGGATTCTGGAGAGATGCTATTTTTTACAACAATTTTTCCAATTGAAAGTTGTTCCCGAGGAGGCATCCAAGTACCGTTCAGAGTCACGCCACTTCGGTGCCACCTCGGTTGGTCAGTAAGTGAGTAATGAACACAACAGGCTTCGTGCAGGACGGAGACTGAGGACAAGCAGGCAGTTGAAAAGGCCAGGCAGTCCAGGGGAACAAAGTCATTTGCTTTTTATGGCTGAAAGCATTCCACCCGCTACGGTTTCACAATTTTTCTTCATTCCACACCAGGATCGTTCGGTCCCACTTGGCAAACGTGGGACTTCTTTGTCTGTGCATGCATGTTTCTCAGCGAGAAGAACAACCACCAAAAAAATGTGGCTGAGGTTGATTTGTAATTTTTCACTGTGGCTTTGAATCATGGATGATATCAGCCGGCTACAGAAATTGGGTTTGTCAGTTAAACCTCCCTCCCTGCCGGCTAAGCAACAGAGCATGAAACATAAACCATAAAGAAACAATGGCAGGGCCCGGGGGTTATTTATTGTTGTTCTCCAAATACATCTCTGTGACAGAATGGAAAATGGGCAACTGGGAATCCAAACTATATTCTCACGGAGGCCAAGACAATTTCTTAGGATAGGCTTTTCTTTTCTTTCTTTCTCTTTTTTTAATTTTTGAAAATTTCTTTACAAAGGAGAAGGAAGATGGTTGAGAAATGTCTGAGAATGGTCGGCAGAATGGAGTGTGTGGCTTACCAAGCCAGAAGGAATTCTGAGTTGATGGTGGCAGAATTCTCAATCCATATCCCCTTCACAATTAAACATGCCTGTAGGCTTGAGCTGTATGAACATCTTACTAAGAGATCAGGGGAGTTAAAGCACTGGGCAGGAGTTGGTGAACTTGGACATGTGTGGATACTGCATGTATGTGTGTGCAGACAGACACGAATCTGTGAGAGTGTGTCCTTCCAAAAAAAGAGAAAAGCTATAGAAAAACTGCTTATTCATTAGATACGTATTCAAAACATGTGTATCCTGGATCAGACCTTGGACTAGACAGGGCTAATAGCAATGAGAAAGGGACCCTGTCTTTGGAGGGGATCCTGAATGAGAAGAAGAAAAAGGAATGTAAACATGTTCAATTGGATGTGAGTGGCTGGAGTGGGGGGGAGTTTATAAGCCCCCAAATTTTGACTTAGGGAACGATGCAGACAATGATTTTCCACTAACAAAAATCAGGAAAATGTGAGAGGTGATCACTTTGGAAAGAAAGAGTAACAGTTCAGACCTGGGCATTCTGAGCTGCAGGTAGCTACACAACATCTCGTAGCAAATTTCCAGCAAACACTTTGAACACGAGCTTAGGAGGGAAGTCTGGGCTAGAGGCAGAGGTCTGAGTCTGGCCAGGGTGTGGTGCCATAAATGAGACATGGCCCAGGGAAAATGCACAGTAGAAGAGAACCAAAGATGGTATCTAGAATGTAATAATAGACAGCAATTCAATAAACACCCCTTGGGTGGTCACTCTGTGCAGCCATTTTACGAGGTACTTCCAGGCTTAGAAGCGAATGGAAAAGATTGCTTTCGCTGGTATTTGAGTAAGACAACTTTCTTTCTTTCTTTCAGAGGCACCTCCCTACATTCACCCCCAAAACTTACTAAAGTGACACAGAAAATATTATTTTGTACTTTTTATGCCTTCGTGGTATATTTTCCTAAGCTTACGATTTTGTTCCTAAATTTAAAATTAACAGTTTTGTCGATTTCATCTTTGAGCAAGTGTACTAAGCTCCTTGAAGTCAGAGGCCACTACATCATGTATTTATTTTTAAATTCTCTAGCCTCCACAAGGGAAATAGTAACTATCACTTCTTGAGCACATCCAGGCATTATACGTAAGGGCTTTGCAGATGTTATTTCATTTAAACAACACAACAATCATACAAGGTTGGTATTACTACTCCATTGCATAGATGCAACATGTAAGATGCAACTGCTGGCAAACAGCATAGCCAAAAGCAAAGCCAAATGTGTCTCATGTTCACAGGAGGCAATCGATGTTGTTATTATTGTTTTTGCTTTCTTTGGCCATGCCAGCAGCATGTAGAAGTTCCCAGGCCAGGGATCAAACCCGAGCCACAGCACTGACCCGAGCAGCTACAGTGACAATGCTAGATCCTCAACCCACTGAGCCACCAGGGAACTCCATCTTTAAAAGTCCTCATGCTGTCTCTATATGTCCACTCCTCTTGAAGAGGGAACAAATGATCACCACCAGTGATGGTGAAGAAGGGGGTTTATAATAACTGACCTACATACTCCTAGGACCAGCAAGTTAGCATGCTTTGAGAAGTACTCCTCTCTAAGACTATTTAGTGAATGTCCACACTTTTGAGGAATGAAAACCTAATCAATGAAAAAGGGTTGTGGTATCCATCACATAATGAATATGTCTATTTTAAAAAATGAAACAAATAATGTTTGATGCAGGTTTTGCAGGCTGGCTTTGGCTCGTCTCTTCAGTTTGTAAATAATGTTGTGTTAGGCAGTAAAATTAGGAGTTCAAAGGAGTCTTATAACATTGAAGAATAAAGAACTGAAAAGCTGAGTAAGATTCAAAAACCCAAATTTGACAGAGTATCCTGGGAGAGGAACAGAAGAGATTATCTGACATTATATAACTCCTGAGTTTAACGACCAAGCGAGAATAAACCAAACATGGTTTATCCATGCACTGGAATATTATTCAGCCAGAAGGAGAAAGAAGTCCTTCCTGATTCATGCTACAGCATAGATGAATCTCAAAAACATTATGCTAAAAAAAAAAGACTCCAGACACAAAAGGCAACATATACTGTATGATTCCATTTATATGAAATGTCTAAAATTTGTAAATCCAGAGACACAGAAAGTAGGTTAGTGGTTGTCAGCAAGGGGGGGGGGGTGAACTGGGGTGTGACTGCTAATGAGCACTGGATTTATTTTTTGGAGTGATGAAAATGTTCTTAAGTTTAGTAGTTATGGGTATTCAATCTGGTGAACATACCAAGAGGCCAAAGAATTGTGTACTTCAAATGGTGAACTTTATATGGCATGGGAATTATAACTTCAAATTTTCAAGTTAAAAAATCAAGCAAGCAATGAGACTCATAAGAAGAAAGACTTAAGAATTACAAAGCAATGTGCTTTTTATTAAAGAATTGGTCCGACCTTACGGACTGTAGCATCAAGTTCCTGGAATCAGAAGGTTTAAAGGACAGCCACAAAGTTGATTAGACTTGGAAAATAAGATTTATATGGAATACTAAAAAGATGGGAAAGTTTGTACCTAAAAATCCAAAGTCAAAGAGGGTGATTTAATAGTTTCTTCAAGTACATAAGGATTCTTAAGCAGAGATTAGTAACCAGCTGCTTTCTGTCTCCTCTGAAGACAGAGTAGAAAAAAGAGGGCTCAAAAGATAGCATAAGTCAGCCATAAAAAAGAACGAAATAATGCCATTCCCAGCAACGTGGATGCCAACTAGGGATTCTTACACTAAACGAAGTAGGTCAGAAAGGGAAAGACAAATATCACATGATATCACTTCTATGTGGAATCTAAAATGTGGCGCAATGAATCTCTCTAGGAAATAGAAACAGACTCACAGACGTAGAGAACAGACTTGTGGTTGCCAGGGGGGTGCGGGGAGGGAACGGGAGGGGTTTGGGGTCAGTAGATGCAAACTGCTGCATTTAGAATGCATAAACAGCAAGGTCCACTATACCACACAGGGAGCTACATCCAATCTCCCGGGATAGACCATAGCAAAAAAGAATATTTAAAAAGAATGCGTATAAGAGTTCCCGTCGTGGCGCAGCAGTTCATGAATCCACTAAGAACCATGAGGTTGCAGGTTCGATCTCAGGCCTTGGGTTAACGATCCAGCGTTGATGTGAGCTGTGGTGTAGGTCGCAGACACGGCTCGGATCTGGCGTTGTGGCTGTGGCATAGGCCGGCAGCAACAGCTCTGATTCGACCCCTAGCCTGGGAACCTCCGTATGCCGTGAGTGCGACCCTAAAAAAAAAAGTAAAAAGAATGTGTATATATGTGTCTGATTGGGTCACTTTGTGGGCTCTCCACAACCTCTGAAGATCTCTGAAACCACGGCTGAGGCTGCAGGATTTGGTGAATGTTCTCACAGCCACGTGTGTGAATTGGGCTTCTTCAGAGGACGCCCTTTCCAGTTCAGGTAACCGAGTGGGGCTCAGTGGAGAGACATGTTACGGATTACATGAAGTCCAACCGGGTTTAAGTTAGGGTTTTTAGGATAATTCCCATTTCCTGCTGCTTTCCTTTTTAAGTCATGGTCATGGGAGAAAAAAAAAAAAAAATTAAAATTTCCTGCTCCAAAGGAACTCAGAAGCTCTGATACCCAAGTCGGGTGTTCTGTCAACCACACTCCCGTGCTGGGAGTTTTAGCTACTTCGAAGTTCCCTTTCTCTTTATTAATCCTTCCAGAATTTTATAGTTTTTCCCTAATTCTGAAAGTATCTCTGCTATTGGTCTTACATCCACCTAACCAGTCTGTCAGACTGTAGGAAATTCTCCCCTTGCCCTGTTGCCAGACTTCGTACTTCACTGAACCCGCCTGTCCCCACCCCCCGCCCCCAGTTACTATCCATGACAAAGGCATATTCTACTATGTCTAGCAGTGCCAGGCTGGAATACTGATATTCCGAGCTGTACCTTGACAATATACATATGCCCATCATTTAATACATTATGTTTCATACTGAAAATTCCTCAGACTTTTGGATTATGTTGGCTTATGTAACTTGTCTAATTTTTCAACACAGAACTATGAATTTTTGATTTAATTAGGGCAATTTCTCACAGTTCTTTTTTTTAATTGAATTATAGTTGATTTACAATGTCGCATTAATTTCTGCTATGCGGTAATTCAGTTGTACATATACATCCATTCTTTTTTATGTTTTTTCCATTATGGTTTATCTTAGGGTATTGAAGAAAGTTCTCCGTGCTATACAGTAAAGTCTCATTGTTTTTCTCTTCCATATGTAATAGTCTGCATCTACTAACCCCAAACTTCTAGTCCATTCTTCCCCCCACTGCCCTTGGCAACCACAAGTCCGCCCTCTATATCTTCCAGTTCTCAACTCCGTGTTTTTTTGTCTCGAAAGAAAGACTGATATACTGATGTCATAATTACACATTTGAAACTTCTGTCTCTTGACTGAATAAAGTCAATGTTTTGTTTTTGTTTTTGTCTTTTGTCATTTTAGGGCCACACCTGCAGCATGTGGAGGTTCCCAGGCTAGGGGTCTAACAGGAGCTGTAGCCACAGGCCTACACCACAGCCACAGCAACGCGGGATATGAGCCGCGTCTGCAACCTACACCACAGTTCATGGCAACAGCGGATCCTTAACCCACTGAGCAAGGCCAGGGATCGAACCCGCAACCTCAAGGTTCCTAGTCGGATTCGTTTCCTCTGAGCCATGATGGGAACTCCTAAAGTCAATGTTAATGCTGAATCAGTAGCA
This sequence comes from Catagonus wagneri, assembly GCA_004024745.2. NCBI lineage: Eukaryota > Metazoa > Chordata > Mammalia > Artiodactyla > Tayassuidae > Catagonus > Catagonus wagneri. The sequence continues at coordinate 1,791,197 of PVHT021183631.1, read as the reverse complement.
CTCATGCCCAGGTAATAACAAAATTAAGTCATCACTTTACAAATTGGCATGTTTTCCAATAAGCACATGTTTCCCTACTGTGCATCCTCAGAGTATCACAAATATTACTGATAGCCACATAAACTATTACGAAATGTACTGCCAACTACCAACATTACTTAGCAAAAAGTAGACATCTCACCGTACTGAAGCCAGAATCAAAGTCAGACCAGAAATGAATCAGGAAATGTTACGATCTTTTCCCTAATCCCTAGTACTAATTTGAAAGTGAAGGGTAGGGGGGCGAACATCAAATAATCTTTACAAGTCAGAACAGAACAGGTCTTAAAAATTGTTTTTGGCTCCACTGCCTCTGGGTCAGTTCCTGAGACAGAAGTCAAGCTGTGACTTACAGGGTCATATTAATTTTCCTTATGCTGCTTAATTTTAGTAGCATAGTTTCCACATACTCTAATTTCTTGTTTTTAGTGTTGTATGACATGTCTTGTAAATAGTGTGAAGTTGGTTTAACTGTACAACATTAAAATTATATGCCCACTAGGTCTATAATCTAAAGACCTGCCACTTACAGATAAGGAGTAGTTTTGACCTCTGGGAACTGCTGAGAATTATGAAGAAATCCAGTAAGGCCCTCTTACTTTTTGAAACTCACCCTCAACAAGAAGGCTTTGCTAATTTCTGCAAAGTTGCCCTTTCAATATTAGGTAGACAAACACTTTACACTCCAGACCCTGAGTTTTCCATGACTTCCTCTGTTTTAGCAAAACATTCTTCTACCTAGGTGCCCAACTCTCTCCACCACACTTTGCAGGTTCCATACCTCCACAGAGACTATGAAAATGGGGTTTATGTCAAAGTTAATTTAGCCCAGAGCCACAAAGTCCCACCAAGTACCAAATCTTGTGAATATAATTTTAGGGTGGGGACTGTGTATTTCCAATGTTCAGAACAGATCCTAGTAGAATTTCAGACAGTGTCCACTTGTTAATAGGGTAGTTCTCAAGCTCTTGGTGGGTTATGGGCCAAATCCCAGGCAGTCTGAGGGCAGCTGAACCCCTGTCCCACACAGCCCCCCATCCTAGAACACGGACTATGTTGTTGATCAAGGAATCTCTTGCAGAAGCTCCTTCTCTGTAAAAGAGCTACACTTTCCATATTAATCAACCACAGTCTATATGTCTTTACACTGTGTAGGATTAAGTTCTCTGAAATCTCCATATTTCCGATCACATGAGATTCAAAGCTAGAATTTTGGAGGAAGAAGGAATGAAGAATGATCTGAAAGCAGCAATGAGGAAAAAGGGTGACACCGACCCCACATCCAGGTCTCCTGGCAGGAGACTCCGAGAAATAACTGCCACCACCTAAGAGGGCAGCTAGCTTAGGTGAAAGACAAAGTTCTGCTAGAGTGAGAAGGAAAAAGGAATGTTCCTAGAAGAGGTCGTGAAGAATTTATAATAGATTATAAATTCTAGGGGCACAGGACTTGGTGGGGAGATGAAGAAGGTTAGAAGAGAGAAAAATTAGAAATTACCTCCAAATTGCCTTTGGGAGGTAAAGGATTTCCTACAAGTTGGGCTTCTTGCGGTGACATCTAAATAGTGATCAAAATACAAAGACATTAGAGCTGTGTTATGGGAAGCAGACTCCACTGATCAGGCTGAGAGTGGGGTCAGAGAGGGATAATTACCTTTGCTTGCCATGACCCTTACTGATGGAGAGTCCAGTGAAGTAGGATCTTATCCAAGTCCATATACCCCTCTTGATTCCTGATGATGGAGGAGGTGATATGTAAATCCATAGGAGAGAAGAATATGAGGTACACTGAACATTTTTTTCTGTGTAATTTTAATTTTATGGCAACAAATAGAAAAGTGAAGAAAGAGCTAGAATAATGGAAGTTAGACAGAATTCTTTAAGAAGACTTTGACTGCCTTATTTGAGAAACACTTTGAGGGCTTTTGGGAAGCTGTTATCGGTATGTTTGATTTGATGCCCTCTTAAACTTTTCCAAGAGACCATGTGCAATGCACCTCGGGAAAGTTATAAAATCCCCTTGAGATTCAGTTCCCTTATCTGTCAAGTGGTTAGATGTGTGTGGGGGGGAACAACTAATAATACCTATCTCCCAGTGCTGTCATGAGAATTAACTGATATAAAAATGTAAAAAAAAAAAGTGGTAAATGATGCAAGCACAGCACCTACCACAGAGTACATTCCCAATAAACATTTAATTGCCTTTCTCATTTTTTTTAAATAACAAACCCTCAAGTCAAATGTTATCTCCACTTTAAAATGCAGAAATAGATTTTTAGTGAGATTCAGTAACTTAAAGTGCCTCCATTAGGAAGAGTCTGAGCTGGGATTTTTAACTGTTTAGACTGATGCCAAAGGTCAGTCTGGGCTCTTTCTGCTGAACCTCTTGTCACTTCTCTTTGTTTTTCTGCTACAGTTCATATCAGAACTTATTTTCCCCCAATTGGTTGAAAAACATACTGCCTCTATAAATGACAAACCTAGGAAAACAGGTGTACCTGGTGCAGGCCCTCATGTGAATTGTTATCAGACAGCAAACCACTTGCATTAAATGGTGGTGGTGGCGGTGGTGGTGGTAGTGGGGATGGTGATGGTGGTGGCGGTGGTGGTGGTGGTGGAGATGAAGAGTGACCAATTATGAAGAGAACACTAGGCACTTAAATCCCGTAAGAGCCTGATAGTCTCTCTGGTGCTGAACGAGTTCCTCTATGTTACAAGGGGAAAATCTGGCTCAGCTTTCATTTGTTTCCTCTTTACATACTGAAAAGAAAACGATGATAAAACCAGTGAAGCAGCTGCCGTGTATACGTAATAGAAAAGGTGCTAAGCAGTCTATAAAGACATAGATTCTGGCTCAGCTGAGACCACTGGGCAGCCAGATGGCCTCGGGCAGGTTTATCACCTCGCTGGTGATAATTATCTATTGATTAAGAGCCTGGATTTCAGAACCAAAAAGCCCTGGGTTTGATTCTGGTTCTTCTGCTTATGACTGTGTGACCTTGGGCACATTACTCTCTGAGCCGCAGCTTCCCACCTCACAGGGAGATAATAATAGCTGATTGTCAGAACTATTATTACAGGAATTAAATGAACTACTTCAGGGAGTTAGCAGCGAGCTGGTTTTCAGAAAATATCTAATTGTGACCACCACCCATCTCGTAGTCTCATGTCTCTGTTTCTGAAACGGGGCAATAAGACCTATCTTGTCTCCTCTGTCCTACCTTCCAGACAGGACTATTTGTGCTGATTATCATGTTTGAAACAGCATTTGTAAAAGACAATGTAAGAATATGGTGTTATTATGAGGAGAACTCCAGAAACAGAAAGACCTGAATATACTATCTCTGTCATTTCAGATGACAGGGATGATACATCGAAAGTTTTTGAAAATGATAACTAAATCCCAAAGGTCTGAAATATCTAGCTGAGAAAAACAAAATGTTCTTGGGGTTCTCAGAACTCCAAGGTCTTTTTCCTGTAATATATTTGGAACCCCCAAGGGTTCAGTTAATTCACAGTATAAATGCAAAACAACAACAACAAAGTTGAAAGAAAGGGAAAAATGGTTTAGCAGATTGCCCACAAAACTGGGAAATTGTTACTACAGCACAAAGCAATAAAGAGGCTTACAAATTGAGTCCTGGGGGAAGGATACAAGTTCTATTTGTTGCATGTGGATATCAGAGGCCAGAGGCTGGCCTATTCTATTCTGTGAAATGCCATATACATAAATTTCTAGACTGTCATTCCCTCTAACTCAAAACACTGATGAACAAACAGTTGGAGCAAAGTCACATCCAAAACATGACTGGCCATAACACTCAGAACATCAACCATCCCTCACTGCTCAAACTTCAGCGCTTAAACCACTGACCTGCCTAATTCTGAGTTGTTGTTCAGCGTGTATCTTAACTGATCCCAGAGAGTTTTGAGGGGGGAGAAGGGGGCTTAGAGGTCATCTAGCCCCCTACACCTCCCACTGCTGGCAGAGTCTTCTTCACACAATTCTGCATAGAGGCTGGACAAATTCAGGGTCAAGAGTGTCCTGCTGGCTTGGTCGCCCATGGAATTACAGTTGACCAGTACCGGGGCTAACACAATCCTCCTGCTCTAAGGCTTCCTGGAGCGGCCTCACGCTAGAGTAACATTCTGGTCTATTCTGCAGCCCTCTCCAAGGATTCTGAGAAGGATTTAGGGCAGACATGAAACAGGCTCCCATCGTCTGTCATTCACAGTGAGGAAGACGCTCTTCCTTTAAAGCTGCACGTGACAGTATTGACTCTCACTGAGTTTCCTGTCAACAAACATCCCTAAAGCTTTTCCCTATTACTTGCTATCAAACCAATCTCCCGCCTTCCCTTTAGGGTTTATTGCAATATTTTGCTAACCTAAGTGTGGAACTTTACATTAATCTCTGTAAAATTCGGACTCACTGGCTCTAAGAGCTTATTACAGTGGTTAAGAGCATGGGCTATGCCTCTTTGGCTATGGTAAGTAGTACCTCTGTGCTTCTATATCTATCTATCAGATGGACTAATAATAGCATAGACCTCAGAGGGTCATTGTGAGGATTAAATGAGGGAATCCATTTAACACATTAAGCATTCTGCATGGCACATAGTAAGTGCTCAATAAATACCTGTTGCTGTTATTCATAAACCCATTCCATCAACCTACACAGCTCTTTTAACAGCCTGTCTCTGTTACTGGATGTATAGACATCTTCAACTCTGAGCCACCCACATGTTACGTAAGCACATTTTTAGTGCTTTCATCAAATTTTTAAGTGAGAAAATTGGACACAACAGTACCAGCAAACAGATTCCTAAGGCCTGCTCTGATGACCTCCTTCCAGATGGACGGTCCATCATCAGTCAGCTCAAAACCACTTGGTTACATTTGTTCAACCAGCTTTAAGTCTACTTCACTAGACAACAAGAATATAATAAAAATCTCTGCCAAACTCCTCCCAGAAATAAAAATCTATGCTATGACATTCCCATAACCAATCAGATGAACTGTGAGAGAAGGAAATTGGGATGTTTTGGTTTAATGAGTTCATACTGGCCTTTAATCCTCACAAGGTGTCATTTGCCTTTATGGTGGTGATGACAGCAGCTATCTGTAAGGCTCTGAGCCATATATTTTATGTAGCTTATCTAAGTTAATCCTCAAAACAACTCTTTGAGGCTGGGGTTACGATGAGTTCTCTCCCCTTTTACAAAGATGGAAACAAGCTTAGTTCATACATTTTATAAATGGCCAATCTAGCATTCAAACCCAAGTCAATCAGACTCTGGACACCAAACTTTCAAAAGCATATTACCTTCCTTTTGTCCTAAATGGCAACCTAAGACTATATGAACTATACAGCTCGGGTCCAGTTCCAGTCTTGTAGGCCCAGAAACTTGACATTGTCAGAATCCTAGAATTGACTAGGCTTAAATCTCGTGTCTTGCCTCAACCAAGTTCATAATGAACTGGTGCGGCAAACCAGAATGCCAGTTTACTGATTTACAACAGTGATGTATCTATCACACACCAGATAATCATAACACTCTGGTTAAAGTATTTTTTCCCCTCCAGAGAGCTCTACCCACAGAGGCAAATGGTAATCACGAGGTGTCAGAAAGAGAAGTTTTCTATAAGACTCGAATGTTGAACTGAATTTCCCACAGAGGAAGATACTTGCCAGTGGAACCGAAACTTTGAAGACTCCCATTCCTGTAGACAATTACAGGGGACAGGGCACAACTTTGGCTGCTTCTGATGTTGACTAGCTCCCTTTCTGACACATTGGTGCTTTACTTATGTTTATGCCAGTCTTTGGCCTAGAGACCCATCATTCTCTTTAGGTGACTTTCCACAAGTCTGCTTTGATCTGATCCATTCTCTGATATATACATATATATACATATATATTATATATATATATATATATATATATTCTCTGATATCTATTCTGTTCTACTCTATTCTATTCTATATATATCAGAGAATGGATCAGATTGTAGTACACATACTTCCCAAGTTCTTGATTAACCCTATATCTATTCTATGCTCTATAATATAATTAGCTCTGGCCTAAGGCCCTTGACTCACTTAGAACAGCTAGGCACTCTCCTACTCTTATTTTCTTTTTTACCTCTTGAAGATATATCTGCCATATTTAGGTAGGGAAAAATAGCACAGAGATAGGATTTAAGATGTTCTTTTTTCTCTCTTCTCCAAACATTGGTTTCAGAGGGGAAAGGAAATAGAAAAAGGGCAATACTATCATATCAGAGAGAAGAGAAAGAAAAAGGATTATTAACTTATTCTTTGTATAGCCCTGGGTTATTTTGTTTTAAAATACATGTGTTACTTTCATGGTTAAAAGCTCCAATACAGTTTAAAACATAAAAAAGTTACCTAGTCCATTAACATAAATACTCTCTACAATATTCCCTCACTTGTCTAGTTTATTTTTAAATAACCCCAGCACCGGAAACTCACAGACTCTTGGGACAACTTTGGACAGCTCGATTAGGACAATCTTTGGTTCCTGTTGGCTCAGTGGCTCAGGGGTAATCAACCAAACTAGTATTCATGAGGATGCAGGATTCAATTCCTAGCTCCACTCAGTGGGTTAAGGATCCTGCGTTGCTGTGAGCTGTGGTGTAGGGCGCAGACATGGCTCAGATCCCGAGTTGCTGTGGCTGTGGCGAAGGCCGGCAGCTACAGCTCTGACTCGATCCCTAGCCTGGGAACTTCCATATGCCACAGGTGTGGCTATTAAAATAAAGCAACAACAAAAGTCTTCATATTATTAAGTCAAAATCGGTCTCTGTGTAGCTTCCCCCCCATGACCTTAGTTCTATCACTTGAACCCCAAAAGATACCCCTCATCCTGTTTCTCCTTAGACACTAAGACGCCTAACACCAGCTTAGACACTAGGCAAAGCATAACCCTACTTACATGGCTTTTCTTCTGGGCTAAATATTTTCTAGGATTTATGAGAAGGATGCTGAAAGATGACAGAAAGACTATGCTCTTTTTCTAGATAATGATTCCTGAGATTGAGCCAGAACACCTTGGATCCTCAATCCTCTTGTCACAGAAGGGTTTACTGCCTTGTTTTAACACTCCCACTTACAGAAGAAGCAGGTAGCCAGACATTAATAAGGGCTCTAAACATGGAAAAGGTCCTGTGCACAGGCAGTCAAGGCCCCTAGACCAAAAATGGAAGCAGCCATATATGCAAACAAATCAGAGCTTGGCATTGGCTGAGGAGGGTAGGAGGAAGGGTCATGAAGAATGTTCTGGGCTGGGTCACTTGTTGATTTTAGGCATTCCTACCTAGGAAATGCACCATGAGCAATGCTCTCATTCTGACCACAGTGCATTAGTCAGATGAACAGGCTTCTCAGAGGGAATATCGAGGAAGACAACGCAAATTTTCAAGTGTGGGAACATTACCGACACTGAACAAGTTCGAGAACTTGAAAGTGAAAGTAACTGGAAAGAGTTTGTTGGTAAAGAATAGAATATGAAAGTGAAATAATATTTTACACGGAGCACACTTCTCATGGCCTTTCGTTTCACTCTGTGACTCAAACTGGGAGTTTCTGGGCCACATACAGAATCCTGTTTGGTCAAGTAACCTACCTATTCTTTTCTGACGGACCTTATCATAAATATCGGGGGAATTACTCACTCCATGTCATTGTGATAATGATCACAAGCACATTGCCTTGCTTCTGCAGAGTGCTATGGAGGTTACAAAGCACTTGGCCAAATACTTTCTCATTTAGCCCTGCACAAACCCTGTGGGGTAGAGATTATTGTCTGCTTGTTACAGGTAAGGAAATTGCTTTAAGTTCAGGGTTTTTTTTTTTGGTTTTTTTGTTTTGTTTTTCTATGACACTAAAGCAATCCGGACTGCTACCACAGTCCACCCAGACTTTACCAATTACAACCAAGACACGCCTGAGGATCACTGGCCTCCCCTTAACTAGCCCAAGGCCTAGTCATCAGAACGAGTAAGCCCGGTTTCTGCAGTGCTTTGGGTCTACATACACTACGCTGGGTTATCGGCCCTAACATCTTTCAAATAAAACATGCCTGGACAAGACTATGTTTGCGGTAGTGCTGTACATCTGGCCCTGGTGTATTTGAGACTGCAACACAAATACTGATCACTTTTATCCGCTTCAGGAATGACATGTAAACACTGTGGTTCCACTGTTACCTGGGCTCAGCTTTTCCCACTACAGAACTAGTCTGAAGCTATTCCTAGAGTGTGTTTCACTCAGATGAATATAGCCTGATGAAATTTCACTCCCAAATAAGGAGAAAGATCATGTGCTACATTCCCTGGAGCTATATTATAGCCTGGCAAGCAGCTTCCTGCAATACCCATTTTAAAAGATTAGCAGGAGGAAGAAAACCAAAGTTACAATAAAAGAGTCATTACTAAAAGTTCTCAGGATAATTCCTTTCTTTGAAGCCTAAACACAGCATCTTCTAACACGATGGTGGTTAAGGCAGGGGTATTCAAAGGGCAGGGGACCCCTAAGGGTACTGAATATTTTTCCATCGTTATCTCCATGGTAGATTTAAAGGAGACTTTCACATTTTTCAGACCTAAATATTCTCTTCTCCTTGTCCTCACTTCAGTTCTTTCAAATGCTGAAGAACAATGAAATGAAGAAGACAACAGAGAAAATGTTTCGATGCTCTTGGAAAACCTTGTGTTTTTGAAGGGGATCTTCCTGGGAGGGACCGCGTGGCCTGAGGGAGTTCCAGGAAAGCTGTGAAAACACAAGACCCTGGAACCAGAGAGGTCACCATCAAAGAGCACTCAGAGACGGTCTGCAGCAGTTGCTGCACCCTCGGCCACTACCCTGAATGCAGGAAGGATGACCACCAGTTCTCGAATGCCCTGTTCACCTCACAGCACCTAGCATGGTGCCTGACTCACACACTGTTCCATAAATATTTGTTGACTAAAATCAGATAAAATGGAAGCAGGCTCCCATATGTTCCGAAGTATCAGACATTTGCATACTAGAGAAGACGTGTTTGCTATTAGAAGAAAGGAGAAATAAATACTATTTTGAATCGAATGCCTTTGAGTCTCAAAATGGGAAGGGACAGAAAATCCTCCTGGTCCCTCAGATTCCACACAATGAGTCCCCCGTCAAGAGAGAGGAAAGGGCTTCCATGAAGTGCTACCACCTAGAGAACATTTTCAACCTCTCAACAAGTCAGAACTTCACCTCAAGACAAGCCGATCAGAGATCTCCACCGATTCCATTCCACTCAGAAAAGATTTCATGTTCGGATGCTCACGGGGTTTGCTTGTGGTACTGGCTACCAAACTGCTGCTGAGCCCTACGATAGCTCTAAGACAGAACGGCTTGTCACCACACAGATTTCCTACACAACATCTTGAATATAATGTATAGCCCCAGAGAGGTTTTGCTGTTGAATAGAGATGCTGTGATGTATGGTGCAGCTGCAGACCTGGGAGGCGGGTCAACTGGCCTGAGTTCAAGCTCTGCTATGTTCCAGCTGTGGGGCCACAGACACATTATTTCACCTCTCAGAGCCTTGGTGTTTTCCTCTAGAAACTGAGAAGCTGAAAACAGTTCACCTCAAAGATCCTTTCTGGCTTCTAACACTCCATGACTCTGTGAAGAAAAACAACTAAAATTAAACCCTTTATGGCTTACATGCCATGTGAGAAAACAGGTTGATGCATCAACAGGTCACGAAGACATGGATCCCATTAGCAAAAGCTCAGCCCTTTCTGTGGCTGAAAGGAATGAGAAGAATATTTTGGCTTTCAAAGTGGGCAAAGATTTGGTTTGGACTTCTCTCTAAAAAGACAGCATGTCTCAGCAGTCAAGCGGTGCCAGTAGCCACAGGCTGGGTCACTGCCTTTAGTGAGGGAGGCCCAGCACGCAGAACACACATTTCTTAATTATCATTACTATAACCTTTACTAAGCCTTGTTTTTCTTGGGGGCTCTCCTGGTCAGGTAATCTGAGTTAGAGCCAACCCATTTCATAAAATTTGAGACTTTTCCCACTGTAGGTAAGATTACACGCTATTTTAAGAAACCTCTTGGGGGATGAGGAAATATGCTGTTTTTCTTTTAAATATTACACTGTATATCGATTCCAAATGCTAACCGAGCTTTGAAAGAAAAACACGAGTTCCCTAAAAATAGTCTGTCTACAATGCCTCTTAGATTCGGTCACTTTATACACAGAACATACTTAGCATGTAGTTAGAAACAAAGTAATATTTGGCGAACATATCTAACAGGTTAAGAAAAATGAAAGATAAATGTCCCCCAAACATTAATCAAATATGAATTAGCAGGAGCGACATGGCTACTTTTAAGGTTGTACTCTCAAAAGAAATCCCAAATAAGCTCTACTTTTAAAAATCTTTGGTAATCAAATATCAAATCTAAAGGTGCAGGCTCAGGCTTCGGTTTTCTCTGATCACTTCAAAGTACCTGACCACTGGAAATCTTGCCAGTCTTGATCAGCACGACTCTACGTAGCACTGGCTTCTCCTCCTTTTTTAACAATCATTTTCTATATTTTCTTCCCTGAGCAATTCTTACTTGGCTTCATCTCCTACTATAACTCTTCATGCGTCTCAAAATTGAGTGGCCATCCTCTGCTCATTCTTTCCTTATCTTTCTCTTACAGTCTCACCTACAGGTTTGGCAAACTCTACTTCCACCTTACTCTGTGTGGACGACACTCTAATCTTAAATCACTACACCTGGCCCTTTCATGTGAGTTTCAATATTCTCTCTCCCCCACTGCATGCTGGACTTCTTTACCATTTTGCCTGATCATCATTTCAAAATGGAAGCCATAGAAAACAGAGTCAAGCAAAAAAGAACCCTGTGGGAATGGACTAAAATTGAAAGTATCAGAATGAATTCACAATTTCCAAAATATATGTGTGTGTGTGTATGTGCGTGTGTGTGCGTGTGTGTGTGTGTGTGTATTTCTCAGCTCTGTCCACTCAAGGGCCAAGAAATAAAGAGACCCCAGTAGCAATGAGCATAGCTTTTCTCAGAATTTGGTCTCTAATGCCATTTCCACTAAAAAATAAAGGGGGATTCTTGGAGAAATGAGCAATTTGAGCACTAAGAAAGGCTAAGTAGAAGATGAGCCTAGGATAACTTATTATGCAAAAAAGTAAGGAATTAAATGTTTAAAGAAAAGGAAAAAATAAAAAAAGGGTGATGGGGATATGACACAAGAGTGCACTGGTTAAATATGGGACAATTTGAGCAACACAGTAATTCAGTACAGTATTAACCACCGAAAACAATAGGAATCTGTAAACCCAAACTTGTAAGGAATGGGTGGAGGAAGGAATGGATAGATAAACAGATGAGAAGAGATAGCTCTCTTGCTCACAGGAAAATGTCTAGTGATGACTGGAAATGTGGAGACAATGTTGGAGTTGGAAAATTGTGATTTTCCAACCATTTTATTAAGCTTGGATTATACCCAAGCTGCCTCACCAACAGACACAAAATCTGGGTAAACAATGAGGAACAAGATGTTTGCTTCCCACTGACATAGCGCCTGTAAAGGGAAAAACAGTACCTATATAGAGGAAAATTTCATAATACCTTGACCTAGTAATCAAAATTTACATCACCAGTGAGGGGCAGATGGATATCATGTGTCTCCAGATATGATAACCTGAGAACAGAACATCATCTGGCTCAGACAGCAGAAACCCAATCTGATCATGAGGCAACATCAGGCAAAATTTTTAGGTGGGGGGGGCAGGGGAGAGAGACAAAAGACCATATCAGACCATATTCTTCGAGGATGTCAGTCATAAAAGAAAAAGAAAGGCTAAGAATATATTCCAGTTCTGGATTAAAGGAGACGAAAGAGGAATGACAACTAATTACAATACTAAACTAGACTTTTTTCCTGTGCTGGAGGGGAAAAAAAGTGCTGTAAAGGACACTCTTACATTACCAGGTTAATTGACAAAAACTGGAATATGAATGTTAGTGTAGATAAAAGGATTGAACCAAATTTACTAAAGTTGATAACTCTCTACAATGGTTAAGTAATAGAATATCCACTTTCTTTGAAATACACACTCTAAGTATTTGAGGGTCAAGATTAATGTAATTTACCCTCAAAGACATCAGAAAATTATATATATATATGTATATGTACATAATTAGACAATAGATAGACAAATGGAATAAATTATGAAATGGATGTGGTAAAATATTAGAAAGAGATGAATCTAGGTAAAGGTGTTTGAGTGTGCTCTTATCTTGCAACTTTCTGGCACTTCCAAATAAAAAGACCAAAACACAAAAAACAACAAAACCAACCAACCAACCTGGATTGAAACCATTTATCCCTACTTCCAAGACAGCAGTCTCTGTCTTCTAATGACTTCTGTTCTCCTAAGCAGGCCTGAAATACTGTATTTGCCTTCGAGACCCTTCTCTCCCCATCTCAGAGCCATTTCATCATATATTGCCTATTCGCCTTTCATAAAGTTTCACATCTATCTCTTCTTTGGAATTCCTACAACTATAATCTTAGTCCAAATATCTACATTTTACAGTGAAGTATTGTTGCAATTTGCAGATCCATCACTCCAGCTCCTAGCCCCAGCCCTAGGTTCTCTCCATCCTGAAACATCGTATACTTATTTATCATGTTGGTCTCCCAACAATATCATTTTCACTCTGTCACTCATCAACTCAGATTTTCACAAGGGATTCTCTATTGCCTAATATAAATGAAGAAATCAATCAACGAATGAGTGCCTCACTTCTTAGCCTAACTTAAAAGAAAATTTAATTGCATTTTGATGGTAGAAGAAAGTAGAAGACATTTAAAGAGTCTAAAGAAAAAAGTCAAAATAGCTCACAATCTCAGAACATACACATAACTACTGCTAACACTTTGTTGTGCATCCTCCTGAATTTTCCCCCACATAATAAACACTTTACAAAACAGATAACTGAACATTCTACTTTAAACCTACTTTTTCCACTCGTCCCCATACCATGAGTATTTCCCCATTTGAATACAAACATGATTTTTAATATCCGCAGAGCATTCCATTCTATGCTTATGATCCAGCTTACGTAATCAATTCTCTGAGGATTTTTTTTCCTCCAATTTTTCATTCATTATTTTTTTTTTTTTTTTGGCTGTGCCTGCAGCATATGGAAATTCCAGGGCCAGAGATCTAAACCAAGCCATAGTAATGGCCTGGGCCACTGCAGGGACAACGGCAGATCCTTAACCCTCTGTGCCACAAGAGTACTCCGATTTTTCATTCTTGTAAGTAGCACAAATAAAAATGTCTGCACAAACATATCTGTACTCATTTCTTAACGATTTCCTTTGGATGAATGACTGTTTTTTTTAAATACTTAAATTGAATCATATCTTCCACTGCTAAATGAATACAAATATACTATGAGCTTTTTCACCCTTGAGCTTTTACTGCCTTTGTGACTCCTCTATGCTGATCCATGTCAGAAGCAGGCAATGTATCTTAAATGTCCATGTATCAGAAGTCCTCAAAAAATGGTCTTGGAATGACAAACATCCTATTTATTCTTCCAGGCCTCGTTCAACTCTCCAGTCTCCATAGGGCCTTCCATGTAAATACTTCAGGCCACAGTTATCACTCCTTCCTGCTTTCACTGACACAAAAAAGATGGGATGTGGAGTTCCCATGTGGTTCAGCAGGTTCAGGACCTGATGTTTCTGCGAGTATAATGGTTTAATCCCTGGCCTCGCTCAGTGGGTTAAGGATCTGGCACTGCCATAAGGCTGCAGCATAGGCTGCAGATGTGGCTTGGATCCTTTGTTGCTGTGACTGTGGCATAGGCCGCAGCTACAGCTCCAATTCGACCCCTGGTCCGGGAACTTCCATACGCCCTAGGTGCGGGCATAAAAAGGAAAAAGAGAGAGAGAGAACAGTATGTATTTTCTCTCACTGACAAGCAGATAACAAGTACCTGCATCTCCACTTGGCAGGTAGGGGAAACATGACAAGAAAAAGGTAATTTACTTGCTAGCGGTCAGGTTCTAAGTCTCTGAGTCTGACTTTGTACCCTAAGATGAGCCCTGAGAAGAGAGTTCCCTGGGAAAGTTTCTGTGATACTAAACCTGTCCCTGTGAGGCCCTAAATGTCTGATGCAAGCACGCGCTTACTGGGTTCGCTTAAAGTTAAAACCAAATGGCTTTTAAACTAATTATATGCATGAGTACTTCAGGTTAATGAATTCTCTTTCCAAAACTATCGTTAAGATTTAAGAACTGTCCTTTTCATTGCTTCCAGGTAGATCTATTTCACTAGAACTGACTGTGCTAACAGGTCTGAGAGAGGGCCGCTTTAATAAACAGAGGCAAATGATTTATATTTATAAGATCAATACCCTATATAGTAAACAGGAACTTCTGAGGTGTATGAAAGTCCTTGAGAAAAGAATTTTCCCTTAAATGGTTCTACTATGAAACTTCCTAATAGGATTGCATTTGAAAAACAGATTCATGGGGAGTTCTCGTCGTGGCTCAGTGGTTAACGAATCCGACTAAGAACCATGAGGTTGCGGGTTCAATCCCTGGCCTTGCTCAGTGGGTTAAGGATCCGGCGTTGCCGTGAGCTGTGATGTAGGTTGCAGACGCGGCTCGGATCCCACATTGCTGTGACTATGGCGAAGGCCAGCAGCTACAGCTCCTGTTAGACCCCTAGACTGGGAACCTCCATATGCCACGGGTGCAGCCCTAGATAAGGCAAAAAGACAAAAAAAATTAAAAAAAATAAAATAAAAACAGATTCATGAATAAGTAGAATAGCAGTAAAGATCTAACATTTACACAAGGCAGCCAAGACTACTCTGCAGTAAAATCTCAACCCTACCATAGCTTCTGGAATTCCAGCAGCTGCCTTTGTACATTTATAGAGAAAAATCATTGTCTTCAAGTAATCAAGTTCCTTCAAGTAAAATTTTAAACATAAATTAACTGAGTCATGGGTAAAGCCATCACCAGAGCTGCCTCTGACACTGATAAAAGGATGGGCCTCTAAGGATTAAGTTAGAAAAAAAACACACTTGCCAAATTTTGTTCCTCCGTAACTTTTGGTCAATTTAAGAATTTTCTGTAGTAAAGGTTTATGCACATTATTGACAATTTTAAAACAAAATTTTAATGAGTAACACTTGAAACAAAGACAATGACATAGCATTGTCCACTGCCCTCTCCAAGAGGGACAAGTTCCAGCTTGTCCCAGGAAGGTTGGAAGGAAATAGTTAATATCACTGCAGTAATCCCCAAATCAAAGCCTCCATTCCCAAAGCCTGTGTTCTCAGGCTCCCTCACGCCGGACACTGAGATTGGTTCCATGGACAAGGAAGGTGTCACAAAAGAAATGATTAAAAACAACTAGAAGACGATTACTCCTTTGTGACTCCTGCCTGAGAGCCTGAAATCTGAGGAGAATTCATCTCAGTTTTTCTAATGAATTCCTCTGCTGCTGTCATGCGGTTAATTCTCCACATTTTCTACTACTCTGAAATTAAAAAAAAAAAAAGAAGAAGTAAAAAAGAAAAGGAGCCAGCCAATATAAACATCAAAGGGTACTCCCACTTCTGCGGCCTTTAGATATTTTCCAGAGCTGCACTGTGGGGACAAAAGAGATCAGGATAGGTGGGGGGTGGGGTAAGAGGCTGCTTTCTGTTTCCTCTGGGAGACAATGAACCAAATGTGCCCCATGGTGCTACAGAGCAAGTAGGTGACATGTCTCATGTCACTAGGCAGCCAAGGTTTTCTCAGCGAGGCTAGGAGATGTTCCCTCCGCCTGGCCAGACAGACCCCAGCTATTCCTGAATGGCGGTGTGGGGAGGACGAGAGCTGGGCCTCCCTAAAGAGAGTCTAGTGGCAGACATCCTGCTCTGGGCCTCAGACCAAAACAACGAAGGGGCTGGGGGAGAGAAAGGAGGGGAGGATGAAGGAGGCACACTGAGAAACTTAAAACCAGCATAACTTTTCATTTCCTGAACCTAAAGCAAATAACTGTTTGTGGTATTCACTGGAGTTGGAGGTTTTCTTGGTTTTTTTTTTTTCTTCTTTTGCCAGGCCTATAGACTCCACAAACAACTGAAGAGAATGTTGAAGTTAATCACATGAGACTGAATGGGAATAAATGTAAAAATCTACTACGTGGATACAAGAAAGAAAACTATTCCATGCCTAAGTTCAGGATGGGAGAGTGACTAGGCTCAAGGACAGTTCAAGTGGAAAAGATCTAGGGGTTTTAGTTGACTGTGAACATTAACTGAGCCAATAGTGTGACCTGGCTGCTGAAAAACCCAGTGCAATTTAAGGCCGGATTAGCAGAAGTATAGTGTTCAGAGTAAGAAAAGAAAGAAGTTCCGCTGTGCTGCACTGGGCCAGACACAGCTGCGGTGCTGCTTCCAGTCTAGATGCTGAGTTCTAAAGCATACCCAGAAAAACCTGGAACACGTCAAGGGGGTCACAAAAGAGAAAGGGTATGGAAATCATGTCATCTGAGGAACAACTGGAGAAACCAAAATTGTTTCAGCTAGGGAAAAAGAACATCGTGGGGTGGGGGGTGGGCTATCTGCAAAGGGCTGAAGAGCTGCTCTTCAGAAGAAAGAGCAGACTTACCCCCATGACTCCAAAGGGCAGATGAAGAGGTAGAAAAATAGCTCAACATAAGAAAACATTTTCTAACAACTCAAACTGTTCCAAAATGGAACAGGCTATTTTGTGTAACAGTGGCTTCTCCACCACTGAAAGGGTTCAAATCCTAACCAGCACCTGTCAGGGATGTTATAATTGAGTGTGCCAGCATTCAGTGGGAGACTGGGCTCAGTGCCTTGCTGGAGTCTTTCTTAGAGACTTTAAGATTCTGAGCCTGAGAACTACGTAATGAGACATAAATAACATTCAGAAGAAAAGGCACCTATCATTTGCTTAAATCCTTCTCTTTATCAGTGAGAAATTTATTCCCAGTCATTCCACAACACAACTACAGTTTCTGGAGTTTGTAGTCTGAGTGTATAAGGAACATCTTGCTCCAGTTAGTCTTAAATTAAAGAAACCATTGTTTGTAGGAATTCTGGCATTCTAATGCTCTTTCTAATTTTTTTAAACTTATTTTGCCTTCTAGATAGCCTGTCTTCAGAAACACCACATGCCAAAAAAAGTCAGATCCTTAGGAGTACGGTCTATGACTTATCCACTTTGGCACTTCCAGGGCCAAGCGCAGAGCTTGACAAAAAGGATGCACTCAAAAATATTTGCTAGCTGTGCTAGGGCTGTGCTAGGTGGGTAGAGCAACACAGACAACAGGACTGGTCCTGGCTGTCATGGAATTGAAATCTAAGGGGAGTTATCAATATTAAACAGAAAGTCATACAAAGGAATGCACAATTAGAAAACTCTAACAAATATAATGAATAAAAAGCAAATAGGAAGATGAGGGATTATAAGGGGAAATCTAGTTTTCTTAAGGGAGTGATTTTTACACAGACATTAGGAGAGCTGGCCAGGTAAAGACTAGGGGAACGAAGACTACTCCATGGAGAGGAAAGAACACACGGAAAGGTGCTGAGAGACAGGAAGAGGGGACAGAGACGCAGGATCATGCTGGACCTCAAGATCACATTGCTTTTTCCAGGTTTCATCCTAAGTGCAAGAGGAAGCCAGTGAAAGATTTTAAGCAGGGAAATGGTATAAAATCATCACGCTGGCTGCTGTGTTGAAAAGGATTTAGAACAAGAGTTCCTACTGCGGCACAGGGGAAACGAATCCGACTGGTATCCATAAGAATGCAGGTTCTATCTCTGGCTTTGCTCAGTGGGTTAAGGATCCAGCGTTGCCATGTGCTGCGGTGTAGGTCATAGATGCAGCTCAGATCTGACCCCCAGCCTGGGAAACTTCCATATGCCATGGGTGCAACCCTGAAAAGACAAAAAAACAAACCAAAAAAACAGTGTATTTCAACCCTTTCATGAAATGAATTTCATTGATCATGCCCAGCATGAAAAAAAAAATATAGAGAGAATTAAAAAAAAAAAAATCTAACTGTGTCACATAGAGAATAGGTAGGCAGTATTTTATGACTCTTTTGTTTCAGAGTTACTTATAGAAACATAGTCCACACACATATGCGTACTGGGGGCATTATGAATGTATTTTTTACTGTGAGTCACGGACAAAAATATTCGAAAACCTCTAATGGGACGGAATTAAGAGCAAACACTGGGAGACCAGTGAGGAGGTGAATGGAGCAGTCAAGAGGATAAGTGTATGTTGAGAAGTGGACAGTCAACACATATCCTGGAGACAGACGTCAAAAGAATGAAGGGACGGACTGTTTGTATTTCAAGGGCAAAAGAACAGTAGATATCAAGAATGACTCAAGGTTCTAGTAGCTACTAACTTGAAAAAAAATGAACTGAGTAAACAAATAAGGCAGCATAGTAAACCTAACTAAAATTTAGTTTTCTTCAAACTTAACTATAGAAAAGAAAAATCTATCCTAGCTACTCAAGACAGTAGACTCCCCTGCCCTCCCTCACTCAGTCTCTTCGGTCTCCTCATGAGCTTTTTGGAGACAGGGCCCGTGTCTTCTCCAAATTTAGAATTCCTGGCAAATAGGATATACTCAGCAATTATGCATGGAATAAGCTAATGAATGGAGTAAAATCAAAACGAAAAAGTAGCCTTGTGGGAAAATAAAATGTCCTGTGTTTCTTAAAGTCAAAGAAGAGCAAATCAACTTGGTTGAGATTTTTCTAAGTTGCCACTTTTTAATAATGAGCCATATTTTATAAAACCCAAAGAGAAATCTTTCTCATTATATAATGATACTATGCAAGCACTCTTAATCCTTTTGCTGCCGCGTACTCATCCATCTTCCAAAGTCCTCTTCTGCCACATTGTCATATCTCCTTCTCACTCTATTGACAGATGTGTAAGGGACTCCAAGTGGTAAATTCACAACCTCAACATTACTTGGATTATTCCCATATACTTTGTAGAGGGAAGGTATAATCCTCAGTTTAAAAGAAAGTAAATGAATGAATCATGGAGAATATCCAAGGAATCGAAAGAAATGTAGCAGCAGAATCCACAGTAATGCATTCCCTGCCTTCTGGTTTGCAGTTGGCCATGTGGCACTTTGATGTCACCCCGCCTAACACCAGACTTTGTTGATCTTGGTGCATATGAGCTGCCTATCAAATTTCCTCCCCCTCGGGGACAGACCTGGTGTCTACTACTTTTACTACACTGTCCATGATGCTCACCAGCCCTGAACATAGTGGACACTTAATATTCCTTGACCAGACAACCAGTAAGATTGAAATAGAGACCTCCTGATTTAGAGCTGGTTACCCTAGACTCTGCTCCCTTCATCAGGCTCTGTTGGTCTTGCATGCAAGTGTTAGCTCCAGCCCTCCTCATCTTCCAATACCAAAGAGCAACTGGCTCTTTCCAAAATGAAAAACATTTTCCATTCCAGGCTGCACTTGCAGCTGTGATGTTGAAATGTCCCTCGAGTCAAGATTTTTATCTGTGCTGCAAAGGGGGTATGTGTAACTCACAAGCTTAATTCTTTAAACAAATTCAGTAACGCTGTTCCTTGGGCCCCAGACAGCCCTGTTAGGCTTGTTTGTTTGTTTTAATGTCCCCACGATGCTTCCCCAGAGTTCCTGTAATAATCTGTCCGGTGCCTGTGATCACAATAAGACAGACTATTGTTGGTGCAATGACTGCAATCCCCATTATCTCTTACAGCTAACACGCTGTTCCACACACAAAGAGCATGGAAAAGGTGGATATAAGCAGAGAGGAAGCCCAGGGTTAAGAAGCTTGAAGGAGGCCTAAACAAACATGTTCGGTCAGAAAAGCTCCTTTCCCAGCATTCTTGCCTCAACTTGACTTGGTCAAAACAGACTGGAGGCAGATACCATCTTTTGTTCTGGCCAACTACCCATCTTGATTTTTAGGTATCTTAGAAAAACATGAATCTGTTAGGTCACACGTCTGTCACTGAAAACTTGAGGTATTCATTTTGAGAACCGTACTATTTTAAAGAGGATTTTGAAGGTGATCATGTGTTTTACTCTCCGTCTCTTAGCCCTTCCTCACAGCAGTTTGGAGAAATCGAAATATCACTGTTTCCATATGCTGATGAGAACACAAGAGATGCCCACAACTTTGTGGCCAGCGAATCATTCGGATGTTGCTTGAAGATATAGCCCTAGTCCTCAATTAAGTCTGCCTCTCGTAGAGGAAAACATGTACAAAATCAATTAAAACACAAGGTTGGGTGAAATAAGAGCTTTGGTCAGATAAAGTGGTGCAATGAACAGCATTTAAGTCCAAGTGGAAAGCAGAGGGAAGAATTTAATGATGGAAAGAGTATTTGAGCAATAACAGTTTAATGATGGAAAGAGTATTATGGACATCCATCTCCAAAAAGAAGGATGTCAAGTATTGTAGAAGATAAGAGAACAGTCTTCAGTAACAGCATAATCCAAACCACATAGGTATACAAGTGTATGCTGTACTCGGGAAACTACATGAAACCAACGTGGCTGGAGCAGAGGGTTCACAAGGGATAATACTGAGGAGTGAAAGCTCATGGAGTTCTCTGGTGGCTCAGCGGATTAAGGATCCAGTGTTGTCACTGCTGTGCATGGGTTCGATCCCTGGTCTGTGAAATTCCGCATGTGGTGGGTACAACCCCACCCCACCAAAAAAGAGTAAAAGCGAACATGAACAAAATCCATAAAACAGCTCTCAGTAAAAAATGTGATTTTAAAGTTTGGAAACATTTTGAGGGCCTTAGAGAAAAGCAGCTACACCAGCTTTAGTATCACAAATCCAACTTAGCATGAAGCTGACAAATCAAAAACTCTGAAAACATAACTGTAACTACTGAAAAAGCCATTCGCATAAAGGATCTACTCCAAAATTCATTCATAAAATGACCCTACGCAAATTCCTGGATACAACTCACTCTTTTAGCAAGGGTAATTCATTAGATGAATTCTCATAAAATAAGGTAGGATATAAAAGTTTAAAAGAGAGAGAGACTGACATTTAAGGTCTCATCCATTAGGTTGGGGGGCAGTAAAAAAAAGCTGCCTGGAGAGATCTGGCCTGACTGTTTACATTAACATCAGCAGAAACATATGGTTAAAAACAGACAACTTACCTTGAAAAACTTACAGTTACCAAAGGGGACAGGTTGGGGGAAGGGGAGGGAGGGGTGAACTGGGGTTTGGGTTGGAAATGTTCTAAAATTAAGTTGTAATGATGGTTGTACAACTATAAATATAGTGAAATTCATTAAAAAAAAAAAGACAACCTGAATTCTGGGTAGCAAAATCTGCTTTCAAAGAACGCAATATATCACTTTCGGTGGCTGACATTTAGAAACTAATTAAGTTTGGGACCAGTTGAAAGGAATAGTCTGGAGAGCACTGGTTTAGTGTTCTGTTGGTCATTAGCTGAAACACGGAAGTTTCTAATATGAACATTTAAATTCAGGATAGCAAAATCTGTTTTCGGAGAGGCCAATATACAATATTCAATAACTTTTGCAAGTCAGCACAAAGTCCTCTTCACAATGAAAAGGAAGGAGAATCCGAAAGGAAGACCTGTGAAAGGCTCCTTTCAAACAGTGGCCCTTGCTCTGTCCTCTTTATTAAGGGTTCATAAATACAAGGACACAACAGCTGCAACTTATGATTAACCATGGTATAGTATTTCAAACAGTGAATAACATTATAGTTATTGCAACCAACAAAACTCCTTACATTGGTTCAACACATGACCTTGGTTTTGTCTGGCCTGTAGGTGACCTGAATTGAAGAGAGATGTCTGGGTTGAAATTTAACTGGGTGTCTGAAAAGCTATGTCACATGGCTGGAAAGTCAGTAGTGTTGCAATTTCAGGAGCCCCTGCTCCTCTCAACATGATTGGACGGTGTAAAGGTGAATCGGAGAAAAGCAGCGAAAAATAAAGGTAATTGGTCAGTTCGGAGAGCCCTTGAATAATGTCTAAACATTTGTGAACAGTCTGAGTAAACCACTCAAGTTATTCTTAAACAACCAAGGTAGCTTTACTGCCTGCCATGGGCAAGGGCCCTCGAGAGTAACACGGTAAACTATTCTTGAGTGATTAATGACATAAACCTTTACTGTGGGCAAAACCCTTAAGGAGAGCAGGAAAAGGCTTTACCTCTTGATTAACAGGTTGAGACCAAAGCAATATGAGTTTTGAGTATGAGAATCTATGTCTACGGAAGACCAGAGCTCTTAAAAGAGAGACCACAGAAGACAAGGAAGGAAGGGCCTTCCATCATCTCTTACCCCAGAAAATATACTCTGAGAAGCTGCCAGTGTCCTCCCAGTCTCAGTCCACAGGTTCAGGACCTGATTCTCTAAGAATTATTTTCCCCCTGCCCATCACAGATGAAAACTAAAGGAGAGACTTAATTTTCTCATTTCAAGTGGTAAGTAATCATATCACTTGGTTCTTAGTTTCTTATCATAAGACCTCAAATTACCTTTTGTTAGGTTGTCCTATTAAGCATGTCCTATCACATGAAGATTTAAAATTCTGTTACAGGGAGTTACCTTCGTGGCTCAGTGGTTAACAAATCCGACTAAGAACCATGAGGTTGCGGGTTCGATCCCTGGCCTTGCCCAGTGGGTTAAGGATCCGGCGTTGCTGTGAGCTGTGGTGTAGGTTGCAGACGCGGCTCAGATCCCACATTGCTGTGGCTGTAGCGAAGGCTGGCAGCTACAGCTCCTGTTAGACCCCTAGCCTGGGAACCTCCATATGCCGCAGGTGCAGCTCTATATAAAGGCAAAAAGAGAAAAAAAAATAAAATAAAATTCTGTTACACAGATACTCAAGTTTCCATGAAGTAGATCTATGGCCTCTATAAAACCATAATCAAGACACATATGATTAATTTTTGTCTGTTTATCACTAGTTCACATCTTAACATAATTTAAGATGTAAGCGACAGATTTTTGCTCCAAACTCTGCCAACAAACCACTCAACCCTCCTAAAAATGAACAGTAACATTTATGTAACACAGATACATCCTTTTTGTATATTTAAAAAAGCCTGCAGTAACACAGAATTAACGAAAAGTATTTGGGCAATTAATATTGAGAACTAAGGAGATACATATTTCCCAGGAAAGAAGAGTTCACTTGAATCTTCCTTTTCATTATTACTAAGGAAATATATAACACCAGCCATACAAAGAACTTAAAATTCATTAGTCATCATTTAAATGAACTTCAAATTCATGAGTCATCATTTAAATTTATGGGAAAAATTGCTGGCTTCTAGAAAGATTATGGATTACATCCTTGAACAGTACTGGGCACAGAATAGATCCTAAACGGACACTCCTTAAACTTAAACAATTAGCCACAGGGAGTAAAAAGTAATTTTTTAAGAATAAAAGAGTTGAGATGAAATTTTAATCTGAGCTTGTCATCTCTGTGTTCCCAGAGTATAAAGCACCTTGTATTTAAAATATCTGATTTTATATCAATAATACATCAACATCAACAATAACTGATGATGTGAATGAATAAGCTGATTGATTACTTAATTAATGGAAGAAGGGCAGTTGTATAATAAAACTAAGACAGGCTGAGAAAGGAGGAAATTACCTCGGTCAGTAAGGACAGTAGAAAAAACATGCCCATTTGGTGCTTTTACCTCTTTCTACACCTGCTTTTCAAAGAAGAGTTTATAATCTGAATCAGTGCAAAGTATTATTTCAGCCTGGATCTTTCTAGCACAGGAAAAAGTACCTGGGTCAGCTTCATTTTAAACAGGGAAGTATGTTTATTTCCTTAGAGAGCCTCAAGTAAATTAAAGAACTAGATTTCAGGATCATTTTTCAAGGAAAATTGCTAAATTTTTTGTTAAATCAAATTACTTAGAGCAAGTTTTCTGATATTTAGTTTAAAAAATACATAAATACCATCTCCTTTTAATATGTCAGCAACTCTCACCCAATATTCTGTAATAACCTATATGGGGAAAGAATCTGAAAAAGAAGAGATACATGTATAACTGAATTACTTTGCTGTATACCTAAAAATAACACAACATTGTAAATCAACTATTCTCCAATAAAGTTTTATATATGTGTGTGTGTGCGTGTGTGTCAAGAACTCTTAGTAGAAGTAATTTTGAAATTAAACATCATTCCATTTTTTAAGCAATCTAAACCTAGATTTAGGAATTTAAAGTAAAGATTAGAGCTCTTTACTACAAGGCATAAATAATAAGGGAAAGGCAGTTTTATCCTAACCATCTCTCTCTGCTAATACCTCGGGTCTTAAGATTTATAGTTTCTAGTAAAACTTTATCAAATGGGTAGATAAAAGGATGAAATTTGGCTTTGCTCACTGATCCATCATTGCCACTGAGGAAACCAATACTATTTTAGGTTCTATCTTTAACTTTTGAAGTTAATAGCAAGGGAGTAAACAAATATACTTGGTTTCACAGTCTTACAAAAAACACCCTTTAATGTCCTCTTCACATGAAGAAATCAACACAAGATGGACAAGGAAATTACAGTTGTCAAACATTTACTCAAGCACTTTTTGAGTATCTCTGGAGATCAAGAATAAATAAAATATGGTCCCTACTTCTGAAAGCTCACAATCTAGGTGTGAATTCAGACATGACAAATTCAACTGTATACTTAAGATTTGTGCACTTTATCATAAGTAAATTATACCACAAAAGAAAAAATAAAGGACTCAGCCAGATAAGGTAAGTTATATTTTAGCATTGGAACCACCATAATATTAGTAGAAAGAGGAGGAGTCCCTTACTCTGCCTAGGGAGTCTAACAAAGCCTCACCGAAGAGCTAATGAACATACAAGCAACGCCAAGTAAAGAAGCTAGCAAAATACATCCTAGCAGAGGGTAAAGTCAATGCAAAAACACAAAGGTGAGAGACAGCAAGAAACTCTGAGTATCTGAAGCATACTACATGGAATGAGATGATGGGAGTTGAGGCTGGAGGCATGAGCCAAGAAAGTCTGATATATCAAGGTAATGAATTCGGATTCTATCCTGTAGAGGAGAAGTGGAGAGATATTTTCAGATGGTGTTGCTGGAGGGCACCCCTCCTCCAAGGCCCAAGAGTGGGCTCTTGTCTAACATTCAAAAATGAATTGTCCAAGGGGACACACAGTGGACTCTAAAAGAGAGTAAGAGTAAGGATAAGGGAACCCAGGAGAATTGCTTTGCCTTGTGGCTCACATTCCCAAGGTTTATGGAGGTGAGGTTAGTTTCTGGGTTGTCTCTGGCCAATCATCTTGCTTGTGCTCATATTTGCTCTGACCCAGGGCCTTTCCTGGTGGCACGGGTGCATCTCACAGCCAAGATGGACTCTAGTATAAGGGTTTCTGCTAGGACAAACTATGGGCTGGGATCCCCTTCTTCCTCTTGGACCCTCCCAAATGTTTCTGGTTGGTTTTGGAGGGCCTCCTGCTGCAAGACAGCTTATACAAGTGGTTATTTTCACGCCTGGCCAGAGCTGGCAATTCTGGCTGATTTCTTAACAGGAGAACGACTGGATCAGATGTATTTCTTGGTGGAAAGCTCATTGTCTTTCTTGGAGCAGATCAACGTCGTACCTAAATTCAGTTAGTTTTCACAAGCCCATTGCAGGGAAGAATGCCAGGAATGTTAAAAAAATTGCTCTTCTGAAGTCATTAATTTATGATTCAACTAGCAATACTACGATCACAAGTAATGGGTTGGCCAATATGAATGTAGAGCCATGGCCAAACCTAAGTAGCTCTTGCTTTAAAAACTGTTTTAGTTTTTTTGGTTTTTTGGGGGGTCTTTTTGGTATTCCCATCGTGGCTCAGCAGGTTAAGAACCTGACTAGTATCCATGAGGATGTGGGTTCGATCCCTGGCCTCGCTTAGTGGGTTAAGGATCTGGTGTTGGCACAAGCTGTGGCGTAGGTTGCAGGTTATAGCTAGGATCTAGCATTGCCATGGCTGTGGCTGGTGGGTAAAGCTTCGATTCGACCCCTGCCTGGGAACTTCCAGATGCCACAGTGCAGCCCTAAAAAGTAGGAAAAAAAGTTTTTTTTAAAAGAAATCATCCCCAGCTCTCTTGTTTTTCACTTTGTAAGGTTTTTTACCATCCAAATCAGGGCCTAAGGGCTCTGAAAGAATATGAGAAAAGAAAACTGGTATCAAAAATCTTCATATGAAAAATGTCAAAGATGTAGTACGAGAAAAAATGTGCAAAACAGTATGCAACATAGAAACACATTTTAGTTCACAAAATACATAGTAAGTACGTTCATATATTATGAATTGGCAAAATGTGAAGGACTATGTATAAACCTGTTGTCAGCAGTTAAGTCTTAAGATAATGGGGGACTTTTTCTTTCTCTCCATAATATATTTCTCAAATGTCAGAATTTGATGAGCATGTATTACTTTTACAAACGGAATCAATTTGATTTTTTAAAAAATCTTTCCATGGTGGCCTATAATCCCAAACGTTGTGGGAAGTGAACTAAAGCACTTCCCTGTGAGAGTCTCTGCTAACAAGCAGGTTGGCTATATTTTTATATAAAGTCAACCTAGTATATGAAAGGGAGGGTTTTCAGATTAGCAGACAGTCCTCGTCTATCTGCCTTTTGTTCTCCCTCCTCCCCTTTACTCAAGAATATGGTGTAATTCCTTGCTAAGATCACCTTTTCCCTTTAGAGTTTAAAATGATGATTTTAATACTGATTAATTTACTGTCACTCTGTAGGCACAGCAGATAATCTTCAGTTTGCGTCTTTCTGAGAAACAAATATTCATTTTGAGCCTGAAGAATTTCCTCTTCTTGGGGGAGAAATAACCTGAAATGGTAAATTTAAAAGATTCAAGATGTCTGCGTGAGTTCCACTTCCTCTGCACAGAAACTCTAAATTTTTAAAGCTAAGTCTAACCTTCTGGAAATAACCTGCCAGCAATACTGTAGTATTATGTGGTTACTCTTCATTTTTCAAAATGCCCTCTTATAACTTGTTTCACATGATGCGCCTAACTCTGTGAGGTAGCTGGAGCTTGAAATTATCTCCCTCTTTTTTTGTTCTTCAAGATTTGTACCTCTGAAGAGATACTGAGCTTGGAAGGGGCAGTAAATAGAAAAGGAATTTATTCCCAGTGCATAAAATTCAGAGGAAAAAAAAACCAGTGAAAAAGCAAAACAGAACCAAACCAAACAAAAAACCACTCATAGTCTTACCACCAGACATAACATTGTTACTCCTTGGTTGTACAAGTTTCCAATATTTCTTCTCTGTATTTCTTCTCTGTATTCTATTAAGCCCATTTAAAAATGAGGAAATTTTCACATGACTGATGAGAGCTAAAGCTAGGGCTGAAACCCATGAACACTTTCCATCACACCAGGAAGCTCCTTCCTTCCTACTGACCTCTTTCAAAATGCCTAAGCATTATAAAAAAGAAAGCTTCAGGAATACAGATTCTGATATGGTCATCTTTTGTTTCCATGTACTTACCAATAGTCTTTGGAAATAAACACCTCTAGTAGAAAAACAACTATTGAACTCAATGATCTTTCACTTTAAAACAATTCTAATCTTCTCTGAATGAAAAAAGGCCAGAGGGAAGGGTCAAGAAGCTGAATCAAAAGGATTATCAGATGAAGGCAAGTTAAATTAAGATCTCTGAAATAAGGCGTTACCCAAACTAGAATCAAAATCACACACTGATGTCATAAGCTGGAAGAAGGGTCAGTCAAGGAAGGAAATACGGGTCCAGAAGTACGGAACCAACATTACATTTGTCAGAGATAGCTAGTTGATCACAAAGTCTGCTTCCTCTTCCCCCGGACACATAGCTATGTCATGTTTTCTAGTTGTCTTTACCGCTCAGTACGGCCATGTAAATCCTCGCCAGTGGAATATGGGTGGGAATGACCTGGGACACTTCCAGACTTGGCCCCTAAAACCTCCCGTTTGCAATTCTACATGCTCTTTCTCCTTCCAGAATGAACTTGGAAGTCATTGATTGAAAATAGTTAAACTGCAAAGTGGAAGGAATTTCTGCTTGGGGAAGAGCTTCCCACCAATTAAGAATATCCAACTAAATTTGATGGGAACAAGAAATAAATGTGTCCTTATCAAGCCATGGAGATCTGGGGGTTTATGTATCATAACAACTAGTGTTAAAGGTGACAAAACAGCCAGGCCCTATGGCAAGGCCAGACCCTGGCCTGACATAGTGATGGACCAGCCTGTCTTCCTCAGTCTACGGCAATTAACTGCTGACCAGGCTCTGATAGACAAATGCCAACAGCGTGCTGAATTACCTTTTGTCAGTGAACTCTTACTCTGAATTTCACATAGGTTAAGAAAATCAAATGACATCTGGAATTATACTTGTAGTAGAAGTAAATCATGAAAAGATTCAACAAAATCCAAATGTCCACTCAAGTTCTGAGAAAACTCTGACAGAATTTTATGGTGGGAAAAACATGATGAAAACCAATCAGAGCATACAGACCTTCCAAATCAGATATGCAAAAGGAAGGGAGGAAGGATGTTATGCATTACATTTGAGTCCTCCCCAGAATTCACATATTTGAAACCCTAATTCTCAAGGTGATGATGTCTGAAGATGAGGCCTTTGGGAGGTAATTAGGTCATGAGGTGGTGCCCTCGTGATGGGATTAGTGTCCTTATAAGAGGAGACCATAGAGCTTTCTTCTCTTTCTGCTGGCCACGGAAGGATAGAGCGAGAAGGTGGCTAGGACAGAGGGAAAGTAAAACTAACATTTATTGAAAGTCTACCATATCCTTGAAGTTTCACATATATATTCTGTTAATCCTCACAATAAATCTGTATGGTAGTTACTACCACTCTCGTCTTTACAAAAGAAGAACTTGAGGATCATAGCAGTTAAGTCATCAACCTAAGATTACACATCTAGGACGTGGTGGGGCCAGCATTAAGCTTTAATCTGTCTGACTGCAAAGCTGAAGCTATTTTCATTGTATCCTTGCTGCCTTAATGTTTGCACTAATCTCAAGGGATTTGCAAAAGTTTCCCTAACCCGAATACACTTCTTGTTTGGCCCCAAAGGTGAGCACCCCGTGTGTCACCAATCTAGGTGCAGTTAGAGAGTCAACACTCTTTAACTCTCTAAGAAACAAAGAGGCCAAGGCCTCAAAATTCTGCCTGGGAGGTGATCTCTTAGGACATGCTTGGGGAAGATACTTAGAACTCATCTCTGTAGTGGGTGATTTTTTCCAGCTTCGGCAGATCAAGAGAAGATTAACATCCCTCTGTCTCAGTTTTACCACAGGAACACTCATATGCACCTGCACATCTTGGCATACACACATACTTGTGCATGCATACTTTAGCCACCTGCAAGTCACCTAGCCTTCCGGCTAGCTCACCCATCACCAGAAACTGGCATATACCAAGAGGGCATATGAAAAAGAATCCAAGTTAAATGGGATATTAAAATATTTACCAAACTTACACATATTCCTTGTTCAAACAAACCCTGCTGCCCTCAACTCTACAGACACATTTGTGACAATATGTGAAAGCATTCGATTGGGAGATAAACTTCAAACCCACATGCTGATCCCAACTGGTGGGCAACAGACTGAAATGCTTACAGCAGTCAAAATCAGAAGACATAAATCACAGGCTTACCAAGGACACTTCATAGCTGTTAATTTTGTTTTGGAAAAATCTCTCTTAAAGGAGAACGTCTAAATGGAAGCCACAAGATGGCCTGAATAATGGCAGCAGTTTGTAATGGGGGGCCAATATCCCATGGGAGCACAGGGACCACACGATAGATGCTCGGGCTTCTCAAGTCCCTGTTCACTTCATCCACTGTATCATCATCGCAAAATACCTCAGACTGCCTAAGGGCTTCAAATTCTTAATCTGTAATGCACATGTAATTATATTCTGTAGGATAGTATTGGATCTAAATTAAAAATAAATAAATAATGCACTGTTTAAAGCCAAGTGTACTTATTAGCCATGTAAGATTGGAGAATAGGATGCCTGACTTTTGCTCAGAGTTTTTCCAGTGACTCACTGTGCAATTCTTAGGACACAGTCCTTTGATCTTTAGTTCCTTTGCCCATAACCAGAGAGTCTTAAATTGTGGGCCCCCCTGCCAGCCCCTTTGGAGGCACCCTTTCCAGCCTCTTCTGCCCTCAGATGAAAGGATCTATAGACGTGGAAAATTGTTGTTTGGTGATTTCCTATATCCCCCTCTTTCTAGTATTTCAGCCGCTCTCTTTTTACATGTGAGGGGCACTGCAGAGAAATCACTGTTGTGCACAATTGAAGCCACAGGCTTCCAATTTCACTGTTCGAGGGGCAGGCTGAGAAGGAACAAGTCCAGCTTTAACACCACAAGTATCTCCAATTACCCAATGTGGGCAGGAAGAATACAAAAAACAAGGCGAGATAGAAAGGCCCTCAGTCCTCTCCAAAGCTTCCCTTTGGGGAGGAAAGTTCTTCTTTGAGGCTTCCAAAGCAGAAAGCCCAGGCAGCCTGCACACCTGGAGCACATTAGTGTGCCCTGGACTCAAGGTGAAACAGGCCGAATTTCTTTCCTTTTTTTTTCCCTTTTTTGGCTGCCCCGAGGCATATGGATTTTCTGGGCCAGGGATCAGATCCAAGCCACAGATGTGACTTAAGCCACAGCTGCAGTAACACCAGATCCCTAACCCACTGTGCCGGGCCAGGGATCGAACCTGTGTCCCAGTGCTCCCGTTGCGCCACAGCAGGAGCCCAGGGCCGAATTTCATCTAGGTGCTTCCCATAATCCATTCTTAAAAAAGGCTCACAGTAATTTACCAGCTTAGCAACACAATGTGGTATTTCTGGAACACTGAATCCTGGGACTACCTTCCAGAGTCGCTGGGTAAATCCCACTGCTCATCTCTATAAACACACTCTCATCTTGATTACCTTCAGCTCAGGAAGAGTTTCACTTTGTTTGCTGTGGCACAGGGTCAAGACCAAAACTCACCCTTAAATCATTCTCATCCCTGTCCCAGAAGCCCTTCAAAGAGCATCCAAATGTTGACATAATTAATGAGTGAGTTTCCCATTAGGCTGTGTGCTGACCTAAATACAAAACACCCAGTGCTTCTACCGTCTGCCTCCCTCTCCCGCCGGGCCTCACGGAGGTGATGCTGGCTTGTCTTGCCAACTCATCATCTTCATGCTCCCAACCTACATGGAGAGGAAGCCTCGCTGGAGAGTAGGCAGGATCCAAGCTCGCCACGCCCACCAGTATGGCTGTTCCTGCCCAGAAAAAACCTTTTGTCTTTCCAGATTTCCCCATCTCTTTTGTGTATTGCTCTGTCTGCTCCCTTGGGTGTCTCTTCCCACTCCCATCTACCTAAAGAAGTAGAGTGCAGGGCCGGGAGCTCAAGAGCTAGATATTTTAGTTTTGCATCCTGGTTCTGCCATTGACCTGTATGACCTTGGAAAAGTTACTTCACTTCTCTTTACCTCCATTTCCTTATTTGTAAAGTGCGGATAGTGATGGTAAGTACTCTCAGAGTTGTAAAGATCAAAGACAGGATCTTGGAAGAGTGCCTGCAATGTTGTGAAGCATGATGATGGTCACAATGATACTTCCATTACGAAGGTCAAGTACTTTCATTAAGCAGAATATTCCTCTAACTGATCCTAACAGCACAACCTCGTTCTCTCAGTGGGCAGGATGAGACGCTACTCCCCAAGCACATCCACCAAGGCAAACGGAGGCATTTGTAAGCATGCCATAGGATGAACATGTTTGGGTGAAATATTACGCAAGGCAAGAATAAAAAGGAGTGAGGTGGAACTCTCCGAACACTCTGTACTCCATCAAATTAAATGCTCTAAAAATGTAGGTGATGGTTCAGAATCTACCCTAAGCCGGGATATTTTTAGGTGATAGGCAACAGAACGTCTTTCCTCGACTGTTACAATGACTATTTGAGTGAGGCAATTCTCTGCCTACACATGTTCTTTAGGACCTAAAAACTCTTGGGGCCAGAGGCCTGGCTCTAGTGACAGAATGCCCGGGAGGTACCGACACACACACATACACTTTCTGCCATTTGTATAGGAACCAATTGCCTTGAAGTAAGACCTGAACTGACTGGAGTCCTAGTTTTTGTGGCTCCTTGTAAGTCATTTGTACCTTCGGCATAATGTTGGCATAACACTCCTATGATGTGAAAGATGTGTTGTTTCCTGATCCATGTCACAGATTAGTACTCTTAATGCATAAGCTCTTTGTCAGTATTACTCCCAATACATACAATAATAATGGAGCATAACAATTTTCAAGTTGTACACCTCTCTAAATTGTGTTCTTCCTAGAGATGTCCTTTGAAAACAAATATTTCACGTACCATGGAATAAACGGTATCAACTTCTGTGCGTACCATGATAGAAAGGTTGGGAAGCATTGCTCTAGACTAACATCAGAAAGAAACCTACCATTCATTAAGCTCCAAGTATTTATTGAAAACCTAATAGGTACAAATCATGTGACACTAGGCTTTAACTATTCTGTACCTCAAATTCCTATATCTGTAGGTCAGAAATACATTTATCTCATTGGATTGACCTGAGGGTAATAATAGCTCTAAGTGCTTTGAACTTTTTAGGTAAAGAAAAAAAAATGAATTTAACTACTTATTTTTAATTTGCTGATTGAAGTATGTCTTACCCCCCAAACACAATCTTGCCAAGAAAGAAAAACGATAACAGAGCCTCATCATAAAAAACAAAGCCTGTAATCCGAGGACTATAGATGAAGAATATCTATTATATTCGTAGTGTAATAAGGAAACCACACACCAATAAATAGTAATTTAGAGGTAAAAGAAATGCTGGAAGCAGCTCCCTTAGCTTTAAAGAAAAAATATTAGTGAAGGAATAAGAGGTTTTAGTGTACTTTGCAGGAAGGTGGCGGTGACCTCACTTGCTTCTATGTCAAAATGGCAATATAGAAACACACTCCCACGATACACCTATAACCAAACATTTGGCATTGTCCGTGATTCAGACCAGAATGTTTTTATCTACACATCTCAAAGTGTAGGCCTCATTTCAGCCTCTTCGACAAAACCAAATGCTTTGCTTGAGTTCTGACCTCAAAGAATCCTGTCTTAAGTCTTGCTTAAAAAGTGGGACAAGGTGATTTTTTATTTTATTATTATTATTTTTAACAATCCAAACAACAGTCACCAGCTCCACAAAACAAGGGCAATGAAATGGATGTGTTAGTGTAGGCAGAGTTTTCCTGATGCTTCACTGAGAACTCCCTTCTCTCTTAACCCTACATTCTGCTGATTTCCAATATGCTAGTTATGGGCCAGGGCTGGGAAGAAGTCACAACCCTGGAGATGTAGCCTAAAAATTCCTTCATTGACCTAAAGGAATAAGAGAAAATCAAAGGCCCTGACCTTCAAACTTTTAACGCAAAGGATTTGCAAAGGAATGTGATTAAATAAGCTGTATGTAGCTTATTTATTTGCATGATCGAAGTCTTAATCTAATCTCCAACGCAAGCTCCTCAAATGGCTATGGTCAAGGACTAATAGCACTTCTTCATTCATGAGGCGGAGAGCAGAGGCAGGAGAGAATGGAGACAGAAAAGAGAAAGTACGTACAGCACAATGCAACATGAAAAGCGGTATACAACTAAACTAATAGTAAAGCATGTAAAATAAGAACAGTCTGTCCTACAGCATCGGAAAGCATATTTCAATTAACTGGGTCACCAGGAAAGAATTTTATTTAGAGTTTTGATAAATGAGTCCAAAGGTTAAAAACAAACAGCTATTTATCAATTACTTCTAGGTTTCTGCTTCACAAAGAGATAAGGGTTTACACATGCTGTTGTCAAAACAGCCTCGAGGCAAGGAAGAAGGGTGGGAAAGGAAGGATAAGACCCTGATTATTGCAAAATGAAGAAAGCAACATGATCATCTACTCAGTGTTAGAAAAGGGCATCATGAAAGAAAGCAGTGCCAAGAGGACCTGGTGTTCCACCTACTTGGATGAGCTGCCTCCTTTTAGATAATGCCAAGGTCATGTGCACTGAGCTGTTAAAGATACCTGAGTAGGAGAATGTTCCCCAGCAAGGTAACTTTAAAGTCTACTCAGCACCTGGATATCTGGTCATCTCAACACTGACTCAACAAACCATAGAGAGGACAAGGTGAAGGGTTAGTCAAAGGTCAGAAGGTTTGAACCTCTTGGCTGGAGAGTTAAATTCTTTTAACCCTTTGAAAGCTTTCTTAGAGAAATCTTATTCATATGTGTTGCCAGGAGTTTCAGCTGATTTTTTTTTAAAGCTTATTTGCTTTTTATTTCTTCCCTCTCTCTCCCTCTCTCCCTCCCTCTGCTTCCCTCTTTTTCCCTCCTCCTCCCCTGTTTCTTTTCTCTTTCTCTCAAATCAATTTAGAGTTGCTGCCACAATTAAAACAATTTCATATATTTTTCTCCTTATGGACTTCAGCTCCATCCTAGAAAGAGAAAAGATGACCAATTGTGATTGATTGCGTGTTTTTAAGGAAAAGTCCATTGAGGAAACCTAGTTAAACTTAAAAAATGGATTTTGGTAGATGTGAATCCGTAAGGCATATGGAATTAGATTACTATGGACTGGCCAGCAACAAGGATCATTCTAAAACACAAGATCATGCTACAAAAATGAGATCATTCTATAAAAATGAGAACCTAGGTCCTTTCTGTGCACACACATGTGAACAAAGGTAGTTGCTGCTGGGCTGAGTGTCTTTCTGGCACCCAGTAAAAGGTGGTAGTTTTAAAAGTTTCCAGGAGAAACATCACTGAATATAACTAAGCACAGCATTACGTGCTGTTTGCCCTTGAAAGTAGACGTGGCAATGTACACTCAGAGGTATTCAAGAGTCTGGAAGAAAAACATTTCACAGAAACAAGTCTTAATCCTCAATATTATCTTTCTTGGCTCTTTCTGGTAGTTGTACCTTGGGAAAAAAGCTCCTTTGCTCATTTTGTAACATGCCTTAATTGTAGATGGCAAACTTGATGACAATATTATGAACAAAGTGATTTAGAACAGATCTCCAGTACAAAACAGGACTCAAGTCTTGGCAGAGTGCAGTTGATTAATATGCTCTGGGCCCATGAAATACATACTCTTGCTGCTAACTGAAACAATCCAGCAGGCTTCTCTGGTAGTTACCTGGGTGATAGTGTTCTGTTACCCTACCGTGTTTTAGCACTGTTATAACTCTTTCAAGGTTGGTTAGCATTTGTTCTGTTATCCTACCGTGTTTTAGCACTCTTATAACTCTTTCAAGGTTGGTTAGCATTTGATTCCCAGAATCTGGATATTCATGGTCCGAAGTTCACCGTTTTGTATTTAAAATGGATGTGTTCAGAAATTTTCAATGAAATATTAACACTAAATTCAGGCAGTGTTCATCCTCTCTGAAGACCAAAGGTCTTTACTGATGGTATTTTGTTTTAATTTTTAATGCTTATTCTACCCCTGAGTGACAGACCCCATGATCCTCGCTATCCTCATGGACAAATCATCCAAGGATGGTTGAGTTAAGTCAGCAGTGAAGCTGAGAAGTGAAATCTGAATTTCCTGACTCAATATTTCAGCACTAGATTGTATTCCCATATTTTTAGACACGACAAAGGATTTGAAAGCCGAATTGATTTAAGAGTGAACAGCATATTAAGAGTGCAGGTTTTAGAACTCGGACTTGTGTTTGAATTCCTGTTCCACTATTTACTGTTATAGATCTTGGATAAGTGACTTAACCTCTCATGCCTCCTTTCTACCCTTCATGCAAAGCCCCAAAAAAGTAGATAAGTAGGACTTGGTATGTCTCCCAAGGTGCATATACCTAAGAGACAAAAATCTGCCTCTTCCTTATCTCCTAGAGTTAAGGACTGGATAGATTGGCATGTTGGCACACACTCAGAACTCAGCCAGTGGAACATAGCACCCAAGTGGAGTCCCAGCTTAGGGGGAGGCACCAGCCGATGACTGCAGCAAGCAGGTTGATGTATCATTGACTGTGATGGAAGAGCAAAGGAAGAAAAACTAGGCAACACCCCAGTGACAGATACTGCAAATTCTTTGTAACTATTCTAAAAAGTAAATATATAGACGAGAGATCATGAAGCCATTATCTTACTTTCAGATGAGGAAGTGGCGGCAAGGAGAGGTTCACCCAGCAGAATTCACACAATAAGCAATAGTAGACAGATTTGAACCCAGGTCAGACTGATCCACACGTTTTCTACCAAGACTACGAATTTACTAGAAGATGATTCAAAGTGTAAATGTTAACTTAGAGCTTATCTTAGCCATTTGGAATTTAAGCAGACACCATAAATTCCAGAACCTGAACTTGACTTGGGAACCCCAGAAGCCTGGGTCCTACTGGTGAGGCACTGGTGCACTTAGTATCAGGCCCTGGCACTGACTTACAAAAGCATCACAGGGTGAGCCAGTAATAGCTCATCCTGTACAACCCCAAGTGGGCATTTCCAGTTATTTCCCATGTAGAGACTATCTCCTGGCAGCTGTGTTTGTAAGGAATGATGAGCTCATCCCAAACAGGTGGGAGGGCCATGGACAAGTGCATTTACTGAGTCTTTATCAGTGAAGCCTACAATGAGGAAAGCGGGAATAATCAGTCTGACACATTTAATACTTAAATTACCCAGCATGACTACTGAAACTCAAATACTGTGCCTCTTTGGTATGCTTTATTTCTAATACAAACACACCAACTACATTTAAGTTCAGCAAAAGCCTCTTGAACTCTCCCTCACCACCGATGACAAAAGAATTAAAAAGGAGTTTGAGGTTATGAGATTACATTGAGGAGGGGGAAAATAAAAAGCATGAGGAAGAAGCCAATGAAATGTTAAAATGTGTAATTAGTATACACAAAGATCATATATTTTAACCAATCTATTTATTTACTTCATTTTCAGTTTAATCTTGTAGGAAAACCCTGATTACTGGCATTTAAAGTATGGCTGGAGAACAGGAGAGAACACTCTGTTCCTTTCTCATTGGCAAATATTATTAATATTTACACTAACTGAATATTAGTACTCGCAAGGGGCATTAAACTAAAAACTAAGATGTGGATTATCATACCGCTGAGCTCACCATTAGCATTAAATTTTCTTGTGTAATGCAGGATTAATCAACATGAGGTTTAATTAACTCATTCTATTCATTGCAAGTTCAAATGGATGGGTCTGAATAAATTTGTAGGCCCCAGTGGGTAGGTGACATTTAAAGTAGAGACTTGAAGGGAGTTAGTTATGTGTATATCAGGGAGACGAACATCTCAGTCACTAACCTTGATTCAACCCAAAGCCCCTAAACCTGGCCCCACTGGATGGAATCTCACCACATGCTCTTGGCTTTACTCCAACACAGTTTGTCTTCTGCTCATATGCTTTGTTTTTTAAATAACTTTCATGAAAGGGCTCAAAACATTAAATTTAAGTTGCTCTGATTTTAGCCTTGGGGGGAGGTCACTGAGGTCCATCAAGATCATGTCCTTGTCTTAGCCACAATGATGTTTTTCTCTTTCCTGCTGTTGTTCTTCATTTCTTGACTATCCTGGACTCTAAAATTTCTCAAAGTAAATCACACCAGCACCTCCTCCAGAGCATACACGTGCAGAGCAATAACTAGTATGTGTACACAGCAAAACAGGGAAAGGTCATGAGGAAGATGGGAGGGAATAAGAATTAATAGGCAGCTGCTACTCACCTATGAAGTCAATGCTAAACTGGAAACATCATGATGAAAATAGTCTAAGACTTGGGCTGGTAAAGTGCCATGATTACAAAGATGCCCTGCAGAGTAAGTTGAGGTTTCAGTGGCTAGAACTTTCCCCTTCACGGACCAATATGTGGCCGCAGATGTCAATATAATGACCCATGCAGGCGTATTCTGTATATTTTACCCATCATGAGACTTCACTCTTTCAATGCTATGCATTCTTCCTTGAGTAAATATT
The DNA here is from genome assembly GCA_004024745.2 of Catagonus wagneri. Taxonomy (NCBI): domain Eukaryota; kingdom Metazoa; phylum Chordata; class Mammalia; order Artiodactyla; family Tayassuidae; genus Catagonus; species Catagonus wagneri. The sequence continues at coordinate 1,752,959 of PVHT021183631.1, read as the reverse complement.
TATCTATGCAATCTAGTGGTTACAGCCCAAGGAAAGAAGCCAGGAAACATAGATGTTACACCATATTCTGCTACTGCCCTTCAATACAACAATGTGAAAGCTGTTTCTCCAAAGTTCGCTCTATTAAGGCACTTAGTATATGCCCCTGGGCCAAGTTCAAGAGATCTTCATACAAAGTTTCTCATAGTCCCCGTGATTCTCCTCCCACCGAAGGTGCCTAAGCCCTGGAATCTAAATCAATGAGTAATCATTCTGTTCTTGTTACCTCTGGGATCCTGCTCATATAAGGAAGCTCTGCAGCCCAAAGTTATCCCCCAGGCCTCACTGCACCCACTGACTGCTGTCTTGGAGAATAAAGCCTTGGTTCTAAGGTCAGGTTTCTCCCACAGACAGTATGACCAAATAGCCATCAGCTCTTTGCAAAGAACGCAGAGAACACACCTCTGTCTTTAAGTTTGACCTGGGCTTCTGTGGCACCAGATCAAACACAAAAATCCATTAACTACAAATGACTCAAGCTAGTCCTATTTGGCTTTGAATTAGACACTGAGCTAAGTGTATACAAGTGCACACCCATTTGAATTTTGCCACTGGCTCATTGTGGAACCTCTGGCAAGTCAAAACTTCCCTGACTTCAACTTCCTCATCTGTAAACTTTTTTCTAAATAATATTTTACTATAACTGGGTTTTCACAAGCAATAAGCTTACAAATGCCTTTGAAATATGTAAATATCTAGAGCTATACAATCAGTCACATCATCTTCGGAGCAAAACAAAGGCCCTACTCCTGATCCAGATGGCCCTACACTCAATAATAAGAGACCTTGGAGATTTGGCTCAGAAATGAGTCAACAGACTACAATACAGGAAGGGCAAGCTACTGCGGAGGGAGGCCAATGCAGGTTAATCATTCACAGGATTAAGTGTCTTATTTCTCTTTCATAACAGAGGCTTGACTAGCTGGAAACATACCCAGCCAAGCACAAAAAGCCATCAGTGGTTAAAAGAAAATAATTGAATGAGAAAGGAACCATGGTTCAGGTCACATCATTTTAATTCTCTTAAATTCTTCCTTTAAGGGTCTTTCTTCACCTGAAATTTGAGAGAGATCGGTTCAACCTGGATACATAGAGATTCAATTATTTTTCTTCCCTACACAAACTCTTACATATTGAATGGAGAGCTCCCACAAGTGTATGGATTCTAGTGGGAAAGTTTGGCAACAGTTCTCAAGCCTGTTCTCAGTTTCTTGCTATATGTGATTTAGACAAGTTTCTCAATCTAGCAAGCTTCTCTTTCCCCCAAGTTGAAAACAGAAATTATGAACTGGGCCCTGGCTAATGAAGGGACAAGCCCATTCGCGCCTAGCTCTCCTTTCCTCATAATATGTTTGTACTTTGCAATGTGATCAGAGGTCAAGTCAGTAAGGACAGGACAAATATACATGTAATAGGTTAAGAATGTAGTAACAGAAAAACAGGATCCACATCCTTCTCTCAACAACTGACAAAGCATTTCCTTACTCCTCCTTCTAAATGAGAACTTGGCCAGTTTAAGGGCGAAGAAAAGGTACAAACTGCAATTGGAGATCGAACAGAATGTGATGGAAAGAAGTATATTAAAACTGGCCGGTCAGGATACAAATTTAAATGAGGTTATGATACCGATGTTAGAGTTTTAAGTATTTTCATCAGCCTAAAATAGGAATATGAAATATGCTGAGGAAGATGAAAGGTAATCATTACCTAAAACACTGCATTTAATTTTTTTAAAAAGAACAAAATAAAACTTTCTAGTGGAAAAAAAATTAATCATTTTTTCCAAGGAAGATTCTACTCTAGAAATGTCTTCTTTCCCTATCATATTGTCAGGATCAAATAACGTAGAACCTCTTTAGGAAAAAGAGAGCCTATTATATAAAGAAATGAACTCAGTCAGGCTGAGAATCTGTTCACCTGCTCACACAGAAAAGCAAAAGACTTGTGCTACTTGCCAGGGCGTGGCAGAGGAGGAGTTCGCTGTATGTTGACCTAAAACTCTCCCTGGGCAGATAGGGCTTGTGCTTTTAATGACTCCTGATGAAAATTCACTTTGTTGCATCCAAGGGCTAACACCAGGACACAAAGCTTTTATTTTGGGAACCTTGGTCTACAACTCAGTGAAGGCATGATTCTCTATACATGATTTTATCTTTTTCTTAAAACTTTTATGCTCAGAAATGAGAATAAAACTTTTTGTAGTCTTTCCAAAATATAACATGCAATTTACAAGTGTGAAAAACAGACACAACCCAAATGTACACCACCTAGAACAGTTAAGGAAGTTATGTTACCATCATGAGAGAAATTACTATGCGGACACTAGAAGTCTCTTTACAAAAAAAAAAAAAAAAAATTTAATAGGATGAGAAAATGTTCATGATAAGTGAAAATTAATGCATAAAACTATGTAAAATATGAGCTAAACTATGTAAAAATTTATATAAAATAAGATGAAGGAAATACAACAAACTATTATTAATAGTAGACATTTAAGGGTGGGGTTTTGGAGTTTCCGTCATGGCTCAGTGGTTAACGAATCCAACCAGGAACCGTGAGGTTGCGGGTTCGATCCCTGGCCTTGCTCAGTGGATTAAGGATCCGACGTTGCTGTGAGCTGTGGTGAAGATTGCAGACGCAGCTCGGATCCCTCGTTGCTGTGGCTCTGGCATCGGCCGGTGTCTACAGCTCCTGTTAGACCCCTAGCCTGGGAACCTCCATATGCTGTGCGTGTGGCCCTAGAAAATGTGCAAAAAAAAAAAAAAAAGCCAAAAAATAGGGTGGGGTTTTTAGGTGATTAAATTTTTATAACAACTTTAATGAGATATAATTCACATAACATACAATTCACCCACTGAAAAAAATTACAATGGTTTTTAAAATATTCACCAAGTTGGGCAATCATTACCACAATCAATTTTAGGACATTTTTATCACTCCAAAAAGAAATCCTGTACCCTTTAGCTATTACCCACAAGCCCACCCACTCCCATCCCTAAACAACCACTAATCTAATTTCTGTCTCTAGAGATTTCTCTGTTCTGGACATTTCATCCAAATGGAATCATATAATGTGTGGTCTTTGGTGAATGGTTTCTTTCACTTTGCATAACATTTTCAAGGTTCATCCACATCGTAACATGTATCAGTGCTTCAGTTCTCTTTATCATCAAATAACATTCCATTGTATGGGCGTGATATGTTTTGTTTATTCATTTATCTATTGGTGGATAGTTAATGTATTTCCGCTTTTTGGATATTAAAAATAATGATGCTATGAACATCCACGTACAACTTATGTTCAACTGTCTTAGGCATACACCCAGGGGCAGACGGGTGATTTTTTTTTTTTTTGTCTTTTTGCCTTTTATCTAGAGCCGCACCCGCGGCATATGGAGGTTCCCAGGCTAGGGGTCTAACAGGAGCTGTAGCTGCCGGCCTTCACCACAGCCACAGCAATGCAGGATCCAAGCCGCGTCTGCAACCTACACCACAGCTCACGGCAATGCCAGATCCTTAACCCACTGGGCAAGGCCGGGGATCGAACCCACAACCTCATGGTTCTTAGGCGGATTCGTTAACCACTGAGCCATGATGGGAACTCCGCAGATGGGTGATTTTTAAACCATTTCTGTGTGCCCAAGTTTTATATGTACTAGGCACTTATAATTCTTTTATTATTAAAAATTAGTAACAAAAAAGATAATCCTCTTGATTTCAATTCTCCCGTGTTCCAGGACTTTCCCTGCCCAATCTCTCATCTCTCCTAAACCCAAGCCAGACGTTTTGTAGTTAATTAACTAAAATGTTTTTAATGAATGCTTGCTCAGAATTGGACCTTGTACTGGGCAAATTAGAGGATATGAAAGAAGTAGGAAATAAGGTCTTTGCTTTCAAGAAAGGAATGCTGCTAAACTCGAGAGAGAATGCTGGGGAGGGAAAACCACGAACATGAACAGAGGAAATAGAGGAACATGGCATATTCAAGTGGGGTGGGTCCCATCCTACACATTCCATTGCTCAACATAAAATTAAAGAGTTTTCTTATCTACCTACGTTCTAACCAAGAGGTCTCAACACAACTTTATAATAATTGCAACCCTCTGTAAGAAAGGCATTTTCCTAATGAAGAACCCAAGGCAAGGAGGTGGTTATAAGGTTTTAAGGTTCTTTCCACCACACCACAGCTAAGATTCCCCAGAAGAGTATAATCTGCTCTTTTCTATGTGCATGCACATGTAAATACAAATAAGATTTGTTTCTGTTTAGAAAAGGCTGTGTTGGCAGGGCAGAGTAAGCAAGTGCAGAAATAGCATTACCATAAGGCAAACTTGGAGTCCATCTGGGACCTCCAGTTCAAAATGTGCCCATCAGTTCAAAATGCATCAGCCCTCATGCCAATGTGTATCACTAACCAGCTCGCAGACTGCCTGGGCCACGAGAGAACATAAGCCATGAGGACTCAGCAATACCCACAGAGAGAGTTGTTTGTGATACAAAGTGTTAATAATCCCCACAGTAAGGGAGGGGATTAACTTCTTAAAATGTAATCTGTTATTTTATTTTATTATTATTATTATTATTTTGTCTTTTTGCCTTTTTTATGTAGAGCCACACCTGCGGCACATGGAGGTTCCCAGGCTAGGGGTCTAATAGGAGCTGTAGCCGCCGGCCTTCGCCACAGCCACAGCAATGCGGGATCCGAGCCGCGCCTGCAGCCTACACCACAGCTCATGGCAACACTGGATCCTTAACCCACTGAGCAAGGCCAGGGATCGAACCCGCAACCTCATGGTTCTTAGTCGGATTCGTTAACCACTGAGCCACGAAGGGAACTCCTGTAATCTGTTATTTTAAATAAATTTAAAAGTTCTGAAAAATAATATAAAAAACACCCACGTACTCAACTGAAGATATAAAACACTGAGGTAGGAGTTCCCTGGTGGTCTAGCAGTTAAGGATCTGGCATTATCGCTGCTGTGGCTCAGGGTCACTGCTGTGGCTCAGCTTCCTGGCCTAGGAACTTCCACATGTTGTGGGCACAGCCAAAACATAAACAAAAAAAAAAAGAAAACAAAATCCACTGAGGTATATTTTAAGGCATAGATAAACAGAAAAATCAAATTATACAGTTAGTGAACTACATTAGAATAGGAGGGTTAAAACCATCAACAAGAGGTCTAAGAGTAGGATGAAACATTTGAGAACAGAAAATTGGAATCAGGCGCTCAACAATAAAATGAAACCAGGCCACTTTAGGATAACATAACTTGTCCTAAATATGACTCTGGTCTGAGTACTCCTTTGCTCTCCTTCACTGCAGCCTCCTCTGAAACCATGCTTCTCCCAGGGTACCAGATGAATGATCTATTACAAGAATGAAGAAAACAGCCTCAGATGAAGAAGAACAGAGACCAAAATTCATTGAGCATCCTACACATGCTGGAATCTTCAGGGAAGAGCGGCTATATAATCTTCTGTGATAGCGAATAGGAAAACAAAAAGAGCGAGAATCCTTCCTGAAAGCTGAAATAGGAGCATGCCAGGAATGAAATGCTTTGATGGAGGTATGCCCATGTCCTGGGACTGGAATAAAAGCAGGTTTTAAAGGGCAAGTCTGAAATGTACTCGTTGAACATGACCTGCCTTGCTAAGCCTGGTTCTTGTCATGGCTATTACGCCCTCAATTTCATGAACATCATGTTCACTTGGAAAGAAAAAAAACTTTGTTTTAGTAGTAATTGCACATCAATACGAGAGTCCTATTATTTCTATTAAGTTAATTAACCTATTTTTGAAAAGTATACAAAATAGGTCACTTAAGTGGGTGTGACCTTATCCAGTGAACTATGCTTTTAAACTGTCCCCAACTATTAAGATTTATAGTTGCCTTTATCAACATCTTAGTTGGAAAAGGCTGGATGAGTGAAAGGCATGCAGCACCAGGCAGAAACAGCATTGGTTCCTATCAATCAGCCTATTATAACTTAATGATATTTAGATGATATGATTAGATTTTCAAACTGAATGCTGTTTAATCTAAATTCCAGAGTACTTGTGTAATCATGCCATAGTTTTAAGGCTCAGACAAACAGACTGAAGGAGAGAATTTGTAGCCAAGATCTATAAAAATAATGTTCTTAGATTACCATAGAAGAAAAGTGCTTTACCATGGTATACATATGCGGGCAAAAACTTTAAATTTTCACCACCACCATCAAAAGCATAAAAGGCCATTGCAGAACTTGGCACCATGCGAGGCAATACATAAGAGTTTTGTCTTGCATTTTCATCATGATGAGATGGCATAAAATCCTAGAAGTCCATTTCTATTAAATATTACATTTAATTCCACTTACAGAGTGATAATGTTCTTTTGAGGCTCTTCCCATCCGAGTGTCTCTGGTTCCACGATCGTGTGGTCCGTTGCAAGGAATGATGCTTGTGCTGTAACTAATTACATCCACTGCCAAGATGATGAAAGACATTTCCAAGTGCTCACATTCTAACAAAATGGTTTCATTGTTGGAGAAGTGCAGATCACAAAGAACAGCATCACATCTCCCAAGAGTGACAAACTTCTTAGGATCTGGGAGCTCCAACAATATACATATGATATATGAAGTCTTTCCACGTTGAGACCTCAATTGAAAAAAGTGAATTGCATCAAAGTCACAGAGCAGCGACCCAGTCTAACTCATTTTTAAACCCCAATTAGTGATCTACAAGGCACTCAGAAACTGTCATAATAAATTAATGAATGATATTGCAGAAGCTGGCTCTTTGACAGCTCCAGAAGAAAGTCTAGCCTTCTTAGTCTTTGAAGCTTCGGTCCCTGTTCTCACATTTATTTCTCTCAAACAAGTATCTTCATGGATGCTTCACTCTAAGTGAAGTGAATTATTGGCTAATTCCCATTCACTCTATTTTTTTCCTCCAAATTCATGCACTTGTATCATTCCTTTTGCAGAAAGGTTTCCTGATATCCTCGGGTTCAAGTCCTACCCACAGTTCCTTAGTTCAGCTGTGACATCCTCCACATACTTCAGAGGTTTATTCCCTGGAGAAATGGATATAAAAGGGGTTCTGGACTCAAATGTAGAGGGTGGGGCTGGAGGAGGTAATGGAACTGAACTGAAATGGAAGATTAAGTACAAGTCTACATCCCAGGAGAGCCAACATCCCCACCTCTAGGCTCTTTCCTTCCCTCAGCTCCCTAAACTCTGGCAACCAGCTGTTTAACCCTCAGAGAGAAAAGTGGATAATTCCTCCCTGCAAAAAGGATGAGTTGCGGATAAAAGACATACAGGTGCAGACATTTGGAGGTCCACCCACAAAACAGTGGGGTTCATGCCAAAAACCTTCTAATGAAGACACCAATCAACAAGACTGGTGTATGTGTGTGTGTGTGTTTGTGTGTGTGTGGTTCACACCTGTGCATGCACCTCTCACTCTTCAAGATGAATGGACTGCCAAAGAACATCAGACTTCTGAAATTCAAGCCTCCAACATGAAAGACAAAGAGCAAGTCATAATCCCACCAGTGTTATCTGTGTAATAAAATAGTTTGTGTTTCCCAATGAAACAATTATATTAAAGATTTTTAATCTTAATATCCTCACTTTTGAGGACATGATTTTCAATATTCAGCATCTTGTACTTTGATAAGATCTGGATGATTATATAATGATGATAGAAACTATGTATCTTTTATTAAAGTTAAAATGTAGTTTACCAAAATTAAGAGATATAAATTTGGTATATTTGTGTTAAGTTAGTGTCTGTCCGAGGCCCACTATCACATGTAACCAAAGTCCCTGTGCTTGATCCAGTCTCTCCAAAATTATCTGCCATCTCCTCTCTCCATACTACCTACCTCTCCTTCCCAATACAGAAATCAAAGCTCTTATTTCCTCAGAATTCTGGTGAGCTGGCATGGAGAAAATGACTTGTTTGATTACTATATCCTAAGGTATTTAATGGTTAGTAGACTTGTATCTCCTTCTAAGACAAGGGGCTAAGGAAAAGAAGATGCTAGGGTCAGGGGACCTAGGCTCAGCCCTAGCTCCATCATGACAATGGACTGACCTTAGCCCGGCCAATGAATTGCTCCGAAATTATATTTCTTTACCTCTAAAATATATATAATAAAAAAATCTATCTCATAAGGTTGTTTTCAAAACTAACTAAGACAATGCTTAATGTCGGTCTCTAACTATATATAAAGCTCTAAAGAGGGCAGGGAGTATAGCTGTAATATCAGAATACTGACAAATGAGTCTTCGAGGTGAAGTTGTAGACTGTCTATGAAATTCCTGGATGGGTACAGGGGTTATAGGAGCATCACTTTCTTCTTTTTCTTTGTTTTTTTGCTGCGCTTGCAGCATGTGAAACTTCCCGTGTCAGGGATCAAACCTGAACCACAGCAGTGACAACAATGAATCCTTAACCTCTAGGCGGGACACCCGGGAACTCCCAGGAGCATTCTTATTGACCCTTTAATTACATCAGTGAAGACCAAGTCTACCTATGAAACCTTAATCTACGCTGTTTCCATGCAACACTTAAAAGGGAGTGTAATTTGAGTAAACATACATGGTCATATGAATTTACTTCATCCATTCAGACATACATTCAGTCATCCATCCGTCCATCCATCAACCAGGTCTGTAGTTGATTGTGCCAACCACTCAGCTGGACATGGAAATATAAAATTGGACAATATACAATCTCTCCATTAATCAGGTAGTAAGACAAGGACATATACAAAATAAATGCATAGGTTTTATAGGATCTATGTTAGAAGTATGCACAGGGTATGACAAGGAAAGCATAATTAATTCCATTTGAGCCACAAGAGATTTTGTGCTGGAATTGGGTTTAAAAAATCAATAGGTATCTATCAGTCAAAGAAGTGGATGGAGATAGGGTAGAATGTTCAACAACATGTATGTTTAGGAACCCACGAACTTTCAGTGTGGCTGAAGCATAGGTCAACAAGAGGATTCAAAGCCAAAAGGTAAAGAACATTAAAGACCTCTTACTCAATATAAGGAATTTAAATCTTATCTTATAGAGATACGAAAAGCCATTACCAAGTTTTCTTTCTTTTTTTAAGTGAGAAAATAACACTTTATGACTTGCATTTTGGGACAATTAATCTGGAAATGGTATGTGAGCAGACTGCAGTTGGGTAAGCCTAGTGGCAGGAATACAATTGTAGTCATCCAGCCATAGAAGAGGAAGAATCTAATTAAGGTGGTGATGGGGGATGGAAAGAGAGGGCTAAAATACTAAGACAATACAATAGACAGACTTTGAAAGGGTGAGAGTGTTATAGCTTGAGAAATGGGTGATTTCACTCACAGAGAGAGGAAAATCATGAACAGTATTAATTTAAGTTGTGTACATGTTGAGCTAGAAATTATTAAAGGTCATCCAGGTAGAGAAGTTGTCTGCTTACTCAGGTTTAGGGATCTAGAACTCAGGGAAAATGTCCAGAGTAAAACTATATTTGCATTAACAGATTGGGACTAATTGGAATTAAGAATTCAGCAACACTTTTCTAACACTCTCTTGGCTACTACTTTAATTAGCCTATACCACCAGATAAATATTTTCGGATCATTTAACATCAAAAACACTTTGAAGATGCAACTTGATTTACAGCTGAAAACATATTTAATTGAAGAGTTGGTACAGTAACAAAATAATTCCTTCTAAATGGCATGCCATGGATTTCATTATACTCCGGGTCTAATTAAAAGAGAAAAAGCACTAAATATGGCACATGACCATTAAATGCAAGACTAGAAAATATAGCACAAAAAAAGTTTATTCCAAAGGCATACTCTTCTCAATTGTATAAATAAGACTATTTTCCTATCCATTTGTTATAGCACATTTATCCTTCATACTATAATAACTTTATACTTTCTCTCATTAGTTTTAACATGCCTGTCAGGGAGGCAAATGGACTGGGACTTCTATCTTCCTCGAATAGCTGGAGAAACTAAAACACAAAGTATATAAATATTTATCTTTCCGACTTAGTATGATCATCTCTGGTTGCATCCATGTTGCTGCAAATGGCATTTTTTGAATCCATTCATCTGTTGATGACCATTGAGGTTGTTTCCATGTCTTGGCTACTGTAAACAGTGCTAAGATGAACACGGGGTATAGCTTTTTGAATTAGAATTTTGTCAGGATATATGCCCAGGAAAGGGATTGCTGGATCATATGGTAATTCTATTTTCAGTTTTCTGAGGAACCTCCATACTGTTTTCCATAGTGGTTGTACCAATTCACATTTCCACCAACAGTTTGGGAGGGTTTCCTTTTCCGTCAGAAAGAGAAAGACAAATACCGTATGATATCACTTATATTTGGAATCTAAAATATGGCACAAATGAACCTAACTACAAAACAGACACACAGATAAAGAAAACAGACTTGTGGTTGCCACGGGGGAGTGGGGAAGAGATTGGGATGGACTAGGAGTTTTGGGGTTAATAGATGCAAATTTAGAATAGATAAACAGCAAGGTCCTACTGTATGTATAGCGCAGAGAGCTGTATACAATCTCCTAGGATAGACCATGATGGAAAAGAATATAAAAAGGAGTATATATGTGTATACATAAATATAACTGAGTAACCTTGCTATATATCAGAAATTGGCACAAAGTTGTAAATCAACTATACTTTAATAAAAAAATAACTTTAAATGAAAAAAGAGTAGAAATAATGGGCCTCTGGTCTCCAGATAGGTCAATAAAGTGAAGGTGAAAATAGATTACAGATATCCAAAATTCCTGGCATTCACTCTCTCCTCTATCATTATCATCAATCGCCTTTAGCATGTTACCACTGGCTACCTGGCACTGTCTTCATGACACTGTGCCAGGCTACCCTTTTATAGAATAAGACATTAACACAGAGATTGTTGGAGCAACGAGCATGGAGGTGTGAGTAGAGAATTTTCTCTAAGGCCTTTCCACCGTTTTCTTTTATGTACCATGCTCACCAAATTATGTGCATTATTAAAGAGCACATAAAACGAAAAGGAATTTTATAAAGTACCTGCAACCTCAAGTATAAAGCCAATGCAGGGAGTTCCCACTGTGGCAGAGTGGGTTAAAAATCTGACTGCAGCAACTCAGGTCACCATGGAGCTATGGGTTTGATCCCTGGCCTGGCACAGTGGGTTAAGGATGCATGTGCAATTGCCACATCCGTGGCATAGGTCACAACTGGGGCTTGAATTCAATCCCTGGCCCAGGGAACTTCCATATTTCATGGGTAAAGCCATTAAAAAAAAAAAAAAAAGCCAATGCAAAAGATAATACATCCTGGTAAAAAAGAGTTGGTTTTGATCATTACTAAAAAGGAAAGTTTAATGAGGGAGGCAATATACAAAGAGTTGTCATGAAACTTTGAGCCCTCCACCACCAGGTCACCAGCATAAATCCAGTCCAGGCCTTAGTGTGACTGGAAGTTACTTTGATATAATAGTGCTTTATTGGCTAGTGTGAAGTAACTGTTCTGTTTCATGCCAGTTTTCACAAGACAAACATCTACGTCACAAAATAAATAGCACTTCTGACCCTAAGAGGACTCTGTCCAAGATACAAATGCTGGATGTATGAAGTCTCACGTCTGCCTCTCTACCCCCTTCTCCACCATAAAATCTGACCCCCTTCCCATTGGTGCATCCAAATCAATAACCTCTAGATGGTCATTATCGCTCTCTGGCAAAGCGTGCGTGCCACTGTGCAGTCTTTCTTTCTGAGATAAACCACAAAGGGTTCCAGGTTGACACACAACATTAACTGGTGCAAGTTCCCCAATGCATTACTAACGGGACAAAAGAATAAATTTCATTTTAAAGTGATTTTCAAATCTTCCTACAGAAGGACATCTGAAAGCACTTAAGAAACACACTATATCCCTAGTGGTTTGAAAGAAAGGATAAAAAAAAAAACCCTCTGTCTTGCTCTATAAAGGTTATTGAAAATACCATGCGATTAATGCTATTTATATGGCATTGAGCTAAACTCAAAAGGTAACACTTAACCACTCTCTGTTTACCAAGTTAATCCACCAGATTTGTTTACTTTGTCTGATTTACTAAGACAAATACGTTGAGTGTCTGAAATGTTTTATCTGGCCATGGGAAAGGAAAACTAAAGGAGTGTTGTGCTTTTATTAATAGATAAGTGCAAACAGGCCCTATCCTATCAAATGAACAGCTAGGACCTTTGGCCACTGTTTACTGAAAATAAAATTAGCCTTGGCTGGCAGGTACTTATCAGATCTGAGAATAATTAACTACGCACATCTGGTACATGTTACTGAAAATGCTAGTGGGAGCCATTAACTTTGGTAAGGGTTATTTTTCCTGAACAGCTAACATCCCCCTAACATACCATCGGACTGCACCCTTTCTTCCCAGACACACTCATGGCAGCACCGAAAGCAGTTTCACAAGCGCTTTCCCCATTTCAACTCAACAGAAAAATAGTTCTAGAAAAACAAAAGAAATTACTGAGACCTGGCTGGTTCCCACCACCCTCCCCACGGCGTTCACCAATGGGATCACCTGCCCCAGCAAAACTGGAGCTTTGCGAACAAACAGGGGTCACTTTAAGTTAATTAGTAACAACATTTTGTACTTTAAATTTGTCTTGTTTGTTTTTCTCAAAGGACTTCAAGGAACATCACCAACGCAGAATACAGTGAGTACAGTTTTCACAGTTCTCAGGGAGAGCCTCAGAACTAGCATCCCCTATTACCAGTCGGTTGAAAAGGCAGTCATCAAATTCAGGTACATTGTCCCTAGTTCATTTATTTTCTAGTCCAACAAATCTTTAGAGTTTTCACGATTTTAATAAAGGAAAGGAAATGCTCTAAGGCATTCATATAAATAAGCAATGCAAAATAAATCATTTTATGTCACCGGAGCTGTGCATTTAGCTTGCTGTGATATTCTAAACAAGTCATCTGACTTGTTTAGTCAAGTGGCCTCTCTCATCTCTCTGCTCTGTAAAGCTAAGAATACCAACCCACATCACAAAGCTGTGGGGAGGAGTAAACGTCCAACAGCACCAGGAAAATGCATGTAAATAGAGACATAAGAAATTCCAAATCTTGGAGTTCCCGTCATGACTCAGTTGTTAAAGAAGCCGACTAACATGGATCCCAACTAGAATCCATGAGGACGCAGGTTCGATTCCTGGCCTCGCTCAGTGGGCTAAGGATCCCGCGTTGCTGTGGCTGTGGCGTAGGTTGGCAGCTATAGCTCCAATTCAACCCCTAGTCTGGGAACCTCCATATGCCACAGGTGGGGCAAAAAAAAAAAAAAGAAAGAAATTCCAAGTCTCCAAGAACATGCCTTCTCAAGGAAAAGGGTAGGAATAAATTATAACACTTTACCCAGCACAAGTTATCAAGGTATTTCCCCCAATTTTTTGTAGACATATAATTACGGCCCCTCCTACTGTGCCAAAGGAACTGGCATTCTAGAGACTAAAGCCTTGGGTGGTTTGAAGATTGGCAGCTGCCTCATTCCCAAGGAAACTGCAAAGTGGATTTTATTAACACTGAATAGATGGCCTGCCTATACACACGTCTTACTAAAATATGCAAGGTGGGTAGACATCAGACACCATCATAGGTGAGAATATGAGCTAAGAAATGAGGAAGTCTAAGGACATGGAGCCAGTCAATAAGGCTTAGGAAACAGAAGGAGGGAGGGGTGAAATGCATGGTTGCCACAGGTTGGGATAGGTGGAGGAGATGATGAGATGTTGGTCAAAGGGTACAAACTTTCAGTCATAAGTTCTGGGAATCTAATGTACAAAATGGTGAGTATAGTATTTGAAATCTGTGAGAAGACTTTGTCTTCTAACCTCATCACACACACACACACACAGATAAGGTTCAGTGGGTTAAGAACCTGACATAGTGTAAGGTGACAGATGTGTTAATTAACTTAATTGTGGTAATCATTTCCCAGTGTATACATATAGCAAAGCATCATGTTGAATGCTTTAAATTCATACAATTTTGTCAATTATATCTCAATAAAACTAGGAAAAATGCAATACTATCTATAATCACCAAAAAAATTGAAATACTTAGGTATAAATCAAACAAGACGTATAGTGCTTTTATGATGAAAAGTACTCAAAAGTGATGAAAGAAATCAAATAAGATTAAATAGATATACACTATGAAAAAAATGTTTTAATAAAAGCCTTCAGTATTTGACTTAAAATATCCCTAGATTTCTATTTTAAGAAACTCTGATATGGCTTTGGAATTAAAAAATTGTGCCTGAGAAGTTAGCTAAAGCCTGTATAAAACAATTTCTTTGAAAAAAGGAATGTATGTGTTATTTCAGTTTACCCCTTATATGAGAGAATTCACTCTTCTAATATTAGCTGCTATGAAAATAAATCCAAGTTTCCCTGAACTGAGAGGTTACTTAATTCTACCTAGATGATTGAAGTCTTTCAATCTCGCTCTGGATTATTATATCTTTCTTTCAAAATTCTTATTAAAGGAAATTGCCTGGAAATGGAATCTTATCAGAGAGCAGGCTTTTTTTTTTAACCTTAGCATCACTGGCATGTTAGGCAGGACAATACTTTGTTATAAAGGGGCTGTTCTGTGCACCATAGGATACTGAGCAGCATCCTTGGTTTCAACCCTTTCAACCTCCCCACACAGTTCTGACAACCAAAAAATGTCTCTGGACATTGCCAAATCTCTAGAGGAAAAAATCACCCCAGTTGAAAATGACTGTTATACAGGAATAGTAACCATCACACCTTCATTTAGGAGGAGTATAGTATTTCCAGGGATACAAGGTGTGAAGAAAGGAGGGTGGACTTAACTTATTATTATTTTTTTCTTTCTATGGCCACACCTGCAACATATGGAATTTCCTGGGCTAAGGGTCAAATTTGAGCTGCAGCTGCCAGCTTACACCACAGCCACTGGTAACACCAAATCCAAGCCGTATACACGACTTATGCCACAGCTTGCAGCAACGCTGGATCCTTAACCCACTGATGGAGGACAGAGATTGAACTCACAGCCTCACCGACACTATGTCAGGTTCTTAACCCACTGAGCCACAACAGGAACTCCCAGGATGGACTTTAGATTTAGGCAGACTGGAATCAAAACTAGGACTCTGTCACTCATTAGCTGTGTAGCCTTGTGAAAATTAACTTAATTAAGCCTCAACTTCCTCAGTAATGAACTGGGAGAAACAATATCCTAGTAGACATTTGTCTTTGCTCTCTAGTATCCCTTTTGAGAGTAAGGGGTTAAGAAGTCCTCTCTAAAGCCGGTAAGCCAGTGAAATGACTGCATCTCCTGAGCTTTAATTAACAGTTAGAGGATGGGCATGTGACCCATGCTGGGCAAATCTTACTCAATTCTTGGGCTTTTTGCTGGAGAAAGAAGATTCATACCCTTTCTCCTGAGGTTGCTAAGCTAGTGGGACCATAAGCCTGGGGCTTCTACGTGGGAGATGACAATCCAGTGGAAAACAGATTCAAGAGATGCAGAGAGACTGAAGAAATAGTGTGTAGTACTTAAAGTCAAGATATACCTTTTAGGTTTCTCAATTATGTTAGCTAATGAATTCCCTTTTAACTTAAGCCAGCACTGAGTTCAGTTTTATAACTTGGAACTGAAAGACTCCTAACCTGTAAGTTACCTAACTCAAAGACTGGTTGAAAAGACCAAGAAAATAATGAACACAATGAGCCTATAAAGAGCTTCCTTCCTCTCATCCTCAATTTATAGAAATCAAAACAAATACAATTATATAAGACCTTGAAACACAATACGGTCAAGGATCAGACGACAGAACCCATGACTTGGCTTTGAGCTCTTTTCAATAAACTGGTAGACATACAAAAAGAGCTTAAATTCATGGAGCCAAAAATTACCATGCTTTCAGTTACCTACTAGATGTCAATGAATAACAAACCTGAATTTGCATGTGCTTTCTTTGTTGCCATCATTTTGAGACGGCCAACAGTAAGGATTTGCTTTTAGTGTAAAGGTTCCATAGCTTTTTTTTTTTTTTTTTAACTTCTAGAAGACTGAAAAGAGGATCAGTTAGTGGATTAAATCAAAATAGCAAGGCCAGGACTAGGATGAATTGAGTGAGGCACCTACCTCAGATGCAAAATTTAGAGGCTGCCAAAAACTCAGTAATCAAGGTAGAAGCAAGGTAAATAATATTTTAATGCACAGTTTATTTTATTTATTTTTTTTAGGGCCACACCCTCAGCCTATGGAGGTTCCCAGGCTTGGGGTCCAATCGGAGCTACAGCTGCCAGCCTACACCACAGCCATAACAATGTGGGATCTGAGCCAAGTCTGCGACCTATACCACAGATCACCACAACACCAGATCCTTAACCCACTGAGCAAGGCCAGGGATCAAACCCGCAACCTCATGGTTCCCACTCAGATTCGTTTCCGCTGCGCCACGATGGGAACTTCTTAATGCACAATTTAATAGATCAAAATCAATGCCAAAAATCTGTGATGAAGAAAATATCATAATTTTAAATAAAGGCAGGGTCAATACCACTGATTTTTCCTTTTGCCTCAGGCTCCAAAATGGCTCAACAAAGCATTCCAAAACAGTAAAATTTCTAAGCTATAAAAAGCAGAGGCATATCTAGTATTCACAAATAACATCAAGAATCTAAATACGTTTGAGAGGCAACCTAGTTAAGAACTCTGAATTGAAAGCTAAAAATCTCAAGTTCAAGTTCCAGCTCTAGCTCTGCCAGTACTAAGTTATGTAACTGAGCAAATTACTTGGCCATTCTAATATTTTATTTTTTCACACATAGACTGAAAGGGCTATAACAAGTGATTATCAACATCTTTCTCAACTCTAAAGTTCTATGATTACATTCTAAACTTAATTTCCTTTGATGTATAAAAACAAATGAATACTGAATACATTGCATTTTCAGTTCAGTATTTGTGTTATCTAGGAGTTTATGAAATGACAAGCGTTAGCTATGCAAGTCTACCAGTAAAAATAACCCAGGTTGAAGGTGATTTTGCGCTTTTTTTTTGTTTAATATGAGTGTTCTCACATGTTTCAAATGCCACTCAATTATACGATCCTACAATGGGGAGTCATCAGCTTTCCATTGCGGGTATGGGGTAGCAAGGTTGATCTATGTCTCTAAAAGCTGAAATAATTCACACGGCCACCCACTGACAAGACTACTGAAGCATAAAGTAATTGAGTTAATAAGTGACTGCTTATAATTCCCAACAATTTCCAGAAATAAGAA
Source organism: Catagonus wagneri (assembly GCA_004024745.2). Classification (NCBI taxonomy): domain Eukaryota; kingdom Metazoa; phylum Chordata; class Mammalia; order Artiodactyla; family Tayassuidae; genus Catagonus; species Catagonus wagneri. The sequence continues at coordinate 1,735,573 of PVHT021183631.1, read as the reverse complement.
AATGAAAATTTAACAACAACAAAGAGAAAGTGACAAGTAACCAGAACAGAAGAAAAAAAAGTAATCTATTAACGCTTTAAAAATAGTATATTGCAGATGGCAAATAAACACATGAAAAGATGTTCAACATCACTCCTCATTAGAGAAATGCAAATCAAAACCACTATGAGGTACCACCTTACACCAGCCAGAATGGCCACCATCAAAAAGACTACAAACAATAAGTGCTGGAAAGGGTGTGGAGAAAAAGGAACCCTATTACACTGTTGGTGGGAATGCAAATTGGTGCA
>PVHT021183631.1:1696514-1734283 GCA_004024745.2 Catagonus wagneri | reverse complement strand
ACTAAAAGACACAATGAACCTTCTTACAGAACAGACAATGACTCACAGACTTTGGAAAACCTTGGTTTTTCAAATAAGACAATCTGGGGGGGTGGGGGGATGCACTGGGGGTTTGGGATACAAAATCTGTAAAATTGACTTGTGATGATTTATGTACACCTATAATTGAAATAAAATCCATTAAGAGGAAAAAAAAATAGTATATTAAGCTAAAAGTGATAAAAGTAGCAGTGACTCAGAAAGCACTGGGAATAGAATATAACACCAAATAGGAAAAACCAAAATGTCTGTGCTCTGGTCCATGCATGTAAATTTTTTTTCCAAATTTTTGCTGAACCCTAAGAAATAAACTATTCTCCTCTCCCAAGAGAGAAAAGACTCAATAGCTTTTGAAAAAAAATCTATAAGTAAAAACAGGGGCTATTCTTTAAAAAGCAAAACAAAACAAAAAAAAAAAATCAATACTATTTTTTAACTTTTTATTATGCAAAATTTCAAAGACAAGGTATACAGAATAGCATTATAATCCCCCATATAACCACTAACAGCTTCAATAATTATCAACTCATGGTCAATGTTATTGGCTATTCTAATTTCCCACAATTCTCATAAAGGTATATTCATTTTAAGCCCCCAAATAAACAAACCTTTTGGGGCTTTAGTTTCCTTGTTTGTAAAATGCAGGCAGTTATACTTGCCTCCTTACCTACAAAGGTTTGGTAATAAAAAATAACCAAACTTTCTGAGCCTCTTCTAACACTTACTGTGGTGTCTGAATGTACGAAATAACAAAGATAGAGCTTCCCTTGTGGCTCAGTGGTAACAAACCTGACTAGTATCCGTGAAAATGTGGGTTCGATTCCTGGCCCCACTCAGTGGGTTAAGGATCTGGTGTTGCCTGTGAGCTGTTGTGTAGGTCGAAGACGCAGCTTGGATCTGGCATTGCTCTGGCTGTAGTGTAAGCGGGCAGCTACAGCTCTGATTCAGCCCCTAGCCTGGGAACTTCCATATGCCGCAGGTATAGCCCTAAAAAGCAAAAAGGAAGCAAGGAAGAAGGAAGATAAGATAGAAAAGGGAATCAATTTTTGTGTAAATAAATCTTTTAAGCAGCTCAAAGCGCTCTGGAGAATTTATCTCTCAATCTCCCAGCACGTCTGTGTGGCAAATGAAAGTGTTATTATTACTAACTTTGAGCAGATACAGAAAGTAAAGAAAAATGGCAATGATTCAAGCCAGATCAAACGAAGAATCAACAGTAGGGGTAAAAAATGAATCTAAATGCTCTGACTCATTACAATATGCCACTTCTATCATAACTACAACATATGTAGATGAAAATAATTGTTTTCTTTAAATGCAGTGGACTTATTCTCTATTAAGGAGTTTGTAAATTTAAAAGAGCAGTGCGACAGAAAATGTAGGCATTTAAATATACCAAGTGGCTTGAAAGCTCACCTTATAGATTCATACAAGAACACAATCCTTAGTTGGCTCAGCCTATCTAAAAGACGGTAAGAACTGAAGGAAATTAAATATACCCATGATTCACTGGAATTGAACAATTATAGCTTGCCATTCCATAGGTTTGAAATCTAACATATTTACTTGGCAGATGCAAACGTTACTTCAGTGTTACACTAGAGAAGTATTCCATTTGGGCCCAGTCCATAGTGCCACAGGCATGGATGACGCAACTTCCAACTCAGTTACAGAGTATTTTTATAGCATTTACCGAGTCATTATAACTTCATATATTTAAGACATTTTCCTTCCGATTCATACAATGGTTCCTGTTCATTGAGCTTGGTCAAGGCAGGTTGGGATGGGGTGTGGAGAAAGGAAAAAAAAAAAAAGAGTCTGTGGGAAGGGAGGGCTTGATGAGAACAGTCTGCCAGGAGCTAGGTGTTCCTTAAATGTGGCCTATTCTTCATCTCATGGAATATACATCAAGGCAGAGGTTCCTCGTCTTTCTATGGTCTCAAGAATAGCCAGCTGCAGCCAGAACAATGTCTTTTAGGACCATCATAGCAGAGATCACAAGTACTTAAACATTCAAATGAACAGTTTAAAAGTTTACATAAGAATGGGATTCTTCAATTATTTCTCTCAAACTTTCAAAATAACATTAGAGGCCATGACCTACCCAACACCTGGCCCCGTAAGGCTTTTTGACAAGCCAAATATAAACCTACCAACCAACCAATGGGTTTAAATTACATGTTTAACATAAAAGGGTTTTTTTTTTTACTGCTGTTAATATTGTTTTTATTCAGAATGAAAAGCTCACGTAGAAGGCTGCTTCTAAAATAAGGCTGAAAATAGCATGAAGATATTAACAGAAAGGATAGTGAACTGGAACTATCACTTGGTTTTCATCTTGCCTGCATTAACTAGTTCTGTTGGGCAAGGCTAAAAAGATTGAGGATAGCAATTTCCTCATCTGTCAGATATATTCATGCTCTAAGTGATTTCTGTGATTATTTTTAGTCCTAAAATTCTTAAGACTACCTGATCCCATATCTTTTATTCTATTACTTCGGTGTAGTGTCCCCATTTTTCAGAATGCCATCCCTTTCCTTAATATGTTTTAAAATGTTTATCATCTACCTATTGATTAGCTTACAGAAAAAGTTTAAATCTGAAGCAAAGAAGCACTCATATTAAATGAGCTCTTGGAGTTCCCTGGTGGCCTAGTGGGTTAAGGATCTAACGTTGTCACTGCTGTGCTACAGGTCATGGCTGTGGCACAGGTTCAAGCCCTGGCCCAGAACTTCTGCATGCCGGGGGTGTGGCCAAAAAAAATAAAAAATAAGTGAGCTCTTAATAACGCTCTCTTATAGGTACATGTTAAAAAAGTAATAATAAGGAAGTTTACATGTGGCTCAGCAAGTTAAGGATCTGGCATTGCCACAGCCATGGCGCAGGTCACAACTGCAGCATGGGTTCAATCCTGGCCCAGGAACTTCCACATGCCGTGGGTGGAGCCAAAGAAAAAAGTAATAATAAGCAGATTTTCTAGTTCTTTTCTAAATTCCACCTAATCAGGCCATTTTCTGAGATTCAGAAATAGCAGTTTATAAAAGGATATCATGTAGATGTATAGCCCAGCACCTAGCACATAACAGATGCTAGACAAATGTTTGTGTACCTAATGCCTCATCCTCTCTCCCCATCTTCCCAAAATCACCACCTGTACTATCAACATTGAGTCTTTTATAAACTGCAACACCCTCTTTGAATCCAAGATGCTATGGAACCAAATTGAGGACTCAATCCTTTTTTCTTCTTAAGGTCACATCTATGGCATATGGAATTTCCTTGGCTAGGGGTTGAATTGGAGCTGCAGCTGCAGGCCTATGCCACAGCCACAGCAACACTGGATCTGAGCTGCATCTGCAACCTATGCCCTCAGCTTGCAGCAAGGACAGATCTTTAACCCATTGAGTGAGGCCAGGGATTGAACTCGCACCCTCATGGACACTATGTCGTGTTCTTAACCCACTGAGCCACAAGGGGAACTCCAAGGACTCAATTCTGAATAAGAATTTATACCTTTCCTTGAAAAGGTTCCCAATCTAACCAAAACAAAATGTGTAACAAAGTTTCTGTTTTCAAACTGTCAAGAATCACCTTGAGTACATTAATAAAAGGAAATTTGTAAATAAGTGGAAATCATCACAATTCATTATAGTTCAAACACATTTTATATTTTCCCAAACACTTCATAAGAAAGTGCCACTCAGTATGCAATGATTCTATTATATGGAAATTAAATATGAATAAACACAGAATTTATAATAAAAAAAACCTAAGCCTTCTGGGAATACTATGTGCACAATTTGCCAAACTGAGACCCAGATAGAGCAAGATACAGTTGTGAGTTTCATAAATGCCAAGAGAAACAGTTTTTCTAAAATGCTTTCTTGACTTAGAAGAGGAATCCACCTAAAAAGCTGATAACTAGATAAAGGGGAGACCAGTCCTCCCCAACAAGGAGGCATTAAAAAACTAGCAATAATAATGTTATAGAATAATATTCTGGAACTTCAGAACTTGAAATACAAAAGCCTTTCTCTGTGGAGATGAACTCCTTCCATTCTCCAAGGGCTCTGTCAGCATCACCAACCTCAAACATTTGGCTCACACAAAAAATGTGATGACGCAGGAAATTGTCTGGAAACAAACAAACAAACAAAAAAAGCATTCTCTCTTCTTGGAACCAGAGCTGCCCCAATAGAGCAGGAAAGCAGCCAGCATGTTAGGGCTTCATTTGAGAGTCTGTTTAATTGTTCCATTCCAGTTCAGCAGCCCAAGACCCTCTTTTAAAAAGTACAAGATAGGAGAGAGAAAGAGAGAAGGAGAGAAGGAGAGAGGGAGAGAGAGAGAGGAAGAAAGAAAGAGAAAGAGAGAGAGAGAGAGAGGGAGAGAGAGAGAGAAAGAAAGAAAGAAAGAAAGGAAGGAAGGAAGGAAGGAAGGAAGGAAGGAAGGAAGGAAGGAAGGAAGGAAGGAAGGAAGGAAGGAAGGAAGAAAGGAAGAAAGGAAGAAAGGAAGAAAGAGAAAGAAATCTTACAAGATACTATCTAGCTCTTACTTCACTACTCGCTATTGAAGACGCTCTAAGTGCTAATTAGCAACATAAACTGGGCAGATGAACTCCAAGTCTTTGCCTGGAATTAGTAACAGAAAGGTCTCTCTGCTCTGAGGGCCTACTCAATCTGAAATCACACTTGTAGATTGCACCCTAGATTCACAATTGCATTCTAATTACCGCTGTTTATCCATGAACTTTCCTGCTTTTCAAACTATCTATAAAAGGAGAAAGCAGTTGCAGCAGCTACCTTATCACATTCTAGTTGGATTTTTGCAAACATTTATTTATTGACTTGGCTGACATTATAGGGGCTGTAAGAACGGGAAAGAGATAACCTACATTTCTCTAGCATTTTGGGTTTTTTTCGGCTTCTTTTCTTGCCAGAAATCACTTGGCTTCTCAGTGAAGCACAAATAAAGCAAACAAACAAAAACCTCACAGCTATTTAATGATATAAGAAATTAAAATAATACTGTACTATGATACCAACTCAATTCACTTGGCATCATTTCCTTTTCATAATATGTTCTATGAAACTTTTATAAGTCTAGTGGTTTGTGTATACCTTTTCCCCAAAAAACTCACCGACTGATGTGATCAAGGATTTGTACGAGGAATCTTTTTAATGTAAATGTTTGTAGTGGATGTGAGTAGAAGAATAATGACACTTCTGAGATTAATTCTCTTTTCAAATTCTCAATTTATGATGAAACATCACGGATATTTCAGCTACAGACTCTCTCTCTTACTATTGGTCATTTCTATAACCACTATTGAAAACTTAAGTTTTTGACTTCTGACCAAGATGGAGTAACACAGATCAGACCGATCCTACAAAATGTTTAAGACAAAACACATAAAGCAACTTTTCCCCCCAAGACAATGAACATCAGGCAATGTAAGACAGTGATCCCTTAGAGATGGGAAAAATAAGGAGTACTCTATGGCTGCCCCAGTTCACAGCCTTGAGAAAATTTCTAGGCTCTGATGCAGGGGGAGGAAGCCCAGATGGAGTCCAGTAGACCCCTCAAGTTGAGGACATGGAGCTGAGGATCTGGGAAGAAAAGGCAGTTGGAGTTCACGAGAGTGATCTATGGAGAGTCCCCCTCAAATATTCAGCAGGATACTGATTAGTACATGCATATGAGGAAACTTGGGGCCAGAGAAAGAAATATTTGATAGGAGTGGAGAGAAGAGTGCCTGGGGCTCACATGAAGCCAGGAATAATTCCTATCCTCATCAACCAGGCTGGAAACTTCATAAATCATGGAGCGCTGAGTAAGACTAAAGAGAAGGATCTTGCTCTGATAGTGGTGAATAATTAGCTTTAAAAGGTTCTGGGTCCTGGTGAAAACAAAACAAAACCCTTTAAATCAAGATTCAAAAAAAAAAGGAAAAGAAACTGTTTCTAAATAATTCAACTGCAAAAAAAATTGAAAAATAAACAAATAAATAAATAATTCAACTGCATCCCCAAACAAAGGTTAATATTTATAGGAATACAAAAATGTGCAGCACCAAAGAAGATAAAAACACAATGTCTGGCATCTAATCAAATATAACCAGATATGCAAAGAAACAAGAAAGTGAGATCTATAATAAGGAGAAAAATTACCTACTGAAATGGACCCGGAACTGACTTACATGCTAAAATGGGTAGACAAGGACATTAAAACAGATTTTATAATTATATTCTATATGAAAACTTAAATAGAGATAGCAAAAAAGACCCCAAGTCAAACTTTTAGAGATAAACACTACAATGTATATGATGACGAATACCCTGGATGGGACTAATGGTAGATAATACATTGGAGAACCTGAAGACAGAACAACAGAAACTAGTGAATATAGGAATAGATAATAACATTAGTGATGTTGAAGCTATAGCAATAGAAACTACCTAAAATGAAACACAAACAAGTCAACGAAATGAAAAGAGTGAGCTATGGGACAACTTCAGGTGACTCAATGTATAATAGGAGTGTCCAAGGAAGAGGAGGTAAAAAAACGAAGAAAAAAAACTTGAAAAAGTAATGGTTGGGATCTTCCCAAATTTGATGAAAACTATAATCCCACATAACAAAGAGCTCGATAAATTCCAAGCATAAAAAAATGAGAAAATTACACGAAGATACATTATAATTAAGTCATTCAAAACCAATCAAATGTGAAAAATTTTAAAGGAACAAGAGAAAAAAAGATTATATACAGAGAAACAAAGATAAGTGCAGTTTACAGTTGGAAACAAGACAGTGAAAATATAAATCTAGTGGCACAATTTTAAAAATTGAAAGAAAAAATTGTCAATGGGAGAATTCTCTTCCCAACAAGCCTCCCTTCCAAAAATAAAGGTAAAATAAAGAGCTCTTTAGACATACAAAACCTGAGAAATGTTCATCACCAGATGACCTACATTACAAAAAATAATAAAGTAAGTCCTTCAGGCAGAAGGAAAATAACATCAGATGGAAATGTGGATCTATACGAAGGAATAAAGAACAATGGAAATGGTACTTACTAGGTAAATACATAAGATGTTTTATTATTTAAATATATTTTAAGGATAATTGGCTGCTTAAAAACATTTTGTGTGATTTATAACATTTATGATGTATAATTAAAATGTATAACAACTACTGCAAGGTTACTGAACAATCTTATACTATATGTGAATTGGCATAGTATCAGTTAAAGACAGACTATGATAAAATAAAGATGTATAATAAAAATTCTAAAGCAACAACAAAAACAAAATAGTTATAGCTAGTAAGACAAGTTGTAAAATGGAATCATAAAAATACTTAATCCAAAGGAAGACAAGATACAAGGTTAATGTACAAAAGTCAATTGATTCCTTACATACATACCAGCGATGAACAACTGGAATTTGAAATCAGAAACACAATGCCATTTATACTGATACCAAATTGGGGGGGGGGCAATACTTAAGTATAAACCTAACAAAGTATATAAAAGATCTATATGAGGAAACTGTAAAACTCTGAAGAAAGAAATAAAAAAATATCTAAATAAATGGACAGGTAGTCTATGGATAGGAAGACCCAATATTCTCAAAAATGTTGATTCTTCTCAGCTAGGTCTATAGTTTCAATGCAATACCAATCACAAGCCCAATAAATTACTCTATGAATATAGGTGAACTGATTCTAAAGTTTATATGAAAAGGCAAAAGACTCGTTGTAACCTACACAATACTGAAGAAAACTAAAGGTGAAGGACTGAAACTACCCAATGTTGAGACAATATAAAGCTACAATAATCTACACAGCATGGTATCAGTGAACAGATAACTAGATCCTTGGAAAAGAGCAGAGAATTCATAAACAGACTCACATAAATACAGGTAATTGAATTTTTACAAAGGAGCAAAAGGTAACTCAAGGTCTGTCTTTTCAACAAATGATGCAGGACAACTGGACATCCCCATTAAAGAAAGGGAGAAATTAGACACAGCTGACACGCTTCACTGAAATTAAAAACTTCTACTTAGCAAAAGACACTGTTAATGAAAACACAAGCCATAGACTAAGAGAAAATCTTTGAAAACAAGTTTGGATACAAGTTCTTTATCCAAAATATACAAAAGACTGGAGGGACTCTAAAAACTCTTAATCTGATTTTAAAATGGGTAAAAGGTATGAATAGACATCTCACCAAATAAGACATACAGAAGACAAAAAGTATCTGAAAAGATGTTTAACCTTATATGTCAATTACCGAACTGCAAACTAAAACAATAATGAGATACTACTGTGCATCTATTAGAATGGCTAAAATTCAAAGCACCAACACTGCCAAATGCTTGCAAGCACATGGAACAACAGGAACTCTATTTCACTGCTGGTGGAAATGCAAAAGGGGAGAGCCACTTTGGAAGACAGTTTGTCAGTTTTTTTACAAAGCTAAACATATACCATCCTATGATCTAGTCACTCTACTCCCAGGTATTTAATAGGAAAAAAGAAAGCATAACACTATTCAATGATTTGTAGTCAAATGTTCATAGCAGCTTTATTTGTAATACCCATAAACTGGAAAAAGGCAAAATATCCATCAACAGGTGACTGGATAAGTAAATTCTGTTATACACATACAATGAAAATGAATGATGTGATGATACATGCAACACCATGGATGGATCTCAAAATAATTAAGCTGGTGAAAAAGCTAGACCAAAATGAGATTACCCTGTATGATTCTATTTATATAAGACTCTAGAAAATGCGAACAAATCTAAGAGTGACAGAAACAGATCAGTGGTTTGCTTCAGGAGGGTAAGGTGGGGAAAGATGGGAGAGACAGGTTACAACAGCCACACAGAAAAATTAGGGGGACAATGGGTATGTTCATTATCTCGATTGTGCTGATGACTTCAGGAGTGTAGACATATGTTAAACTCATCAAATTGAATAAAATACTGGATGTCAATTGTGACAACAAAGCTGTTAACAAATTTTAAAGCTCCCACTTTTCGTCTCATGTATGACTCTTTAGCCACAGTAATTCCTTCCTATTGTGCTGTATTTCTCCATAATAGTCAGCTGTATAAAATATAAAGAAGTGCTTCCTCATTCAACAGTGAATAAAAAACATTTAACGAAAACCGAATGTATGTAAGTCAGTAGACTGGGCCCTTGAAGGGGATACAAGTGGACAATACAGGATAGATGTGAGATGACAAGGGATAAGCAATACTGATGATGATGAAGTGTAGTTAACTTTGCTGGAGTAGAAACGCTCAGAGAATGACTAAACAGGAAGGCAAATTTTAGGTCACGAAGAGCTCTTGCCAGAAAGCTTTAAAAAAAAATGATAAGGTTAATATGCCAGAATTTCAAGAATACAGAAGAAGTGAAACACAAGTTCTTAAAGGTAAATTCTTTTATAATCTCCTCGTTTACTAAACTGTAGTAGATTCAATCTCAGGGAGAGGACATGATATTAAGGAAGAGCTAACTCTCAACAGTAGATTACGGGGCACATTTACTCATAGTCTAACTTCTGTATGAAAATGATGGAAACAGCGTAGTCCCAGTATCATCTAATAGTTCTGCTGAGTTTACAGACTTAGGTTGATTATTCTAAAATTTATCAACCTTGGCGCTCTCCCCTCAAGGGCCAAGAATCTCTGGCCGTTTTGCCTCAAGTAGAATAAGACTCCTGGGGAAATTCTTTTGCTACCGCAACTATTTCAGTGCGGTTCTAAGCGGGGAGTCCCAGTGCTTGCCAGCTTCCTTTGGTTTGATCCCATCTGGATGAACCCAAAATACAGCGAAGTAGCACCTTCTACTTCCTGGTCGTTTTCGATGGTGCAATATTCTCCCCAAATCATGCCTACTTTTACCTTTAAGAAACTGCTGTCCTAAGGCTTTTAATCTAATATATAACATAAGTAAGAACAGGCCTGAGGAATATCCATCCCATTCCCCAAGACTGCTACACTCTCTTCCACTTTCACCTTACTGAAAAAGCAATCAAGAAAAGTGTTTACAACTTCTATGTATCTAACCACAGTTATGGACCAAATTATGTGAACTTGAAAGTGCCTTAGCAATGAAGAGTTCCATAAGGAGGAAAGCATATAGTGCCTCTTTCTAGCCGCACTTAACTTCTGTCTAAAATCTAAGCCAAAGCTCTTTCTCCCAAGCCTTCTTTTATTTAAAAAAAAAAAAAACAGCAAAATTCTTCCTGTCTAGTTTCTCAAGGTCCTTCCATCCACTTAAAGCTTTAAGTGCATTCCAGTCAGGCAACGACATCTGTGCAATCTGAGAGGCCCTCAACTGAAATTCCCCTGAATCACTCCTTCTGAAGCTTCCAAACTCTCTTTTGTTGCTTCTGGCCTTTGCAAAATTAAGTCTTAGCTTTGTTTCTTCACTCATTCCTCCTCCCCATGCTATTGGGTTCAACAATATAGTTCGACTTCCTTTTAACAGAACAATCTTGGGCCCCTTTATGTTAAACATAACTTCAACCTATCCTCCAAAGACGTACATGTAATTTCACATGGAAGCTGTTCAACACACAGTTCAATGAGTTTCAGAATAACTCTAGATATCACAAGCTTCTCAAAAACATGAATTTAACATTCTATATAGACTATAGTCTAGGTTTATATCCTCATGTTTGGCAAAATAAAAACCAGGGACCAGACCCAAGGACACTCCAGATGTCTTCCTAGGGTGAGTTCAACTTTCACAAAAATTTTTGGACAAGATACACTGCAGCTAAGTACAGATGAAAGCCATAAAGAAAAGGGAAATACATGAATCACTGTCATGGTATAAATAACTTTCAGGAATTCATCTCCAGACAACTCACTCCATTCATACTTTCATGCTAAATTTATGAGAGTACTATTGAATAAGAGAGGCTAAGAATAGCCAATTATAAAATACCTATCTTAAATTATTATTCAAACGTATGTCTTAACATTTCCCTATGATCAGTAGATTTTTATAAAACTAACAATTTGTTGAACACAATGTGTGTAACAGGCACATTATATAGATTATACAACACAATACTCATAATAAACTTAAAGTACCATTGTTATTATTCTCATATTACAGAGGAAGAAAGAGTCCCTAAAAGCTTTAGTTACTTGCCAAATTCACCCTGCCAGTAGGTGGCAGAACAAGATATTCAAACCCAAATCTGCCTGGCTCCCAAACTGCCCCTTTCAGTAAGATGCACTCCCTGCCTGTTGAAGTAGTTATTCCTAGTCTAGTGCTTTGGAAAATTCCTGACACATGGAGTCTGGAGTAGTATAGTGGAAAAACACCATGAACCTAATCTCTGATGGGTACCTGACCTTGGCCTAAACCTGTTCCTTTTGTAGGCTTTTTCTTACCTATAAATTGAAGTTTGGGTAGTTAGCACCTAAGAGTCCTTCCAGCACTAATGCTTTATCAAACTATGCTTCTATGAATTACAGACAATGCAAAAAATGTGGACTAGGGGAAAGCATGAGTGACAGAAGGGTTAATTAGGCATTAGAAACAGTATAGCCAAGTCCAGGATGGAGAAAAATAGGCAGAAATGAAAAAAATATATATATATAGCTTTGTAGTATTATATTCCCAACAAGAACAAAAATACTTTATATAGTACATATAAAGTTAAACAGGATCCTATCAACAAAGAATTTTATCAAACAGACTTGCCTACTTGATTTTTTTTTTTTCTTTTCAGGGCCGCACCTGCAGCATATGGAAGTTCCCAGGCTAGGGGTTGAACTGGAGCTGCAGTCACTGGCCTATGCCACAGCAACGCTGGATCTGAGCCATGTCTGCAGTCTATACCGCAGCCCATGGCAATGCCAGATCCTTAATCCAGAGAGGCCAGGGTTGAAACCCGCATCCTCATGGATCCTGGTTGGCTTCGTTAACTGCTGAGCCATGAAGGGAACTCCTTGCCTATTTGATTTTAACATCAGTTAACATTTAATTCTTTAAAATAAAATACAGAATTCATAGACACAAGAAAGCATCAGGCAAACCCAAATACAGACACACTTTGAGTCCTGAAACCTAGGTGGTGCTCCTCTTATATAAACAGGAGTGTGGGCTGGTGCTGCCAGGTAGAGGGCAAGACAGCTGATGTAGTTTCCAGAAGGAGTGGCAGAGAAGAACAACCCATTGTACCTAAAAAAGCTCTCCGCATCAACAAAAGACAATGACTGTGTGGGAGTTTCGTTTCGTTTGGCTTTCAATACTCAGACCAGCCAGGTCATTCTGAGCACACCAGAAAGATTTCAAACCTTCAAGATAACACGCTTCTCCTTATATTCAGCCAACATTCTTCAATCAGATTTCCTGATTCTTGCTCAGTTTTCTAAAACGCTAAGAACCAAGTGTCTCTTTGCTCAGCTGCCATCACTAAGAGCCAAATACGAGATGTATGCAGCTCCATTCCAGGCCAGAGGTGAAAGGACACTAAAACTAGTTCTCCAGCAGCTGAGGCTGGACGGACAGAGAACAGCCAAGTGCTCTCTGGGCCTTGGGAGACCTAACGGTTTGGGATACACTGTCAGAGATGAGAAGGGGTCAAATTTCTACGCTTAAAAGTTCTGGTGATCCATCTTAAGCTCTCCCAACAGATAAATATGTTTTTATGTGGGAAAGAAGAAAAAGAAGAAGATGAGCAGCCTGGCAAAAGAACCTAAGACAAACCAAATCTTCCACAGGATGTTTGCAGACAAAAAGGGTGAGGAATGTGGGGGGCGGGGGAGCTCCCCAAAGAGCCAGGGACAGGGAAAAAAATTAAAGTCATCAATTCTGTGACATTTGCCAAGGAAGGAGAGTGAGAACACTGCTCAAACTGCCCATAAACCAGGTAAAAGTGACTGCTGGTTCTGACAGTCCACACACCCTAACAATGCCCCACTGCCAAGGCCACCACCCCTGGGCCTCTGCTGAAGACCGCAGCTGCTTTCCAAAGCCCCAGAAAGCAACAGGCAGAATATAGTGACAGCTGGAAGGAAGGGGATTAGGCGAGAGCTTGGCATAAATAGAAGTGTAGCCAAAATGCACAAATATGAAGGGAGACAGACAATTTTCCTGTGTGGTTTGTGTGTGTGGTATGGGGGTAGCTCAAAGTAAGAGCAAGCCAAGGTTCTGGCCTTGATTGCCTGAAGGCTTTGGCAGTCTCGGCCTTTCCCATGGCAGGCCGGCCAGGAAATGCGGCTTTCAGCTGTCTGCTTCAGTGTTCCCCACACAGTCACCGTTTTCACGTTAGTCCCCTGGCTTGTTTGCAGTTTCTTCTTCTTTGGGGATTAGCATGTAAGGGTGGACAAAATCCATCTGGGTTATTCAAGACTGTGGCATTTCTTCCCACATCTTATTTGTCAACTACGGACTTCAAGAACATGAAATCCTGACAACACAAAACGAACTACAGAATTAGGTGATCTGCAATGGTCCTTCAGGCCAACTAATCCAGCCTCATTTTACAGATGGGGGAACTAGGAGTAGCTAAGAGAAGTAAGATGATCTGCTGAAATCACACTAGTATTTAGAGAGTAGCAAAATTGGGACAGTGTTCAGCTTTCCCATTCCCATCCAGACAGTGCCCTGTCCACAAAAACCGATGTTCCTTTAGGACTCCATCTCAGACAAAATGCTAATCTTCCCCCACCAAGTCCTTTTTAAGTGAGGACTTGATAAAAACTGTGATGTGTTCTCTGTTTTCTGATTAAAAATTCACACATAAGTTTAGTAAGTAATTATCCAAAACATTAGAACTTAAGAAAAAGAAACTTGGAAACATATATAACCGAGACCACTTAGAGAAAAGATGCAACCTAAAACCAAGCGGAATCATTTTATTTTGTTTGTTTTAGGAGATGGATCCAAAAAAATAAACAAATGAGATCTAACTAAACTTAAAAGCCTTTGCCCGGCAAAGGAAACCATCAACAAAACAAAAAAACCAATCTACTAAATGGGAGAAGAAATTTGCAAATGACCAATAAGGAGTGAATATCCAACATATATAAACAGCCTATACAACTCAACATCAAAATAACAAACAACCCAATTAAAAACAGAAGACCTAAACAGACATTTTTCCAGAGAGGAAATGCAGATGGCTAACAGGCACATGAAAAGATGCTCAACATCGCTAATCATCAGGGAGATGCAAATCAAAACCACAATGCGATATCACCTCCCACTTGTCAGAAACGGCTATCATCAAAAAGAACAAATGTTGGTGAGGATGTGGAGTAAAAGGGAAGCCTTGTACACGGTTGGTGAGAATGTAAATTAGTGTCACCACTGTAGAAAACAATATAGAGGTTTCTCAAAAGACTAAAAATAGATCTACCATATGATCCAGCAATTCTACTCCTGGGTATATATCTGAAAATTAAAAAAAAAAAAAAGTAATTCAAAATGACACATGCACCTCAAATAATGTTCATAGCAACATTATTTACAATTCTCAAGATACTGAATACTAGGTGTCCATCAACAGACGAATGGATAAAGATGTGGTGTGTGTGTGTGTCTGTGTGTGTGTGTATATATATATATATATATATATATATATATATATGTATATATATATATGTATATATGAATGACATGGGCTACTACTCAGACATAAAAAAGAATGAAATTTTGCCAACTGCAGCAACATGGATGGACTCAGAAGACATTAAGTGAAAGAAATCAGAGAAAAACAAATACTGTTTCAGCATCACTTATATGTGGAATTGAAAAAAATATATCAAATGAGTAAATACAACAAAAAAAGCAGACACAGATGTAGAGAACAAACTAGTGGTTACAGTGGGGAGAAGGAAGGGGGAAGAGGCAATTTAGGGGTAGGGGAGTAAGAGTTACAAACTACTAGGTATAAAATAAGCTATAAGGATATATTGTACAACACAAGGACTATAGCAATTTGCTATTTTATAACAACTATAAACGAAGCATAACCTTTAAAAATTGTGACTCTAATGTACACTTGTAACTTACATAATACTGTATTTCAACTATACTTCAATAAAACAAAAACAAGCAGCATGCATGTCATTAAAAACTAGCTTCATAAACTTTTGACTTTCACATATACATAATTGCCACTATTATTAAATCATGAGGAAAATGCTGCTACTCAAATTGAAGGCTAAGTTTACCCTGCCATGATGATTTAGAAACCAGCAGATTAATTTAGGCCTTGGATACACCTTTTAAATTAAATTAAGCAGTTTTTTTTAAATTATTGAAATATAGTTGACTTATTAGTTTCAGGTATACAACACAGTGATTCAATATTTTTATAGCTTGTAGCCCATATAAAAATATTGGCTATATTCTCTGTGCTGTACATACATCCTTGTATCTTGTTTATTTTATACCTGGTAGTTTGTACTCTCAATTCCTTTCACCTATCTTGCCCCTCTCCTCCAAAGCAAGTATTTTTTTTTTAAAAATAGTATTCTAGCTCAAGGAACAAATTTAAAACTCAGAGTACCTTCACTTGATAGTAAATTAAAAAGCTACGAAAAGAATGCAGTATTTATTATGATAGAACTGAACCTGTATTTCAAAAATTATTCATGATTTCCCTCTCTTAGCCAGTAGAAATAATTTCTGATATTGAGAAAAATCACATTCTCAAAAACATGTAACCATCCTTTAAAGGCTTAAAAGATTCTGACTCTGAAATTTTGGAGTGTGAAGGGGTAGGTGGAAATAAGCCCCCTTGGCATCTGCAGGGGACTGGTTCCAGGATGCCCCTCACAGGCACCAAAATCCCCGGATGCTCAAATCCCTTACATAAAATGGCCCATATCCATGGGTTATCACACTAAGTGAAGTAAATCAGACAGAGAGAGACAAACATTATATGATATCACTTATATGTGGTATCTAAAAAGAGAATACAAATGAACGTATCTGCAGAACAGAAATAGACTCACAGACTTTGAAAACAAACTTATGGTTACCAAAGGGGACAGGTGTAGGGGAGAAATGGATTAGGGGTTTGGGACTGACACATGCACACCTTGGTATATAGAATGATTGGCCAGTGAGGACCTGTTGTATGGCTCTGGGAACTACCCAATATTCTGTGATAATCTATATGGAAAAAGACTGCAGCAAAGAACGGATATGTGTGTGTATGTACAACTGCTTCACTTTGCTATACAGCAGAAATTATCACAACATTGTAAACCAACTATAATTCAAAAAAAATTTTTTTAAATGGCGAAAAAAATCCTCAGAGGCTCAAGTCCCTTTTATAAAATGGCCCAGTACAATCAGGTCTCTGTATTTATGGGCTCCACACTCGCAGATATGCAGGGCCCACTGTATCTCGTTTTACACACAAAGTCAAAACAAAGCAATTGATCTTCTCTTCTTGAATTGTGGTTTCTCCTACTAAAAAAAAATGTTTTTTCCAGAACTATGGGAACTACGTTATAATACGACATTAAAAACAAAAACAAAACAATATTTCACCTCCCTTTTCCACATCTACTGCAAGGAAGAAGCCAATTCTCAACAGAATGTTGACATTCCCAAAAATGTCACATAGTAAGTGTGAAGGGCCCCAGAGGCACTATCTATAATCGTGTACTTAATACCACCAAGGGCGTTACACTGGGGGATCGTTACAAGGTGAAGTCTGTGTGCTCACTTCCCCATCAACATCCTTATTCAAGAAAACAGACCTCTTGTTGAACTCCAAAATTTCCTGGGTGAAAAAAACATCCACAGAGTATTTCGGCCCATAAAGAGGAGTTAATTCCTGAAGGTAACAATATTGAATTTGCGTCAAATTCAGCTGTTTTGATTTAGCAAATCACAATAGTTAAAAACAAGAATATCAGAAAAATTGGGGGACTGTGGTAAGGACCCTCCCAGGACAAAGGGAAGGCAACGTGGCATAACCAGCATCTGTGTGTGCATGCGTAACTACGCAGCAGCAAGATGCAATCAGCATCCATGTGCAACTTTATAACATAGACCATCCAACCAGAATCTGCAGAATGTGTGTTATCTTCTAAGGGGGACAAAGAGACTAAAACGTAAAAAGGAAAATAACGGAGGGTTTATAAGACAGTGCCCTGCTGCGTTCCAGGCTCAGATTTGGATATGAATCCGCTGAGCCAGTGCTTGCATGAATAAACGCTGCTTCCTGGCAAAAAGCCTCGGGGTCCCATCTCTCTGTATGAGAATCCTGTTAACAGGATGACATCTATGTCTTTCAAAAAGGAGTAATTCAGCAGGCTGATGAATAAGATTTAAATGTTGTCCAGCTACAGAAACAAGATGTTGGATAATTTCTAAGACCTACCGTGATACTTTAAAGATGCAAAAATGCCTTCTACTCGGGGGCAGGGGAGAGGTGGAGACCTCACTAACTAGTTAAATGAGCTAACTTTTCCTTCCATCTGTACATTTTCATTTAATAGATATTCTAGTGCTTGCCCTTTACCAAGTACTATTCAATTCTGGGAACGAGGAAATTAAAGACAGTACTTCTGACATAAAGGCACTCAGAGTTAACATGTGGAAACAAAAGTTGAATGGAATGACCCAAAGTAGTAGTTCCAGAAATACAGGATACTTAGGGAACACATGGGAGGGGTCCCAGGACAGCCTGGGAAGATCCAGGAAGGCAAACTGAAGAAGGTGACATCTGAGACAAGGAGAAACAAGAATTAACCAAGTTAAAAAAATAAATAAGGGAGCTCCTTTCGTGGCTCAGTGGTTAACGAATCCAACTAAGAACCATGAGGTTGCGGGTTCGATCCCTGGCCTTGCTCAGTGGGTTAAGGATCCGGCGTTGCTGTGAGCTGTGGTGAAGGTTGCAGATGCGGCTCGGATCCCGCGTTGCTGTGGCTGTGGCATAGGCCAGTGGCTACAGCTCCTGTTAGACCCCTAGCCTGGGAACCTCCATATGCTGCAGGTGCGGCTCTACATAAAGGCAAAAAGACAAAATAAATAAATAAAGTAACAAGTCCTTCTTCTAGTACTCTTCATGCTTTTCTCTAACATACTGTTCCATATGAAAATTAGATCTAATACATAACACTTTTGAAAGAAAATGACATCACTACTATGTAAAAATAAGATTACTTAATGAAGAGTACTAGAACACATAAAATATCAAAAGACAAAGACAAAAAAAATCAAGCAAACATTGTAAATCAACTACACGACGATTAAACAAACAAAAAAACAATGTTAATGTAATGCCCTAACATGAGAGAACACGGTAAGTTTTCAGAGCTATCACGGGAGCTTCATCCATACACATTTACACAGAGCCCTAACTGTACGAAAGGCATTCTGCTGGCTGCTACAGTAGATACGGTGATAGATAAAGGCTGATCTCTCTCACAGGGAATCTATTACTCAATTTACCAGCATGTGCCTCCAGGACAAAGGTCTAGAGCAGCAGTTCGCAAATCTTTTCGTCTTTGGACCCACTTACACTTTTAAAAATTTCTAAGGACTCATAGGGCTTTTATTTATGAGGGATATGCATACCATATCAGAAATTAAAACTGATGAATTTTTCAATACGTATTAATTCATTTCAAAGTAACACTAATAAACTCATAACCTCTGGGCATAGTGTATTTTTATGAAAAATAGATTTTCTAAAATGAAAGCAGTGAGAACAAATGCATTGTTTTATATAATCTTGCTAGTCTCTTTAAAGTCTGACTTAATAGAGTCCAATATCCAATTCTTCATTATCATATCATACTTGACATGTCCTCTAGAAAACCCCAGTGTGCACTTGTGAGAAAATAAGAATGAAAAAGGCAAATAAGGCCTGAATGTTATGAAGAAAATAGTTCTACCTCACAGATCGTTTCAAAGGATCTCCAAGGACCCTTAGGAATCTCAGACCACATTTTAAGAACTACTGGTCTATGGGAATAAAAATGATAATCAAAACTAGGTAAATTAAACTTATAAATTCAAGCCTACTCTACTTGAGGTTTTAACTTGGGGAAATCTTGCAGTAACAGAATTCCTTCCTTGTCTAGGCCACTAATTCTAAGAGTGGACCTGTCTTCTCGAAAGTGAGACAACCCAGGCTGCATGAAGGGGTCCCCTCGCTCTGGCACTGTGAAGACTGCCTTCTCGAAGGGCTTGGGCTCTGTGGGTCTTGGCACAGTGACGAAGGTGACCTTAGGTCTGCTATCCTATTGATAGCCCAGGTTTATTCCTGTTGTCTCAAAGTAAAATTTTTTTTTGTCTTTTTGCCTTATCTGGGGCCACATCCACAGCAAATGGAGGTTCCCTGACTAGGGGTCTAACAGGAGCTGTAGCTGCCGGCCTTCACCACAGCCACAGCAACGCGGGATCCGAGCCACGTTTGCAACCTACACCACAGCTCATGGCAACGCCGGATCCTTAACCCACTGAGCAAGGCCAGGGATCGAACCCGCAACCTCATGGTTCCTAGTCGGATTCGTTAACCACTGAGCCACAACGGGAACTCCCTCAAAGTAATTATTAGTAGAACCCCTTAACTCTCTGAAGAATCCAGTTTGGACAATAAACTATATGGTTACTTTGCCAAGGTCTTGCACTAGCAGTGCTACCATCCCTCTTCTTCCCCATGGCTTCTAAAGAAGCCATGCTAATGACTGGCCAACAGGGCCCTGCTGTATAGCACAGAGAACTCTGCCCAACATTCTGTGATAATCTATGTGGAAAAAGAATCTGAAAGTGAATAGATGTGTGTACAACGGAACCATTTTTTTGTAGGGCAGAAATTATCACAACACTGTAAATCAAATATACTTCAATAAAACTTTTAAAAAATGAAGAAAAAAATTAAAGAAGCCATTCTGGGTTTGGTTTACATAGTAATATCCTTCCAACCTCTTCTCCTAAAAGAAAGCTGGCCACAGGAGAAAATTCCTCCTGATCTCTGTGTTTCTGTCTTCCTTTCCTTCCTTAAACTTCCGACAGCAACCATTCTTGGCAGCTCGGTACAACACATGCTGCTTGTTTTCTTCTACTCACCTAGTTCAGCGCTTGAACTACAGGATGTCACTTTGCCCAACTGTTTCCAATCGGTTGGAATATAACCTATTGATCAAGGGCTACACATTAACTAGACCCAGTTAACTGCTAGGCTAATAAAACACTAGGCAAAACCCAGCGCAGAGATTCACCCTATCACCAGAAACAGGGGCAACTCAGTTAAGACAAGAGACTTCTTTGAAAAAGTATTAAATCTCCCAGGCCTAACCCTGTGAGCATGGCAGGGGGTATGAGAAGGACTGGAAAAGAAGTGCTATAAATTCTGAATAGTGAACCTTGAAACTGACATGAACTTGGCTTTGCGTACCTGTGTGGCAGAGAAACCTAGGCAGTTATCCAGTGCTTTTGGAGAGTAGGGTAAAATCATAAGAACATTTTTATGAGTTGTGGCTGGCAAACCCTGGCCTGTTAAAACTCTTTAAAAACCAGTGCCTTAGTGGAGGTAACATTTACTGTTTACTGTAGCTCTGGTTGTCAGGGGTTACTGTGAAGGTCCCAGTTTTCCATGACATCAGCCGCATTCCGAGGGAAGTGTGTGTCAGTGACTTTCAGTAATGACTCCCTTTTCCAAATGTTCAAAGCTTCTGCCAAGCTGCCCTACACCTGCACGCCAGCTGAGTTAGAGGAAAAGGAAAAGCAAGACGGATTAAGTGGGATTTTTGTCTGGGATCCTTAATCAGACGAAAGGCACTCTTCCCTCAGTGTTTGGTTTTGTGTCATAAATGGATGTCAATCCCTTTTAGGAGTGACATGACTCATCCCCACCTTTTCATAAGGCAGTCCAACTCCCTCTTATGACTTCTCGCTACCCTATTCTGGACTAGCCTTTCGAGAGCTTTCTTCTAGCAGGAAAGGCTCAGGGCTTCGTGAGATGATCAGCATGGCTTGCCCGCGACCCGGGAGGGAATCCGAGGCAGGCATCCGCCGCTCCACAAATTAGCAGGAAACAGAAGCAGGGAAGAGATGTTACTGGGGAGCAACTTTAAGGATCACCTGGCTTTCAGCGTTTCAAACCAGATGTGGACTCTCAAGGCGGCAGCAGAGCTCATTCGAGACTCTGTCTTCACCAAAACAAGCATATGGTTAACCTGATCCGAGGGTGCCTCCTGCCCACTCAAGGAGCTTGTGACCAGTTTTGCAGCCAATGCTAATTGTGTACTTTTATAAGACTTTTTTTTCCTCCAAAAAGCTCAAAGCATTTTTTTGACATTAAATGCATCAGTGTTCATGACAACCCTCTGAGAGGTGGCAAAATATTAGTTCAGGTGTGAGAAATTGGGGGACGGGACCGAGGAGAACAAAGTCCTCTGCCAAGTGCAAGGCCGTAGGAGAGCTCCCAGAGCCAGGCCCACACCGCTACCCCTGTGGGACCTGGTCCCTTCCCAGGCTTGCTCCAGACTGCCCAGCCTAACCTGCTCTTTGTCCCAATCAAAGGGATCATGAAAAAAAAAGAAAATTGTTGTGACTGAAGTAAAGCTTGATGCTATCAAAAGAAAATAAGGACAATTTTATGTAAAGACACAGAAGACTATCCTCCTAAGGGTTTTGGTAAGAACAATTTATGCATTTACTATCTGCTTCTAGGAATGACACAGGTAGAATACTGTCAATCTTTCTGTACCTCAGTTTCTTCACCTATGAAAGCTAATATATATACTATTAAAAAATACCAAGAGGAATTCCCATTGTGGCTTAGCGGAAATGAACCTGACTAGTATCCATGAGGATGCAAGTTCGATCCCTGACCTCGTTCAGTGGGTTAAGGATCTGGCGTTGCCATGAACTGCAGTGTAGATCGCAGATGCAGCAAGGATCTCGCGTTCCTATGGCTGTGGTGTAGGCTGGTAGCTGCAGCTCCAATTCTACCCCTGGGCCAGGAACCTCCACATGGTGCACCTGCGGCCCTAAAACAAAACAATACAATACCAGGAATTCCTATGTGGCTCAGCAGGTTAAGGATCCAGCACTGTCACTGCTGTGACTCGGGTTCAATCCTTGGCCTGGGAACTTCTGCATACCACAGGTGCGGCCAAAAATAAAAACAACACACAAAAAATACCAAAGATGTTTAGAAAATTTAATAATTAATGTTTTCAACTACAGAGAGATCTTTGAGGAAGGATCTCTGACGTGCTAAGATGCACCCTCTCTCACAGTATATTCCACAGTTCTAGAGGAAATCCCTTTAATTACTGGTGTAAGTCTTCTCAGGAAGTAGGGATACATTCACATACTATCAGGTGATTTTTAAAATAAAAACCTCTATAATTAAAAAATAATCATCATCTTCATATTTGCAGCAACAACAGGGATTCTTTTTTAAGCTGTAAGATTAGCATCCTCTGAGGTTTAGGGCAGCCAGAGCTAACACACCAACAAAAATGGCTATCTCGCAATTTCTCTTAGACTTCAGTAAAAAGGATCAAACATGAAAAACTACCAAAGGAGTCATTCTCATTCAGGAAAAGATTGCCTCTGAAGATTGGAAAACACAAGTGTGGGAATTCCCGAACTAAACTATAAAGGTGTGTCCAGCGTCATCTCACATTAAGCCCTGAAGCCTGTTTCCTTGAATAATTTTTAAAGGGGGAATTTTACAATTATGGCTTGTTAGCAAGAGATTGAGCAATTACTAGTTAGAAAACAAGTCTTTCAATAAACTTTCTGGTATACAGAACCAACAGTTATCCCTGAGCCTGAAGTCCACAAATCATTTTCACAAAGAAATCAATATATAAATTAGGAAGATGGGGGATTCTGGCACAGGGCATATCTAAAATGTTTAAATTCTAAGAAAAGAGAACTTAAAAAAAAAGTTTCTTTTCTTCCTGAAGATAAAAGATTTAATGAATGACTAATCCCCTCAGTACAATTCTTTGGTAATTGCCCTATTCTAAGCCACACTAATTTTGCTAGGAGACTTTGCTGTTAAAAGATGTTGTTTTATGATGTTAAACTACACACAAAAGCAATGAAACAAAATGGCAAAATATGCTTCTGATTTTGTTATGTTACCAACCTATACTTACCCAGAAATTCTAACTACCAAGTGTCTTTTATCAAAGGCAGACTGCCTCTTTCACCACCCTCCCTTCACCACATGAAGTAACAACGTCATTAAGAGTGGAAAACTGTGGGAATAAAAACCTGAGCCCTGGAAAAAAATACCAAATGGGAATCTGCCTCCAGCTCTGCAAACTTGTCCTGGCCTCTTGAGTTGGGAAGCTAGACTTTTGTGCCCGGAATATGGCTGGATGAGGAAAGCAGTCTCAAATCACAGCCTAAGGGCTAGGAACAGAACACACACTGTATACAGACCTCTAAAGAAGTTCCAGGGCTTGCACGACAGAGGATCCTTTCTCATTGGCCCTTGGTGATGTCATGCTTCTGTCTCCAGGGCCCAGGAAATGCACCATGACTAATGGAGGGCCTTAGCTGTGAATACGCATTCCACCCCAGAAAGGCAAGGGGCTGGGTTTCAAGGCAATGAAGCTAGAGAATGCCAGTCAGTGGTGCACAGAGGGCCCTCAGTTGTCCTGAAATAGACTGGACTGCTCTTGTTCACTGCCTCAGAAAACCCCGCAGCAACTGCCTATATCCCCAGGGCCTGTGCAGGATAGTGACCCTAACACTGGTTTGTTTTGTTTTGTAAGTTACTCCCTTTAAGGAAAGAGAAATGGTCACTGCAAGAGGGCACACATCCTTCTAGATTTCTATCAGCAAACGTTCTCTGTAAAGATAATTCAAATGGCCATATGGTCTCTGTTGAAACATTTATTTCTGGTCTTGCAGAAAACAGCCATAGATAAGACCTGAATGAATAAGCGTGGCGGGATTCAAATAACACTTGATTTACAAAAACAGACTGCAGACTGCTTTGGCCCACTGGTCATGGTTTGCTGACCTCTGTGTTGAAGAGTGGACAACTCCTTCCTCTGCCACATACCCGGGCCAAAGTACTCTCAAACGAGGGTGCAGTTAAGGAGAGGATGTCAAGGACCTTCCACAATAAACTATAAGAGCTACCCTATCCAGAACCTAAAGATAGTTTACAGAGAGGCAACCTGGCCCATGGTTTCTGAACGTAGGCACCAGAGTCAAATGACTAGGTTACAAATTCTGATTTTGCCACCTCTGAATTTAAGGTCCTGGACAAGGTACTTTATTCCTCTGCATCTTGGTTTCTTCATCTGCAAAAGCAGGTTCCAAACTGTTCTTACTCAATAGGATTAATACAAAACTTCAATGAGATAATATATGAATAAAGCTTAGCGTAGTTCCTAGGATACAGAGTGCTTGATAATTATCTGCCACTATCGCCAGATCGTTTTTTAAGCAACTGTAATTGCTACCCTTGATTGCAGTAGGCCAAAGTGAAGAGGCAGATTACCACAAATGCCAGTACACTGTGAACCTCTTTACAATTCCAATATCTATTAATCATCGTTGTCTTTAGAAGCTACACAGAATTTCACAGGGGAGGCACCATAATTGAACCAAATTCTAATTGTTGGACATTTGCTTACTGTCTTTGTCACGATAAACATTCTTAAATATGCACCTGTGAACCCTTGTTTGAATTCTGTTCCTTGGGGCAAAAAGGTTAGTATATCTTAACTTGAAATTGGTTCTCCAGAGAGGTTATGCCAATTCCCATTTCCATCAGCCCCAAAAGAGGATATTCTTCCTAACATTTTTGATGATACTGTAACCACCTGGTCTCAACACTGGAGAAATTAAGACCCAGAGAAGTTAAATGACTGGCTCAATTTTAATGGAAAATGCTTAATGTTTCCTTTGGCCCACAACTTTATAAAACATGTTATAATTATTCTGATAGTAGCCAATCTTTCCAGAACTCATATAATTAATTTTTTATTAATACTTTTATGGTTGAGCAAGCGAGAGCCAGAAGTTCTCCAGAAAAGACAAAGGATACAAAAGAACACGACTAAACTAGAAATAAACTTTGTCCTTCAGGCCACACCACGCTCACCATGATGTCTCAGACAACATTTATTTTTCAAACAGCAGATAGGATAGACTGCCTTCTTAGCAACTAATTTAATGTTTCTTTCTTTTGGCAAATAGCCAATCGAGACACTTCTCTTTTTCTTTGCTGTCAAGCTAAATAAGGTTATAAACCAAATGTCCTTTTCTCAGAGTAAAACCTTAAAACCTCTGAGCTTTTGACAAGAAAGTCACAGACGTAGGCATTTATTAAGGCTTATTCCATTCGCTCTACCTATTACTTTGCTTTAACACTTATCACAATTTGAAACATATGTCTTATTTGTAACAACTAAGTTCCATGAGGGCAGGAACTTGTTTCCTAGTCAGTCTTATTTACTACCTTTTCAGTACCGAGAATAGTACCTGGAGCATAAGAAGAAATTTATAAAGATTTATTGGGTGGAGGGATCCTCCCTGACACCATCTATGTATTTCCCTGACTGTTCAGCCTCCAAGGCAGGCAGGCTTTGGCATTATATATTAGTAAGATTTCTCATTCTCTATTTACAACACTGAAAAAGAACGACAAAAAGAACCCAACTCCCTAATTGAGAAGAGCATCCTGACTCTTAACAGCAGAGATCCTAGCCAAATATATCCCCATCCAACCTCCACTATTAGTCGCGCCATGCCGCATGTTGGCGTGCCACCGTCTCTCACCTTAACCCTTCACCTAGGAGATGCTGCCACTAGTTAGCCTGTGCAAGTGTGCGTACTGGTTTGGTTTTATTTATTTGGTCTTTCTGTCTCCGAAGGAACTTCCCTGGTGGATCAGTAATTAGACTGAAGTTCTAAAAACAAATATACCACCTGTTTCCTGTTTAAAGAAGTAATGAACATGGCAGTTGACAACCCAACATCCATTCTGTCCCAATAACGGATCTAGGCCTATATGGTCTGATATGGTATCCACTAGCCATATATGGTTAAATTTAAATTAATTTTTATTTATTCATTTTTTAGCTGCCCCTGCAGCACGTGGAAGTTCCCAGCCCAGGGTAAAAATCCATATGAGCCCCTGCAATGACAACACTGGATCCTTAACCCATTGTGCCATGAAAGAACCCACAAATTACTTTTTAAAATTCAGCTCCTCAGTTGCAATAGCCATGTTCTAAGTGCCCGATAACTGCATGTGTGGTTAGTGGCTACTGTATTGGACAGCACAAATATAGAACATTTCCATCACTGCAGAAAGTTCCATTGGACAGCGTGGATTTAGTCAAACATGGTAATGCTATTCTCCTTGCCTGAAACTGATTTTAAAATGGGCATGGAACAAAATTCTGGTCAATAAAACATATAGGGAAGTCTATCAAGTGACTTCTGGGGAAGGTTTCCTTATTCCCTAAACACTTGCACAAGACAGCATCTCTCCGCTATCTGTGGATAACGGTGGTTTAGAATATGATGGAAATGCTGCAGCCATTCTGTGACCATGAGGGGAGACAGTCTTAGACCAAAGCCTGCCCACTAAAGATGGCAGAGTAATGGATGGAATATGAGTTCTTAATGAAATCAATGAGCTGCAGAATTGTTAACCAACTCTGTATCCTCATCACGTTGAGATAAGATGATAAATTTCCTTTTATAAAATCATTTGAAGTTATGTAACTTATAGCCAAATGCAAACTAATAATAGAGTTTCATTTATATTTTTGTATTACTTTCTAATTAAAAGGTTCTTTTTTTGTTTTGTTTTGTTTTTAGGTCCACAGCATGTGGAAGTTCCCAGGCTAGGGGTCGAATTGGAGCTACACAACCACAGCAACACCAGATCCGAGCCAAGTCTGTGACCTACACCACAGCTCACAGCAACGCCAGATCCTTAACCTACTGAGCAAGGCCAGGGATCGAGCCCACATCCTCATGGTTCCTAGTTGGGTCCATTAAACACTGAGCCATGAAGGGAACTCCTAATTAAAAGTTTCTAATCAGTCTGTATACTGCAAAAAATCTACACAGACTCTCCACTTTGATGTAGGTCCCAAAGTTCAGTTACACCAATGCTAAAGAATACCATCTCTCACAGATGTGAGCATCTTTGTACTTTCTCCCTCTGTTCTTAATTTCTATTTATCATTCACTTTTTTTTAATCAGAGAAATTTAAGTTTAAAATGCAGTATGAAAAAAATGTTTTTCATTTGCAAATAAAATTTCAATAGAGAAAGCCTTATTATTTTTTTTTTTTTCTTTTTAGGACCACACCTGCAGCATATGAAAATTTCCAGGCTAGGGGTGGAATCAGAGCTGCAGCTGCTGGCCTACACCACAACTACAGCAACATGGAATCCAAGCCAAGTCTTCGACCTACCCCACAGCTCACAATGTCAGATCTTTAACCCACTGAGCAAGGCCAGGGATCAAACCCACATCCTCATGGATGCTAGTTGGATTCACAACCACTGAGCCACAACAGGAACTCCAGTGAAAGCCTTACTTTTGATAAAAGCGATAAGAATTCAAATACAGGATTGGAAATTTCACAGTGCTCAAAATTGAAAGGATCGTCAAAGATCACCTGGTATAGCCCCTCATTTACAACTGAGGTCCACAGGAATAAAGTAACTGGTAGACAAAATAATGGTCTTCCAGAAATAGCCCTGCTCTAATCCCCAGAATCTGTGAATAAGTGACTTCCCCTGGCAAAAGAGATCTTGCATTTGTGTTTAAATTTGAGATGGGAAGATTATATTGGTTATCTGGGTCAGCTCAGAATAGTTACAAAGCCCCTTATAAGAGCTAGGAAAGAGGGTTACAGAAAAAGATTTAACAACAGAACCAAAGATTGGCCATTCTGTGCCTTGGTTTTATCATCTATAAAAGGGGCTAATAATTTATCCTATAGGTTTATTATGAGAATTTAAGAGCTAATTTAAAGAAGAGTTGATATTGGTAAAGAAAATATAACATGCCAAATATAGGTAAGCTTACGTGTTTGTTATAATCAACTTCAAAAAATATGGCTTGTCTATCCACAATCTATTATATATGAATGTACTCACAACAAAATATTAAAGCCTATCTAATAACAATTAATTTCACTCCAAATTTAAAATGTTTTCTTAACTAATTGTGATTTTAGGGTTTTTTTTTTTTTTTGTCTTTTTATGGCTGCACCTGCGGCATATGGAAGGTTCCCAGGCTAGGGGTCCAATCAGAACTGTAGCTGCTGGCCTACGCCAGAGCCACAGCAATGCGGGACCTGAGCCGCATCTGTGACCTACACCACAGCTCACGGCAATGCCAGATCCTTAACCCACTGAATGAGGCCAGGAATGGAACCCGAGTCCTCATGGATGCTAGTCGAGTTCGCTAACCGCTGAGTCACGGATGGGAACTCCAACTAATTGTGATTTTTAACTAGTACATTTTTTTTGGTCTTTTTGCCTTATCTAGGACTGCACCCACGGCATATGGAGGTTCCCAGGGTAGGGGTCTAATCGGAGTTGTAGCTGCCAGCCTTCACCACAGCCACAGCAACGTGGAATCTGAGCCGCGTCTGCAACCTACACCACAGCTCACAGCAACGCCGGATCCTTAACCCACTGAGCAAGGCCAGGAATGGAACCCGCAACCTCATGGTTCCTAGTCGGATTCGTTAAGCACTGAGCCACGACGGGAACTCCTAACTAGCACATTTTAGATTCTATTTTAGAAGTTTTTCTATGTTTGGGCAAGTTACATTTAAGCTAGATTGCAAATAGGTCAGCTGGTTTCCAGATAAGAAAGGTGTCCTATTTAATACCATAAAATCAATGTGGAGTCAGAGTTATTATAAATGATACAAGATCAAGATTTTTTAAAACATAGCCTACACAAAAGATATTGGATTCACTGGTTTATTGAGATTGCTGGGCTTCATTTTATAGAATGGCAGCCTTTGAGATCTCATATTTAGAATCCTCAATCACTCTTAAGATAACTTAAAGCTCTGCCAAAAATTTCCTGAATTGGCAAGAAAGTAACTAAATATGAGGATTATCCTCCTCATAACATATTTTCATGTGTATGCTTGTAAGTATTACTTGTTTGACTTGGTTTTCATTTTAATGGAATGCAGCCACTCCCAAAGCATTAAAACCATTCACTGAAAGTTGGACACACTGTCTTTTTGGATAAGCAAGAAAGATTCCATAACAAGAAAAGGGAAATAAGGATGTTTAATTGAATCAATGAAACGCTGACAGGCAATACAAGTCCATAATGATAAGAAATAGGAATCAAAATGTAAGCTCCATGAGGGCAGCACCTACATCTATCCTGTTCCCCGATACAACCCTGAACCTAGTACAATCCTGACATACTGGTAGGTGTTGAAATATTTTAGAATGAACAAATGGACTGTCCAAAGGAAAAGTCAATGGCCAAATCTGTATAAGCAAAGCAATACGGAATGTGGCTGCACTGTTTTGGTGTGACTGGGGTCACGTGGAGAGGAAAAGATTAGTAATGTAAGGTGTCTTTGTTTGGAAAATCAGTGGTACAACTAGAATTACATGTCCTCTTTCCAGTCTGTAATATCTTGCTGATATTAAAAATGAAAATTCAGTTCTTTTAAGAAGATAGTTTCTTTTTCTTCATTAACTGAAATACCACTAAAAAGAAAAAATGCGTGTTGAGTAGAGTCAAACACATAGGCATCCCACTACATTTGAACACCGTATACTATATGATTTTGGTTTAAATTTAACTATGTCTCAGCTGCAAAAAGAGAAGATGGAGCAGGCAATTTAGGAATTTTTTAAATCAATTACAAATATGAAAAGTCTATTCCTTCAATACTTAAAGTCATCTTCATCAAAACTTAAAACTTGTGCTCTATAAAAGGCCACAGTAGGAAGATGAAAAAATAATTTACAGCCTGGGAGAAAATCTGTAAACCAGAAATCCAGTAATGGACTTGTATCTTGACTATGGAGAGAACTCTCAAAATTCAACATGTAGAAAACAACTAATTCGATTTTAAAATGAGCAAAAATATGTACAGATATTCCCACCAAGAAGACATACAGATGGCTAGTAAGCACGTGAAAAGACAACATCATTAGCCATTAGAGAAATATAAATTAAAACTACAATGAAATATCACTACATACCTATCAAAATGGCAACAACAACAACAACAACAACAACAAAATTGTGGGAGTTCCCTGGTGGACCTGGCATTTTCACCACTTGGCGTCAGTTCAATCCCTGATCTGGGATCTAAAATCCCACATCAAGCCACTGCACGCCATGGACCAAAAAAAAAAAAAAAAGTAATTACATTCTTTTTTTGGTCTTTTTAGGGGCACACCCTCAGCATATGGACATTCCCAGGCTAGGGATCAAATTGGAGCTGTAGCTACCGGCCTACACCAGAGCCACTGCAATGAGGGATCTGAGCCACGTCTTTAACCTACATCACAGCTCACAGCAACGCCAGATCCTTAACCCACTGAGCAAGGCCAGGGATCGAACCTGAGTCTTCACGGATACAAGTCAGATTCATTTCCGCTGAGCCATGATGGGAACTCCAAAAATAAAATTTGTTTTCAAATCATGATAACACCAATTGCTGAAAAGGACATGATGAAATTTGATGACTGATATATTGCTGGTAGGAATGTAGAATGGAATGGCCACTGTGGAAATAATTTGACAGTATGTTTTAAAACTAAAAGTGAATTTATCATACAACCAAAATAAGTACTCTTAGCCATTTATCCTAGGGAAATGAAAACTTAATTTCTCCTTTGGAAACTTGTACATGAATTTTCATAGCTTTATTCAGAATAGCCCTAAATTGGAAACTATCCAAAGATCCTTAAAAGGGTAATAGTTAAACTCTGCTACATCCATACCACGGAATAAGACTCAGCATAAAAAGGAATGAATTATGTAGCCACGCAACAATGTGGATGAGCTTTAAGGAAATCATGCTGAGTGAAAAAAGTCAATCTCAAAAGGACACATACCACATGGTTCCATTCATGTAACACTTGTGAAATAACATAATTATAGATGTGGAGGACAGATTAGTGGTTGCCAGAGGTGAAGGACTTGGGGATGGTATGGGTACGGCTACAGAGCTCCTTGTGGTAATGGTATAAGTTAAGTATTTTGATGTTGGTTACACAAAGCTACCCATGTGATAATCATTGCAGAACTACACACACACACACACACACAAAGTGTACATATAACTGGGGAAAACTAAGTTCTATGGACTGTACCAATTTAAGGTTTCTGGTTTTGACATTGAACTAGTCACAGAAGATGTTAACGTTAGGGAAGGCTGGATGAAAGGCCCGTTAGACTTTCCTGAACATTTTTTTTGCATCTTCCTGTGAATCTACAATTATTTCAAAATTAAAAATTTACAAAGATTATCTTAAATAATCCGGAATTAAGAGTGTTCTATTCTATAAAATAGACAACCAACAAGGACCTACTGTACAGCACAGGGACCTCTACTCAATACTCTGCAGTAACCTACATGGGAAAAAAATCTGAAAAAGAATGAATATATGCATATGTGCAACTGAATCACTCACTGTACACCTGAAACTAACACAACTCTATAAAGCAACTATACTCCAACAAAATAAAATAAATTAGAAAAAAATTTTAAGGAGTGTTCTAACCCTTTGAAGATAACTTACATAATTTTAAATGCCTAAAGTACCATTTTTTCAAGTATCCATGACTCTTCCACTGCATACTTGTTTTTAGATAATAAAATATTTTGTTTTCAAACTAAAAAAAAAAAAAAAGCTGGGTAAATATTCCCTGGTTTCCAACCAGAATAACCCTTGAATTGAAATACACAGAGAAAATTTCAGATAGAGTCCAAAACTAACATGTGCCTGCCTTATTTAGAAAGCAGCTAGAATCTTTGTAATTCCAAGTTGGAAAGAACTTAGGGGTCCTCCAGTTCAAACTGTCACCAACCTAAGACTCCTTTCTATAGTGTCTCTGATCCACACAATCAGTACACACACAGTGACGGAGCAATGGATACTTATGTATTACCTCCTCAACACATTCCCTTCTGACAAAAGCATTCTTCTGTGAGCTGCTTTTCTCAATTGTGGTTCTACCAAAAGCCAAATTTCTCCCATACCCTGATTCAGTCCAGAGAAGACAGGTGACCGTTCTGAGTATTCTGCCCCTTAGCCCTAGCTGATTTGCCCAGAGCTGGACATCCAGTCCAAGCTGGACCACAGCCTTTTCCCAAGATTTGTCTCAAATGTGGCAGAGCAAAAGAGCTTCTTGGGAGTGCTGTGAGATGTGAGACACTCAGGCATTCTGAGCAACCGTCTTTCGCATGATGTACATCAGAGAGCCTGCAAAGAAAATGAAGCCAGTACTCAGAGAGCAGCCGAGATGGGAGAAACAGAAACAGGGCCAGCCTCATTTGAGTCCTTGGTTCTGGTTGTTTCTGAGACCCAGTGGGATGTCTGCCCTTCCCACAGTCTGGCCGGTCTATCCTTCCCTTAATAATATGAGATAGCCCTAGTATTTTTCTAATAAATTTCTTTTTACCAAACTAGTACAAGTCAAACTTCTGCCACATGCAACAGAAAGAATCCTAATAAAAACGAGAGGTCTGTAACCTCACAATGCGGCCTGTTAACAGCTCTAACTGGTAGAATGTTCTTCTTCAAGCTGAAACCCAGTAAGCCTCACCCGCCCTTGACATTCTAACCATTGCCCTAAATCTGTACCAAGTGTCACCTTTTTTCCAAATATTCGAAGATCAACATCACATAACCTATTGTGGACATTTTTTTATTTTTTTTTTTAACTGCACAGCATACATTTCCCTATTATTTCAATAACAGCACCCCAATTCTTTGTGGGAAATGTCCTCTCCCCTGCTGAAGGTAGCCTGGTGGGGCTGGGAGTCAAGGTAACCTGTCTTACTTAAGCCAAGAGTGAACAAATGGCCCAAGCCAGACTCCCTAGTTTTGAATCTTGACAAAAATGCTGAAGGTTGCTGAAGGATCACTCTGGCAGGGAGGCCCTGTAGAATATAACCACTGGGGTACTCCTGTCATGGCTCAGTGGAAACGAATCCGACTAGCATCCATGAGGACACAGGTTCCACCCCTGGCCTCGCTCAGTGGGTTAAGGATCCGGCGTTACGGTGAGTGGTGGTGTAGGTCACAACACAGCTCAGATCCCACATTGCTGTGGCTGTGGTATTGGCCAGCAGCCACAGCTCCGATTTGACCCCTAGCCTGGGAACCTCCACATGCCTTGGGTGCGGCCCTAAAATGCAAAAAAAAAAAAAAAAAAAAAGGAGGGGGGGCCACTGGGTTTACTGAGATTTCTGCTATGGCCCTCATTTTCTGCAAGCCTGATTCTTCCATGTTCTCTTTGTAGACTCCTGGATACTCTTCCAATGAGGCATATTATTGCTTACAAGTAATTAGTTAGTTCATGCAATCAAAGAATCCTAACTTAAACATATCCCCAAAGTTCTCCCCTTTAGACTAAGTAATCGCACTCGGTTAAACCATACTAACACGAGACTTGACTTCCAGTCTCTAACCTGAATGATTCCCTCCTGTGTGAACTCATTGATTAAAATATTTCCAAACAAATGAAAGGTGGCCTGACCAGAGCAGAGACAGAAATAATACATCCATCCTTGGTCTGGACATGTGCTTATGTAAATGCAGCTCCACAGTCCATCTCAAAAGCTTATGAGAATGACAGCAGATTCTGAGTTTACAGGTAACTAAAATTTTGGGTCTTTTTCATATTAACTTCTGTAAAATTAAATATTTCCTGACCTAAATTATATAGCTTACTTTTTAGAACCTAAGCAACATTTCAGTTTGCTGTCAGGTAGTTCCTTCCAGTTTAGTCTACAAAGCTTTACTACCCGCAATGTTCTGACATGGTTGTCAGTGACTTTAGGAAAGAACTCAAAGAGAAACAGTGCCTTATTCTCTGGTAATGTGAGACTATCCTGATCCAACAAAGGAATAGAATAAGAATACTCCTAATTACCTGAACAATCTTTGATAAAGGAATTTTAAAATTGTATGTTTGGATGTTTAAGTTGTATTAAAAAAAATCACCTAGGAGTTCCCGTTGTGGCGTAGCAAGTTACGAGTCCCACTAATATCCATGAGGATGCGGGTTCAATCCCTCGCCTCGCTCAGCGGGTTAAGGATCCAGCATTGCCATGAGCTGCGATGTAGGTTGCAAACACAGCTTGGATAACAAGTTGCTGTGACTTTGGTTAGGCCAGCAGCTGCAGTTCCAATTCAGCCCCTAGTCTGGGAACTTCCATATGCCACAGGTGCAGCCCTTTTAAAAAAAAAAAAAAAAACACCTACCTAACTACATTTGTATTAAACAACCTCTGGGCCATTGATATCCATTTTCCTAAGGGATGAAGAAACAAAATAAGGAAAAGAGAAGTAAAACACACACATACACAATCAGGCATATAGATTAGGCATTAAAAACCAGCAGATCGTGGAGTTTCCTGATGGCTAGGCGGGCTGAGGATTGGCATTGACACTGCTGTAACTCAGGTCACTGCTGTGGTACAGATTCAATTCCTGACCCAAGAACTTCTTGGCAAATAAACAAATGAAAAACAGCAGATCTCAAAGATTTACTTGTTAACGCCCAACTATCTGCAACTGCCATGCACTCCTCCTCCCTGATGTTTGCAGGAATTTCCGAGGGAAGGGAAGCTGCCACGGTTTCACCTTTTATGGTTTTATTTTCAGCATCTTACTTCAGTTCAGAAACGTCATATTGCTTAGCAATCTCAAGCTTTCAGTGACACGATCAATTCCACAAAGAGATGTTATGGAAAGCAGCTAAAGAAGAATGAGTGGACATTTTGTCTGAACGTCTGAGAACCTTTCCATTTTAATTTTAATCATGACTTTAGGATATACATTGTCATAAAAAGTATGAAGAACGAGTACGGTTGTAAAGCAAGAGAGGGATGATGCCGAGGAAAGCAGGCTAGCTGCCCAGACTGTTCCCCAACACTGGTTTCCATTTTGATGGGTATATTTTCACCTGGGATCTGAATCTCAGTTCATCAGTCTCAAAACACAATCTATGAAACACAGCAAGAGGGAGACCTTATACTAAGAGAGGATTTCACATTAAGTAAGTTCACAGGAACCAGCAGATATAATCGAGACACTATTTTATTAATCTGAGAGAAATCAATCACTGACTGCATGACCAGGAACAGTTGAGTCAGCCAGCCTAGCGTACTCTCTCCCTTGAAGGCATCCTCTATGGACCTAAGAGTGACCACCAGAAGCTGAGACTAGTCCCCAGCTACGGCTAGAGTTGACAGCCAAAACAACACCAACCAAAAAAAAAAAAACAACCCCCCCCCAAAAAAACCAACAAACAAATACAACAGGACTTCAGTCCCGTAGCTTCAAGGGAATGATTTCTGTCAATAACAGGAATGAGCCTGGAAAAGGACCCTGAGTTCCAGATTAAGATGTTGTCACCCAACACCTTAATTTCAGCCTGAATAAAGAACTAAGCTGTGTTTTCCCCTATTTCTGACCTATAGGACTCTGAGCTAATAGATAGGTGTTGTATTAAGCTGTTAAACTGGTTACGGTTTAGTAGTTTGTTATACAAACACAGAAATCTAATACATCTATAGACCAGTGATTCTCAAAATGCATCAGCCAGCATCACTATCATCTGGGAACTTGCTAGAAATTCAACTTCTTGGGTCATAGAAACTTAGGAGGGAGGGCCCAACAATCTGTATTTTAATAAGCTCTCCAGAGAACTCTGAAGCACCCTACAGTTTGGGAACCACTGACTGAAGTACATGATGCTTAAAGTATGGCAACCTTTACCTTGTGATCGACCTTCTTTATGCTTCAATAGCTGCCAACATATTTTCTGAACTGATACACTCTTTGGGATGTTAATACATGCTATTTAGTTTTGCAGTCATCTTTTATTTTTGGGGGGAGGGTGGGGGTTTGACATCATACTCTTTAAGATTACTGCAACCTACACCACAGCTCACGGCAACGCCAGATCCTTAATCCACAGGGTGAAGCCAGGGATTGAACCCGCATCCTCATGGATCTAGTTGGGTTCATTAACTGCTGAGCCATGAAGAGAACTCCCGAGAGGGTTTTTGTTTTTTTTTTTTTGTCTTTTTAGGGCCGCACCCGCGACATATGGAGGTTCCCAGGCTAGGGGTCTAATCGGAGCTGTTGCTGCCTGCCTATGCCACAGCCACAGCAACCCCAGATCCGAACCGCATCTGCAACCTACACCACAGCTCACGGCAATGCCAGATCGTTCACCCACTGAGTGATTCCAGGGATTGAACCCACAACCTCATGGTTCCTAGTTGAACTCGTTTCCGCTGCGCCACGATGGGAACTCCGGGAGTTTAAATTAAAATTATTCAATGCCACTTTAAGGGTAAGGGAATAACTTATTAAGAGTTGTGTATTTACTGTGGTATGTGGAATGACTGGCCAATGAGCACCTGCTGTACGGCACAGGGAACCCTACCCAAATTCTGTGATAATCTATATGGGAAAAGAATCTGAAAAGGAATGGATGTGTAGATGTGTATGGTAGAACCACTTTGGTGTACAGTAGAAATTGTCACAACGTTGTAAATCAACTGTACTTCAATAAAACTTTAAAAAAAAAAAACAGATGTCTATTTAATAGCCAGTTCATTTCATGTGAGAACAGAGATACAAAACAGGATTTATAAGCCTTTTTTTAATGAAACCTGCACTTTCATCAGATTCGATCTGAAAATTACAGAAAATTTGACTGCTGCAAAACTTTACTCTTGTGAGCTAACTTATCGCTTCTTACGTTACCTTTTCTGAAAGTCTCTTTCTCCGGGTGAGAAGACAAAAATACGGAAAGAAATAGGATTAAGCTTCTAAAAGAATGAAGCTTAGTTTTCTAAATGAAGAATCTGGGAAAAACCTACACGAGACCGTGTTCTAACTTGTAAATGCCACCATCCTTGCAAGGTTCCAAGATTTTCTTTTTCTTTCTTTTCTTTCTCTCTCTTTTTTTTTTTTTTTTTTTGCCACACCCATGGCATGTGGAAGTTCCTGAGCCAGGGATCAGACCCACACCACAGGAGTGACAATGCCAGGTCCTTAACCCCTAGGCCACCAGAGAACTCAACACTTATCTTAGGAGTCACTTTGTCCAGTGATTCTTCCAAAGCAGTCCAAACAATTTTCACTTGAAAATTAAGATAAAGAATTTGTATAGGTTTGTCTAATTGGGTCGTATTCATTTTTACATTCAATTCAGTATTTACTGATCCTCTATCACGCTTTCCAGGCTCTATGCTGGGAACCTAGGGATAAGAGGCATGGTCACTGCATGGAGGGACTGTACATTCCTGGAGGAGACAGACTAGTTAACAGGAAATTCTATCAATAAATATAACAAAAATTCAAGTCAATCTGGTTGTAGATCAGATTAAAAAAAGATAGGAATCAATTCTATTTAAACTTCTAAGAGATGATAGATTAGCACCTCTGGGTTTTCAAATAAGAAGTAGGAGTTCCCGTCGTGGCGCAGTGGTTAACGAATCCGACTAGGAACCATGAGGTTG
>PVHT021183631.1:1673387-1696414 GCA_004024745.2 Catagonus wagneri | reverse complement strand
TGACAAAAGGCAAAAAAAAATAAAAAAATCAAATAAGAAGTAGGCAATATATCCTTCTTGTCGTGGTGATAGGAACATAAAGCAGAATGCTTTTTGGGTACTTGTAGTTCTCCAGGGATAAAAAGCACTGAAGCGTGTCAGTGTATTATCATATACGATTGTTATCTATGGCTTATTATTATTACGCAGTACAGCTAACTTTGGAAAATGGGTCCCTATCTTCCCCATTCATATAACTCAAGGCCACTGTTCACTGAATAAGTCCAACATTCATTCAGTAGAACTTTAACGAGTTACTTTCTCTGTGCCAATACCATGATAGGCTCTGGGGAAATAAAGATGGGGCACAGTCAGCTTCCCACAGGGTATGCAATCTAATAGACGAAAGAGCTCTACAAGCAAGTCCCTGGAATAGCGTGGGAACAGTGCTTTGTGAGCACATAGACCTAGCAGAGAGGATGGAGTGAACAGACCTTCTCAGAGGAAGGAATCAGGTGGGCTGGTGTGGGTGCTTGATCTATGTCTTCATTCCAGGGGCTGGATGTTGCAGTTGAAGGAATATAAAAGAGAGTCAGCCACAATCTCTACCCTGATCTCAATGGTGGACGGGGAGAGAAATGAAAAAATATAATTAGAGGCAGATTGAGATATGAGGTAAGCACTGTTTTTGGAAGCAGAAAGTGCTTTGGAAAAGCAGAGCAGACTTTGAAAAGACAACTTTGTTTTCACGTGGGCAATGAAGAAGGCTACATAAAAGAGGTGGTATTTGTGGCGGTTCACTGGCTTATTATATTCCAGAAGATTCTACTTATACTGGGAAACATAAATGGCTACAGTTCTGAAGAGGTGCATTAGATTTTCCCTTACTTAAAGTCTTTACAGAGGAGCTGCAATAAGCAAATATATTTTTCTGCAGAAAGAATCCACCCAAACACCTTGACATTCTCATTCCACATATTTCACACATGGTATCTTTTAGGTCTGGGAAAGTAGACTAGGAAATGGTTCAAATACCCAAGGGCCTCAAAACATATACGTTGGAAAGCGTACCTAATTTCCAAAAGAGGTCAAATGGCAGAAGAATCCATCTTGATTGGAAAACAAGCTGTTCACTCCTGGGTATGGAACAGATGCTGCAGTTTAAGCATGAAGGAAGTAAAACGCTTCTCTGCTGTCAAGAGGATTCTCGCACAGCCTCTTCTCCAATCCAGCAGCAATCTCACACTGATCAGAAGTATCCCAGTGTAAAACCCATTTGGCGGGGTAGGGAGGTAGATTTAGTTTTATGCAGTTGTTCAAAGGAGTAGGACACTTCGGCCTGCTGCTTCTAATCTGGGTTGACAGTGACCCAGGACTAGAAGACTTGAAAACAGAATAATCCATAAAGAAGGATAGTCATTTTGCCTCTCGAAGGTGAGATGTTTTTTGGCATACACAGGAACTAAATGGCCCCCCAGAAAAATAATATTCACAACAAGAGAACCAAGGTAGTGAAAGTGATCAGAAAATAAGGCCATAAACCATACAAATAAAGAACTAAGTATGCAGATTTAAAAACTGATCAAAAGAATGATGATTTTTTTGTTGTTGTTACTATGGGGAAACAAAAAAAACCCAGCATACAGATGCATATAATTCAATCTCCATTTCATTACAGTTATCGCAGCCAAGTTATTCATGTCAGATCTAGCACCAGAGAAGCCACGTGAAAAACACCAAGTTGAATTAGAGCGCCCATCAACACAAAGACTGAGAGTCATGACGAAGATCAGGTATGGAGAGGTCTGGCTTTGACTTCACGGGTATCTCTTAGTAACGCCTTTATAAACTGTTTTTATGGTGATCCTGTGGAACTTTGGTGCCTTATTATATTTTTATTTGATATACTTCTAAATAGCACCACAAGAATGGGCTTCAATGGAACTCCACTTCTCGGAACAGAGCCCACCGTCAAATTTCATTGCAGATTACACAATAGTTAAGATCAACTATCTGATCACCCCCAAAGGGATTTACTTAAAAAAAAAAAAAATACATCTCTTAAGTAGCCAAATGATTACAGTATCTCCAGAAATGAGGCACTTTGTCTTTCCCCACTCATATCCAGTCCTCTTGGCAGCCAAACTGGCCAAAGTCAAATTACACAGATCATCCCTACAAACCAAAGTGCTTTGCCACTGCTCACATGTGAGCCCGGCTCGCATGCCCTGGAATTTGTATTTATGAAGCCCCAGCTCTAAGAGGTATCAGACTAAGTTTACATTCTGAGCAACACAGAGCACTGACAATTACACAGCCAGATACTTTTTTAAAAGACTCATGTGCTTTTTTCCATTGCATCTTTTCTTCCAGCTCTCATGGAAACAAGCACTGCCACAGCCCCTGGATGAGCCAGCAGAGCCCAGTCATCTGGCAGCCATGACTGGTCCCTGGCATCTGAGAAGAACATCAACTAAAGAAAATGAGAGGATTTAAAAAAAAAAAAAAAGGAACACAATTTGTATTTCCAGCCCCTTAAATTCTGTAGTTTTACTTGCCTGACTCTAATTTTGTTCTGAATACTGTGTAAATGGGTGTTGGAGCCCTATCCAATTTTCAGACCACTTTGTCGTGGGCCTAGTATGGGGCTCAGTAATGTTACTTTTGGCACGAGGGCTCCCTAAAGCCTGTGACTCGCTGATATAATATTTTACTTAAGGACACATTCCTCCTCCAATAAGACATGATGTGGAAAAACCTTAGCTTTTGTCTCCTAGTTTCTCATGAGAGCTTAAGAAAGTTACATAATCTTCCAACTATATCTATCTCATCATTAGAATGAGAATAAGCAAACCTGTCTTCTTTTTATTAACAACTTCTGGGGCCTATTCATTACTCAATATGAACAAAAAAGATTTGCAAAATTCACTGACATCAAAGAGTTAGTTCCCTGTTTTACCTTAGGAATAACTCTTACATGGCCTCGGAGGTCATACTGAGATACCTACGTGAAACATTGTTCCATCTGATATACCAAAGTCCTTTTTTTTTGTTTAGCTAGAAGCTTGAAACTACCCAGAATTCCATTAATCTGACACTCTCTGAATGAGAAAGGTACCAACATAATTGCTCCTTCAGTAGGAATACAAAAACTTGAGGTCAAACTGGATGAAACTGCTTATTCAGCAGCACCGTGGTAGGAATGGAAAAATAATGCTGTCTCTGCACTGTTGGATACAACTATGAGCTTACATTCCCTCCTTCCATTTGGGGACTTATTCCAAAACGATGGCTCCAATTTTTATAGGTGCTGTCATATAATGTGCTACCAATACAAAAGTGTTAAAAAAAAAAATGGGGAAAGAGTTCTACCCCAAAAACATCTATTTGCCGGATGATTTAAATAGCACATCACAGGTCTCTGACCTATGGACCACTAATCACAGAGCCCAGGGAGCTAATGTATCATGTTGGAATACTTAGCTCCTATAGAAACACAGTCAGTTCAGAGCAGGGCCAACCAGGCTTTTATCCTTCTAAGAGGCACAAATGAAATTCCATGCAGTTTCCTGTGCATGTAGGTCTTCTTACTAACAGTTTGAATTGCAACCAAGAATTAAAACTTCTCATTTTTAAAGAGACTAAATTCATGACATTTACATGGTTAAGTTTATGTTTTGGAACAGGTAAACCCTGAACATGATACAAAATACAAGAGGGCTTGCAGTGAAAGAAGAAAGTCTCTCTTCCCTATTCAGCAAGCACCAATTCCCTCCCTAGAAACAATCTTATAAAGATAAGTTACCCGTGTGTGTAACTTATACAAATGGTAGCACATTAGTCTTACTATTTTCACTTTGCTTTCTTACTGAACAATGTGTCTTGGACTTCGTTTCCTTACCACTACAGAACTTCCTCATTCTTTTAAAAAGTTGCAGTCTATTCCACGGTATGGTATACCGTAATATATTAAATTAGTCTCCTACTGATGGACATTTGTTTCCAAACCCCTGATACTACAAATGATGATGCAATAACTACACTCAGTCATTTTGCTCAAATGCAGTACAAATCTAGGAAAATTCCTAAGAGTAGAATTACTGAGTCAAAGGATACAGCATTTATGTTTCTTATAGGTTATCCCTTACAGAAGCTGTTTCAATTTATCATTTCACCAGAAGCATGAGCCCAACTGCTTTCTCAAACCCTTAACTAATTTTGATCAAAATTTTTAATCTTCAAAACAAAACAAAACAGTATCAGATTGTTGTTTTGTTTTTATAGCCGCACCTGAGGCATATGGAAGTTCCCAGGTTAGGGGGTGAATCGGAAGTGCAGCTGCAGGCCTGCACCACAACCACAGCAACACCAGATCCAAGCCGCATCTGCAACCTACGGCACAGCCTGCAGCAATGCCAGATCCTTAACCCACTGAGCGAGGCCAGGGATCCAACTACATCCTCAAAGACACAATATCAGGTTCTTAATCCACTGAACCACAGTGTGAACTCCTGGACATCTTTTTTTAAGCTTAAAAGTCATTTGTGTTTATTTCTCTGTCTGTCCTTGTCCTTTACCTATTTTCTACCAGACTGTTCATTATTGTTTTCTTACTTATTTGTAGATGTTCTTTCATCAACAAAGAGTCTCGGTCTATAATATGTATAAGATATT
Organism: Catagonus wagneri; assembly: GCA_004024745.2. NCBI lineage: Eukaryota > Metazoa > Chordata > Mammalia > Artiodactyla > Tayassuidae > Catagonus > Catagonus wagneri. The sequence continues at coordinate 1,691,761 of PVHT021183631.1, read as the reverse complement.
TTCTCCAGATTTTCATTTGCTATTTGACTTTGCATATGATGATTTGCATATGATGGATTGTTTTTAAGTATTTTAATTCTTTCATGACTTCTGGGTTCTGTATTATACCTGGAAAAGATTTTTCTCATACAGAGATATCTTCAATGGTTTCCATGTTTTTTTTTAATATTTTTTCTCACTTTATTTTTTACCTTTAAATTGTGTTCCACCAGAGACTTACTTGGGGATAAGACTTAAGGTAAAGATTCAATTTCATTTCTTTATAGAAAGTTAGCATTCATTGAATGCTCAATCTTGTCCTTTACGATATCCAATGCCAACTTTATCATATGTGAAATTTCCACATATGTGTATTTATCCCACAGTAATTTTTTGAATGTCTCAGCCTTTTTCATTTATCTATATAAGTACCATAGTCTTTACAGTTCAATATTTTCATTAAAAAGATGGACTAGTCCACTCAATACTCCTCTTTCTTGATATTTGTCATTATGTATTCTTATTTTTATAAGTTTTTTAGATTGAGTCACTTGGGTTTTCCAGTTATACAGTAATACTCACTAGAAAGTATGGTTAACATTCCTCCTTTCCATTTTTTTTAACTTCTAATTGTTTTCCTTGTAAGACCACTTTGGCCAGTATCTCTGTAACAATATTAAGTGATAGTGGGGATAGAAGTATTCATTGTTTTAATAACTTTATGGAAATGTTTGTGTTTCCTTATTAAGCAAGATGTTGGCCTCTCAAATGAGATATATACATACATATATTTAAAAAGTATCATTACATGAAAGACAACATAGCATAATAATTAAAAGCACAAACTCTGAAACTAAATTCTTCTACATATAAACTATGTGGTCCAGAGTAAACAAGTTACTTAACCTCTCTGAGCCTTTGAGGATAATATTATTGCTTCATTGGAGTTCTGGAAGAATTATATGTTAGAACTCATAGAGTGCTTAGAAAAGTGCCCAGAATGGATAAGCATTCACGTTACAGATGCTCGTGGGGACTGCCAATCTAGCGACATTACCAAACCAAAACTTCATGTCAAATTTCAATCTACAAGTTTCCACGCCATATAAATGGTTTACATTTTTAGCCCTAAACCCACATTAGCCAGGTCTGGGTTAGAAATTCTCACCAGGGCAGGACGTTCATTGCCCAGTGTCTAGAATGGTGCCTGGCACAGAAGCAGCACTCACACACTTGTTGAATGAAGAATGAATACACAAATGGAGATTCCCCCACCCCTCCCACGGGTCCTTTTGTTTTTTCTCCATCCATCCAGAGCCATAGCTGAGAAGGACAGGTCTCCTACTTCAGGGTGAGTTTTTTCTAGTATAATATTGATGGTATCACCCTTAGGTGGCCTGAGCTATAAGGACCACTTAGCCTCTTATCCTGCTCGAGCCTCAGCTTTGTCTTCTCTCTCCCCAACTCTGAGTGAGTCATGTGACCATTAGAATCCAAGTTATAATTCACTAAGGACTAGCAGCTACTCTCAGGAGAATCCTCACAACCTTTTTTTTCTTCTCAAAAATATTTTTTCAGTTACTCTTATAGTTACTCCTCTGTATCTCCAGGCTAGGCTTTAAGAAGATAGATTTTATATTTTAACCAGAATTTTTAGGTGTGAAGTATTCACCTTCTATTACATTGCTCGAAACAGAACTCTTTCTAACAATTTATTTAAAAGTGATGTAACATAAAAATTAATGTGGAAAAATGGGTTATAAGATAGTGTCTCTGGGTTCATGACATCATCCCTTTATTCCACAGAAGTTACAGATTTCTTTTGTGTGCTCCAAATTAGAATGCTTTCTATTATCATCATCTCATAGATGGCTAACACTAGCTATAACCTAATGAGTACTACTACGCACCAGGCATTTCACATATGTTATCTCTAATCACTACACGAACTTCACACTATGCTTTATTTGCCTTATTTTTAAAGGAAAGAAACCGAAAGAGCATTTATGAAACTTTACCAGTAATTTACAGTAGTAGAAAGTTGTGTAGACAAGTATTATGTCACCTGCCTACACACACGCTTCTAAGAAATGTTATTTCACTCAGTTGAGGTGTAGCAGCTATGGTTTATCCCACATGACTCTACCCCCTTGTCCCAGCCCAGTGGATAAAAAGTACTAACTTAAGGACCCACAATCCGTAGGTTGGTCAATACCATCTTAGCAAACTAAGAATGGATTTGGCCCAATCAGAGTCTCCTTCTTCTACATGAACTTTGCCAGTGGTAGGTTACTCCTAATACTCAAATCTTCCCTTTGAAAGTAAGTGCTAGGAAAAAACAAAAAGTCAAAATGTTCCAGATTGTCAGTCTTGAGAACAAGTGACAAAGGGCTAAGTTTTTCAGCCATCTGCTCCATCTATCTTTGTAAATACAGTGTTACTTATTTAAATAAGAATTACAGCCTAACTGGAAGTGTTGTAGGGAAGGAACTATACAGTAACCTCCCTTTAAGATTAATCTTATTATTTTTTTGCTTTTTAGGGCCACACCTACAGCATATGGAAGTTCCCAGGCTAGAGGTCGAATCAGAGCTACAGCTGCCAGCCTATGCCAGAGCAACGCGGGATCCGAGATGCACCTGCGACCTACACCACAGCTCATGGCAATGCTGGATCCTTAACCCACTGAGTGAGGCCAGGGATCAAACCTGCATTTTCACGGATACTAGTGGGGTTTGTTACCTCTGAGCCACAATGACAACTCCTCTACTTCTTTATTAAATCCCAAATATTTATGAGACCAGAGGAAGCAGAGAAAAGAACCACTATTTGTTTAAAATTTCCCTGCTAGGAACTGTTTAAGTTTAAAGTACTTGTACAGTATTGACACAGCCCTTTACTAGAAGAAGCTAAAGTCAATTGTAGCACTGTAAAAAATATACATTATTCCCTTGTATCATTACTAATTCATTCATTCAATGAATATATTTATATATTTGTTGAGTACCTACTGTGATCCCAGAACTGGACCAGGTGCAAGGGATACAGTGGTGAACAAAACAAACTTGGTTCTTGCCTTCAAAGTATTTAAATTCTAGCAGGAAAAAAAAAAAATCAAGCAAATAACTGGACAAATAATTACAGTACCAAAAGGTACTATACAGGGAAAAAAGATATTTAATAGGACTAGAGAATGAGGAACTAACATAAAAAGTGAATATTACAGATAAATCTTAGGCACTATGGGTACAAAATGCCAAATAAAATGCTAGCATAAAGAATCCAGTGGTACCTTGAAAGAATAATCACTATGACCAAACGGAGTTCACAGTAAGAATATAAGGATAATTCAATATTAAGAAATCTATTAATATAATTTACATTAGAACATCAAGATAAAAATTATATTATCATGTCTATACATGATGAACGGGTATTTTGTAAAATTCACCATTCCTAAGTAAATAAGATTCTGTATTTTACTGACTGCTTACTACATTCCAGGCACTTTTCCAAGTACTTTCTATATTCCAATTCATTTAATCCTTCCCAAAACCCTATGAAGCAATAATAGTATGGTCGATCATACAAGGACTAATAGGTCTTGCTATAAGATTTTGGATGGTATAGTAAGGACAATGGAAAGCCACTGAAAGGGTTAAACAGAAGTATGATGTGGGCAGATTCGCACTTTGAAATGAGCACTCTGTATGATACGAAGGTACATGAGCAGATATAAGGCAACCAATTAGGAAGCTATTATAGTAGTTCCAATGATTAACATTAGAGCTGCCAAGTGAAGAAACTGAGAAATTAAGAAATTAAACTTGGGGAGAGCGACAAAGAGTTACTCAATAGTGAGATGATACATATGACAGGTATTTTAGGTAAACTGGAAGCAAGAAGAGAATTACAATTAGAGACATAGAAACAGCATGAGGTGGTTATAGTCTGAACTAAAATATCCAAGTATATCTTACTCTTCTTCTGGCAACAATCAGCACAGATTTTGCACGTGGAAGGTTACAACAAATCAAATATGAAAGAACTGACAAGACAGCAACAGAGACAGCGATGTACCTGGAATTACATTCAGAGCCTATAGCTCTTTCTTCTTTTCAGGGAGAGTACTTTCTTTTAAATGTTCTCATTGGGAACTGTCACAAATTACAAGAGACTATGGAGATATGGCAACAAAGGCAGTGCAGGATCCTGGACAGTATCCTGAAGCAGAAAAAGTATGTTAGTGGGGAAAACGGGAGACATTTCAATAATGTCTGTAAATTAGCAAATAGTATTTTATCAATGTCAATTTCCTGATTTTGATAACTGTACTATACTTAAGTTAGACCTTAATGTTAGGGGGAGCTGGGTGAAGGACAACGGGAACTCTCTGTACCATTTTTGTAACTTCAATAAGTCCAAGATACTTCAAAATAAAAAGTTTTAAAAATGAATTAATGACCTGGTTGATGGCAACTCTTTTTTTTTTTTTAAGTATAGAACTGATTTTGAAAACAAAAAAAGAAAAGAAAAATTAGTGCAGAACAAAGGCTGGTGAAAAGGTCAGTAAACTATCTGGGTAATAAATTTCTTTGTAGGGGAGGGGCTGATTACAAAAACATGCTGTGACTTTAAGTAAATATGAGACTGTTTTCTTTTATAGTTCATAAATGGTTTCGAAAGGCAAGTCAAAGGGACGAGTTCTAAAAATACTTTTTGCAATGACAGCATTGTTGAATTAGTGTAAAGAGTGGCTGCACTGAAGAATAGCATCCATTTAAACAGTGTACCTTACGGTATGTTTATCCTACAAAGACACTCTGCATTATCTATGGTCACAACTCAGGCTGTTAAAGCAGTCTGTGTGTGCTTAGTAGGTGGAAAAAAAGTTAACTGAATGCAATAATTTATCATGTCTCCTACTTTCTAATGCAGGTGTCTAAGTGATTTTCTAATCTCTTCTGTTATGGAAGTTCTTTTTGGTTTACCTTTTTGAGGTTATTAGAAAATTTATTACTCTTTAGTAGAAATTTAGTAGAAATCTGCTGTTCTTTGGGGAGGAGAAGCAAAGTACAAAGAGAAACAGGGTGAGAGAGAGAGTGGTATACTGGCAGTGTGTGGCCAGCAAGAGCAGCTCTCCCAGTCATCACAGTGTTGAACCCTCTGTTGGTCTCACAGTGTATTACTCTATCTAGGTCAACGCTGGGCGTCCCCCGGACATATTCACCATCCGTTGATCATTAACATATGCAACATTTTACAAAGATTTTATAACCAGGCACCTTATCCATGAATTAATAAGCTCAGATTTTCATTCACTAGAATTGTGCTGGAAGGCCTTTGAGCTACACAACCAAAAAATAAAATAAAATATATAAAATTATATAAAATATAAACAATTACCCAAACAGGCACCACACCCAATTCTGTAACAAAACAGAAGCACTTTATTTCCCTAATGGAGTAACACGGTAACACGATATAGGCCCAAGCTTTAGAATCAATGTCCTAATTTCTCTTCCTTTTTACCACTTAATTTGCCTATATTTTGCCCATCTTGCTTATAAAATAGATGTAATAACATTGTTACCTTCCAGGGGACTTATGTAAATTAATGAATATGGCTGTAAAACATTTTGCAAACATGAAGTGTTACATAAATACTTTCCAATTACTTGAATGTGCTCATTATGTTGCCTGCTTTGAACCTTAATATTTGCTTATAACTCTACACTCCAGATTTCCCCAAGGAAGAAATTCCAACTTTACTTGCCTGTGGCTTTATAAACATCTCTTTATATAAGCAAAGTCCAATTCAATAGGATGCAGAACCAAGAACAAACACAACTAACCAAAAATGAAGCAGTATTCACAGATGCTCTAAGCCTGTGAATGTACAAAGTACACCTTAGTAACAGTTAAGCACATTCATTCAACATTTCCAGTTGGGGATTGTAAGAGCAATCGAATGATTTAGGGAGTTAGTAAAAATTAAAAGTTTACAATATAACCTCATGACTCTCAAATTCTCTGCTTCAACAGAGGACCACATTCTCTCACTATTCAAAGGACAGATCCTATGAAAGCTAAAAGAAAATTTTATATCTGAACAAGATTCGAATCATTTAGCCTCTGTTGCTCTAGTCGCAAACATTTTCTCAATGAATCCCTTCAAATCACTGCTCTACATGCTCTACTGAGCCAGTCTGAAACTATTACTCGAAAACAGTGTCATACTAAAAACTACTAAGATGATTAAATGAGACAGTACATGAAATATTCTGCACAGTATCCATTTCATAGTACTCAATAAATAGTACTTACAAAACCGATATGTAGTTAATATTAATCTGAGAAATTATTGATGGACATTTTTTGATGTCCAATAAATATGACTTTATGGATAACACAGAGAAATACCAGTACTCCTACTTGTACATGAAACCATGACAATGAAATACAAGTTAATATTTAGCACATATTTTGATAAGAAACTCATCACAATGAGAGTAACAACAGTAAGAAAACGAATACTTGTGGTGTAACAATTTTAACATGTTGCTATATTATGAAATATGACACAGAAACCATCATATATAACTGTACAAATTAGATGACAAAAGGCCTAAATTAATATCCTTCAAAAGCTTTAATTGAAAGAGTGACTATCATACTAAGTTAGAAGATAAGTACTGTTATACCAGTATGACCCTCAGATTGCACAGCTGAAGGATTGTTCTGTCAAGACAGCATGCAGTCTATATAAATGCATCAGCATAAAACAAATGGTCTTCCAAAACTGTAACTTGGAGTGCTGTCTATCATACAACAGAGGAATAGTCCAACTCTACCTTAATAAATTCAGATATAAAACAAAAACTATGATTTGGCAAAAAGCATGTCATTCGATGAAGGGTTTGCCACGACTAAGGACTGAATGGCTTTTACTAACAATGATGCCAACAAGCATTTAGGATAAAATAGAAAGGAAAAAAAAAGCATGAGAGCTACAACTCCTAGGGCATAAGTGAGTCCATAGAGAAGAAAAACTATTATACATACTAAATGTGGGAAAACTCCCAGCAAAAGATTGAGACTTCTTTCACACCAGAAAATGCCTACTGGAGAGAAACTATGTACTGAATGTTGGGAAATCTACAGAAAGAAGTCAGAGTTGATTTACTCAACGGAAGATTCATACTGCAGAGAAATCTCCTGGACGTAGTATCTGTGGGAAACCATTTGCTGGGAAATCACATCTTCCATTTCATCATCTAATTGAAACAGGTGAAAAAGCTGTATGTGAGCTGATAGTGAGAAGGCCTTCGGTAACAGGTCAAATGTCCAGAAACCTCAGGATGCTCATCCTTAAAGTAAAGCCTATCAATGCAGTGACTATGATAAGGGCTCTATCCAGTTACTCTAATGTGTGCTAAAATGCATCAGAGCAGCCATACCTGAGAGAAAAACCATCTGTTTTTGAGAGTGGTTAAGCCTGCTCACAGCAATCAGATCTAATAATAAAATTGAGACTCCAGGCTACAGAGAGCTTTGTGAGTAAGTTATATGTGGGAAAGCCTTCAAGAAAAGATTGCTCGGAGTCCCCCTCGTGGCGCAGCAGAAACGAATCCGACTAGGAACCATGAGGTTGTGGGTTCAATCCATGGCCTCACTCTGTGGGTTAACGATCCGGCGTTGCCGTGAGCTGTGGTGTAGGTCGCAAACGTTGCTCAGATCCGATATTGCTGTGGCTGTGGTGTAGCTCTGAATCCCTAGCCTCGGGTGTGGCTCTAAAAAAAAAAAGCGTTGCTCATACTGTTCGAGGGAGAACTCATTCCCAGGAGAACATCTAATGATGCCCGGCTGAAGGAGCCTTTCTTAACTGGCACCACCAATGGTATCACAGCTTTCTGCTGGCAGTTTAATGGATTAGGAAGAACCTTCCTGTAGCATGTACTAAATTTTACATTTCTTTTAGTATTGCTGAAGTTATTAGCAAATTAATAATTTCATCTAATGAAGTATTTGTTCAAAGCTTTTTTCTTCTGAGTTTTCTTTGATTTGTATAATTCTGAATACCTTAGGGATACCTGTCACTTCGCCTGTTACGTACTGCAACAGTTTTACAGTTTCATTACAGTATCATTTACAATAGGGGTAATGTTGATTAATCTCAGTTACAAATAATGGTTTGCCTCCAAGAAAGCTAAAGGTAGCTGAGGCAAAGCTAGTGAGATTAATAAAATCAGTAAACCGACCATGTATTTTAAACATAAATATGCTATTCTACCCAGTAGAATCTAGAAAATATTTCCGGCAAAAATTAGACATCATGGGTCAAAATCTTTTGGGAGTTTAGAGAATTTTGAGAGAGTCAACCTTAAAAGCATGTCGTTGTAACTCAGGAGAAATGTTTCCTGATTACATAAGGTAAGCAGTCTTTATGTCGTGGGTTTATTAAATTTGTAAGGAAGAAAATGATGATGACGTGCCCACTGACATGCCCACTAAACACACATTATATTCTTAATACTTTTTTTTTTTTCTCAAGTCTCACTTCCTGAGTGTTAATTGCACTGGCTTCAAAAGCATCTGGCAGGGCTTGCCTTGGATGACTGATGGAATCCATCTTCTAGAGCTGGGGGGCCTGGGGAACTGCCACCACTCTCCCCTCTGAACACAGCTCAGCAGAACCAGCTGGGACACAGCTGCATCGCAGCTGTCAGCTTAGATTTCCTATGGCTACACTAAAAACAATCACCCCAGCTTGATCACATGACAATTCAATCTAAACTGCTATGGCTAAGATTTATTAACCATTAGAAATTAAGATGTGCCAAGAATTCAGAAAGACTATTGGCATAAAGAATTATATTTGTGGCTGTGGCATCATGCACCCCATATGCACATTTCTGTCATCTCATCTGAGGGTTAGGTATGCAAAAGAGCTGATCATGTTTTGTGGAGGGGCATAAACAGTATGTTGGCCAAATGAAGAAAGAGAAATACATGGTTAAAAATGATTATTGACATAAATGCCATTAACAGCAAGTAATTATAGTATCAACACTCAGAAAAACACTTTCCTCACAGCTTACCAGACCACAATCTCTTCAGAGCAGGGGACCTAGTGCACCAGTTTTTCTGACATTAGTCCTGGCACATAGCAGGTGCTCAATAAATATTTTACTTATGAGAAAGGAAACTGGGGCAGGATACATAAGGTCAGTTATACAAACAGTTAAATGTCCCCTAAATAGGTAACAGTGGGACAATTCTATTCTCTGTGTGATCTAGAGAAAGCAAGGGGTAGAATATTCCTAATTTCCACAGACTATCCTTTCAAGCACTCACAGGATGAGTGCTCAAGAACATCCTGATCAAAAAGAGGAATATTTTTCATCATCTGGAGTTTAAGCGGGAGAAACAGGAACAAAGCATTCAGAGGAGTTAACAGAAGCAAGTGTTCTCACCAATAAAATCACTGGTAAGCTTGCAGCTTACTTTCAGTAACGGCAAGTACTTTGGGAAATGTCTTCAAAGAGATGAGGAACTTGCTGGTGCCTCTACACTGCTGCCTGCTTCACTAGCTTTGTAGAAGTTATCCTGCACGAGAGTTGTAATGTGGTCATTGGAGGCCATTTACTCATTCGCACAGATTATAGGGAAATTTTGTGAGATAAGTGAGGACAATAATCAAGAAGGACATATTTTCCTAGCACTTTTCAGAGAAAATATTGAGTCTAAAGTAGCAATTCCTGCCTGTCAGAATGGCTATCAGAAAAAACACAAATAAATGTTGGTGAAGACTGGAGAAAAGGGAACCCCTATCCACCACTGGCGGGAATGTAAATTGGTGCAGCCACTGTGGAAAGAGAGTGGAATTTTCTCGAAAAACTAAAGAGAGATGCATCCCAATGTTCATGGCAACATTATTTACAATTGTCAAGATATGGAAATAACCTAAGTGTCCACCAACAAATAAATGGAGTAGCAAGATGTGGAGTGTGTGAGCACGCACACACGCAATGCAGTACTACTCAGCCATAAAGAATGAAATTTTGCCATTTGCAACAAGGATGGACTTGGAGGGCATTATGCTAACTGAATAACTCAGAGAAAGACAAATACTGTATGACATCATTTCTATGTGGAACCCAAAAAATGCAACAAACTAGTGAATATAACAAAAAGAAACTCACAGATATAAAGGACAAATTAGTGACTACCAGCAGGGAGAGGGAAGGGCAATATAGGGGTAGGGGAGTAAGAGGAACGAACTATTATGTATAAAATAAGCTACACAGGCATATTGTAAAACACAGACAATACAGCCGATATTTTATAATAGGTATAAATGGGGCATAACCTTTAAAAACTGTGATTCACTATACTGCATACCCGTAACATAAAACATTGTATAACAACCATACTTAAATAGAGTGGTGACTACTGAGCTTTTGTTCTTATTTCCAAATGTGGCTTTATAAATGGGAAACTATGGGATCCCCAGGATGTTCTTGTGACTCAGTTTGAAAACGTGTCCATGTACTTAGCTGGAGAGACCAGGTATGGTACCATTTGCTGGTCTCCTAGAGACCTGGGTTCAGATTCTCCAGGAGCAGTAATAGGATCTACCCTGTGAAAAGGTGGGCAAACATGGAAGGAGGACTGCAGATGTATAAACCATCAACCAAGTGACTCCTTAACCTCAGCTAAGGGAGAGGTTGTCAGCCTGTATCCTGAATGATAAAAAATAAAGAAGGTGCCGAGGGGATAGGGAGCAGGATCTCAAAAGAAGGCAGCTGAGATGAGACGTCAGTAATCAGGAAAGGCCATTGTTAAATGGAGTTGAAAACATAAAAATTCAATCTTAGGAGAGGCTCAGAGACTAAGGCTGTAAGAGTGCAACATTTAACTAGGATTCCTAACTTTGACTGCTCACTGAATGTCCTGTAGGATCTTATGCTGTGGATAGGCTATGCTTCAACAATAAAACTCCAAAGCCTTTTTAAAAATTCCTTTAAAGGCAGTTCCACATGGAGGGCCCAGCAGAGATCCTACTGTGAGCTACCATCTAGCTTCAGGGTTGGAAGACAGCAGAGTGAAGTTTTTCAGCAGTAGTGAGGTTTTAGGTGGGTAACATAAAGGAACATTAACCCAATCACACAGGTAACAACTTGAATGCTTGGCAAGTACAAAGTAAAATCACGAATCAAAGGCTTATTAACATCACAATTCTTATCACCACAGATAACCACCTGCTTTGAGTCTGGTCTGGAATGTAATTGCTCCTTTCTTGCTGGCAGCCATTTCAGGAGACCCTGGCAACACCTCTGGCAACCTGTCCAAGGTGGTCCTTCCCCTTTCGCATTTTGGCAGGAACAGAGAGGGACTGGGTAAAGGAAGTGGTTTGGTGAACAATGCTGGATTTTCAATTTAACCAAAACCAAAGTACTTAGAATGGCATTGTAGTGGAGTTGTACTGTATTTACTTCCCAGAAAAGAAAGAACTGCCACACATTTGATATGTGAAAAGAAGCCCTGAAAGCAGACACCTACTCACCAAGAGCGAATAATAATTTAAGATGAATGAACGGAAAAGACATGCAACAGCACAACCACATGAGAGCTTTTGTGTATGTAAATTTGCTTGCTTTTCAAACCACTGATATCCTGTTTCTGAAAACTTATTCCTAGCCTCTATTCTACTCTAATAGAACCCAATCAGTTTCTGACAGCTCTTTCCCTAACAGCTGTCTTTCATTTAATTTCATTTAGTGTGCAAACCGTCTCAAGTTGCATGCACAAGCATACTGTGAAGAATTCATTCTCTCTAGTTTCCTGGAGACGATAAAAGAATTTAATAATAAAAAAAAGTTGAACTTTGGCCTGAAATGTTGCTGTCCTGCCGAAACGGTGAATTATACAAGTGGAAGTGATCCAAAGGTTATTGGGTCCACCCCCTACCATGCAAGAGAGCCTAAACAGATCCTTTCATGTAATTATCTTACTTGTCCTTTTAAAATCTTGTAGGAAGAATTCTACATTCTCACTAAATAAATTTGGTCCAGACCTTGATAATTTGAAGAATGGACTTCCCTAGGGATAAGTGCGCGTGGGGTGAGGGCAGGGCTGGGGTAGTTAGAGCTCATGAACTGGAACAAGTCAGAATATAGAATTAAAAAACAAGTACGATCCTAGAGTGTACATACAGGAGAAGACTGGTAAAGACTTTTTGTAAAGGAAGCTTAGTTCTTGAAGGAAAGGGACACAATACAGCATAATAGTTCAAATCATGAGCTTTAGAGTTTAATAGCCAATGGATTCAAAACCAATGCTATTCTAAGCTAGTTCTCTTATCTTCAAAATGGGCGTTAACTATAACATTTATTGAGTTCTTGCTGTATTTCAGGCACTATTCTAAGTCCTTTACATTCGTTAACTTACAGAGAAATGCTTTTATTACAGAACTGTAGAGATTAAATAAAACAATGTACTTAAAAGGTGCCTAGCAAAATTTGTGTGTTCAAGAAATAGTAATAATTCTTATTCTTACTTTTGCTCATGAAGACCTAAACCGACCATCAACAAGACTTTGGCATGCAAAGTCCTAAAAAGAAGAAATTAAAATAAGTAATACCGCTTGGCTCCCTCCTCTCTTTCCCTCCATCCAATGTAGGAGGCAAAGGAGAAAAAGGAAATTCAGTTTTGTCCTTTAACCAAAGTAGTAATGGTAAGAGGAGGGGATTATGAAGTAGTATGAACACCTTCCAATTTCTTTCAGCAGAGTTAAGAATCTCCTCATCCTCCACTTCCTTTCAGCCCCCTCATGCTTGCTGCACCATTCTCTGAGTTTCTAACCCACCAGGATCCTGAATGCAACAGGGAGCCTCAAAGAATTTGCCTTACTGCCCCTTGTGCACAGCTTTGCCCCCAACTTAAACTTCCACCTTTCGCAGAAAACAGGCTAAACTTACTTTTCTGATTTCTTAGCAGCTCCTAAAGGTGAGAGTTCTTGAGAATGGCAGATGTCTAATTATGAACTTCGGCAGAATTTAGGCTTTAGAGACTCCAATCTATTAATAATACTTTAAGTGTCGACATCTCTCCAGGTAGTAAAACCAGATTTCTATGTTCAGCTCAAGCACAACTCAAAGGAGATATAACTTAAAGATGACTATGAAGCCACTTGTCCAAAAGACTTTTTCCCCTATGTGGAGGAGAAATATTTAGTGTAAAGCAGAGAAGAATGACTTGCTTCAGACTGAGATTCACTATCTACCTGAAATGATAATAGGGAAAAATTAAGCAAGGAAACAAGAATTAACCTTGCTTAAGGAAATCAATTAAAAAAATTTTAAGTACAATTTCTCTGATTGTGAAAATCCGTAAACTTTGGAAGGAGTTAACTCTTTTAGAGGTTTTTGAAATTCAGATTGTTAATTTCTTAGGATGTTTTTCGCTAGAGCATTCCATTTAGAAGAACGGGGTAGATGATATCTCAAGATTCCATTTATCTCCAAGATGGTGTGATAAGTACAGTGTGTCTCTAGCATGAAACTGCATATATATGTATATATAAATATATAGATTTATATGTATTTATATAATATATATTTATATTATATATATATTTTAAAGAAATTCGGGAGAACAAATAGCCATTAGTTAAGGAAGCCACTCCTGCCACCTTTAAAAGTTGAATAACCTATTCTACTTTAAGTAAGATGGATCGCTTATTAATCAGGGAAGAGTATAAAATATTTTTTTTTAAATATGCTAACTGCACATGAGACGGCTGAAAGCAGCAACTACAAGATTACTCAGAGATTAAGAGAGCTAAATTTGGAAGTTACTATCGCTTGAACTAGGCAGAAAGACTACAAGGCAAAGAGGGAAAGTTACCAGTGAGTAGGACCAATGCAGGAGAGTTGATTAAAATTAACAATTTAAATGCAGCTGGCAACTGAAGCAGTTTTCCAGAATTTTTTCTATGTATGCCAATGACTTGGTGGGAAGGCAATGGCTTACAAGGATGCTCAGCAACCAACTTGACAAGAGGCTAAAACAGAATCTATTTTTAAAGTGAAGACCCAGAAATGAAATTGGTGATGCCAGCGCCCCGTGTTATCAAGGACTGCCGCCCACACTTTCCCATTCAGCTTATATTACCATCACCAGCAAGTATGCCCAGACCAGACACCACATTCAGAACCCTGGCTCCTTGCTGTCTATACTCCAGGCCCCAAATAACTGGTTTCTTTATCCAGTCACCCTGCTTAAGAGGAAATGTTGTCTAGCAGAGGATCCCCAGGCATACCCTGGGGAAATGCATTGGGTATATCACTGGAAAAGAACTGTCCCCAGCAAAGATTTTATCTTCTCTTTCTACCAAGCTCCCTATTTCGCTCAGAAACTTTGCTTCCTATTTTAGAATGCTCTGGGTAGGACACTCCGACTTCTCACCAGCACCATGACAGAACATTCAAGAAATAAAACCTACTTCAATTCCATGTTTACAAAAGAAGGAGACGTACAAATTCCTACCATCAACTGGGCTCACAGCCACATTATAAAAGTCATATTCCACCTGCCTGCATTTTATCAAACCATGAATCATTTCCACACTAACACCCCAAGACTTGTGCTGTGGCCAGTGAGCATTGCAAGTGTGTGGCCATCAAATGCTATGAATAACAGAGAATGCAGGATAAGCAGTTTCTAAATCAAATCCATACTCCTGAAAAATAAACAATTCTCCAAGTGATGTATTATAATATGCCACTCTTGGTTTGCAAATTAATACAGCATTAGGGTTGTTTCTTTTTTTTTAAAGGGGATCAAGGAAGTAGAAACAAAAATGACATTGTTTTTTATCAGTTTTCGTCCATATGCAATAAGGCTAGCTGGTATAAAGCAAGGCAATAGACAGATAAAAATAAGATTAAGAGTCCTCATGGACAATAAAAGTCTAGATTACATTGTACTCAAGTTGAAGTAGCCCAAACACAAACAGATAATCCAAGTTGAACCCAAGCTCCCAAAACCAAAGTAACAGGGTTTTTTAAAATACATGTAACAGTTTTATTGAGAAATAACTCATATACCATAAAATTCACTGTCTTAACAATTCAGTGTTGTTTTCAGTGCACTCATGGAGTTGTGCCACCACCATCAATACCTAAGTCCAAAACATTTCCATTACTTCCAAAAGAACTCATTAGTAGCCACCCCTCCTTTTTCCTTCTATCTAAATCCTAGCAACCACTGTTCTATTTTCTAAATTCTCACTGATCTGTATTTCTATCCTATGCCAGCACCACATTATCTGGATCGTTGCAGTTTTGCAGGAAGTTCTGAAGTTGGAAAGGAGAATCCTCCAAATACGGTTTTTTGTTTTTTTTTTAAGATTATTTTGGCTATTCTGAGTCAAAATGATTTAGGATCAGCTGGCGTTTTAACAGGGGTTGTATTGAATTTGTAGATCGATTTTGGAAATGTTTCCATCTTAACAATATCGAGTCTTCTGTAAACATGAGATATCTTTTCATTGTTTAGGTTTCTTTAATTTCTTTCAGCAATGTTTTGTACTTTCCAGTGTAAAAATCTTGCAGTTTCTGGGGGATTAAATTTATTCCTAAGTATTATATTCTTTTTGATGATGAAAGTATTAGGTTTGAGTGTCTCTGCTAGAATTCTACCAAGGTAAAAAAGGAAAAATTATATCCATAATCAAGAATGTTCAAACCAATGCTGGATGTTTATAAACATCTTTAAGAAGGAAATAGTTCTGATTATCATGAGACAGTAGAATGGAACAGAATGCAGTCTGGAATCAAATAAGAGAGGTTCAGACTAAAACTTGGTCACTGACAGGTTACAGAATGCTGGAAAATTTGTTTTCCTTCTCTAGCCTTGACTTTTTCATTCATAAAATTAGACAATATTTACATTCTATAATTTATGTAGATTAGAAACAATATATGAAACATTAGCTTCTTAAGGGCTTCTTTGGTCTTTTTCACTACTATATCATTAGCCCCCTGGATTACTGCCTGGGGCATAGAAAGTACTCAAATATTTTATATGAATTAACACCATGTTTAATGTAATATCTAGCAAAAATAAGGGCTTAATAAAGAACGGCAATAGTTATTAGCATCATCATCATTACCACGACATTATCAACATTAACAAAAATAACTTAATGTGCCCATGAAGCAAAAAGTAAACCAGATCATAGTGGTACCAAAATATGAATGAAATGGAAATACAAATAAATTTAGTCAGAGGTAATGAAAATCTGATAAGAACAAAAGTTAAGCTTTAACAACTTCAATGTGACAGTTCAGCTTTAAATTAACTTTTCCTTATAATCAGCACTCCCCATCAATAGATTCTGTATCAGAAGTTCTGCATCCTTGGAAAGATGTTCAATATCACTAATTATTAGAGAAATGCAAATCAAAACCACTAGGAGGTACCACCTTACACCAGCCAGAATGGCCATCATCAAAAAGTCTACAAACAATAAATTCTGGAGAGGGTGCAGAGAAAAGAGAACCCTATTACACCATTGGTGGGAATGTAAATTGGTGCAACCACTGTGGAAAACAGTATGGAGATTCCTCAGAAAACTAAAAACAGAATTACCACTTGATCCAGCAAACCCACTCCTGGGTATCTATTCAGAGAAAACCATGACTCAAAAAGACACATGTACTCCAATATTCACTGCAGCACTATATACAATAGCCAAGACATGGAAACAACCTAAATGTCCATCAACAAAGGAGCAGATAAAGATGCGGTATATATATATAATGGAATATTACTCAGCCATTAAAAGGAAAGAAATAATGGCATTTGCAGCAACGCAGATGGATCTTGAAATTATCATGCTAAGTGAAGTCAGTTGACAGTGAGACACCAACACCAAATGCTATCAGTTACATGTTGAATCTAAAAAAAGGTTACAATGAACTTCTTTGCAGAACAGATACTGATTCACAAACTTTGAAAAGACTTATGGTTTCCAAATGAGACAGGTTGGGAGAGTCAGAGGTTACGCTGGGGATGTGGGATGGAAATGCTATAAAACTGGGTTGTGACGATCATTGTACAACTATAAATGTAATAAAATTCACTGAGTAATTAAAAAAAATAAAAATAAAATTAAAAAAGAAGTTCTGCATCCCTGGAGTCAACCAACTGGGCATCAAAAATATCTGAAAAAAAATCAGGAAGTTCCAAAAAGAAAAACTTGAATTTGCCAAGCACTGGCAACTACTCATAGAGTGTTTACATTATATATACAACTATATAATAGCATTTATATTGTATTGGGTAGTACAAGAATTCTAGAGGTCATTTTAAGTATACAACAAGATGTGCATAGGTTATAAGCAAATACTATGCCATTTTATATAAGGGACTTGAGCATCATCAGATTTTGGTATCCATGGGGGTCTTGGAACCAATCCCCCTCAGATGCCAAGGGACCACTGTACTTCCTACTGTTGAATCTGGGTAACACTAGAAAACATTGATCCAGATAGGGGGAAATGTTCAAGGTTTGATAGGACAACTGAAAACAAAAATCTTACCATGTCTCTATTATACCAATTTTAATAATATAAACGCATCAACAGTGCTAAGAAGGTACACCCATTTTTCCAAAAAATAGAACGGAATGTTCCTTAGGTTCTCATTTTCTTTAAAGTTTATTTTTTTCAAAAAGGAAAAAAAAAGTAGAAGAAAAGGAATCCCACAAATATGCCAGGTTAGAAACATCTAGTTTCTGGGTTCTTACGGTTTCTCAAAATTTCATAGAAGCATCTGTAAAAATAGGGAAAAAAAGACAAAAATCTACACTCAAACCAAAATTCAAGTGCAGTGGCCATATGCAGTTTCTAAAAATGCCTTCTAATATTTCAACAGACTTTTTCATTTCCTGCAGTTTTATCTTCTAAAAGGATTAAGAGTACGCTACTGTTTTGCATTTAAGACATGGTAATAAGACTGTGAGACACTCTAAACTTGGCCTTCATCATTACTAATTGGTTTGAAAACCAATTTTTTCCACTGCTACTTCATTTCCATAGCTGCAAATCAAAGGAAGATGATTACAACTGTCACAGATAGGATAAAGAAATAACAAGATCTTCAGAGGACTAAATAGAGGCTATATAACCTGGTTGTTAACATGGCTAAACCTTGCTTCTATGCTTTTAAAAGGCTGCTTGTTTCATCAAGCAAAAGTAGTTGCTCTTATTGATAGGATTTAAAAGACCTTACTAAATTAAAAATAAAAAATTACTTATAATTTCAAATAATACTTTAATGTTGAATAAAATATTTGGAGTCTGAAATTAAATTCCATATATTAT
>PVHT021183631.1:1653032-1672387 GCA_004024745.2 Catagonus wagneri | reverse complement strand
GGGGTCTAATCGGAGCTGTGGCCACTGGCCTGCGCCGCAGCCACAGCAACGCGGGATCCGAGCCGCGTCTGCAACCTACACCACAGCTCACGGCAACGCCGGATCGTTAACCCACTGAGCAAGGGCAGGGATCGAACCCGCAACCTCATGGTTCCTAGTCGGATTCGTTAACCGCTGCGCCACAACGGGAACTCCCAATTTAAAAAATTTAAACACATGCACTTAATTTTAAAAAAAAGCAAACAAAAGTATAAAATGAATGTAAAATTCTTCCTTTCTTACCCACAAATCGATAGCCCTGCTCCACAAAAGAAACCACTGTTAACTATTTCTTATTAACAACCTGAAATTTTCCATTCATTAGCCAGGTACAACCAATCATAATACACAAAAGAAATTTCAAGTCTACTATTGACAAACATAAACCATTGTCTTTATTATAAAATAAATGTATACACATACCTAAATTTTGTTATAATTAGTGTATGACTATAACACAGTAATTACAGAGCTTGAAGCTGCTTTGAAGAGCATTTACCAGTCTCCTTGCTTTAGAGTTCAGGAGACAGAAACTCCAGTTAATTAGCTAACTTGTCCAAAGTTCATTTTAACTGCCAGAGCCATTCCTAACTCTTAGCACTCAGGAGCTCTAATATTTTGTTCCTTGCATGATTTTAAAGTTATTACTATTTCCCGCTAGACCTTAAACATCTTTCTCGAATGGGGGGAAAAATTCTTAGAGTGAAGAAGGCACAAACTCAAAAGCCTCTCCCACTGTTTCAACCTTTGACTCCATCAGGGGGATTTCATTTACTTTCATCCAAAACAACCGCTCTGCCTCCTGGGCAGGCTCAACAGCCCTATTCACATCAGTCTTAAGTAAACAACTAAAACTAAAGTGTAAACCTTATGCATTGAGCTAACTCCTGCACAGGCAGAGTAAAATGATGGACTTGATTTTCTCAGCTGAACCTCTAAGAATTCAGAAAGCTAATGAGCCCCTACCTGCCCCCACTGAGTAATAAAGAAATAACGGTATCTCATTAAGAAGCTCAAGAGGCAAAGTTCTTGGTTTCATCAGAAGTGAATGAAATCTATCACAGATTCCTTGTAATCCACTTACAAGAATCATGCAGGCCAATATTCACCCAATTGGTATGTGAGCAGAGACGTGATGTCAACAGTCTAGAGATAACCCTGCTCCAAGGCCACCCTGTTTATAGCAAGACTGCAGTGTTGAAAAGTACTTTACTGAATGACTTTTAGCAGAATATGCAATAGAGTGGGAGATTAGATAACTGAGTTTTAAGACATGGAACTCGATTTTGGTCACACCTTGTGACCCTAGACCTATCTTCTAAGTACAAGCACTCTTGAAAATTGCTTTCTCGGTTTACCTGCTTTTGTAAATTGCTCACAAGAGTATAAGTTTGCGGAGCGGGTGGGTTTCTGGGACTTTTGCAAACAAAGGCCTTGATCAAAGAACCAAAAAATACACTGTGCTTGAGTTCTTTTAATTAAAACAACAACAACAAAACAGAAGCAACTGTTTGCCTTCCCACGTAGCTTTTTGATTTTCTATAGAAGTCAGAATCCCCATTCTCTATTACCTGTTATATAACTTTTTGCTGATTCTTTGTACCTTTGAAAATCAGAAATAGAAACTGCCCCTGAAGCCTGACCTGGCACTAAATACTAAAACTTCTGTAGATTGTTAGCAGTAAAAATGCCAAATAAAAATCTCCCGGATATACTCTCTCACTCCGTGTATGTTGTTACCTTGAGCTTCTGGGATTTGTCTCCAACATAAACAGTACTATTGTCACACTGAAGGAGGTTACCTCAGCCCTTCTGAAAATTGTCACTGGATGAGTTCTATTCCCTTAAACAAAGACTTGAAGGGGAAGGAGCCAGGCAAACCACAACTAACACTGACAACTACTGACAGCTAATACTGACAAATGCCAACTATGGCTTCTGATAGGGAACCAAATAAATCGAACCCGAAACAGTTCCTACATTTTTAGAGGAGAAATTAATTATATGTTTCACCCACAAAGCACCTTGCCTTCGAGGAACTATTTGATACTAATGCCTTTTTTTAAATTAATCTTTTAAAAATTTGCACCCCGTCTGAAGTCGTCACGTCCTTCTCCTTGATTACAGTCAGCGCAAGGACGCTTCCTTCTCAGCCTGTCCTCTAAGGATATCTCAAAAAGCTTTCCTTCCTCAATTTACACTAAAACTTTAAATTAACTTTGCACACTGCGAAAAAGAGAATGAGAAAATAAATACTGGAGGTTGTGGAGACAGACATAAAACATTGTAACAACAGTCACAGCAACCAAACTATATTCACAGGCGTCACAGTTTAGAATCTCTGTTATTGGCACTTAATTAATACCTTTGGTTTTGTTCTTCACCTACTGTTTAACTTTATGCTACTTCATTTTATTTTTTTTTTCTTTTGTAATTTTAGGGCCTCACCCGCGGCATGTGGAGGTTCCCAGGCTAGGGGTCTAATCTGAGCTACAGCTGCTGGCCTACACCACAGCCACAGCCATGAGGGATCCAAGCTGGGTCTGCAACCTACATCACAGCTCACAGCAAAGCCAGATCCTTAACCCACCAAGCAAGGCCAAGAATTGAACCTGCAACCTCATGGTTCCTAGTCGGATTCGTTTCCACTGAGCCACGACGGGAACGCCATCATTTTACTTTTTTAATTACCATATGTTCTCTAGAGCAGGAAGAACACGACAAATGAAACTCATTTCCTAGTTGCTCTCTTAAAAGGTTTGATGGAGATAAGAGATTGAATAAAACATTTCGAATTCTCAAAGAATTCAAGTATTTCATTAATTATTCTTTATAAATCAAAGTAAACTGCTATAGTTCTCTCCACTGTATGGTCATGTTGAACCCTAAGCAGCTTAAAAGACACATATCGACATGGGGAGGAAAAAAAAAAAAAAAGAGTACTGGGGGTCAGGATCTGGGTAAAAAGTCCCTGTAATAGCTACTCCCAAGCTGATTATCCTTAAGCAAGACACTTGACTTCTCTGGGCTTCTGTTTCCTCTTTATAAAATGGCAGGGGTGGGCTGTATGATCGCTAAAGTTCTATAAGTCTGCAAAAACAATCAATTATTTTTAGCCAATTAAATATCTATACCCTCTTCAGGGTAGGTCAAACTCAAGCAAAAATTATTAAAGATTAAAAAAAAAAAAGGCACAATGAAAGAAAGAGGAACCAGGGTCCAAGCCCAGTAAATGGAGGAGCTGAGGAGCACCTGATCTCTGGGTACCTTACTGACGTTGGAACAAGGGCCATACTGAAAGTTCAAAAACCCATCCTGAAAAAAATGACTTTCAAAATTACACCTCTGTGTAACAGGCCAGAGTTTTTATACATTCCATAAGCAAATCAGCATTCAATAGGATTTAGAATATACCTTTGAAAGCCATTTTTTTTTTTAAATCAAGAAATTTGTATTTGATCATCTTCCCTCTACAGCTGAGGTTGCTGGAAATACACTTCTATCTCCTTTCTTTCCTATCAAACTCACACTTGTTTACAAGGGGCAGCTCTAATCCGAGCATGAACGAGGTCATAAGACAAGAGTGTGATCAGGCAGAAAGTCAGTGAGAACTTCCTCCACTCTTTGAAATTTTAGCTCCTGTCCAGGCACTCCCTCTCACTCCATACTCTTCTCATAAAACGTGGTATTTATTTATCTTTGATTCTCCTCAAGGGTGCCTGGAAAAGCCTGTGCAGTGAGCTGCCACCTTCCAGATTTAATCGGTTTTCCTCAGTTGTTGGGCGGCTCTAAATGCAGAAACCAAAAACTCTTCCGCTCGATTGGGTGTTCTCAATACAAGGGTTGGCATAGCCTCAGACAAATTTCATCTAAGCGGAACAATAACAATATTAAGTTCCCTATCACAATGGCCCTAGTGTTATTTGGTTGGCTTGTCACTCCACCTGTCAGCTGCCACCAGGGGACAACGAATTTGCAAATTTACACAGCTTTCTTAGGAATGTTCTTTTTTTCTCTTTGGATGCTAAGTTTTTGCAGCTTCTACTCTTCCAGGGCACGGGGGCTTATTTAAACAGAGATTTTTCTACAACTTAACTGGAAGGGTGCCCTGCTTCCAAATGGGAAACTACCACAGAGCAGACATAACTTAAGCAGTAAGCAGGTGACAGAGCAAGGAATAGCATCCAAAATTGGGATTTCTTAGATACAGAGAAAAACTTGTGGTTACCAGTGGGAGAGGGAAGTGGAGAGGGACAAGATTGGGGTATGGGATTAAGAGACACAAACTACTATGTATAAAATAAACAAGTAACAAGGATGTAGTGTACAACACAGGGAAATATAGCCATTATTTTGTAATAACTCTAGGTGGAATATAATCTATTAAAAATATTGAATCACTAACACCCCAAGCTAACGCAGTGTTATAAATCACCTGTACTTCAATTTTTTTTTTTTAATTGTGATTTCTTCTCTTAGTGAGGCAAAAGGGTCTAAAGGGTCTAAAAACATTTTACCTAAGGTTGTGGGCTAGGTTGGAGGCCTGGAAAAAGGAAACAGTGGTATCCATATCTAGTTACAGTAAGGGAATTTTATGTACATCCACAATTCATATCAACTCGAAGACACAAAAACCCAAGACACTCTCACACACCCCGGAACACCGTGATCGAATATGGAAAGGTTGAGGATCTGTCCCCTCAATCAGTATCCCATGGTGTTAGGAGCCCCTAATTAAAAATCTACAGGTTCTCCTCCCAGAGAAGAGTAGGAAGTAATAAGCAGTTGGGGAAAACAAGGGACTTTCCCACAGTGGGATTTTTCTATTTCAGAAAATCAAGCAGTTAAAGAAAGATATGACATGTAATGCTGAAAAAGAACAGACTGCACAGTTAAATAATAAACAATGCTGACGTCTAACAGTGTTGTTTATTGCTATACTCAGAGCCCCTAGAACAGTGCCTGGAACCTAACAGGAATGTTATTCTCTCTACCTAGGGCCACCCCTCCCCCACACCACATGGCTCCTCTCTTCATTCTGGTCTTTGTTCAAAGGTTTCTTCTCTAGACATGCCTTGCTTGACCACACACTCCAGAATCTCTGTATCCCTCTTCATTTTCCTTATAATACTTAAGACTACCCAACACTATATATCTATCTGCTAACTTTACAACTGTCTCCATATGAACTGTTCACTGCAGTATCCCCAGCCACTCAAACAATATCTGACATGTAGTAAGTACCACTTCTGTTAATGGGAGTGTAACAAATTCCTCAAAAGTGATGGTGGGCTGAAAATAAGTCGAGAACATAGCTCTAGACCAAGACCTTTTTAAATCAGTCAGTGTTCAGTGTTTGCTATAAACAGGAAGAATCCACACACCAGATGATAAAGGCCAATAAAATAACTCATTCATCTAATTTCTAAGTAACCACCCACATATCACTTCTGTATGTCATCAAATTTAAGATGCAGCCAAAAGAACACTTATGATAAATGACTTAATTATAAACCTATACTTGCCAGGAAAAAATTTTAATTTAACAAGCAACATAAAAAATAACCAGAGCCTGTTCCCAATAGTAACTACTCATTTTGTCTTATGACAGGTGTATACATGCACTTGAAAAGAAACATCTGCTTTCTTTCTTACAGATATCTCCACCTAAGGGGAGAAAAAAAGAAATTCCTGTTTCTCCCACACAAGCTTTAAAAGCAAAAAAAAAAAAAAAAAAAAAAAAAAAAAGACCATGACCAGATGTAGTTAAGAGCATTTTTCTTCCTTACAGGCATCTTACTTATGAATCGTAACACTTAATATATTTTATTTTTATTTTTCTTCAATTAACTTTTTGGGCTAGTCACCCAACCAATTTTCTGGCCACCTCTCCCAAATTATATTCACCCTATCCCAGACCACACTTCTCAACCCAGGATATACTATTTCTATCAGTTTATGCAAAGGCCCTCTCTTGGTTTATTTTAATTTATTGTTTTTTCCCTTTTACCTCCAATCCCAATTCTCTCCTACTCTTATACTTATCTGGTGTCTGTCTTTGGATATGGATTGTTTATCTGAAAAATGTAAAATACTTTCCTGTGTATATACATGTTTAAAATTTTCCATAAGAGGTAATGTACTGTGTATCCACAGCCTTCTTTCGTTTTTCACTGAATCACCTTTTCGAACTGCATCCATAATGTAGTATGGCCCTTTAGCTTATACCAAACTGTTGCATTATATTCTCAAGTATGAATCTTCTATCTGAAACGATGCAACTATATCCAAAAAGGGCCTCTAGATGAATTAAAGGTTAAAAGTAAATGTGGCTTGGGAGTTCTAACGTGGCTCAGCAGATTAAGGATCCAGGATTTTCACTGCTGTGGCTCAAGTTGCTGCTGTGGCACGGGTTCCATCCCAAGCCTGGGGAGTTTTGCATGCCTCAGGTGCAGCAAAAAAAAAAAAAAAAAAAAAAAAAAAAAAAAAAAAAAAAAAAAAAAAAAAAAAAAAAAAAAAGGTAAATAAGATTAAAGACATGAAAGCAGCCTAAATGTCCACTGTCAGATGAATGTATAAAGATGTGGTATATTCGTGTGTATGTGTACACACACACAGACGTGCACACACACACACTGGAACACTATTCAGCCATAAAAAAGAAGGAAACAATGCCATTTGCAGCAAATGAATGGACCCAGGGATTATCATACTAAGTGAAGTAAGTCAGACAAAGACAAATATCACATGACAACACTTACATGTACAATCTAAAATAGAATGCAAACGATCTTTTTTACAAAACAGAAATAGACATAGAAAACACTTATGGTTACCATAAGGGAACGAGGGGGAGGGATAAATTAGTATACGATTAGGAGAAACACACTACTATATATAAAATAAACAATAAGGTCCTACTATATTGCACAGGGAACTACATTCGATATCTTGTAATATACCATAATGTAGAAGAAAATGAAAAAGAGTATACATATAACTGAATCACTTTGCTGTATACCAGAAACTAACACAACACTGCAAATCAACTATAGTTCAATTAAAAAAATAAAGGAAATGTGGCTAACAAAAAAAAGTGTCAGAGAGTAATTCTGGATCCTAAAAGCATAAACTGTAAAGCTAAAATGTATATAATTTGGGAGTATTTGACACACTCAAAATTAAGGTCTCCGTCAACATGAAAGTTTAAATCAGGTCATGATAGTAAAACGCCAAATAAATAGTAAATAAAAAGATGCTCAACTTTATTAGTAATCAGAAAGTTAAATTAAAATGAAACATCACTTTACACCCATCAGTTTGGAAAACCAAGAAAGTCTAAAGATAGCAAATTCTGGCAAGGATGTGGGGAAGCAGGAGCATTCATCTATTGTTGGTGGGACGAAGACGGATGTAGCCTTTCCATGAAGCAATCTGCCCTGCCAGTCCTTAGTGATGTTCGCAATGTATATTTATTATAGTTGTCATTACCTTTTTTTTAGGGCCACACCTGCAGCATATGGAAGTTTCCAGGCTAGGGGTCGAATCGGAGCTGTAGCCAGCCTGTGCCACAGCCTCGCAAAATCCAAGCAGTGTCTGTGACCTGCAACACAGCTCACGGCAACACTGAATCCTTAACCCACTGAGTGAGGCCAGGGATCGAACCTGCATCGAACACTAGTCGGGTTCATTACTGCTGAGCCATGATGTGAACTCCATATAGTTGATATTCTTCATGACCCTCCAATCCTATTCCCGAGTACAGACCCTGGAGAGTCCACGGATATTCCTATACCACCTTCTGAGGTAACAGGAAGAGACAATCCACTTTTTTTTTTTTTATGCAACATAAAATTGTGTAGACCCACACTGTGGAAACATTATCTCTTATCTCTGTAAATTTTTTAAACAAAGGGTCTACATAAACCTGCTGTAAAAAAATTAGAGCACGTCTACAAATCTGAAGTACAAAATAAAAATAGCATCTCACATTTACAAACGTATATTATTGTCCTATAGACTCAAAACAGATTTTTTTTGTCTTTTTGCCTTATCTAGGGCGGCACCTGCGGCATATGGAGGTTCCAGGCTAGGGGTCTAACAGGAGCTGTAGCTGCTGGCCTTCGCCACAGCCACAGCAACGTGGGATCTGAGCCGTGTCTGCCACCTACACCACAGCTCACGGCAACGCCGGATCCTCAACCCACTGAGCGAGGCCAGGGATCGAACCCACAACCTCATGGTTCCTAGTCAGATTCGTTAACCACTGAGCCACGACGGGAACTCCCAGATTTTTCTTAAATTACTGAATACTCTCTACAAAGGCCCTAAATATCTCATACAGTCTGAACGTTATTATTTAAATGTAGTAACAGTGTACTTTGAGATTTACAGGATTTAGAACAATGTATTCCAACTGCAAATCTTGTTATTGCAGTGATGTGAGATAACAATCAAAGGATAAGAAAGTTGAGTTTTCCAAGGTTCTACTAGTCATTTAATAACAAAAAGTCCCTATTTTGACCTTCCAACACTGCCTTAAAATAAGTGATCAGTTCCCAAGAATTAGAGCGTATCAACACTGGAAGCTGAACAAGGCACAGTGCTCCAAGTTCTCCCAGTGCTTTAAAGGAAGGTCTGATGGACACTGTTCATGTTAGTGTCACACTTTTTTTCCAACGTTCCCACACATACATGTAGCTCTGGAGTCAGGGAGAGTTCTCCAAATGATTGGGTTTCAACTAAGACAAGAATTAGGTCACTCTGGAAAATCAGGAAAAACAACCTGAATTATATTACTCAGTTTTCTATAGCACCTTCAAGTTTTCACGAATTTTCCCAAATTTGAGATATCAATCTGGAATGATCATCTCTTGGGGGAGAGAAACTACTATGCTGAACTGTGCTTTAAATACAAAAGGTCTCTGCCAAAGACCTTTTCACACACATTTACCTGACACACAGGTTGCCACATTTGGGGGGGTGGGGGGTGGGCGGACATGTGCAAAATGCAAGACAGGCTCCTGGCAAGGATGGCAATTTGAGAGGCCCAGGCAGACTGGGATGCATGGCTTTGTTCCATCCAAAGGTCATTTGAAGCACAGTATTTTATTTTCATAGTAGGGTATTGAGTTCCAAGATCTCCGATACACCCCAGGGAACCAGCAAAAGCTAGTCTCAGCACTGTGCCAGCCCCCTGCCCGGTCACTAATGAAGGTGGGGGGCTTTGAGTGCACCCAAACAAAACACAGGACAAGGCAGAAAAGGACTCCGAGCTGAGCCCATTCCTTTTATTCCAGGAGAGCAACCTTTTCTGTACTGAGGGACTAATGAGTCATGAACAGGAGTGGGAACAAGTCACACAGTGTGTTACTGGGAGGGACACCACCGGCAGGCCTTTGTGTTCAGCGGCCGGTTCAGTTTTCGGAGCATTTCCCAGCAAGAACCAAAAGCAGCGTGAACAAAGGAAACAGGAGCAGTTAGACACTCGAACTGTCTCCTTCAATACTCCGGAGAATTGGGTGCTTTGGTCTGGAGAGACCCCGGGGTGGGAGGAGGATATAGGTGAGGGGCCCAGGGAAATCAAATAAAGATGGCTTTATCTGAAAAGTTCATAAAAACTTTTTTTCTTTCCAGGGTTATTTCGAACTTTTTTATCTTTTCTAAGGGACACGAACGAACTCCAATCCCTCAGCCTACTTTTAAAGGGAGAACAGAAATAAAGCCTAAGAAGGAATTTTATTTTTCCATCCTCACCACTTAATTAGAAGGGGCCTTTACAGTGTTCAAGGTTTTAATTGCCTTCTCCCCCTCACCAGCCCCCTTCTTCAGTTACGCCCATAAAGCAACGGAGCCAGAGTCAGATATCTGAAGTTTCTCTCAAGGAGGAAAAATCAGCACAAGCTCGGACACCATTTCTCTCTGTTCCTTCCTCCTTTTCTCTCCTCCCTCCCTCCTGCTCACCGGCTCCTCTCTCTTCCCCTCTCTTTCTCTCTCTCTCTCTCTGCTGCAAACATCTCACAGCAGTTCTCCTGCACAGGAAGCTTTCCTGGCATGACTGATTCGAAGCAAATCCTGCAACACGAAAAAGTTCCCAATAATCTGAAGAAAAGGAAGGAAAAAAAAAAAGAGAAGGGGAGGGAGTTACCGAACAGGAAAAGAGGGTGGAAGAGGCTAAATCTATATTTAAAAATAACTGAAATACAGTAATAGAAAATAATAGGGATCCAAGAAAAATTTGATTTACTCCCACATTCTAGAATTTTATCTCTTCTCCATTTACTATGATGAAGTGCAGGCCAATAAAAGATCTTTTCAGTGGGCCAGGATTACTTCTCTAATCTTCTGTCCCTACCAAAACTTAGACCAAAGACACCACCATTAATCGAGAGATTTGCAGCAGCATGGATGAGTGCAGTCAGACAAAGACAAATATTATGTATCACTTATACGTGGAATCTAAAAAAAAAAAATGGTACAAAAGAATTTATTTATAAAACAAACTCATAGATTTCAAAACCCATCTTATGGTTACCATAGGGGGAACCATATGATTGCCATAAGGGGAGGGAGAAATTGGGAGGGTGCGAATAACATAAACACTACTGAATAAAATAGATGATTAACGAGAACCTGCTATATAGCACAGGAAAATCTACTCAATAGTTTGCAATAACATATATGGGAAAAAATAATGGATACCTTTATATGTATAACTGATTCACTTTGCCATACTCCTGAAACTAATACAACATTGTAAGTCAACTATACTCCAATAAATTTTTTTTTTTTTTTTTTGCCTTATCTAGGGCGGTACCCACGGCATGTGGAGGTTCCCAGGCTAGAAGTCTAATAGGAGCTGTAGCTGCTGGCCTTCGCCACAACCACTGCAACGCGGGATTCAAGCCACGTCTGCAACCTACACCACAGCTCACGGCAACGCCGGATCCTTAACCCACTGAGCAAGGCCAGGGATCGAACCCGCAACCTCATGGTTCTTAGTCAGATTCGTTAACCACTGAGCCATGACGGGAACTCCTCCAATAAAGTTTAAAACAAATTTTTTTTTAAATTTCTTAGACCTATGGAAAAATAAGACCCTTGATTTTGACTTAGAATTCTAATAAATTCAGATTGTTCTCACCAAGGGTCCTATAACAGTATAATAAATTAGTTTTAAATAATTAAATATAATATCAACTACTTAATATCAGCAACGTGCTGGCGTATATGCCTAATTAATCACATGCAAGTTAGACATCACCAGGTATTATTATCATGAGGATGCTATATAGAGTAAAAAGACTTGCTCAAGGCCATATAAGCTTAGTCAACGATGAAGCCAGGATTTGAATCCACTTTTTTTCTGGCTCCAAAGCCCACTCTCTATCAAACCATAGAAGAAAATGAGCTATATTTAACCCTTTGACATTTGAATGCTATAGTTTTTTAAGCTTATACTATAATAACCCAGAGTTTTCTATAATCAACAATCCATCACAGATTAGTAATAATGAAGAGTCATAATGCAAATGACATATTTGCTTGTTGAAGTAGACTGGCTGTAGGCGATCTCTACAGGTTGTACTTCAACACCTGGGTAAGTTCTTAGAGGAGTTCAGAGCACCTGCTACTCTACTTATTTAGACTAGAATTGGACAGCAAGCCCTAACCTAATCCACAGGTTCAGAGTCCGATTCTAGAACACGCCTGCTACCCAAGCATTAAATGAACCTCTGGAGATCATTTAATGTTAGACCATACCCTGGGGAATTTAGAAATGATAAGAACTTTGCCAAGAGTCTCTTTAATGCCTCTGCCATTTTGAACCTTCAGGAAGCCCCAGAAGTGTAATTCCCTGAGAATGTCCCCCAGACTGGAAGCTAATCCCAGCAGAAAGTGATCCTTCTCGATGACTGTTAACCTCGCTCCAGTTTGAGGGGTATCCCTATCTAAGACAGTCCTTCTCCCTGTGCTCTGGACCCATCCCATCTCAGGTTGCTCCCATCCTCATTTTCTCTTCTCCTATGTCTACCTCTCCATCTCCACTGTCTCATTCCCATCAGCATTTAAACATGTTCAAGCCCACATGTCCCCCACTAGTCCGTAGTTCCCTGCATATACTATCACCAGTCTCTTCTTTAGAGCCAAAATACATCAAAGCATGACTTGTACATGCTGATTCAATCCACTCCCTCCCACTATTCTTTAAGCAAATTTATTGAACTCTTGCAACCACCAGCCTACCAAAAAGGTTCTCAAAAAGTCACCCATGCTTTTTAGTTGTGAAATCCAATGACCTTACTTGACTGTTTAATTGAATTCAAAACCACAAAACACTCCCTCTTTTAGCTTCCTTCTTTCTCTTCCCTTGGCTTCCATAAACAATACACTCCTGACTTTCCGCACATTTCTCCAGTTCCTCCTCTTTAGTTCCATCAGCAGACACACTTCCCAGAATGTTGCTTCTCCCCAAAGGCCCTCTCCTTGCACAGTGTCATCTGCTTCCTCGATTTCAATCACACCACCTGCATCCTGAGGAATACCAAATCTACACATCTAGCCTAAGCTGGCCTCCATTCCTAGAAATATAAACACCACCTAAAAAAGTGGGGGATACAACAAGGAACAAAACAATTTTCAAGTTGTCTAGTTCATCCTCTCGGATGTCTCAAAGGCACCTTCCACTGAAAGTATAAAAGTTGAAGTCAACACCTACTCCCACTCTCCAAAAATGCCCATTCTTCCTACTCTATTTCTCTTCTTAGTGAATGCCAACACTCTCCACCCTTTTAATTAAACCAGAAACCTGGAATTATTTTTGATTCCTTCCTTTCTCCAATCAATCACCAAATCATAATATTTTTACCTCCTAAATATCTCTGTGTAAAATCTCTTCTCATCAGCACAGTGCCACTACCCAAATCCAGGAAACCATCATTCTTGACCTATATTACACCCAACAGCTTCTTAACTGGTCTACATGGAGGCCTGCTACCCACCAATTCACTACATATAGCCACAAAAACCACAGAGCAAACACCCATATCACCAGCACTGAGAGTGGCATATAGCAAGTGCTCAATATATTTTTTCGAGTGAATGAATTGATCAATTGACCAATCAATCAAGCAATTCAGAACCCAAGGGCTAGCTTTAATGTTTCTTGAAAATCTCCCCAAAATCGAGTGGGTCTTGGGAAAAATATATTTTGCCCCCAAATTTGTAACTTTGTGTTACTTTGCTGCCCCAGATCACAAATACTGGGCTGGGGAAGGACATTGGACTGCTAAGAACAGTGTGGGATCCACTTTTAAACCCGCTGTGTAGAATCAACATGCATGTCTGCAGTAGTGGTTCTCAATCAGGGATGACCTCGTCCCGGGGGGGGGAGGTTGGAAGGTTTGCTACTGGCATCTAGTGGGCTGAAGCCAGAGAAGCTGCTAAATATTCTACGAGGTACAGAACAGGCCCTCACAACAAGGAATTATCAGTCCAAAATGTCAATAGTGTCCAGGTCTATAGTTACCAAAGCAAGACACTACCAGAGTAATGCTATTTCCAAATGTCACAAGATTAGGATGTCACAGGATAATAAACTCGTTTATTCCTCTGTAAAATGAGACATGACACATTCCACTTTCTAAAGTAAAAGTTAATGGGTTTCTCCAATCAAAAAAAAAAAAAAAAAAAAAAGGTAGTGGGAGTTCCCTTTGTGCTCAGAGGTTAACACACCCAACTAGGATCCATAAGGATCTGAGTTCAATCCCTGGCCTTGCTCAGTGGGTTAAGGATCCAGCATTGCTGTGAGTGGTGGTGCAGGTCACAGATCTGGTGTGGCTATGGTGTAGGCCAGCAGCTGTAGCTCTGATTTGACCCCCAGCCTAGGAACTTCCAAATGCCTGGTGTAGCCCTTAAAAAAAAAAAAAAAAAAAAAAAAAAAGCTTTCTACACTCTAACATGAAATGATTTTCAAGATACTTACAAGCAAAATGTAGACTAGGAGTAAGCATTTATATGAAAAGAAAAATTATTTTGTTACATATAAATATGTAACACACACACATATACATACACATGTATATCTTCTATATGCATAAATATTTATAGAAAAAAACAAAGGAAAGCAACAACAGGCGGTTTGGGGAAAAGAATGAACAAAAAAACTTCTTCCTATATACTGCTGTGAACCTCTGGAATTTTGAATCAGGTGAATGTATTTCCTATTCCAAATAAGTACAACTGAAATTTAAAACAAAATCTTATCTGCCAAAACAATGCATAATTGTTCATCTGGGAAAAAGGGAATTACTTATCACTAAGACGGTAAATTCTATTAATATGCAGGTCAGTGTGTACCTCAACATTCCATTAACATGCCACTCCTAAAAGCCCCTAACGGAAGAGGAATTAATTATAAGAAACAACAAAACTCCATGGAAGCTCTTTCCTTGATAACTTTCTCTTCAAACCAATATAGTACTTGCAATGAAAAAGAGGAGCATTAAGTTTTAATTAGTGATTTCTGATAAATCTTGTCTTCCTTAATTACGAAAAAGGAATATACAAGATGTTTTTGCCTAATTTGTGTATCATTAGGAAATGCATATAAATACAGAAACAAGTTTTGACACAGGTGGTTCCAAATTTAAGCGCCAAAAAATAGGACTTCGCCTTAGCTCTTCTCTTTCTAAAAAACACCTGTATCATTTCATGATGGGACTGAGTGACCTGGACACATGTCCTGTGGCCACAGCTGAAAGAAAGTTAAAGATGCTCAATGGAGCTGGGTGCGCAGCCCTGCCCCCACATTCCAGGAGCAGCTTCTAACAGAAGAAAAACTATTCAGTTATCGGTTATGCCAACTCAAAACCTCTGATCTCTGGAAGATACCCTTTTGTACTCATGTAGCACTAAACAATGACATCTTTAGGCATCTCATTATAGGACAAAATTTTTTTAAATCTGTAAGAGCTGTCCTCCTGACTTAAAAATCTACCAGGACAGGAGTTCCATGGTGGCTCAGCGGAAACCAATCTAACTAGCGGGTTCGATCACTGGCCTCCATCAGTGGGTTAAGGAGTTGGCACTGCCATGAGTTGTAGTGTAGGCTGCAGATGCAGTTTGGATCCCGGGTTGCTATGGCTGTGGTGTAGGGCTGGCAGCTACAGCTTCAGTTCGACCCCTAGCCTGGAAACCTCCATATGCCACGGGTACTGCTCTAAAACAGAAAAGAAAAAAAAAATTCCACCAGGAAAAATCATTTTTTCCAGATCATGTTAATGCTAAAAATTTGGGGCCTCCAACTAAGTATTTGCTCCCATTGGACTTCATAAATTTATATCAGGGCCAGGATTTCTGCATAGCCTTATAAACGGTAGGCATTACTCTGGCTCTAACCATTAGTGAAATTCCATCAATTAGTAGTTTGTATCTTAAGGTTCAATGCCCTCTTTTTAAAAAATTGTCATTAGGTTAAAATTTAACTGTTAATGGTTTATAATTGATAGTGATACCATATATTGACTACTCAACTATTTTTCTTTTTCTCAATCAATAACAAGCAGACTAGGCACATTCATGTTGAGGACTATGGTAAAACACCTATTCTTCAGATGAGAAATTAAGACTTTTCAGTTAATGCTCCTGAAGAGACCATCCAACTCAACCCCCAGACATGCCATTGTTCCATAAATGATCATCTAGGTTAAAAGAAGGTATCTGAGTAGACCAAAGAGAGGCTTTCAGAAAAGGCTGAAACACTCACCTTGAAACTGATCAATACTTCAGGTTGGAGAAACCCCTCATATATATATATATATATATATATATGCACCCTTCAATGGTCAAGGGCCTGGGTTTTGATAGACACTCCAAAACAAATGCAGCTACTCAAACATTTGAACATGTCTGAAAAGCATCTAGAGGACCCAGGTGCATTATGAAATGTGATTAACAGGCTTTGATTGTGAAAAATCCCAGAGAAAGAAAAGAACGTAAATGAACGAATGGAAAACATATAAACAACTGGACATTATGGAATAGAAGTATAAACAGAAAAGTATACAAATAAGATTAAGTTGATACATCTGGGGAAGGACCACTAGCTCATTCCTTAAATGCCCTGTGAAGTAAATGAGAAGGAACTGTTTGTATTCTCATTCTACAAACAGGAAAATCAGGCATGAAGCAGAAAAGTAACAATGTGGAGGAGAAAAAGCTATAGGTTTATAGAAGTAACGATGGAATAGGAACACTCACACTAAGTTGTCTGATGCCACAACTCTTCTGTTCCAATCTTTCCTTCTCACAGAAGAGCCCAATTTGTTTTTCTTATGTGTCCTTTGGGAAACTTGTGAACTACTTAATAACCAACAGGTAATATCACTTTCATGCACACAGAATATAATTTTATCCAGGTGCAGAAGCAGGATGAGAAAGGGAGAAAAGACACAGTTCTCGATTTCTAGGAGAGGTGTGTGTGTGTGTGCGTGCGTGTGTGTGAAATACACCTGAAACTGTGTGTGTGTGTGTGTGTGTGTGTGTGTGTGTGTGTGTGTGAGGGAGAGAGAGAGAGAGAGAGAGAGAGAGGGAGAGAAATACACCTGAAATCTTTTTTAGAAACAAAAAGGGGTGAATAAAATTCATTTTAAAATAGATGGCATAGATATAGTCCATTGTTATGGATAATTTTACAAAGTACACATTAAAAAACTTTTGCCTTTCTGCCTCTTACAGTTTTTAGGCACTTTAAATATTCAGATAATAGTGGGTGCAGCAGTGACAAAATAAAAATCAAATAAAAGATATAGATTTTACTCAATCTAATAAAGGCCCATTCTAATCCTAAAATATTTACTTACGCTGCTAGTAATATTCTATGCTACAACTAATAATGAAGGCGAAAACACTACTGTAGACCCTCTGCTTTCTTGAACATATCAGAGTTTAAGCAGAAGTAACTGCTATCAAGTAATGTTTAAGATCTCTGTAGGACTGGTACACATTTTTTTAAACAGCCACAAATACTATAAAAAAATCAATGGAACCATAAGTTTCTAAGCATTTCTTTACTATAATTTAGGCAAATTTGCCAAGACCAAAAGAAACCTAAAAAGTAGGGTAATAATTTACCTGCAGAAGCTTTAACAGAACATATGCTCTGAAGTGCTCCTTTCCTGAAATCATACTGGCAGAGTGGAAAGTTAATAATATGTGAACACTTGGAAACAACTTACTAAAATGCACTCTAGATTCTAAAAAGTAGAATGATTATTTAGAAAAAAATAGTCTCTGAAAAATATCTGTGGCAAAGTTGGTTATGTTCTATGACCACACAGATTTCCAAAAGAAAAAGACATAGTATGTTAACTCCTTTGTACCATGAAAATGGGGATAGCCATTTAAAACAAATCCAGGATTTTAAATACCCACTAGTGAGGTCAGGGATTGAACCCTCATCCTCATGGATCCTAGTCACATTCGTTAACTGCTGAGCCACGCAAGGAATTCCAAATATAGGTCTATTCAAGTGGAAACCAAATTATCTCTTACATCATAGCTAAGTGCATCTTTTAAGAAACATCCAAATGGAAAAACATAAAAATTTAAAAAACAAAAGAAAATAGGAGTTCCCTTTGTGGCTCAGTGGTTAATGAATCCGACTAAGAACCATGAGGTTGCGGGTTCGATCCCTGGCCTTGCTCAGTGGCTTAAGGATCTGGCATTGCCCTGAGCTGTGGTGTAGGTTGCAGACGCGGCTCAGATCCCGCGTTGCTGTGGCTGTGGCGAAGGCTGGCAGCTACAGCTTGTTAGACCCCTAGCCTGAGAACCTCCATATGCCGCAGGTGCGGCTCTAGATAAAAGGCAAAAAGACAAAAAGAAAAGAAAAGAAAAGAAAATAGAAACATCAAATTTGCTAAGTCAGTTACCAATTCTCTTTATAAGGTTTTTTTTTAATTTTACATTCCACCTAGAAAACCTTCATCACCTTTCTTCAGAAGAAAGGAAAAAAAGGCTAAGGCTTAGAATATAACATATATATCATATTATTTTTACTTTTTCATCTCCTGTTAATAAGTTATTCCACTGGTAGAAAGAATAACAGCTTAATGTAAACCAGAAATGATAACCTTCAAACACTGCAAACCTAAATGCAGCTTAAACAAAGAAAGGGAACAATACAATATTCTTAGTCATTCAACTGAAATAAATACATACCCTTAACATAATGAACATAAAGATCAGAAATAATATGTATAATCCTTCGTATAATGTCTGCACATCATGTGTTATGTTACGTTACATATGTGACATACTGAGGAAACTGAGTAAGCTCACAGACACTTAAAACATCTATAATCTTCCTCCTCATGCACGCATTTTGATAATATTCCTAGCAGTGTAAGATATACAACTCATACTTGTTTGATGTAAAAAGACTGAATGTTTTGTGTTTTTGGAGTTTGAGCTTATGACAGTCTTTCAGGATTGGCCTACACAAGTATTGCATGCGTGGCTATCTAGAAAAAGCAAATGTTTTAATTTGCAGCTTGCGACATTTCTGAGTTTATATGGAATCTTTCAACATAATCAGTAGGTTAATCCTCCCAAAGTGAAACCTAAGCAAGATGACCTATTAAATAATAAACAGTCTACTGGACAGAGTGACTATAAATACTAAGGGCAGAGATCATACCCTATAAATCTACATTCTGCCCATCACCTAGCATGGCAACTTGCATATAACATCTGTAAAATAAATTCTTGTCCAAAAGAGTCTCAAACAGTCCAAATCCCAGCCCTATTTCTACCACTGACATTTTGGGAAATGTAATAAATATCTTTTGGAGTGTCTAACCCATGACTTACTCATCTTTCCTCTTAGAGCTATTGACCACTGTCCAGAGAAGAAAGCCCAGGCCTACCACCATTTTAAACTTGTTGCTTCTCTATGACACTTACTCCCTGGCCATACCTCATCAGATCAAGGGCAGACTCGTAACTTAAACCAAGGCAATCAGAGTGTCTCATTCGAGAATATGAAATTAGAGGCACATAAACTGGTATCTGGGAGAGAGGCGGCAAGATGGCGGAGGAGTAAGAGGTCGCGCTCACTCTCTCCCACAAATACATCAAAAAACGCATCTAAATATAAAACAAGTTGGACAAATCATCATCTGAATGCTGATCAATTTAAACCTCCAAAAACTGCAAGAAACCCTTGAAATAACTGGGTAGAACAAGTGAAGAAAAAAAAAAAAAGGTGAGAGAGAAAGGCAATTAGGACCGTAACCAGCACTCCAGGGAGGGAGCTG
>PVHT021183631.1:1634914-1652032 GCA_004024745.2 Catagonus wagneri | reverse complement strand
AAAAAAAAAAACTGGTATTTGGAAGCTAAACACGTCGATGGCAGACTATAAACAAAGGTTCGGCTGAATTTCTTAGAGCTATCTTAGTTCTTTTTTTTCCTGAAGCCTAGCTGTTCCCTGAATTCTAAAAGGTCACATATTCCTAAAGGAAATTTTCACTTTCATGTAATAAGTAATAGAAATGAACTAAAGTTTAAGCAAGAACTGGGGGCAAGTCACTTCTCTTCATAGCTGCTGCAACACATGAAAAATACTGGATGTATTCTTCAAGTAAGAAAGGTCCTTAGATGTTTTAGTTCAAACTTTCTCCCAATCAGGAATTCTTCTGATAACCCCTAAGAAGTAACTCACGCTAACTACTTTTGAACAGAAGAAGACAACTGTAATTATCAGGTCCCTTTTTATTTATTTAAAATTATTTGTTTTTTTTTTTTTGTTTTTTTTTTTTTTTTTTTAAGAGCCGCGCTCACAGCCTATGGACGTTCCCAGGCTAAGGGTTGAATCTGAGCTACAGCTGCCAGCCTACACCACAGCCACAGGAACGTGGGAACCAAGCCTCGTCTGCAAGCTACACCACAGCTCACGGCAATGCCAGATCCTTAACCCACCAAGCAAGGCCAGGGATCGAACCCACATCCTCATGGATCCTAGTTGGGTTCGTTAACCACTGAGCCACAAAGAGAACTCCCAGGTCCCTTTTTAGGAGTTAAAAATCTTCATTCCTGTAGCTTTGATCCACTGGTCCTAGTCTGCCTTTTTTAGAAAATGAATTAATTTTGCTCTCCATGTGCTAATTTTTTAGCTTTTTGAAGACAGATGCCCTATTATTACTCCCTTACATTCACTCTCCTTCAAGTTAAACTTCTAGTCAATTCATTTTTTTTAATTGAAGTATAGCTGACATACAATATTAGTCATTCATTCTTACCAGCACTTGGTAAAACACTTGATAAAATACTTATCAAGATAAGGTACTTGATTTCTGCCTATGGCTACATTTAACTGCTAAGGAAACTCTCCCTTTAGCTCCCTCATCTGTTAAGAAAAGGCATGGCAAATGTACCTCTATGCCCAGAGAATATTTCTCGTATGGAGAAGTAATATCCCAGGAGAGATAAGGAAATTGACACACAGAAACCCCATTTCAAACAACCAATATTGCCATCAATATTTCCTTACGTTTTGCCAAGTGCATCCAGTGGTGGCAGAATTGTCAGAATTACTCCTCCAGAATTCTGGAAGCAACTAAAAGGCTTGCAACCCTAAGGAATTACTGTATGACCCAGCTATTCCACACCTAGGTATAAACCCAAGGGACCTGAAAACATGTCTACACAAAAACTTAAACAAAGAGTCATGGCAGCATTATCCATAACAGCCAAAAAGTGCAAACAGTCCAAATGTCTATCAGCTGATAAATGGATAAATAAAATATGGTATATCCATACAGAGTAATATTATTTGGCAATGAAAAGAAATAAAGCACTGATACACATGAGAATACGGATGACCATTATGCTAAATGAAAGCGACTAGTCACAAAAGGTCATATGCTGTTATGATTCAATTTATATGAAATATACAGAATAAGCAAATCCATACAGACAGAAAATTAGTGGTTACCAGGGTCTCAAAAATGCAAGAAATATGTGGGGCGAGAGAGTGACTACTAATGGGTACAGGGTTTCTTTTTACAAGTGACAAAAGATGTTCTAAAATTAAATACTGGTGCAACTCTATAAAAATACGAGGAACTATCAAATTGTAAATATTGTGTTAATGAAAGTTATTTAAAAAGGGGAGTTTTGCTGATCTAAAAATTGCTACCATGTTTTCTCATCTTTCTTTGATCATGTCTTCCCTCTGCCTGGAATACATTCTCTTCACTTCTTACTACTGAAATGAGAGCCGCTCTCTAAGAGACCAGCTAAATGCCACCCTTTCCACAGAGTCTTTTCTGATCCTCTCGGAGTGATTTTTTTCCTTTTCCTTTGAACTTTGAGAATGCTTACTTCTCAAAGTAACTTCTATACCACCTTAAATATGTTACCTTTATCAGTTCTTTGTGAATATCTATCTTCCCTACCAGATATTAAGATTCCTGAGGGTGGAGATCATGGCTTCTCAGATGCTCCCTTAGTGCACCACACTTTGGTCTGCACTTACAAGGCATTCTCACAATGTTAAATGAGTATGCCTGCCGCATGAATAAACAAAATATATTAAGTCACCTTTGTGCAACAGTCTAATGCTTTTTCTATTTTTTGCTACCTTGTTTCTTTAAGGAACACGCAATACATTGCCTGAAGAATTTAATCATCTAAAAATCTTAAATGTTTTGTCTCACGTCAAATGTGAACTCAAAATTCTCTATTATAAGTCTTGTCTTAAATACTTTATCTCTTAATTAAAACACCATACCCTCCTACACTGTTGGTGGGAATGTAGATTGGTGCAGCCACTATGCAGTCAAATGCTCTACCACTGAGCTATACCCTGACTGGTGCAGCCACTATGGAAAACAGTATTCAGGGTCCTTAAAAAAACTAAAAACAGAGCTACTATATGATACAATAATCCCACTCCTGGGCATATACCCAGGAGACAAAAACTATAATTCAAAAAGATACATGCACCCTAGTGTTCAGAGCAGCAGTATTTACAATTGCCAAGACATGGAAACAACCCAACTGCCCATCAACAGACAACTGGCTTAAGAAGATGTGGTATATAAAAACAATGGAATATTGCTCAGCCATTAAAAGCATTAAATTTGCCATTTCCAGGACTGGAATGGATCTAGAAAATATTAGTCTTAATGAAGACAGATAAAGACAAACATTGTGTGCCATCAGTTATATATGGAATCTAAAAAATACAAATGAATCTACATACAAAATAGGTACAGACTCAGACACAGAAAAGAAATATCTGTGTGTATGTATATATATATATAACTGAATCACTTTGTTACACATCTGATATTAACATGATATCAATTATACTTTCAAAAAATCTAAGACGGGATCGTTTGGATTTGGACTGGGCTCTACAGCCGGAGACCAATGCCCTTATAAAAGAAAGGAGAGGGAAATTTGAAACAGACAGGGAGCAGGCCATGTGAAGACAGAGGTCAGAAAAACTGGAGCTATGAAGCTACAAGCCAAGGAATGCCAAGGACTGCCAGCTGTCACTAGAAGCTAGGAGCAAACCATGGAATTGAGTTTCTCTCAGAGCTTCCAGAAGGAAATCAAGCCTGCCAACATACTGATATTGAAATTCTGGACTCTAGAACTGGGAGAAAATAAATTTCTGTTGTTTTAAGCCTAAAAAAAAAAATACACATACCTTTCCAGAAAAAAGGAAAATCAGGAAGAGTGGAAAGAATTTTTTAAATTATTTATATCATTATATCCAGCACGAAGACTAACATTTTTCTGTATTCCCTTCCATACTTCATTTCAGGCATTATCAACATAGTTTAAGATCTCGACTGTATGTACCATTTTGCAAAATGTCCCCTTAATTATGTGTCCTCATACCATTACAAATTCTTTGCAAACATGATATCCTTTCCTGTAATTGAACCATCATTCTTCTTAATTCTCATAACATTATGTTGTTTTCAAAATTTCACTATTATGACTATGACAATGAATGCTTTTCTACATTTCTAATTATTCTTTTGGAATACACTGCAAGTCAACAGATTGATTTCACCAGC
The DNA here is from genome assembly GCA_004024745.2 of Catagonus wagneri. NCBI lineage: Eukaryota > Metazoa > Chordata > Mammalia > Artiodactyla > Tayassuidae > Catagonus > Catagonus wagneri. Next base: position 1,648,308 of record PVHT021183631.1, on the reverse strand, counting down.
TCAAAGAAAGGAACATTCTTTAGAAAATAACATATTAGATTATAAAAATTGCACATGATCTCTAAAAAAATTTAATACAAAAAATGTAAAATAAAAAATCACTCACAACCCACTGGTATATGTCTTTCAGGTCTTCTAAAGTATTTGAAATCATATTGTGCATAGCTTATTTTCCTCTTTTAATAATCACTATGGCAGAAACATTTTAAAATATTAAAATTTTACAAACACTTTAATGACTTCATAATACTGTGTAACATCATATAAATACACAGTAACATTTATTCACTGAAATATTTGGATTGTTTTCTATTTTTAACTTTAATAATGAAGTAGATATCTTTACATATAAATATTTAAATATACATGTATCATTACTTAAGATAGACTTTCTGTTAATAGAATCCTGATGTCCACAAACTTCCTTTTTCTTTTTTCTCAATTTCAAAACTCCTCATATTATGACACCAAGCTACATTCCAGGGAAGTCATACCATTTTACACCCTCAATCAGAGGGCTGTGAGTGGGCCCATAATATACAACATATTAAGCATTATCTTTAAACAAAATAAATAAAATTTAAGTATGCCTTCTAAATATAAGATTTTATTATTTTATGTTAATAAACTATTAACATAAATCTATTAATATTTTATTTCTTCACTGTTCTTAGGCTTAGGAAATTCTTCTCTGTTGAGGTCCTTATCAACACTTACTGATATTTTCTTTTTTTTTTTTAATGCTATATGTGTTACTTAGGAAACAGTCAACTGAGATACAATACCTATCTCAAAAAAATATGTGCTCAAAACTGACAAAATCAGGGCCAATTTTATAATGAAGCTTGAGGGAATCTCACATGCTTCCACTACAGCAATATCAAGCCAAAACAAAGTCAGTTGTGTCACGTTATTTTAATAATATAGACAAGGCAAATTTCACAGAAGGAAAATGAAACTCTTGAAGAGAAAAAGAGGAAAGGAGAAAAGGAAAGCTTTTGCAATGTTAAAAGTTTTTGAGACAATTGAAATGACCTTCATTTTCCAATAAACTTGTAATGCAGACTTTCAATTTTATAAAATAGATATTGGAGGGAACTGATTTAAGAGTTTTGAGGCCTGGAATTAAGGAATATAATATCCTGGTTGTTAAGAGGAAATCATATCAGATAGTGGCATCTACTGGCAAATGATAATATTGTAATTTCCGATTCCACTAAACATAAATATCCAGAAAGTGTCTGTGATATTGTCTCATATTTTTACAAAGATATAAGAATTATCTTGTATTTTAAAACATATAATAAGATTTCTATATCTCGCACTGCTTATTGATCTTTGGCTGCTGATATCACATGACTGCTCTACATATCACATAGTAAGATTCTATGAGGTAGTGAAGCCATCTGGTACTGGACTTTTTTGTTGGAAGGTTTTCTGACTACGGATTCCATCTGCTTACTAATAACTAACTGGTATGTTCAGATTTTGTTTCTTCATAATTCATGGTAGGTTGTGTTGATAGGAATTTATTTCTTCTACATTGTTCAATTTGTTATTTTAACCTCTTTTCTGAATCATTTTTAGAAGAGAACTTAAAACAAAATTTGTTACTTAGATTTGATATAAATTAAAAAAAAAAGAATTTTTGCCTATGATGATAAACAATCTCTCTTAGTGGAGGTAGTAAAGGATATAAACTAATGTTTATCAGCACATCAGCAAGTACATCAGAATTCTTGAACACTCAGGTCATGTATAAATACATATGTAAATCAATATTCACCCATCTTCCAAGGGATTTATGAAGGAGAGAAAACTTCCAAAATCATTTTACAAGGTGAGCATTATCCTGATATCAAATCCAGACAAGGACACTACAAGAAAGAAAATTGCAGGCCCATTTCCTTAATGAACCACATACAAAAATCTTCAACAAAATATCAGCAAATGATATCAACACATTAAAAGGATTGCACACTATGATGAACTGGAATTCATTCCAGGGATGCAAGGATGGCTGGTTCAAATGACAAATCGGTCAATGCGAGAGACCACATTAACAAAATAAAGATTAAAAAAAAAAATCATAGATCATCTCAATAGATGCAAAATAAGCATTTCACAAAATTTAACATCCATTCATGACAAAAACTCTCCAGAAAATGGGTTTAGAGGGGAGGTACTTCAACTTAATAAAGGCCATATAAGACAAGCCCACAGCTAACGTGATACTCAATGGCAAAAGCTTTTCCTCTAAGATCAAGAACAAGACAAGGATGCCCATTCTTGTTGTTTTATTCAACATAGAACTGAAGGACTAGTTAGAGTAACTAGGCAAGAAAAAGAAATTCAAATTGGAAAGGAAGAAATAAAACTGTCTATTTTCAGATGACAAAATATTACAGAAGATCCTAAAGACTATACCAAAATACTGTTAGAACTAATCAACAAACAGTATGAAGTCGCAGGCTACAAAAGTCAATATACTCAAGATGGAAAGGACATGGTGATCATTTAGACCAATGCTTCACATTTATAGATGTAGAAATTAAGACCCCAAAGTATTACACATCTAGACAAGTGCTTTTTGCCTGTTAGGAATTTAGTTTATTCCCAAACTGATGAGTGTAAGGAAATTATTACAACACACTACTACCATCATGACCTAACTAGCTCTCCAAATTGATTATAACTTGACGAAAAAGGTCCCTCAAAACAATAAAGATTGATTCAAAAATGTCATCTTATAGTTTATTGACACAATGGAGTACTATGCTTTTGAAAAAAAGATGAGGAAAATCTATGAGCTGATGTGGAATGACTTCAGGAACTATTATTACGAAAAAATACAGAAAAGTATCTGTGGTATGCTCCATTTTTGTGTAAGAAAGAAGACAAAATATAGACCTATCTGTTCAAATAAGAAATATATACACATCTGCAAAAAGAAACACCCAAAGAATGAACAAAAAATGAGAGAGATTAGATGCTTACAGGTGGGTGGGTAGAAAAGATGTGGACATGGAAATGACATAGAAGGAATGGGAAGTGATGCTTCTCTGAGTATCCTTTTTTTTTACATATCTGAATTTTGGAAATATACTGATCTTTTATACACATACCATAAGGATGACAGAAGATTAAAAAATGAAATATAAACAGAACAAATGAAGCAAACTTATATCTCAAATGAATAACACACCTACCCTTGATGGAAGAATGGAAAGTAGGTGATGGAAAACTAATCCAAGTAACTTTTAAACCAATTATTTGCACCATAATAAATACAACCATATTTATTAGGCTAAAAACAAAATACTATATAGTTAGTAGGGTTCCTTTTTGTAAATATATGGATTAGCAATTCTGACAATGCTTTCTTTGTATTCTAGGATTGAGTAAATAGGTAAGTACATTGAGGATAATAAAACCAGTTTCTCACTGTCAAGGAAGAGAGCTAAAAGTACAGAAAGGAAGAATAACAGAATGAATTATGTGATACTGACTTGGAACTGGAAGTTAGTATGAACTCATAGATTTTCATAGGGTAGATAGAGACAAAAACATCACTTCCGTGGTGTCACTGCCCCAAACACATATTCTGAATACAATCATAAGGAATCATTAGACAAACTCAAAATGATGTGCTTTTAATAAAATAACAGGCCTGTATTCACCAAATATGTAGTAAAAGTCAAAGATGACTAATAAAGTGTCCCAGAGGTAAAGGAGATTAGGAAGCATAGCAACTGTATGCAACATGTGATCAAATATCTTAATTTGCTATAAAGTCTGTTACTGAAACAACTGGAAGATTCTGAATAAGGTCTACAGCAGATCAAATAATTAGCATTATATCAATGTTTATTTCCTGACTTTTAATAACTGTACCATGGTTATACGAGATTGTCCTTGTTTTTAAAAACATACACGGGTGCACTTAAGGATAAAGGGACATCATGTCTTCAATTCCAAGACAGCTCAGAAAAAAAAAAAAAAGGTGTGTGTGTAAAGCAACTGTGGTAAACATTAATATGTGCAGAATTTAAGTGAAGGATATTATACTAGAATTGTTTGTAATATTTTTCCAATTTTACTGACATATGTCAAAATAAAAAGTTAAAAAGTTCTATTCACTGTTGTAACCTCAATGCCTAGGACCTGGCACAGAGTTCACATCCAATTAATATTTGCTCAACAGATGAACCTCACTCAAGTTATAAAACTCTAAATTCAAATCAGAAAGAAGGAACAGAGATTGGAACCTCATTAGGAATCAAATTTCTATACCCTTCCTCCATGATTACAAATTTGTCAGACACACAGAAGAATGGACCACTGAAAGGGAGACCTACAGTTTCTGCTCTATAAAAAAAACATTTTTCCTGCCTTTGATATGTGCATATGTGAACACTCTACCAGCCTAAATATTGATATTATTCCCAGTACACATAAGCCTGACCTCAGAGTAAGATCAACACTTAGCAACAGACTACAATTATTTCTCAGACACAATGAACTTTGGAGAAAACTAAAGATTTAAAACAATTTCAAGAAATCTAGGGACCCTAAAGAGTTATTCAAGATAATAGACTCCGGTACTTATAAGAAATTCGGAATAAAACTTTCTTTCTTGATCAGAAAAGTCTAATTTTGGTATACAAGGACTACTGACAGTACAGCCTAGAGTTAAATAAGCCTTATCAGAGGGTAGCAGTCCCTTCTAGAACAACCATTCCATCTTCTCCTTCTCAGTCTCTATAACTAACTCACTCATTCATTCCATTATTTACCCAGGCAACTTATATTGAGCACTTCCTTCATGTCAGGTCCTCTGCTAGAATTCTGGTGACCCAAAAACAAAGAAGTCAGAGATCGGGTAAAAGAGATATCTCAAAAAGACAGGTTCTGCTCAATTTATACATTCAATTCATTCCAAAGAACAAAGCTGAGACAGGTGAACAAGTTATTCACGTCAAAGATCCGCCTAGGCATTCCTAGTGTGTGATCCATACTCCTAAGCTTCCAAAATACATTTCAAGAGTTCATTCTTTCTATATATAACTCAACCTTTCAGAACTATTCAGGGGAAAGTAACCTTCCTCCCCACATCAAAATTACATTCTAAAAGATTTAAAAGAAAAGCAGAACTCCAATCTTCTAATTCTGAAAGGATTGTTTACTGGAAAACCAGTTATTATTTAAATGGCAGCACCCAAAGCTCAATTAAACAAGAATAAAAATCCTTTACAATTGAATGAGCTGTGGCTCTACTCCCTTGGTCTACGGAAGAAGATCAAGCTTATAGGCTAAATTACATACGGTCACCTGTAAAAATAATGGATCATATGACTCAGGAAAAAAAAAAAAAAAAAAGCAAAAGGGAGCCCAGTTTGGTGTTCACATGACAGGGAGGCAGGAAAGTGGGACAAATAAATGGAAGTCAGCACAAAAGAGAAAGAGTTAAGAAATCTGGAAATGACTAGAGATGATGAAACAGGAGTTAGGAGTAAAGGACTGAGGGGGAGTGATTATAATAAGTGATAATGAGGCCAACTGCAGGGTTCTGTCCTCTAACTTGAAGGCAAGTTCGTTAATTTCTCTTTCTCACCAGTAAAAACAAATAAAATATTTAAATTCCATCACAGGTACACAGAGCAGTGCTTGGTACACAGTATATGTCAGACACATGAAATGTTAATTATTACTATTATAGTTAATTAATAGCAGAAGCTGGAGTCCCGTCGTGAAGCAGCAGAAACGAATCTGACTAGGAACCATGAAGTTGCAGGTTCGATCCCTGGCATCGCTCACTGGGTTAACGATCCAGTGTTGCCGTGAGCTGTGGTGTAGGTTGCAGACACAGCTCAGATCTGGTGTTGCAGTGGCCATGGCGTAGGCCAGCAGCAACAGCTCCAATTAGACCCCTAGCCTGGGAACCTCCATATGCCACAGATGCAGCCCTAAAACGACCAAAAAGTAAAAAAAAAAAGAAATAACAGAAGCTGAAGAAATATACCTTGATGGTGTTATACAAGTTGGATCTAAGAAGAAAACTTTAGAGATTTCTAATATAGAAGTCCCCAGATGTCACAATGTGCTTATCACTTATTTTCTCAAGATATTAATGTTCTAATTGCCACAGAGACTGAAGTAAAATACAGAAAAAGCAGATCTTGGAGTTCCCTGGTGGTGCAGTGGGTTAAGGATTCAGCACTGTCACTGCTGTGGCTCTGGTTACAGCTATGGCATGGATTTGATTCCTGGTCTGAGAAGTTCCATGTGCGGCAAAAAAAAAAAAAAAAAAAAAAAAAGAACAGAAAAAGCAGATCTTTCTGTCATGTTCAAAAAAGTTGGAGTCTATAGTTTGACCATAATTTGCCTACCAGTTTGTATACCATTTGCATTTCAAAATGCCTTAAATCTTAGTTTTTTTCTTAATTTTTAAAAGCTAGTGAGTTTATCCCTTTATAGTTCTCCTAAAAACAATTATAAGAAAAATATACGTGTCAAATATAAATGTCAAATGTGAAAAAATGTTCAGCCTCTTTAGTAAACAAAGATTCCACTGGGAATTAGATTAGCAAAGTCTATTGCTAATAGCACAATAATGGGCATCTTTGTGACAAAGGACTTAGAAATGTGAAAATTGACTTCTAGGTTATTTCATAGAAACAACCAGGATTGTACACAAGACATTATCCATAAGGATACTCCCCAGAACATATTAACAATAGTAAAAAATAAAAGTAATTCAAAGCTGAGCAAAAGCCTAAATTTAAAATAAATAGTTAGGACTTCCCGTTGTGGCTCAGTGGTAATGAACCTGATAAGTATCCATGAGGACACAGGTTCCAGCCCTGACCTCATTTAGTGGGTTAAGGATTTGGGCGTTGGCATGAGCTTCAGTGTGGGTTGCAGAAGCAGCTCAGATCTGGCGTGGCTGTGGCTGTGGCATGAGCCAGCAGCTACAGCTTCCATTCAACCCCTAGCCTGGGAACTTCCATATGCCGCAGGTGCGGCCCTAAAGAGCAAAAAAAAAGAAAAAAAATAGTATTTTTGAAAAGATGTTCATGAAAAGCAGCATAGCACATGTGTCAATGTGTTAGGAATAGACTTGCCTAAAAAGATAGTTACCAAAATGTTCACGGTAGATTTTTTTATGGTGATGAGATTTTAGGCTCTTTTTATGTACAGTTCAAAATTTTCTTGCATGAAAGTATGTTATAAATAGATGATTAACAAGAACCTACAGTATAGCACAGGAAAAGCTACTTAATAGTTTGTAATAATAACCTACACGGGGGAAAAAAAAGAATGGCTATGTTTATACATATGACTGACTACTCTTGCCGTCGATGACAGATACACAGGAGCAAACCCAAGAGAAACTCCAAAGGACGGTTGGGAAACTCTTGCTTATGAAATCTCAGAGTGTTAATAGCAATTCCAAGGGAATCTTGGGCTCTAGAAGCTACAATCACTTGGGCCAGCAAATCTGGAGTTGTCTGTAAGGTAGGTAAAGGAAAGGGCAAGGAGGGACTCTGAGAAGGAAAGATGGAGAGGCTTGCGTGTTGAGAGGGGATCAGGGGCACTTGATTGGCTATGTATTCTGGAACAAGCATCTGCGCAGCCTCTGTGCACTCCTATTTGTCCTGGCACCTTAGAGGGAAGGGGGCCTGGCCCAGGGTCTGAGGAGCAGCTCTATCAGCTCAAAATGTCCAAGCTACTGTTTCCTTGATTCAGTTCTATCATATAAGCTCCACGCAGGCTGACCTTACCTTCCTATTAAACATATAAAGAATGTTTAATATGAAAAAAAAAAAGAATGTTTACTATGTAGCTATCTAAAATTCAGTTACTCCCTTATTTAACTTCACCCAGGCTTTAGAGGAGTGAACACCCAACAAAAATGTCCATATCCTTTTCAAAGAAGCCTTTCTTCTGATAAGACTTTTTCAGTTTAGAACTTGTTCACACACTAAACACGGCAGATAAGACTTCATTTAAAAACGTAAAAAAGTTTCATCCTTTAAAGAGGAAAGCTCCATTTTCCTTCCCTCCAAAAGAAACCTCAAAAAGACAAAGAGAAAAAGAGAAAAGAGAGAATATATGAGAAATGTCTAGCATTCTCTTGTCTGCATTCTCTACATACAGTGAAGCCCACTTAAAGAAGCAGACTCATTTACAGACATTTCCTGAAACACAACCTCAAGGCATAATAACACATATATATGGATATATATATATATATATATATATATATATATATATATATATATTTTGCTTTTTTTTAGGGCTGCACCCGCAGCATATGGAGGTTCCCAGGCTAGGGGTCCAATCGGAGCTAAAGTTGCCAACCTATGCCACAGCCATAGCAATGCGGGATCCGAGCCGCATCTGCAAACCACACCAAAGCTCACAGCAACACTGAATCCTTAACCTGCTGAGCAAGGTCAGGGATCAAACCCGCATCCTCATGGTTCCTAGTCAGATTCGTTTCCACTACACCACAACCAGAACTCCTATCCTCAGAATGTTGATGAAAAGAGATACTATTTGTAAAATGTTAACACCGAACCTGGTGTGGGACATTGTAATTACTCAGAATGAGAACAACAAAAAAACCGGTGGTCAACAAAACCAATAGCAGGCTAACAGCGTGTTTATTCAACATGGGCAAAGGACCTAAACGACATTTTCCACAGAAGATATTCGAATGGCCAACAGATAACGTGAAAAGATGCTCAACATCACTAATCATCAGGAAAATGCAAATTAAAACCACACCACCTCACACTTGTTAGGATGACGACTTATTAAAAAGACAAGAGATAACAAGTGCTGAAGAGGCTGGAAGAAAAGGGAACTTTACCACTGTTGATGGGAATGTAAATTGGTGTAGCCACCAGGTAAAACAGTATGTAGGTTCCTGAAAAATTAAAATAGAGGTGCCAGGGAGTTCTCACTGTGGCTCAGCAGTAACAAACCCAACTAGTATCCACAAGGATGCAGGTTCAACCCTCAGTTGGTTAAGGATCTGGCGTTGCCATGAGCTGTGGTGTAAGTCACAGACACAGCTCAGATCCCGCATGGCTGTGGCTGTGACATAGGCCAGCAGCTGCAGATCTGATTTCGAACCCTAGCCTGGGAACTTCCATATGCCACAAGTGCAGCCCTAAAAAGCAAGAAAAAAGTAGAGCTGCGTGCTGCCATATAACATAGAAATTATACTTCCAGGTGGAATGAAATCACTATTTCAAAGAGATAGCTGAGTGAACCACCAAGTTCACTCAGCATTGTTTATAATAGCCAAGATATAGAAATAACCTAAGCATCCATCAATGAACGAATGGATAAAGAAAATGTGATACACACACACACACACACACACACACACACACACACACACACACAGGAATAGTATTCAGCCATTAAAAAAAAAAAAAAGGAAGTCCTACCATTTACAGCAACATGGAAACATGGATGGACCTTGAGGACATTATACTAGGTGAACTGAGTCAGAGAAAGACAGATTTGTGAGGTATCATTTATATGTGGAATCTAAAAAAAAAAAAACCAAACATATAGAAACAGAACAGACTAGTGGCTGCCAGGGGCTGGGCAAGTGGAAGGAGTGCATATGGTTAAAGGATACCAGCTTCCAGTTTTAAGATGAATAAGTTCTGAGCATGTAATTTACAGTCTGGTGAGTACAGTTAACTCTGAATTTTATATTTGAAAGTTCCTATGAGAATAGATCTTAAAAGTTCTCACCACAAAACCAAACCAAAAAACCTATCTGAAGTGATGAATGTATTAACTAACCTTATCATGGTAACATTTTTTGCAATACATTTATGAAACCATTAAAATGTACACTTTAAACTTATACAATGTTATAGTAATTGTATTTCAATAAAGATTTTAAAAAAATGAATTGCCTTAATAGGAGCTCCTGCTGTGGCACAATGGGATCGGCAGCATCTTCGGAGCACTGGGATGCAGGTTCAGGCCCCAGCCCAGCACACCGGTTAGGGGTCTGGCATTGCTCCAGCTGCAGCTTAGGTCATGACTGCAGCTTGGATCTGATCTCTGGTTCAGGAGCCCCATATGCTGCAGGGCAGCCAAAAATGAAAAAAATAAATAAACTGCATTAAAAAAGTAGAGCAACCATGGAAAGAAGAGTCTATCTCTGAATGGTTGTGCTCTTCTTTTCTCATTCTTTTCAAATTTCTCACAACAGGCCCACATTTCTTTTAAAACCGTAGTGTGAAAATAGCTAGTGGTAACAGGATTTCTTCTGTGGAAGAAGTGGGAGAGGGATTTACTTCCTCTGGCAAGTAGAGGACAGAATTTTGTCTTCCTCCGTTGAATGACTTGGCTCCCTTAACCACACGACTGAACCTCTTCTCGAACTTTTATTTTCCTTCTACTTGTTCCCACCACTTCTTTGCAAGTTGTCTACCTGCTATTCTGTTGCATTCTGATATTAAAGGATAAAAATTTTGTATGTACTATGTATAAAATAAACAAGAACCTATGGTATAGTACAAGGAATAGAGCCAATATCTTATAATTACCTACAATGGAAAAGAATGAATGAATATATATACATACATATATAAATGCATCACTTTGCTGTCTACCTGAACATTATACATCAACTATACTTCAATTAAAAAAACCTGGACAAATTTATATGTATAAAAAAACAAAAACTGGCTCTAAAGAAACTTACTTCTAAATCTAAACATCTTATGTAGACATATGAGATATTACAGTAAAAGCCTCCCGTAGTGATTGCATGATATGAAATGGCCTCAGTATGGTAGAAACACAGAAAACGTTAGAAATTAAAAATTCATAGAATCCCATTACATTATATTCTATACATTATAAACACTATCAGGGATTTCCCACTATGGCTCCAGGGGTTAAGAAGCCAACTAGTATCCATGAGAATGTGGGTTTGATCCCTGGCCTCACTAATGAGTTAAGGATCTGGCATTACTGCAAGCTGTGGTGTAGGTCACAGATGTATCTCAGATCTGGTATTGCCGTGGCTGTGGCATAGGCTAGCAGCTGTAGCTCTGATTCAACCCCTAACCTAGGAACTTTTAAGATGCGGCCCTTGAAAACCAAAAAACCACTGTGCTAGAAAGGAAGACCTTTTATTCAATGAGCTTAAATTGGACCACAGCATAATTCTATCCGATTGGTAGAGAAGTATCAGTAATTAATTCCATTTTATACTTAAAACCACAAAGACCCGTAGGTAACTTTAAAGGATTTTTTTTTTTTTTTAGAAACAATATTCCAAAGGGTTACAAGATAAACAAGCTATTCCACAGAACCTTTTTTTCTACAATGTGATATAGCATTCTGCAATTTCCATAGGCGGGCTTCTGGTGGTGCTGCTGCTAAAAATCAAAGGAGAAAAAAACTGAGAAGAATTGAGAAAAGAATTAAAATATTTAAAATTTAAAAGTCTAATAATTTTAGGAGTTCTCTTGTGGCTCAGTGGGTTAATGATCTGGCATTGTCACTGCAACAGCAAGGGTCGCTACTGTGGCAAGGATTCAACCCCAGGCCCAAGAACTTCTGCAGGTGGTGGGTGCAGACAGAAGAAAAAAAAAAAATCTAATAAGTTGAAACCCTTTACAAATCTATAAGGCTTTTCTTTTTAAGCAGTTAAATCATCATGCACAAGAGCTTCTGCATCTTGCTTTCTGTTATAGGCTAAATGTATTTCTCCAAAATTCATATGTTAAAGCCCTATCTTTCCTGTCTACCCTCTCCTGAATGTGATGGTATTTGAGGTAAGGCCTTTGGGAGGTAATCAGGTTTAGATTAAGTCAAGAAGGTGGGACCCTCGTGATGGGATTCATGCCTATATAAGAAGAGGAATACAGAGGTCTTGCCCTTTCTCCACCTACAAGCACTGGGGAAAGGCCAGATGAATACAGAGCAAGAAGGCAGCTGTCTACAAGCTAGGAAAAGAGCCCTCACCAAGTAGGGGATCTGCAGGTACCCAGATCTTAGACTTCCCAGCATCCAGAAATATAAGAAATATCTGTTTATCTAAGCCACTCAGTCTATAGTATTGTATTACAGCTACCTGAGCTAAATAAGATGCACTCTTTTCTCCTATTCCATATTACACCCTGGCTTGTCCTCCAGTCACTAATTAATACCTACTGTAGAACAGGAGTCAATAAAGAGATCAAGGATTTTCACACCATTTCACATACTTACTGATGAGAATGCTTTGCTTCTTGATTTTAACTTCACACGCAGATGTGTGGAACATTTTATGCTTCTCTCTAAAAAAAGTATAACTTGTAAAAACTAAATTACTTCTTATATGATCCTCATTGGTTTTTGTTTCCTACGGTTAATGGATTTTTGGCAGAAGGTCTTGTTCACGACTCCTGGATAACATAGTAAGATACAGAATTATCTTCCCTCATACTCAAAATGAACAGAATTAGGGGTTCCAGCTGTGGCAAAGAGGGTTAAGGATCTGACTGCAGTGACTCAAGTCACTGAGGAGGCACGGGTTCGAGCCCAAGCCTGGCACAGTGAGTTAAAGGATCTGTCCTTGCCACAGCTGCAGCTTGGAGTCATCCCTGGCCCAGGAACTTCCATATGCCACAGGTGCAGCAATAAAAAAAATTACAATTAAAATTAACAACAATTTTGTATTCAGCCTCTACTATGTGAAAGCCACTGCAGGAGATAAGAAGTAAAAAAACAAGAGCTGTCCTTAAAATATTTACTTGTATTCTCTATTGCCCAAATTTAAGGTATACTCTCACCAATGCAACAAATCCTTTTAATTTTCTAAAAAGTAACAGCATCAGATGGGTGGGGCTCATCCTTTCCTCTCAACTTCACACTAATCCTGCCTGCTAGAACAGACTGCAGCTGGGCCAGAAGTAAAATGTCACAACATTCCCACTGGTCATTAATGAGCACCCACTCTAATGAGATTATAACCAGTAGGAAAGGGAAGGAAGGAGGGAGGGACAAGAAGGGTATAAAAAGAGAAAAGGAGAAAAAAGAAAAGGTTGTCGTGAAGCCATGTATTTTCAGGTCATCGGGACCAAAGTTTAAGAAGAAAAATGCGAATTTTTACTTGTACTGAAAGGAACATTTATAATTATATTTGGCCCAGATAAAAAAATTTTAGACCTACGTCAGTGTGATTCTCTATAGATCACCTAATAATCTCACCAGTTAAACCAGTGCCCGAATAAAGTCAAGGATTAAAAACACATCTTCTTGCTTCTTTGGCATTTTAAGTAGTGTAAATAGCACAAGGAAATCTACTTAGTATTCTGTGACAACCTATCCAGGGAACAGAAATCAAAAAAAAAAAAAAAAAA
>PVHT021183631.1:1612022-1633914 GCA_004024745.2 Catagonus wagneri | reverse complement strand
TAGCCTGGGAACCTCCACATGCCGCGGGTGTGGCCATAAACCCGCGGCCATAAAATGACAAAAGGCAAAAAAAAAAAAAAAAAAGGGAACATGTGGATTGAGGAAGAGAAGAAACCCATCAAAACTATGGCTCAATGGTATGTCACAGCCTCCCACAGCCCACCATCTGAAGCAAATAAGAGTCTATATCATTCTGTCCTTTCCTAACCCCATTTGGCAGAATTCATAACTAGAATTTCCCAACATTTCCTACAAGTTGGTTTCAAGATAATTTGAAAATGAAGACATGCACATTAATTTGTTTAAAGTGCTTTTCTCCTTCTGCTAGATGATTATTTGCATTGTTAATTTTCTTAAGGAGACAGTGAATAGTCATTCAGGTTGCTGGCACTGCTGTTTCTGGGCCAATTACAAAAGATAGGAAGCTGGCAATAGACAGTAAGAAACTTGTTTTACCATCATGTTTTGCTGCAACTTGATGGGCCATAAGAAGTTCACTGCCATATTCAGCCATGTCCTTTCCTTATTCTTAAAAAAAAAAAAAAAAAGTTTAAGGCTTAGTCCTCATTTGTAAAAGTCTCAGCATGCTCCCTTCTTTTACAAGATTTTCTACAAACGGTAATGGAAAAGCTACCTCAGGGCACTTTATATAACTTTAGTCCTCTCAGGGGTTTTGTCATTCCTGGTAATTTGGCTTTACAACTGAAAACCTTCCCTATGCTTAGTCTCCTTGGATTGTTTTTGCTTTAATTCCAGCTCTTTTCTCCAGAAGAGGGTTGCTTTCTCTACTTCCTTGTTGAAAACTATTTTTTTACATTAATTCTCAAAATAAGGGTTGGCCCAAGGTTGCTGATCAGCTCTGCAACTTTTCTAAAGATTTGCAGATCAAGCCAGGGAAGTAGAATCTGGTTTGCTTTTGTGGAAAAAGTGATAGACAAATTTGGAAACTACCGCTTAAACATTCCAAGTTCCAAATCTTACTGAAAATATTTGAAGCCTGAAATCTATCTCTATCCTCATCTAAGAAAAAGTTGGTACTAAAAAAACTGTAAAGTTCCTAATACTTCTCAAATATCTTTTCCAAAACAGCATTCTGATCAGTATAATGCAAATGAGTCACCAATAAAGCAATTAAATCCCACCCAAGATATTCCTGTACTAAAATCCAAAGGAAAATGCTTGGCAAAATGCATAATCGGATCCGCCAAACCCCAAACATCTGAAAATAAATAACTCTGGGATGCTTTGCCACCCTTCTTTCCAAGTTTCTGAACATCTACTTAGCCTTCATATTCTAAGCCCTTAAGTGTCAAAGGTCAAGAACCACCAACCAGAGAATTAATAAAACTGAAGCTCTTAGGTAAATAAACTTCAAACTCCAAAGCTCTGTCAGATAGATCCACACACAGTTCATCTGCTGAGGGAGGATTTCCCAGCCCCCCCTATTCAAGGAGCATTTTAGCCTTAGGATTACCTTTCATTCAGCAAGGATCACCTACATCTAACTCTTGCGGTCATTAGAGCAAATCATGGGGTGTTGAGAACTTGGCTTCCTCTATCTTAATAAAACATTTCAAGTCTTAGAGGCAGTTAATCCCTGGAAGGCTTTGTGATCCCATCCCCTGACATGTTTGATAAATATGGAAATTGTCAAATGTTCTGACTTGTTAAAATTTTTTCAGCCCGCTTAACAGTGCTCTTTGGCCTTAACATGCACAAAGTGCTGAGCTGGCACGCCTGGGGGCCTCCATCACCTTCTCTATTGTGTATACACTGACAACCCCTGGAGCATAAATAAGTCACACTTCACAAAGAAATGTTTACACTCTAAGAGGGACTCTCCTTTTCTCAAGGAAACAAGAAAATGACAAAGGGGAGGGAAGAAGGGTGTGTACCCAAAAAATGTGGCAGAAAAGAGGGGGAAAAAAACCCTCAAGTCTAAAGGACTACAAAGCTGAAGACCATTAAAAAAATCTGGGTTGGGATAGGTGTGCCTACAGCTGGCTGATAAATCTTTCAGTCTGAAATTACCATGGTAAGAACCAACTATTCCTCTTTTGTTTCTCACTTTACAATATGTAATGAATAATACAGTTTTCTTTCAAGCCCTCTTATAATTCAAATGAGTCAACTCCCTTTTAACACTATTCAAAGTTAAGAAAATGAAAATATTATAACCTGTATCTGGCCACCAGTGAACAAGAAGGCAAGGTCAGATCTTATGACTAGATCCAACTTCTACTCATCTCAAATAACGAGTCATCTTGGAGACTGAACAAACAACTATATAAATACCAAGGCAGAGGGCCTGTAACTTTACCAACTGGGTGCGGTGTCTAGAAACCCTGCAGTCTCCTCCAGGCATAGGATTCACAAGGAAATTCCATGAAAAAAATCTACAAAGACAATGAGCTGATGAAATGCTGATGACGCACAGGAATACATCAAAATTTATAGCCAGTTATGCTTGTCAGTCACAGCCATTCCTGATATTCCCAGAACAAAACATCAAATTCCCAAAACTTCGACCACTTCTACAACATTATCTTAATAGTGTCTCCCGAGACTGCCACTTGTATTAAACTCCCAATTGTTAGAGGAACAGCAAGAGTGAGATGCATGGGAGAATGGAAACAGAGGCCTTAACACGTGGAGGTAGGCACCTTTTTCTGTAGCAAAATGAAAAGCAAGCAGTTAAAATAGCCAAGTTGCAGAGAGCAGGAGGCAGAAGGAAAGACGCCAAAAGTCAGGATGGTACAGGGCCTACGCAGGTTTGGGACAGGAAGGAAAAGACCAACCAGGCCATTCCGAAGGGCAAGAACTTGATCTGCAGATGGTGGGAAAGGAAACCAGGAGAGCAAGGAGTGAAAATGTCGACCTCTCAGACTAGCCCCAATACCTCAATTAAGAAAACAAACAAACAAACAAAAAACAAACAAACAACAAAAAAAGATGACTTTAGGAGAGAAAAATAACCAAAATGAGAATTTCCTACCTTCCCTTCAATTCCAAGTTTCTCAAAAACAGTTGTATCTCAGAACAGCAGGGCATGAAGGAAGTCACACTGCAGAGAGAAAAAGCAGACCAGCCAGACCAGTGACTGAGGCATCCATCTTCTCTGATGGAAGGCAGGCCACAAAGCACTCTGGACCAAGGCTTTTGAATCTTAATGGCCATGAGAATCACCTGGGAACCTTGTTAAAATTCAGATTCTGATTAGTTAGGTCTGGGGCAAGAGCCTCTGAAGTTCAACAAGCTCCCAGGTGACGCCAGTTCTGCTGGTTTCCAATTCATACTGTTAAGTAGCCAGGGTTAGTGTGGATCTTGGTCAGGTGAATTTTGGATCAACTCATGACTCTGGACAAATTTGTTAACGCTGCTAATTTCTCAGTTTTCTCCTATATTAAGTAGAGAAAGCAATGTGTGCCTCACAAAGTTGACACCAGGAATAAACAAAACTAATGCCTAGCTATTAGCATCATTAGCACAGCATTTCCCAAAGTGTGGTGCACATACCATTGGTGATACAAGGACAAACTCTTAAAGAGCACAATAGGCAATATTTTAATAGGCATTAGAAAAAAATAAATATGACCTTAAATTGAAGATTTCATGTATTGTCACTTAGGACAAAGCTATGTTAAAAGGAAAAAGTCAATTTAAAATTACTAAGTGGGAGTTCCTCCCTAACTAGAGGTTAAGGATCTGGTGTTGTCACTGCTGTGGCAAGGGTTCAATCCCTGGCTCGGAACATACTGTAGGCCCCCCCAAAAATTACTAAGTAAATAAAGGTATAAAAGGTATGTGGATATGACAAAAAACGATGAGGGTGATATTCAAGTGACTAAAGCTGAAACATCAGTTAAAATAGGGTTGCTAAGTTTCTTTTTCTTTTTGTCTTTTTAGGGCCACACCCATGGCACATGGAGGTTCCCAGGCTAGGGATCAAATCAGAGCTGGAGCTGCTGGCCTACACCACATCCACGCCAGATTCGAGCCACGTCTGCGACCTACACCACAGCTCTCAGCAACGCTGGATCCTTAACCCATTGAACAAGGCCAGGGATCGAACCAGTGTCCTCACACATACTAGGCAGATTCGTTTCCAGTGAGCCAGGACAGGTGCACCATGGTTACTAAGTTTCTGAAGGCTAGGACTTAACCTGATTAACCAACATAGGAAGCAGGTGTGTAAAAGAGCTCTGAATGTATTTCAAAACCTTCTGGTCATTCAAGGCTTAGAAACTAAACTTTAACCAAATGATGTTTTTACCCGCATTTACCCTTGTGTCTTGCATACAGATCATGGATCATCAGACTATCCATAGGACTTAGGAAAATAAATTCTGCTGAATAAAGCCATTTTCCCCATTGATATGTAAATTACCAAGCTAAACTACCTCCTACAAGTGGGCTAAATAATAGAATTACACCCCCAAGGAAGGAAAGCCATGACTTCAATAAATCCAGTATTATGATTTCTCATTTCCCACAAACATTTTGTAACACCATCCTAAGGTAATTTGTGGTCAAAGGGATGGATGTGGATGACTGAACAAATGAATTTGTCATACCCTTTAACAATAACCTTTACAGCAAAGAGAGGAAGCCTAAAGTCATGTGAGTTGGAAAAGAGACAGCATGTTTGTGAGTAGCAAGGTTTGCAGAAGAGAGCTATAAAAGGCTTCCTGATGTATTTCGCATCTGATGTCTGCTATACTTGGAGCAATATATCATTCTTACAGTTCTGCTTCGCTGGTTGACAGTTTTGTTCAAATTAAGGACCAAAAGGAACGTGAACACAGACATATGTCAGAACTTCACTTATTCATTTACCCATGATGTGAACCACTTCTTTGATGAACCAGATAATAGTTTTCAAAACTGGAAAAACATTTCTTCAAGTTTTTGGTGTTTTCATAATAGAGCGGCTATGGACATGACACACTTTCAAGTTTAATCAAAATTATTAACATTTGCTCTATCACTTTCTTAAGTCCAGACAACTAACAAAATAATAAATAAAGTCCTGGTTTGTTTTGTTGGCCAATTTCTGTGGTGTTAATACTTCTTTGGGGACTGATTTCAAGTTCCCAACAAAGGTGAGTGAACACAAAGGTGGAAGAGATGTCTGGTATTAGATACCATTCCACGTATTTCAAACATAGATTAAAATAGGCACAAATAACTTCAAGAGTATTGGTAACAGTAAAATGTAAAAATAATTACAAAGTGATGAGTTTTGAGTACTTTTTTGTTTTTAATATAATGTATTTTAATTATGTTTATATAGTTTTATTTTTCCTGATAAGCAGCTCAGAAATTTTCTAAAAAGTGTTTTTGTTTTGTTTTGTTTTTTGTCTTTTTAGGGCCACACCCGCGGCATATGGAGGTTCCCAGGCAAATCGGAGCTGTAGTGACCTGCCTAAGCCAGAGCAACCCTGGATCTAAGCCACGTCTGCAACCCACACCACAGCTCGCAGCAACGCCAGATCCTTAATCCACTGAGCAAGGCCAGGGATCAAACCCGCAACTTCATGGTTCCTAGTCGGATTCGTTTACGCTGTACCACAACAGGAACTCCGTTTAAAAAGTTAGTTGTTGGTTCTCAGAAGCTGGAAGGGTCGAGCTCTAGCACATCACTGGCCTCAAACCACCTCCCATACATTGTTGCTTTTACTTAGGAAACTTTTCAGTTTCCTAAGTTGAAAATCTCGGAGAAAGAAGATAAATCTGTGTGTTAAAGAGACAAGAATAAGCAAACAAAAATAAGTAAAACTGTAATACCATAATTTTATCTTTTATGCAGTCAAGTTTGTAGTTAACAACAAAAAACATATGAAACACTTATGCACCAACGCCTTTAGGAAATCAACTAATAAAAGCACCTTTGCCTCTGGAGGGAAAGAACTGTAGGCAGAAGATATTTGGGTCAAAAACGACATAAAGCCAAGAATAATGAAATGTGCATCAATTTTCACATAGAAAATTGGTCAGAAAGATTTGATTTTCTAAGGGAACCAAAAATAAAAGTGCTGCTTATAAGTGAATCATAATGATTCTTTCTATAGAAAAAAAAAAAGCCACAATATAAACGCTTTAGATTCCATCATAACACGCCAATACCAACTTTTCAATTTGTGAAGATAAAAGGGAAAATTATAAAGAAATCCAAAGCTATTTCACCAATCCCCCTAGCCAAAATAAACCGTTGAGAGAATGAGAGAACTTATTCCACAAAATGGTCACTTGTGATGTTAACCAGTACTTTTAAAGACTCAAAAATAGGTCTGCATTGCCTGGTAAATCTTTGAAAAACTAAAAACCTTTAAATAGTTTTCAATCTCTTAGAAAAGTTCATTTAACCAGTTTCACATTAAAAGGGTGAATTTTCACCTTAAAAGGGTGAAAATTCACTGCCTTCCCTTTCACGGAAAATATGCTTGTGTAAGTGACTTTCCAAAATTGAGTATAATATCTTACGGAATTGTTTATTTCAAAAGTAAGTCTTCAAAGCTGAGGGAAATGTACAGCACACATCTTGTTTATCTCTACAAGATGGAGCATATGGAAAAATTTATAACTGTCAAGTGTCATTACACTGCAAAACAAACACGTGGACGTACACAATAGGGATAAATATGGTGAGACTCGTTCACAAATTGGAGATGCTAGAGGCACATGGGAAAGTTTACAAAAATTGCAATGTTTAAGAGATCAGGAGGACAGTGGTGCGAACCCAGCTTTACAAAAAGACTGTGTGCAATAGATTCCACTGTTCCTTCTGGATTATAACACAGGTTTAGGCATGCAGGTTAATTTGAGAAGCAGCCCTTAAAGGAAAGAAGAAAACAACTCCTGTCTTGTGTTAAAAACTCCAAATAAGCATTATGGATACTAAAAAAGAAAAGGGCGGAGTAAGTAAAATAATTAAAAACACAAATTTAATAAGCACTGAGCAATAAATACTCAAATGAAAACAGTTGAAAATTATTTTAACAAAATATTTATTATAAAGTATTCAATTTTAAAAACTTTAGTGTATAGTAATATAAAATACTGAATTAGGGTAATTTACAAATCTCCATTTTTGCAATGACTTTCAGGTAAAAAAGAAAAAAAAAACGGTGGGAAAGGCACTAAATCTACATTTTATAGTGTAGAATTTTGCAGTTATCTCCCCAACTCCTCTCTTCCATTGTGGTCAAGTATTGGAACACACATTATTTCAAAAGTCTGGTTTTCACACATAAAACTTTCATTTAAAAAAGAATAATAATATCCCTAAAATTTCTCAGTATCAGCAGTGCCCTGAAGAAAAAGCCTTTCTAAGTTGAGTATAAAGACAGAGAAGTAATTCCAGGGAAATAAAAGCACTCTGTGTTCAAAGCTCACACGAATTAAAGGCAGAGGCTGAAAAAAGGCTCGGATGTCCTTTCTATTTTCTTCAGCCCTCTAGTCATTACTTTAACAGGCAAAGAATAACCAAACAGCAAAACTCTTTGACGGAAGCACATACTTTCCACACACTCTAAGTGTCAAAGGCCTGTTTAGAGAAAGGCCAAACAACCTATTGCATCTTAGATGCAAGGGCCGGAATTAGGAGATGTTTCTAAGGAGAGTATTTCTGCCTCTACCACGGCCTCATTTGGTAACTCTAGTAAAGAGATTTATTTGTTCCTCACTTGACTTTCAAAATAAAGATGGAGCTACATAAACTGTACTTAGCTCCCTAGAATACTGTGAGACTACAATAAATAATGACCATAAAAGCTTTGATCTCTTCAGGACAAAAAATGAATTCTGACACAGGCAGGAAAGGTTTTAGAGGTTCCTGAGAGACCTGTGCAAAGTCAAGGTGGAACAAAAGGAAGAGATCAACCACCGACCACTGGAAAATGCCTGTTAACCCTTATTTATTTTCCAGGTAAAAATGGTCTTTGAAACTCAGCCCATAAACTGCCATCTAGATGACATCCAATTTCCACTTCTATTCCATCCACTTATGCCATTGCTATAAGCTATAACATCTGAACAGATAAAGAGATAGCTAGAGTTACTAAACGTATGATTGGAAAAACAGAGGAAAAATCAGGATGCTCGATTTCTAGGCCTGGCTCCTCCTGACAGTAGAAAAATGAAGAATTAGAAAGTTAGTGGAAAATTAAAAAAAAAAAAAAAGACCTCAGGCCTCTTTCTAGTCCCATCTGTCCCTCTCGTGAGAGGTCACCAATGTGGCTGCCAAGATTTCTTGGTAGGAAAATGACTTTGTAACATGAAATAATTGCACTTAATTGGACCTTATTTTCTGGATAAAAAAATTAAATTATTAAGGTATTGGGGCACAATGGTTTCAGCTGAATCCTCTCTGGAGTCTCTCCTGTCTCTAATTTCTGTTTTTAATCACTGGGCATATAGTAATGGTAACAACTTCCTTCTTTCCTTTGAAACTTTGATTCACAATGGCTACACATTTCAAACGCCATATACTTAGTAATATACTATATGACGAGAGAGCGACATTTGGAGATTTGTAATTGTGAGATGAAATCATAGAGTAAAAAAGGAGAAACTAGCTTAGTATGTAAATAATCCTACCAACAATTCTACATCTTGACATTATCTGTATTTGTTCCACAAACACAATTTGAAATCTACCATATAACCTATCTTGAATCATTATAATCTTCTAGGAAAGAGAGGTAGATCCCTTTTATCTTCTTTCAGCATTAACTAATTCTGATATTTTCTTTCTATTCCAAGGATACCTGCTTGAGGTGTTAGATTTTGTTATAAATCTTAGTCTATGTCATTAATAAATTGGTACCATGATCAGTAACAATAGGGCAATAATAGTAGCAGACCGTGCCTACCTTAAGATGTCATATTTTTTCTCACTTTCAGTTTCAAACTAATTTAATTTCTCTGAGCATCAAAAAATGCAGTTTGCTTAACATTAAACAGCAAGGAAATCACAGAACAGGGATTTGAGCCCGAGTACATCTTGCTTCAAATGTCTGTGTACTTCCCATTGTGCCCTGGGCCTCCTACCAGGGGACAGTACGTTCTCTACTGCCAGAAGAAGGCTTGGGCCTCCCAGCATCTGTGTGGTGAGAAGGGGAAACTCTTCTGACTGCTTTTCCCTCTCTGACCCTGGATGTATTTTTCCCACAGAGTTAACTTCATAAATGGCAGCTAGAATCCACCTTCCTGAGTGTTGGAGTAGTAATAAGGTAGGTTTTCCTTGCATATTAGTTCACAACAAGAGGATTTATGTTATATTTTCTTATTTTCATATCCTACTCAAGAATGTAACTCAGAATGTATTAATTTGTAAAAAAAAAAAACACTTTTTTTTTTTTTTTTGGCTTCTTAAGGCTGCCCACATGGCATATGGAGGTTCCCAGGCTAGGGGTCTAATCGGAGCTGTAGCCACTGGCCTAGGCCACAGCCACAGCAACACGGGATCCGAGCCGCGTCTGCAACCTACACCACAGCTCACGGCAATGCCGGATCGTTAACCCCCTGAGCAAGGCTAGGGATCGAACCCGCAACCTCATGGTTCTTAGTCAGATTCGTTAACCACTGCACCACGACGGAAGCTCCCCAAAAAACCAATTCTTAACTTCTTTTTTAATACACATATTTATCTGGCAAGTAATTTATTTACTTATTTTTGGCCACGCCTGTGGTACGTGGAAGTTCCCCAGCCAGGGATCGAACCAGAGCCACAGCTGTGACACTGAGCCATGACGGAGTTCCAGTTCTTCACTTCTTAAAGACCAAAATTAATCTTCTTTGAATTAATTGATGTTTTCACATAATTATCTAAGCATGCACATAAAACAAAACAGCATTTTTCAACACTTTAAAACTGATATCCTGCAACCTTCCTAAAAGGCAAACACCTTATTATTTTTAAGATTAAAAAAAAGGCTCCAAAAATAAGAGATAAAATGATGAAATCCATGAATATAAACTCTTAGCAGTCTAACTAACATAAAAAAAAAGAACTAGATGAATTAAAGTATCAGAGTCCAAACAAACCAGAGATCATATTGCCACCAGGAAGCAGATCTTATCCTCAACATGGATTTAAGACATATCTGGGAGTTCCCGTCATGGCTCAGTGGTTAAAGAATCTGACTAGGAACCATGGGGCTGCAGGTTCGATCCCTGGCCTCGCCCAGTGGGTTGGCGATCCGGCGTTGCCGTGAGCTGTGGTGTAGGTCGCAGATGCGGCTCAGATCCTGTGTTGCCGTGGCTGTGGCTTAGGCCAGCAGCTGCAGCTCCAATTAGACCCCCTAGCCTGGTGATCTCTATATACCATGGGTGCGGCCCTAGAAAAGACAAAAACAAAAACAAAAAAGATATATTTAATGTCAGAGGCCCCAAGTTAATTCCTTTCATCATATCCTCTTCTTGCTTCTGTTTGAAATCCAGGGCATGAGGGGGAATTTGCCTAATTTGCAACACCAGGAATCGCAGACTCTTGAGAGGAGCCCTCCAGGCTCCCTGAGTATAGACAATTACCAGAGCAGAATTTGAAAAAAAAAAAAAAATACAACTGTTTACTTTCTCTCCCTAAAGGACTTTTTTGCAACTAACTAAGCCTAACCTTCCTCTGAGGGATTTTAAAACAACAGATTTACTTTTTTTTTGCTAAAAGCAGTATATAAGTCTGCCTGAAACTGTGCACAAGGGACATCTATTCAATTAACTCTAATGATAATTTTGATATCAAATGGGATTATATAAATAAGCTATCTTCCTAACACTCAACAACCTTTGAAGAAGTCGAATAATCCTTACTGACCTAAAATCAAAAGTCTAATCTGTGCTGGGTCAGAAAAGAATTCTGACAAATTCTATTTTCCAATGGTATGAAAGACCCAGTAATACAAGATTAGGAATACTAGCCTGTATAGTTTTTCTAATTACATTTTCGATCCATGATGCACTAAAAAAATGAACAAAAGCTCCCCTAAGCCACATCATCAAGCAGCAAGCAGTCAAACTTTTGGTGGTCATATTAGTAAAGCAAGGAAAACTAATGTATAATGATCTGCTTGTATCTCAGATTTTAAAAAGAAAAAAAAAAACAACTCTTCCTTAAGGATGACAAAAATGTAATCAGTATCAACTACCTTCCATAATGAAGCTTTCATAACTAACCATAAACAGAATTCATGTGGTGGCCTGGGAACCTCCATATGCCCTTAAAAAAAAAGGACAAAAAAAAAAGCCGTAAAGAAGATGCATCTTAGCCAGCAGTTCTCTTCACCCAGGTCTTTCCAGAGCTTCTACTTCCGCCCCAGCCCCATCAGGGATGACTCAGCTCCATAACCTACTTAGGTTCAAGGTTGACAGGGAAGGAGAGGATCATTAATCCATCAACAGGTTCCCCCTTTGCTGTCTCCCTGTGTGCAACAGCCTGTGATGGGCTCTGAAGGCGTCAAAAAAGTCTAAACACAGCCCTCTGCCCTCCTAATGCTTTCTATTTAGCTTGTTGGAGAACAAGACAGTTCAGTGGGCTTCACTATATTTTTGAATGCACCACTAGAAGACTGCATGATTTAGACTCAACTTCTAGTTGAAAAACTTCGCAAAACTGTCCATGAAAATGTCATCCAAATATAGCTGGAAGACTGAATGAAAATTGGCAGACGTGCTGATGTTAAGTGGCTTTTTACACTCAAAAGCATCCAAATGGAGGGGAAAAATTCCCATTTGTAGTACAGAATTAAAAACAAACATGAAAAGATTTTAAAATAAGGAAATGTGTGAAGATAGAAAAATAAGAGCATGTGTTGAAAAGCAGTCTTATTAGTTTCCACATGTACTTATGTTTAAAGATATAGTCAAAGCAAAATACAGGAATACCATATGTCGCTCTAAACTCTACCAAATGTTGTGACACAGGATGGTTTTCTCCTCACTAAACTCATTACTTAACAACAACTTTCAACAAAATTTTCCTGAGTGTCTACCACTCTACTAGGGACACACTGATGAACAAGACATGGCTCTTGCCTTGAGGGATCTTGAGAGGAGAAAGGAGCTAACATGTAACAAATACCACGATGACAGGATAATTATGGAAGAGACCACAGGGACACCACGCCTGCAGGAAGGCACATTTGAGGAAGTAAAATTTAGGTTGAGAACAAAAGGCTAAGCAAGAAAGAGGGACGATAAAAGAGGTCATGGAACATTATGTGAAACTGCTCAGAGGCAAGAAAGAACTGAAGCAAATGAAAATAAATTAAATTTAACATGGCTAGGGCATGGACAAGGGGAATCACAGTACAAATTAAGCCAAAGAGATAAGCAGGACCTGATCCAGAAGGGTTCTGCTCTAAGGTCAATAAGAAGTCACTGGAATATCTAGAAATAAAATTATCAGCTTTGCATTTTTAGAAGACCACTCAGGTCTGCAGTGTAGAATATGGAATAGGAATAGCGTGGTACCAGAAAGCATCATCACAGTCTTGTGGGACATAATAGCTCTTTGGACTAGAGTGGTAGCATCTAAGAAAAAGAGATGTGGAAAAATTGAGGAAATGTTTAGAATTCCACTTGGTGGGAAGGAAGAAGAAGGGGACAAGGCTACCTCTCAGGTTTTTAACTTGAACCACTGAGAGCCGAAGTCACTGGAGGCAGAACAGGTTTGAGGAGGGAAGGGTGGGAAAATAATGAGATTAGGATTAGGATTGGGAATAAAATTTGAAACATTTTGGAAGCCAGACTGGAGTGGGTTCAAAATGAGTAGAAGGTAAAAACTGGAGAAGAGTTGTGATGAGAAAGAGAAAAATAGACAGCTAAGTATTTCATTTAAATACAATAATTTTTATTTATTTATTTTTGCTTTTTAGGGCTGCACTTGCGGCACATGGAGGTTCCCAGTTTAGGGGTCTAATTGGACCTACAGCCACCAGCCTACGCAACAGCCACAGTAACGCCAGATCTGAGCCTCATCTGCGACCTCCACCACAGCTCATGGGAACGCCAGATCCTCAACTCACAGAGCGAGGCCAGGGATCGAACCTGCAACTTCACGGTTACTAGGTGGATTCATTTCCACTGCACCATGACGGGAATTCCAAAAACAATAATTTTTAAAGATAAGCTTAATAAATTTAGGAGCCAGAAGAAAGGAAGTTAGTAATAATACAAAGACCTTTCTTTTGAACACTTAACTTTGTACCAACCACAGAGCTTAGCACTTTAAAGGTATTATCTCTTTTAATCTTCACAACAACCCTATGGAATAGGTGTTATTATCTCCAACTACACGAGGAAACTGAGGTGGAGAGGTATTACAGAATTTGCCCCCCAGATTTCACAGCAACAGACCTCAAATTTGAATCTGAGTATACCTGATTACAAAGTCCATGCTCATAATCACCACACTACACACAGGATCTAGGAGAGAGAGGGGATTAGAGAAAAATCAAGATGGAAAAGGATGAACCCCAGCCTCTAGGAAACGAGGGGATCCTTTTTCTTCATAACTGAAGAGACAGAGGAAAAACAAACCATGTGGAAAGGTTTATACTTTTGTCCTTTTTTTTGGCCGCCCTGTGGCACATGGAGTTCCCAGGCCAGGGATCATGTCCGAGTTGCAGCTGCGACCTAAGCCACAGCTGCGGTAATGCCTGAGCCCCAACCCACTGTGCCAGGCTGAGGATCAAACCTGTGCCCCAGTGCTCCCAAAATGCACCAATCCCATTGCACTACAGTGGGAACTCCGAAAAGTTTCTATATTTGATGGCCGACGAGGAAGGGGTTTTCTGTCTGAAGATCTCTAACTTTCCTGTTAACTTGGAAGTAGTCATTTGCTGAGTATAAAGGCAGAATTAGTGAGGAAGATGTCTGAGTAAAGAATAAGTGAAACTGTCATGCATTCAAGGAACAAACTTGTGTGATGCCCGCTGTGTACTGTGCACAATTCTAGGCATTGGGGTCACAGTAGTAAAAAAAGATAAGGTACCTGTTCACATGACACAAATTTATATAGAGGAACACAGACAATCAACAAACAGTATCACACGGTGATACGTTCACGGAGGAAGCTAAGCAGGGTAATGGGCCTGAGAGAGTCTGAGAATTACTCTGATGAGGTGCTTGGGGAGACACAGCTGAGACTGGCAGGAGACGCCCAGGTGAAGCATACCGGCATGGAGCATGGAGGAGACAGTTACTCAGGGAAGGAAACAAGATCGCTGGGTAATGCTGAGAGAACACATGAGGTGAGGGCCATGTATTCATGGAGACATTAATGTGCCTCGCTCTATATTTTTCTCCCAGTAAACTCAGCAGCTCAGGAGCAATTTCAGGAAAAGCTCGGAGTCACCCACAGTTGGGAATTTACCAAGCAGACATGACTGATAGCAGAGCACAGGAGTTCAGTGAGCTGACAAGAGATAAATTAAGAGTTACGGTCCATGGAATCTAAAGTGAAGGAAGAGAAAGGAGAGTGAAGAACGTGTTCCATTTAATTGCAAGTCCCCATAAGGCTGAAGATTTGGTGTATAAGCTGGAAATATAAGGAAAGTATGGCCAGAGTGGAAAATATCTGAATTTCAGAAGAGAGAAAGAAAAGGGTATCAAATACGTGGTTTAAAAAGAGATGAAGAGGAGTAAACTGGTGGCCTAGCAGGTTAGGATCTAGCATCGTCACTGCTGTGGTGTGGGTTCAGCTGCTGGCCCAGGAATTTCCACGTGCCATGGGCACGGCCCAAAAGAAAGAGAGAGAGAGAGAGAGAGAGAGAGAGAGAGAGAGGGAGAGAGAGGAGGGTATTGGAAGAAGAATAATGGGAAAAATTGAGGAACAAACATAGGAAGACGGAGAGTGAAGTCGCTGGGGAACAATGATAGCACAGAAGAGAAATAACAGTTGGTTTAGATGAGTAGCAAAAGCACCCTCAAAGAACCAGAATATTTTACTCAGGCGAAGAAATGGCGGTCTAAAAAGGGTAGGGGGAGCTTAGGAAGACAATGACCCTGTGGCAGTCAGTCAAAGTGTGGGAAAATGATGAGCATCCTCTCAGAGGAGCTGTAGAAAAAATAGCATCTCAGGGGAAAGCCAAAGTTTAAGTCAGAAGGAAACTTCCTAAGAGTGGTTTACCATGAAATTTCAGACATGCCTGCCATCACAGGCATCTGATCCCTGCGTGAAAGAACCAATTCTCAGGGTGTGATATTCTCCACCTATGCTTCTCTTCTGCCCTGATTCCTTTAATAAGACATTAACATAGTAGGGCAGAAATCCAAGAAAACCACTAGTCTGGAATAAACATACTTTTAGACAAATAAAAATTTTTTTTAAATTGGAAAAAGAAAGCAAAGCTGCCATGTTGACATCAGAACAGTGAAGCAGTTTATTTAGAGAGTCATTTGAACAAGGCAGACACAGTTTAAGGACCCAGGGGGGTTTTCAGTTTCCACCATCTGGTTATTTCCCCAAGTCCTCTGCCATGCATCACAAAGCTCTCTGTGAATCCACTTAAAAAGGAAAGGGCTAACACTACTTTTTATTTGCTTTAACACTGCCCTCAATAAAAGGTGATACATCCAAAGGATAAAATAAATATTCAGCCACAAAAATCACAGTGCAAAAAATATATTTATTTATGTGGAAAGGTGTTCTCTTTTCATTGTCAAATATAGAAAAAGTAGGTTATAAAATAAGATATTGAGTATGACCTCATTTTTTGCAAACAATAAATGTTTTTATTGCAGTAAAATATGCATAACATAAAACTTACCGTTTTAACTATTTTCAAGTGAAGAGTTTAGTGACATTAAACACATCCACACTGTTGTGCACCATCACTACCATCCATCGCTCAAACTTTTTCATCTTCCCAAACTTAAATTCTCTACCATTATGTGAAAACAATGAACTTCACTTGCAAACACAGAAAAAGTCTGAACAGAAATACACCAAAAATGTTTATGGTGGATAGTGCAATGATAGGTGGTTTTCTTTTCTATGTGTCATTCCTCTGTATTTTCTGATTTTGTTACTAAAAGGAGCTACATCTAGTGTACTTTTTAAAGTAATTTTAATGATTTTTAAAAAGAAATAGTTCAAACATTAAAAAAGAAAAGAAAAATAGGATTAGAGGCCATGCTCATTACCGTCCTTAGATCTGACTAGTCACTAAAGTATATTCCGTGAATGATCTCAAGCAATTCAAATTTTCTATATTTTTTAGAAATACGTATTTTTATAATCTAGAAACACATATTTTTGGGTTTTTGGGTTTTTTTTTGCATTATAGCTGGTTTACAGATTTCTATCAAATTTTCCAACTGCACCACGTGGTGACCCAGTTACATGTACATATATGGATTTGTCACATGTGATTAGACATAGTTCCCTATACTATACAGCTGTATCTCCTTGTTTTTCCATCATAGAAGCACTAGTTAACCCCATTCCCTCCCACCCCCTCCTCCACCCCCTTGGCAACCACAAGTCTGTTCCCCATGTTCGTGATTTTCTTTAGAAACACATATTTTTGAAAAAGCCAACTCATTATCAATTGTGTAAGAAATATAATACCTGAAAATTAAAATGATTAGTGCAGCATAAAAAGGTAATCTTCCCCTACTGCCTATTATCCCCTTCTTCCTAGTAATAAGAACCCCAATGCTTAGCCGGGTACAGTGATGCCAACTGAAAGGCAATATTTCCCGGTCGCCGCTCCTGGAATTATGGCCATGTGACTAAAGTTTAGCCGAAGAGGAAGTGCCATGTACAACCTCCCAGAAGTGCCTCTGAAGGGAAGGGGCACACTTTTTTCTCGTCTCCTTCTAGCTAGCTGTGCTACTCACTCAATGCTAATCCATCCTGGACCATGAGGAGACATGCCAGGTAGGAGGGAGCAATAAGACCGACATCTCTATTTGTTACATGCAGTCAGCCCAATCTTAACTGATAC
The DNA here is from genome assembly GCA_004024745.2 of Catagonus wagneri. Taxonomy (NCBI): domain Eukaryota; kingdom Metazoa; phylum Chordata; class Mammalia; order Artiodactyla; family Tayassuidae; genus Catagonus; species Catagonus wagneri. Next base: position 1,616,962 of record PVHT021183631.1, on the reverse strand, counting down.
GATTACCTTCTAAATTGTTTTCCTTCCGACATATCTTATATTCAGCCTATGCCTTTGTCATTAAAAAGAATGCCAATACATCCACTCAATACTGTATAATAATCTATATGGAAAAGATATACATATGTATATGTATAGCTGATTTACTTGTGAAACTAATATGACTTTCTAAGTCAAATATATTCCAATAAAATTTATTAAATAAAGAATACCAATAGAAACTGATAAATAATAGATGACAATACAAAGATGACAAATTCTCAATATTCTTCCCACTTGAAGAATCTGCCAATGTCAACCCTACCAACTTTCTGGAACTTTTTTCTCTATTGAATCAACACTTTGTAGAATTTGTTCCATCTTTTTTTTTCCCTCCCGCACTCCTTTTCAGTTTCCTTACAAGGCTCCTCTACAATCTGGCTGCCAAGTTCTCAAAACTGTTTTGACTATGTTTAAAATTGTGTTTGTGTTTAATGGCTGTTTCAGTAATCCAAATTTCCCTGAAGAAGTCTGCTATGGACTTAATCGTATCAATCCAAAATGTTTATGTTGAAGCCCTAATCCCCCATGTGATGGTGTTTGGAGATGGGGCCTTTGAGAGGCATTTGTGTTTGATGAAGTCGTAAAGGTACGGTCCTCATGATGGAATTTGTGCCCATATAAGAGACACCAGGACCTTGCTTCTCCTCTGCCTCTCTCTCTCTCTCTCTCTCTCTGCACCCCCACCCCTTGCTTTCTCCCCTCTTGCTTTCTCCCCCCATCCGTAACCACGTAAGGCCATATGCAAACCAGGAAAAGGAACTAAATTGGCCAGCACCTTGATCTTTGACTTTCAAGCCTCCAAAACTGTGAAAGAATAAATCTCTGATCTTTAAGCACCAGCCTATGGTGTTTTGTTATAGCAGCCCAATCAGACAAATATACCGCCATTCACTAACTATTACTGAATACCTAATAACTAACCCTTTATTGAATACCTACTACATGCCAGGAACATTACATACTTTGCCTCTTATCCTCTCAGTAACCCCACAAGCTAGAGATGATTATATTCCCTTTGGAGATAAGAGCCTGAGGCCCCCAAAATAATTACTCAAGGTCCCATAGCTGGTAAGTGAAAATTCGGATTTACTTATTCTCAAGTTCACTACCTATCATACCACATGGCCCACATGTCTCTGCATCAAGGAGTTTATGGTATTTTAGAAAGATAATCCAGACAAATAAAAAGCTGAATAATTCAAAAGGTTAATAATAGCACATTGCAGAAACACAGAAATAAGAAGAGCTAGGAGTTCCTAGGAGGGAAAGATCACTGAATTTAAGAGACCACAAAATGCTTCAATTTCTCCCCCATAAAAATATAGAGAATTGCAGTAAACCAAAACCTTTTTGAAACCCACCCAAACCAAGTAAATAAAGTGGTCTCTACATTACAACTTTGGAACAAAGGTAAAACCTTAAGAGAATCTTGCTTTGACGTTTAAATTAGTACTTTCAAAAAGTCACCAAAAAATCATTCTCTTTCTACAAGGTATGTCACAGGTGATTTATTTCATCACATATTAATCTTTAGGGGAAAAAATTACACAGAAGCTTAGTTCTTCTAAATTATCTACTGAAGATAACCAGTTATCGACTAAAAAGGGACAGGAAAATAGTTAAAACTATTTTCTCAAAGTGTGAAATTAGATTATCTGTTTATATAGAAAAATAATTCAAAAAAGTCTGAGAAATTTTATCACAGAAGAGCTATAAATGGTCAAAGAGATTTTTCACAATGCATAGTTTAGACAGGAATGTGGGCCACGCAGGACTCAGCATCATTTTGGAGCAATATATCTTCAATTCTCTAAAAGTCATAGCTATTTAACTATTAAGCAGCTTTGTCAATAGGTAATTTTAAAGTTAAAAAAAATTTTTTTTTTGTCTTTTTGCTTTTATCTACAGCCGCACCCGCAGCATATGGAGGTTCCCAGGCTAGGGGTCTAACAGGAGCCGTAGCTGCCGGCCTTCGCCACAGCCACAGCAACGTGGGATCCGAGCTGTGTCTGCAACCTACACCACAGTTCACGGCAACGCCGGATCCTTAACCCACTGAGCAAGGCCAGGGATCAAACCCGCAACCTCATAGTTCTTAGTCGGATTCGTTAACCACTGAGCCACGAAGGGAACTCCTAAAGTTAAAAATTTTAATATAAGATACTTGTACCAAAATCCAAAATCTTCCATGGAAATCTATGATAGTCTGTACATAAAATCTAGGGGGAAAAGCAAATCCAGTTTTGATCTATAAAAACCAAATTCAATTTGTATGTTCTATTGGTTGCTAGAAAAAAATATTTAATTTCTAAAAAAGAAATCTGTCTTGATAATGACTTTTAATTCAACAAAAAATTAGAGGTATCATTTAGAATTTGATTTTGTGACAAAAATGATATTATGCTTTCATTATAAATACAAAATGTGCTCATTACTAGAAATCTGTAAAATGAAGAAAAGGATAAAGAAAAGAACCCAGCCATGTCTTCATCACTATTTCCTTCTAATTAGCATATCTTTATATTTTAAAAAATATTCGATCATTCTATATAAATTGATATTCAGCATTCTTTCTTTTCTTTTTCACTTAAACATGCTGCATTCACCCAGGCTGTTATAAAGCCTTCAAAGAAATTGCTTTTAATTCCAGAAAACATTCCAATAAATTTACTTAGCCACAATTCACTTTAAACCATTAGGTTGCTTTTTGTTATGCTAATAATGCCGAGAACATCTTTGTGCTTTTTCTGACTCACAGATAATTTCCTTAGCATAAATTCTAGCAGTGAAATTACTAGCCAAAGTCTTATAGTCAGTAAAGAGCAGGTCCTGCTTAAAGAGACAAGATAGACACAGCTTGTAAAGGTTCCCAAGTGTTTACTGTTAAAATGTTCAGGAATTTCTAAACCAGTTGTTAAATACAGATACCATTAAAATTAAATTTTATAAATACAGAATAAATAAAGTTTAAGTAAAACAAATACTCAAAATTCATCATTTACTACTATCTTTTGCTCGAAGTTATTTACATTTTCATGGTAGGGGGCCTAATATATAATGCTATTCCACTGCACATCTCTTCCCATCAACACTCAGTGATGCCATACTGTAGCATGAATTTGGCCATAGTGGGAGTATTCATACCATGGAAATTGGAATATGGTACACATGGGGCTTTTTACACTCCTAGAGAATCCAGAGAATTAGCCTAATTAATCAGATGGTGAGCTATACATGTATCTCATTTCACCCTCAAACTGTGTATTTTTCTACTTATCTACACTTTTAAAAAGCTCTCAAAAAGATGGAAGCAGAGGCTAACATCTAAGCATTTCAATCAGTTTTCCTACTTGAACCACTGGTGTTTATAAAGCTTTTTTTTTTTGTCTTTTTGCCTTATCTAGGGCCGCACCCGCGGCATATGGAGGTTCCCAGGCTAGGGGTCTAACAGGAGCTGTAGCCGCCAGCCTATACCACAGCCACAGCAATGCGTGATCTGAGCCGCGTCTGCAACTTACACCACAGCTCACGGCAACGCCGGATTCTTAACCCACGGAGCAAGGCCAGGGATCAAACCCACAACCTCATGGTTCTTAGTCGGATTCATTAACCACTGAGCCATGACGGGAATTCCAATAAATGTTTATTTAATGAGTAAGTGAGTGCAAGAATGGATTAATGAATAAAAGTTGACATTTATATGCTTACAATGTGCTAAGCCCTATCCTAAACACTTTACCTATATTAAATCACTTAATTTAATTTTCATAACAACACTATGAGGTAGGTGCTGGTTTCACTGATAATAGAACTCAGCCATTACATCCGAGAGTGAAACTGAGTCACAAAGTGATTAAGTAACTAGAACAAGATCACACAGATGGCAGGAGAGCTGGAATATAAACCCAGTCAGTCTAACCCTAAGGCCCCTGTTTTTTGCCACTACACCACACCACCTCTCAAATAAATGAGTGAGCTGCAGGACAGCTCCTTTTTACACTCATTCTAATACTATTTCTAAGTATAATAAATAAATGCATACATACATACCTACATACATAAAGCATGCTTCTATATTACATATTCCAATCAATATAATTAGTTTATTCACCTTCAGAGTAGTACCAGTCTCTCTCCTCGATCAATATATTCAAAAAAATAAAATAAGTGAGTCTTAGATTTGGCAACTTTGATATGCAAATTTTTACATGAACTTCTAATTAAATATGTTTTAAAAGAACACCTCAAGGGAGTTCCCTTCGTGGCTCAGTGGTTAACGAAGCCAACTAAGAACCATGAGGTTGCGGGTTCGATCCCTGGCCTTGCACAGTGGGTTAAGGATCCGGCGTTGCCATGAGCTGTGGTGCAGGTTGCAGACGCGGCTCGGATCCCGCGTTGCTGTGGTTGTGGCGAAGGCCGGCAGCTACAGCTCCTGTTAGACCCCTAGTCTGGGAACCTCCACATGCTGCAGGTGCGGCTCTGCATAAAGGCAAAAAGACAAAACAAATAAATAAAAATAAATAAATAAAAGAACACCTCAAGTTTTCCAATTAGAAAGTTATTTAATTCCTCCCAAAAAGTTAAACACTTTATTTGAATTTTGATAATCTAGCAAGGCTACCCTTATCTTATTTGAATACTTTATATTTGTTATATATTTATATGTATAGAAACTAGGAGATACAGTGTAGTTAGCTTCCTTACAACGGTACCAGGGTGAAAGTCACTTTGGCCCACTCTTAAAACAGCACTACTGGAGTTCCCGTCGTGGCTCAGTGGTTAACGAATCCGACTAAGAACCATGAGGTTGCAGGTTCGATCCCTGGACTTGCTCAGTGGGTTAAGGATCCGGCGTTGCCGTGAGCTGTGGTGTAGGTCGCAGACGCGGCTCGGATCAC
>PVHT021183631.1:1551748-1611922 GCA_004024745.2 Catagonus wagneri | reverse complement strand
AGGCAATCTTTGTCCCTAAAAAAATATCTTCATAACAATGGAGACTGAAAGATCACTGACCTTACCAACAAGGATTATGAGTTTAACAGCAATGAATACGATAACAATTAGGTAAGATTATCATACCTAGACCAAGATACGGTATTTATTTTCATAAAAGGACACAGAATCCACCTAATAATAAAGTTTGGTAAATCAGTCCAAGATTGAATCAAACATTATATACTTATCATTCATTTGAAAACTGTCTCATGAAGAAATTTCAACTTATATTTACCGAAGCCCAGTTCTAAAACTGTGCAAGGATGGGAGTCCTGTTGCGGCTCAGTGGAAACAAATCTGACTAGCATCCATGAGGACGCAGGTTCGATCCCTGGCCTTGCTCAGTGGGTTGCCATGAGGTGTGTTGTAGGTCACAGACTCAGCTTGGATCTGGTGTTGCTGTGGCTGGGGTGTAGGCCAACAGCTACAGCTCCGATTCAACCCCCATCCTGGGAACCTTCATATGCCGCGGGTGAGGCCCTTTTTAGGAAGTAAAATAAAATGAAATAAAATAAAAAATAAAAATATGTAAGGATAGAATCTGAGAGGTGTGACCATTGCACTCATTTAAGAAATTACTAATTAGAAACTATGCCTCTCTTAAATCCATCCTAATATAAGAGAAAGAAGTATGCTTTTGAAATATTTTATTTATTTATTTATTTATTTATTTACTTACTTACTTACTTACTTACTTACTTACTTATTTGGCTTTTTAGGGCCACACCCGCAGTGTACGGAGGTTCCCAGGCTAGGGGTTGAATTGGAGCTAGAGCTGCCAGCCTACACCGCAGCCACAGCAACAAAGCAGGAAAGAAGTGATGTTCTGTGATTTCAAAGGCTATGTCACAGAAAGGATACAGCTACTGCCTGGCTCTCTCTTTTTGAATGCAAGCTCTGGGGAACTGAGATAGCCCACTTAAGGAAGCCCAAACTAGCCCATTTGGAGAGATCACAAGGAGGGACCCACATGGAGAGGAACTGGGGTCGTCTTAGCCAACAGCCAGCAACAACTGCCAGAATGAACGAGGCTTCAGATGATTCCAGTTCCCAGCCTATGAGCTGTTCAGCTTCAGACACTGTGGAACAGAGGGAGAAGCCATTCTTGCTGTGCCTTGTCCAAACTCCTGACCCACAGAATCTGTGAATGTAATAACCCATTGCTTCATACTGCTAAACTCTGGAGTAATTTGTTACACAGCCATTAGGAACAGGAACAATAAAACAGCTACACAAGTTTTGCATTTCAACTAAAATCAAAAAGATTTTAAAGTGGAGTTCCTTTCGTGGCTCAGCAGTTAAGGAACCTGATTAGATCCAAAAGGATTCAGGTTTGATCCCTGGCCTCACTCAGCCGGTTAAGGATCTGGCATTGCTGTGAGCTGTGGTGTTGGCGGCTCTGATCTCACACTGCTGTGGCTGTGGCTGTGGCTGTGGCCAGCAGCTGCATCTCCAATTCAGCCCCTAGCCTGGAAACCTCCATATGCTGTGGGTACACCCGCACAAAAAAAAAAAAGATTTTTTTTTGCCTTTTTCTAGGGCCACACTCGCTGCATATGGAGGTTCCCAGGCTAGGGGTCCAGTCGGAGCTGTAGCTGCCGGCCTACGCCAGAGCCACAGCAACACGGGATCCGAGCCGCGTCTGCAACCTACACCACAGCTCACGGCAACGCCGGGTCCTTAACCCAATGAACAAGGCCAGGATTCGAACCCGCAACCTCATGGTTCCCAGTTGGATTCGTCAACCACTGAGCCACAACGGGAACTCCTAAAAAAAAAAGATTTTCAAGTGGCTTATAAAATTAAATATCAAGCAAATAGGGTCCAGATAAAACAGAACAGAGAGTCATAAAATAAAGAAGTAGAAACAACTGTCTGGCATTCAACACATGATCATAATAACAGCAATAGCTAACAGTTATCTAGTTATCTTCCTTGTGCAAGGCACTGCAAGGAGCCATGATTCAATGCTCCTAACAGTCCTATAAGGATACTGGTATTATCTCTATCTACATACGTGCAAGTCAGAGATAAACTACCCTAAAAGTATGAAAAACGTATTTTCTAGGAGTTCCCATTGTGGCTCAGCGGTAATAACCTGACCAGCATCCATGAGGATACGGGTTCAATCCTGGCCTTTCTCAGTGGGTTAAGGATCCAGCATTGCTGTGGTGTAGACTGGAAGCTGCAGCTCTGATTCGACCCCTAGCCTAGGAACGTCCATATGACACAGGTGTGGCCCTAAAACAAACAATAAAACGTATTTCCCATATTTTCATCTTTCTTTGTTGATTCAGATGGCACTTTTTGGATCTTCACAATGTATCATCATCATGACTATTGTTAATCTATATTAGCAGGAGTTGGTAAACTCTTTCTTAAAGGGCCAGATAATAAACATTTTAGTCTTTGAAGGCTATATATAGTTTTTGTTGCATATTCTTCTTTCTTTGTTACAGCCCTTTCAAAATGTGAAGCCATTCTAGCTTGTACTCACCACAAAGACATTCTGTGAGTTAGCCCTTGGGCCATAGTTTGCCTGACAGACCACCAAAGGGAAATGCTGAATACTACAAGTTTAAATTAATAAACTCATTTTTCTTATAATACTTATAATAGCATCTACAGTTATACTAAATTAAGAAAACATCATTTCTGGCTCCAGCCTATTATTATTCACTAAAACCACAAGCTTCCCTGGCCTGGTGGTAAGCAAAAATGTAGACCCAAACATCCATAATTTCCATTACAATAAATGTCCACTCATAATTAACATTCACCTACATTGAAGAGGCCTGGAAGAATGTCTGAAAGAAACAATCTCTCTAGGGCCTAACTGCTTTTCCAGGCCTCTCCACAGATATCTCTATGTTTATTTATTGAGATTCACAGCAGCCCAGTGTGACTGATAAAACACTGAACACTCCCAACCTCTAGTGTCAATCCTTTGCAAGAAAATGTTTATTATTCTTGGCAGAAAATGATGGAAGCTGGTGAGAAACAGCCAGACTACCTTCATATGTAAGTGACCTGGAATTTTTAGGGAACAGTTCCCCCTAGTAAATTTGTCTACACAGAGCTTAATCAACCAAATTTACAGCTGTTAACAGGTTGTGTCTCTGTATTCCTGAACATATAAATAAACGTCTTAATCAGAACAAAAACAGGTTCAGAGTCCAGTTGTTTAAACTGGAATTTGTACAGCCAAGACCTAACTGCAGTTAAAGTGACTGTCAAGTAGAATCATAATCTTGGTAGGAAAGTTGTTTTCCAGGTTCCTCAAAGCTACAAAGATGCTGCTCAACAAACACTTCTGTGATCATTTAAAGCCAAAGGTATATGCTCTCATCTAAAATAAGACGCCCCATCTAATGCCAAATCAAACACACTAGTTTTCAAGTTGAGGTTCCAAATTAGGGAGAAGCTAATTACTTAAATTCAAATTGGAAGGGGAAAGATTTTTAAGAGCCTGTAAATCAGAAGGCCCTTAGAAACTGGAATAAGTACTGGAGTAAGGAAATGAAATCATATGTATAAAAATTTTTATTCATTTTGCTTAGGAATGCAAAAGTAAATAAAGTTTAAGTAAATAAAAAGTAATAAGTATAGATTCATAGAGCTCTGTTTACAGACTAAGAATAAATATTAGTTGAACACTAGTAGCTAAGGTATTGGCCATGTCATGGTAATAGAAACAAGTTGCCTCACTAAATTAATTAGTTAAAATAGTCATCAAGAAAAACAACCAATCCAGTCACCAAAAAGGTACAACTTGCCAATTTATATCCTCCATTTTTGAAAATTCCTGGAAAATTAGAAGTACTACTTTAAGGCATCTGATATTTTTACTATTGTGTATGCCACTCTATATTTCTTTCATCCAGAAGATCATCCAAAAGAGAAAGAAATACAAACGTCTTCGTGTTAAGTAGAAACAAAATACAGCAGCTGACAATACAGAAAAATCTATCACACGTAAAAATAGCACTTTTGAGCTTATATTACTATATAATTGACAAGTTCTATTTATTATAAGCTGAGCTTGAACAATGCCATACCACACCGTTTGAAACAAATTTTATGATACTCAAATGCTGTATCTGCTGAATTCTATTTTCTTCAAATTATTCCAATATGAGTTCAAGCTAAGAGTTTACAGTAGAAGCTGATTAGAAGAAATAGCTCAGGTATTTGTATTTTCAAAGCTCTGGGAAAGAATCCAATAACATTTAAAATAATGACATTTAAGTGCAAGTATCTATTTATAAGAGTTATTCTGACAGAGGAAATATTTTTAATATTGACAAAACAGAGCCTATTACTCTAAAACCTTATACTTTGTTAGAGAAACAGGGATAAATTCAGTCTAAATAAATAAATAAATGATATAGGATCCCAAACAACTCAGCTTCTCCAATAAAGTTATATATCTAATGACCCAAGGTTTCAATGAACTTCTGTAGCATCTGTGGACCAATCAATCACATGGTCAAGCAACTAATTATATAATTGACTGATTTTGTTTTCAAGTCATTTCTATGTTACTTAATGTCTCTAAAATCTTTTGAATCTCAAAGCCATCTAAACACATCAATAAGCAATTCTTAAGAACTTAACCCACTTCTTTTAAAACTTTCCTTAGTGCTATAGAAAGGTATGTTCTAATTATATATGAAAAAATTTGAATAGCAAGTTAAGGATTTATACTTAATTCAGAGATTATGGCAAGCCACTGCAAAACAGTGAAATGCTAACAGTAATATTTGAAGAAGAGTAATCTAGATGTTTTATGCAAGTTGGATTAGAAGATCGAAGGACAGGAGAAAAAACAAAACAAAATAAACTATTGAAATGTCCACAAAATACGTGGCTGGTGCTTGAACTAGAGTGGTGGGAAGGAAAGTAGAAGTGGGCATAGAAACAGAAAAAGAGATTTAGGAAGCCTGACAAATGTCATGAACTGGTAATATATCAAGTCTGAGAATAAGATAGAAAGCATGGTCAAAGATAATTCGTTTCAGTTCAGCAAACATTTATGGCGACACTACTTTGTACAAGGCACACAAAAATTATGAAAATGAAGTCTGACCACTGCATATATAATATAGGTGTAAACAACATGTTATCATAGTCTAGAGGAGGACACAAACAATCCTGAACAGAACTGGGAAGGCCAATGTTTTAAGCCTGAGTAACGGTTAGAATAATGATACCTATGCCAAATAATGTGTATTTCTTCTTCAATATTCATCTTAATCCACCTCCCTTAGATCTTTTTCCTCAAAGTCCAAGCAGAGGTCATCTTTCACCTGTAATACTTCATTAGACTCCCAGCATCAAACATGCCCTCTCACCCAGTTGCTCCTCAGTAGAGCAAATCAAGTTAACACCAAGTTTTAGCGGACTGCTTTCATCATGCTATTCTCTTAGTATTCTGAAGGAGAGGACTTTGATGACTTGCAGTGATTCTGAGGATCAGCCTGTTGCTCCCCAAACAGTTCCTTCGTTAAGGACTCTTATCCTACCTCTCATTTGAACCCTTCTCATCTTGGTCATGAGTTTTACATTTCTCTTTATCCAGATTAAAGAGATGTATCGTTATTGTAAAGGTGGTTGGAGGAACATGTGACTTATGAATCAGAATGAGACTGCATACTGGCTCTACCACCTCCTGGTTATATGATATTGGACAAGGCTTTCTGCATTCTTATTTCTGTATCTGAAGAAACAGAGCCAACTTCATGGGTATACTTTGAGAATTTATATAAAGTTTTTATAAAGTTAGAAGAGCCAAGATATAAACTTCTGTAAATATAACGACGATTATAGATCCATATTAAGTCAAGTCAAGAGTAATCACTCTAAATGATTCAGAGCCTAGATCAGGGATTGGCTGTTCCAAGGTTCTGATTCCATTTGCTTTGTCATGCCAGGTTAATGGGGTGGGGTAGAGAGGCACATTAGGTGATTTTTAATCTGTAACCATGGAGAGATATTCCAAGACTTCTGAAGCTTTTGGCTTTGTATACTATCCAAGCCAAATAAATTGAATTTCAAATAAACTGAAATTAAATTTTTCATCTATAGAAGAAAATAAAAGCCTAACTGACCTTTTTAACTTGATTTGATTAGAATGTCCAATAACTGTTCTCCACTCTGTTTTTACAAACACGTGCAGTTTGGAAATTTTAGGCTCTTTCTTATTCACTATTCTCTTCTACATAAATGTTCCACTAGGGTCTTCTATCTAGTCTGTGTTGACTGTCTATAATAATGCTGTTTGACAGGACTTTCTGAAATGTATATGTTGTATATTTGTGCTATCCAATATGGTAGCCACTGGCCCCCTGTGGCTATTGAGCACCTGTAATGCAGCCTAGTGTATCTGAAGAACTAATTTTTTATTTTCATCTTGATTATTTTATATTTAAATGGCCACTGATGTCCACTGGCTACCATTCTGGACAGCTCAGGTCTACTGCATGTGTGCCAGAGACATACTCACTATGACTTGTAAAATCTCCTGACAAGATTCGCAGCCACAGTGTCCATACCATCCCAATTATAAAAATTCTGCTGATGCTCCTTGTAATTCAGAGCTAGTTCCCACAAGTGCATACCTATGGTTTCTGTCATTACTCCTAGTTTTCCCTCTGCTTTGAAGGCCTTTCCCCCACTGTATGCCAAGCAAATTCCCATTTATCTTTCAAAGCCAGTTCAAGTGTTATCTTCCCCATGTGCCTCCTTTAATTTCTTTGAGAACAACACGGAAGAGTGAAAAGAGCTTTAGTTGAGAAATAAGGCAGATTAAAGTTTGAATCCCAGAACTGTCCCTTACTAGCCAGAACTTACTATGTACCTTGAACATATCTTGAGCCTCAATTTTCTCATCTATAAAATAGTAAAAATAATAATAGTAATAATAAATAAATAAAAACTAATTTGGCAAATTTGTTGTAAGAATTAGAAATTCTGACTAACATTTTTATTATGGCTAATATTTATTAAGTGTCTACTTGTATATCATTATGAAAGTATAACACATGATTTTTTTCACTTTATTTTCACAGAAACCCTATAAGGTAAGGAATATTCAATTACTTTATTCATTCAACAAACATTTGGGAGCTTAACGTGCCTGGTGAGAAATTAAGGGAAAAGGAGTGAACGTAAAAATTTCTAGCACTCAGAGATCTTATATTCTAGTGGAAAATATAGACAAATAAGCAAGAAAATAGATAAATAATATCAATAGTGTTAAATGTTATGGAGAAAGATACAGCAAAATAAAACAGAGAATAATGGAGGATGTTATTTTACAAAAGACGTTGTCTAGCAAGGCCTCTCCACCAAGATGATCCTTAAGCAAAGAACTAAATAAACATGAAGCTGAGCTATGTGCAAATACACAGCAAAAATGTGCCAGGAAAAGAAACAACTTACTGAGAGCTATTATATAGTAGATCCTATTAGATGCTGGAAATCCCTGAGTGAACCAAAGTGACTGTCCTCCAGGATTTTACATTATTGTGAATAAATGAACAAAACCATAATGTCTTCAAATGAAAAGTTCAATGAAGAAGAGGGAAAAATTTAAGGAAACAGAGTGATGAAGAAAGTACTGTTTTTCTACTTTAGAAATGAGGATACTGAAAGGTTAAATGACAAGCTGGTAAAGTAAAAAGCAGATACTGAAACTCATAAAGTAGCTCATTCTTTTAATTATTTTACCATTCTCTCCCCCCTATACTATAGAGTCTCCAATGGGAAACAGAGAATGCAAAGATTAAAGTCCTTTCTGTTATATCCCTAATATCAGTACAATGATACAGAGGAGATGCAAAATAAGGTGAATTAATTTAGATTTCCACTCTAGACAGAATACGAAAACTCCATTATAATTAAAGAGACCATGATCCTAAAACCAGGGAGATGACTCTCCTTATTTAGGGAAATCCCATTAACGAATTCACAACAATAAATAAAATATAACATTTAAAGGATTAAATGTGATAGGTTTTGGAAGGGGAATGGAGTGACAGAGAACTACTCACACAGGCCTCGTGCCTACTATGGCAACAAAGAACTACCTGTATGGGCCTGAAGAAGGGTGGGATGGGAGACTGAATTAAATAGGGAGGAATAACAAAGTTATCATCACACAGATGATAACCTAACTGGTGACAAGTTAGCAATACATGTAAGGGTTATTGACACTACCTGCCCAAGTATTTTCTCAGTGTAAATCCTGAAGATTTAGAATAGAATACTTCAAGTTCAAAACTGCTTCCTATCACTTAGCAAAGTAGATGACAACTGTGAACACTTCAACTCATAAACCAAAGGAAGAAAATCCCAAGGCCATATCGAAAAAATTCTCACCATGCCATAATAATCTGTTTAATCTGCTTAAAAATACCTTATCATAATTATTGTCCTTTCTTCCTAATTAAAAAGCAATACATATTTATTCTTAAAAATCTGGAAAATTCAGAACTAAATAAAGGAGAAAATACCACCCGAAGATAACTGACATCAATGAGATGGGGTACTAATTTCCAACATAAAGGGGCGTTTATTTTTCTATAGTATATTGTATGTACATGTTTAATGTTTAATGGTTGTAGTGGGGGTGATTATCGTTTTCTTCAACATTATCATACTTTTTACATAGCTTTGCATATTGCTATTTTTCACTTAACATTATGAAGAGCAATTTGTTCACATTTTAAAATATTAATGTTAATAACAGGAAAATATCCTACTGTAAGAAATTAACCATCTTTCTACTGTTGATTCCAAATTTATGCCATTAAACATGATGCTGGGATGAACATCATCGTACTTAGTCTACATTAAAAATAATGATTATTTTCTTAGGATAAATTCCAAGCAATAAAGCTCCTGGTTCAAATTATGCAGATAACAGTATATCAAATTTTATAAGTGCTGTCAAATGTCTTCCACAAAGTAATGCCAACTTAAATTTCCAGTAGTGAGTTATCTGAGAGTTTCCATTCCATGTTTGCCCACAAAAGGTATCATATTTTTTGAAAATATGCAAGGCAAAAAATAACATGTCACTATTCAAATCTGCATTTATTTCATCAATGAAGCTAATTTTTTTCTATTAGCCAGTTGTATTTCTTCTCTGAATTCATTTAAAAAATGCATTATTTGACCATTTTCTGTTGGGGTTAGCATTTTTCTCTCACTGATTTTAAAGAATACTTTAAAGACAGAAATATTTGCCCTTTATCAACTTGCATGTTACAAATATTTCTTCCTCTTCGTTGTTGGCCTACAAGTTTTTCTAATGTAGAGACATTGAAATTTTTTATGTAATGATATTTACCAGCACCTTGTTATTAATTTGCTCCTTTAATTTATGCTGGAAAATCCTTAATAGTTTTTTTTTTTTGTCTTTTTAGGACCGCACCTGAGGCATGTGGAGGCTCCCAGGCTAGGGGTCGAATCAGAGCTGTAGCTGCCGGCCTATACCACAGCCACAGCAACGCCAGATCTGAGCCACGTCTGTGACCTACACCACAGCTCACGGCAGCACCAGATCCTTAACCCACTGATCAAGGCCAAGCATCTTCATGGATACTAGTCACATTCATTAACCACTGAGCCTCATTGGGAACTCCACAACTTTCTTTTAAAATTGGGTTGGGGGTTCCTTTTGGTGCAGCAGGTTAACCCAGCATTGTCACTGTGGCACAGCTCAGATTGCTGCTGTGGCACAGGTGTGAGTTCAATCCCAGGCCTGGAAACTTCCATGTGCCCCAAGTATAGCCAAAAAAAAAAAAAAAAAAAAAAAACTTTAAAAAACAATAATAATAAAATTGGGTTGGAGCTACTAAAAAATATTTACAGCTAACCTAGAAAATCTACCGATGAAATTCCAGCGAGGATATAACTTAGAACTCTCCAACCACTCACACAGATATACAGTTACTCTCTCTTCTCTCCAAATATATAGTAATACTAGAGAAGATATACAAAGATTTTTGTTTTGAAAACATAGTTTCTAATGAATACAGGGAAATCCCCAAATGCAAGGGGTAAAAAATGGAAATCAGAGGACAATACAGCCATCCTTGACCCTCAGTATCGGTGGGAAATTTGTTCCAGGAGAAAGCGTTGCCCCAGTTCCAAAAACCTGCAGATGGAAATTTGGATCCGTGGTTGGTTGAATCCACAGATGCAAAATCCACAGATGCAAAACCCACAGAGAGGAAGGGCTGACTGCATTACACTTCCTTGGTTAATTTATTCCTAAGTATTTTATCCTTTTTCTTTCTACTATAAATGGAATTATTTTCTTATTTCACTTTCACATTTTATTGCTAATATATAGAAACACAACTGATTTGGGTATGGATCTTGTACCATACAACTTTGGAGAACTTGTTTGTTATCTCTAGTAGGTTTATTTTTCCTTTGGGAGAAATCTTTAGGAGAGTTTATACGTATAAGATCATGTTATCTGCAAGTGAGACAGTGGTTCTTCCTTTCCAATCTGGTTGATTTTTCTTTTTTCTTCCCTAATTGCCCTGGTTAGATCCTTCAGCACAATGTTTAACAGAAGTGGCAAGAGACATTACTGAAAGAATTTAAAGACTTAAAAAAAAAGGAAAGATGTTCATGGATTTGAACACTTAATATTGTTAAGATACCAATACTCCCCAAATTGACCTAGTATTCATACAATCCTTATCAGAATTCTAGTTGTTTTTTTTTAACAGAAATGAACAAACTAATTCTAAAAATCATACAAAAATGCAAAAGACCCTGAATAATCTTGAACAAGAACAAAGGTAGAGAAATTACTTCCCGATTTCAAAACTTATTAAAAAGTTACAATAATCAAGACAGTGCGATGCTGATATAAGGACAAGTACATAGGTCAGAGGAACAGATTTAAAGAGTCCAGAAATTACCCTATAGATCTATGGTCAACTGATTTTCAACAAGAATGCCAACACCGTTCAGTGAGGGAAAAACAGTCTTGGAAAGTTGTTGAAAATGAATAGTTCTGACATTGGATAGCCACATGCAAAAGAATGAAGTTGGACCCTTACCTGACACCACATATAAAAATTATCTCAAAATGTGTCAAAGACCTAAATGTAAAAGATACATCTATAAACACAGTGTAAATCTTTGCGATTTGTCAATGATTCTTAGATATGATACCATAAACAAAAATTACAAAAGAAAAAACAGACAAGTTAGAATTCATTAAGATATTTAAAATTTTCCTTCAAAAGACACTATGGGAGAAAATAGTTGGAAATCATATACCTTGTAAGGATTATTATCCAGAAAATATATCTTACAACTCAACAATTAAAAGACAAATTACCAAATTTAAAAAATGGGCAAAAAATCTGAATAGAGCTGTCTCCAAAGATATAGAAATAGCAAGTAAGCAATGAAAAGATGTCTGACACCATTAATCATTAGGAAAATGCAAATAAAAACCATGATATATCACTTCACACTCATTAAAAAAGCAGCTATACTTTAAAAAAAAAAAGTAACAAGTGTTGGCAAAGATGTGGAGAAACTGGAACACACATTCTTGGTGGGAATGTTAAATGGTACAGCTAATAATCTGATAGTTCCTGAAACAGTTAAACATAGAGCTACTAAACAACCCAGAAATTCCACACCCAGGTAAACGCAAGAGAATTGAAAGCATATGTCCATAGAAAAACATGCACACAAATATTCATAGGAGCTTTATTCGTAGTGGCCAATAAGTAGAAACAAGCCAAATATCGATCAATTAAAATATATGGTATACCCATACAATGGAATATTATTTGGCCATAAAAGGAAGAATGTACTAATACATGCTACAATATGAATGAACCTTTGAAATACTATACTAAATAAAAGAGGTTAGACAAAAAGACCACATTTTATATGATTCCACTTAAATGAAATGTCTAGAGTAGGCAAATATAGAAATACAAAGTAGATTAGTGGCTGCCAGGGGTTGGGGGAAGGCAAGAGACTGTTAATGGGTATAGGGTTTCTTTTGAGGATGATAAAAATGTCCTGGAATTAGACAGTGGTAATGGTTGCACAACTCTGTGACTATACTAAAAAAAACCACTGAATTAAACCCTTTCAATTGTATTGTACTTTACTGTATTGTGAATTGTATTGTCCTTTATTATGTCTCAACTGTTAAAAGATATTAAAATTAAAAACAGAACAATAAACATAAAAGTTAATACTGTAGAGCCCCAAAGTTTATGAGAATAGAAATTCCACTTTATGAATTTATCATCATTGCAGCTATACTTATTACAGCAAAAGACTGAAAATAATTCAAATGCCCATCAACAGGAGACTAGGTAAATAAATTACTGCAGAATATTATTAAATATTATGGAGCCTTTTTTTTTTTGTCTTTTTGCCTCATCTGGGGCCGCACCTGTGACATATGGAGGCTCCCAGGCTAGGGGTCTAACAGGAGCTGTAGCCGCCGGCCTTCGCCACAGCCACAGCAATGCAGGATCCGAGCCGCGTCTGCAACCTACACCACAGCTCATGGCAACACCGGATCCTTAACCCATTGAGCAAGGCCAGGGATTGAACCCGCAACCTCATGGTTCTCAGTCGGATTCGTTAACCACTGAGCCACAAAGGGAATTCCCGGAGCTATTTTTTAATAAATTTTATTGGAGTATAGTTAACTTACAAAGTTGTATTAATATTAAGCTATTTAAAAAAAATAAGAGCTATATATATATACTGAAAAGCAAGGGTTTCCAAGAAATATCATTAAGTGAAGAAAACAAGTATGTTAACATGCTATCAGTTATGTTAAAAATACACACACGGAGTTCTCTGGTGGCTCAGTGGGTTAAGGATCCAGCATTGTCACTGCTGTGGCTCTGGTTACTGCTGTGGCACAGGTTCAGTCCCTGGCCCAGGAAATTCAGCATGCCATGAGTGCAGGCAGAAAAAAATACACACACACTGACATATGCTTGTATAGGTAATATTTAAAGAGATAATGACTAATAATTTTCTAGAATAATTGTAACAAATTATATCAGTAGACTTAAAACCAAATAAATCAACTTGCCGGAAAAGTTTTTTTTTTATTTATTTTTTTCCTTTTTTTTGGGCTGCACCTGTAGCATATGGAAGTTCCCAGGCTAAGAGTCCAACCGGAACTGCAGCTGCTGGCCTAAGCCACAGCCACAGCAACACCAGATCTGTACTGTGTTTGCAACCTACACCGTAGCTCATGGCAACACCAGATCCCTAACCCACTGAGTGAGGCCGGAGATCAAACCCACATCCTCATGGATACTAGTTGGATTCATTACCACGAACCACAACAGGAACTCTATCGAAAAGTATTAGGACAATCTTAAAAGGACAGAAAAGTTAAATAACTATTAAAAATTTAAAACCTAATTTAAAAATTACCCATAAAAGAAGCTATTTGAAGTACAGAAACAATAAAGGATTGGTATCTATAATATGTAAAGTACTTCCACAAATCAATAAAAAAGGCAAAAAATCCAAATGGACAAAAACTTTGATAGGCACTTCACCAAAGAGACTATACAAATGGCCAATAAGCATATGAAGAAGGTGCTTCACGTATTTAATCATCAAGAAAAGGAAAACTAATAGAACACTGTGATACTCAATATACCCACTAGAATGGCTAAAATAAAATATCTAGCCCCAACAAGAATGGGGAACAATCAAAATTCAAACACTGCTGGCAACAAAGTAAGTTAGTTCAACAGCTTAACTATTTCACACTGCCACTAAAGCTGTTGAACAAATGCAAACCCTATGATCTAATAATTCAACTCCTCAGTTAAAAAGAACACGTAAATACATATACCAAGGGATATATATAAGAACATCCCTAACAGCCCTATTCATATTAGGCAAAAATTGGAAAGTACTCAAAAATCCATCAGTAGTAGAATGGATAAATAAATGTGGTGTATTCTATTGAGTGAATAATCACACAATAGAATACTACACAGAAAATAAAATGAATTAACTACAATTATACAGAACATGAAGATTCTCACAAACACACTGTAGAGTAAAAGAATCCATCTCGCAGGATTTCTTTCATATACTGTTTAAAACCAAACAAACCAAAAAATCCTAATCTATGGGTTAGAACTGGGGTGTGGTTAACCCTGTGGAAGAGTAGTGGCTGAAAGGGCACACAATGAGAACTTCTGGGGTGCTGGTAAAGTTTTAGTTTCTTAATCTGGATTCTGGTTACATGGATTTGTTCTATTTGTGAAAATTCATTGAGCTATATATACATTAATGATGTGTACTTTTCTATATGTATGTTATACTCCAATTTAAAAAAAAAATTTAAAACAAAAAATCTCCCACCTAAAAAGTCCACCAGATACGGAGGGTATAAAATAAGTTTTACCAAAAAATAAAAAATAATAAAGATGAAATAGAAAGAAAGAAATCCTATGCTATATAATTTTTTACAGATAATAGCAAATTAGGAAAAGCTACCAATACTAGAAAGAGCAATCCCAGATTATTTCCTAGCAAAACATTAACAAAAGAAACCTATCAATATATTATTTTTATATAACCAAGGTGAGTTTATCTAGGAATATAAGAATGATTTAACATTTGAAAATCCATTAATATATTTTATGATATTAACAGGATAAAAAAGAAAATCTATTTATCTCAGTAGCCACAGAAAAAAATATTTGTAAAATTCTATTCTGAGTCACTATTTTAAAAATGTCTACCAATTCAGTAACAAAAAGAAACTTTCCAACATCAAAAATGATACATTAGAAGGAAACTTTTAAAATCTGGAACAAAACAGGGCCCCATTATCACCATTTCCATTCAAGAATGACGTATGAGATTTGAAAAGGAAAAGAACTGCCATTGCATAGGTGATGATTCTCTCCCTGGAAAATGTACGAAAATCTAGAAACCATTATAATAAGCAGGTAAAGCAAGTTTGCTGGACTCAAAGTCTATATAAAAAGTCATTTTTCTGAGGCAAAAATCACTTTGATTATGTATAACTACCATTTTTAAAAAAACTATAGGAGTTCCCTTCATGGCTCCACGGTTAAAGAACCCGACTAGGATCCATGAGGATGCGGGTTCAATCCCTGGCCTCGCTCAGTGGGTTAAGGATCTGGTGTTGCCTTGAGCTGTGGTGCAGGTTGCAGATGCTGCTCAGATCCAGTGTTGCTGTGGCTGTGATGTAGGCTGGCAGCTGTAGCTCCCATTGGACCCCTAGCCTGGAAACGTGCAAATGCAACAGATGCGGCCCTAAAAAAAATAAAAGAAAGAAAGAAAGGAAAGAAAGAAAGACCTATAAAAAACCTTCATTAAAATAAATCTAAGAAAAGAAGTATAAGCTCTTTGGGGATAAAACTCTATAATACCATTAAAGAAGGCCCAAAAAGAGAAGAAAATCATTTTCATGACTAAGAAAACTATTATAAATACGTAAACTCTCCTCTTTTAAGTTACAAACTCAGTGTAATCCTAGCAAAATCACAAGAGGATATTTTGTGAAAACATCACAGAGAAGGATGGGATAGACTTCCAGACAATTGGTATCAGAGACAGAGGTAAAGAACTTTTTAAAAATGAAAATCAAGATTTTACACTGTAAATTAGCTGTAATGGAAATAAAAAACTACTCGAAAAAGATTTCAAGGGTGATATTTGATTTTCATTTTGATTTTTCCTATTTATGATCTCATCATTTTCAGGGATAACAGCTCTTCTCCACGAGCCTTATATTTTCTACAACATTCCAGAACTTCAGAACCCAAACCAAACAATATTAGAATAAACACCTAAAGGTCAGATGGAAGTTACTGACTGCAGAAATGAAGCAAATTCAATCTAGGAAGCCATTTGAGTCTTAATAGATAGTATAAAAGATAATAATTTAAAACAAACAAAAGCCTCATCAGGACAAATCTTAAACTCAGTGAAATAAAGTTTAAAATTCTCTTTAAACTTAAGTTTATGTTTATAATCCCCCATCAACAGAAATGTAGAAACAATATTATTTATACAGTTTACTAAGCCTTTTAGTATTTGTACAAAATGTGAACAGAAAGATATATGAGTCTAAGAAAGATCTTTTTAGTACTTTCATATTACCAAGCATTTAGAAAACCTAGAGAATCAATTTTTGCAGGATAAGAAAGGGGAAAAAATGGAAGTAACCCAAGGAAACAGACAACAGAAAAAAACAATTTAGCAAACTTGGAAACTTGGGGACACGGCTGGAGTTAAACATTAATGAAATGATCAGCTTAGAATATCAACTTAAAGCAGTTTTGAATAGTGGTTAGGAAAATATCAGCCCACAGGAATTTTCCAGAGGCCTTCCCAAATTTATTAGTCATGGCAGTAAATAGGAATGGTCTAAGGAAGTATATTTTACTATGGGTTAGATTTTCTGTTTGTCCTTTTTTCTTCAGTTTTACTTGCCTACTACTATGATTGCTTTTTTCTTTTTAAAATCCAAACTGCTTTTATTAAGGCTGTGGACTACACTAACTTTCATAAGGATATCTGCAAGCTTCCTCACCTGTACACCTTTGAGCCCTCACTCATTCAGTTCCATAAAAGAATATCCTTGGAATATATCTAACATTTACCAAAGTCCTATTTGACCTTCAAGTCACAACTGCAATGTCATTTCCTCCCTCAAGAATTCTACAGTAGTAATTTCTGTTCCTGCATCCCAAGTTTATGCTAAGGAAAAAGAAACTACCACTTAATGAGCTTCAAGTACAGGCCAAGTGCTCTATGAAAGAATTCATAATATTTGAGAGTTCCCATCATGGCTCAGTGGAAACAAATCTGACTAGCACCCATGAAGATACAAGTTCTATCCCTGGCCTTGCTCAGTGTGTTAAGGATCCAGTGTTGCCATGAGCTGTGAGCTGTGGTGTAGGTAGCAGACGCAGCTCAGATCTGGTGTTGCTATGGCTGTGGTGTAGGCCGGCAGCTACAGTAGCGATTCAACCTCTAGCCTGGGAACCTCCATATACAGTGGGCACAGCCATAAAAAGACAAAATAATAATAATAATAATACCCCTAAAAAGTTTATGAGAGAGAAATACAAATATGTACAATAATAGAAGAATTTCAAGAAAAGTGTGTACTAGTTATAGTGGGGTGAGGAAGGAAGTGGTCAATTCTGCTTGAAGGTAAGTGCTAGAGAAAAGCTTTCACCCAAAGGTGATGCCAGTTCAGATTTGAAAGATATATAGATTTTCGATACGTGAATTTGGGAATGAAGGTAGGAAAACAATGTATTCCAGAAAGAGAAGAGGCATGAGATTGTGTCAAAGTCAGTAAATAATTCAGTAAGGCTGAAGCAGAAGATTGAAAGGTAATAGAGATGAGACTAGTGAAATAGAGATAACAGATCATAAAAATCTGTATCTTGAAAAGAAGTGTAGATTTCAGAGACAACTAGGAGTTCCTGATAAATTTTAATTACAGAATAACACTTTCTTTGTGTTTTTGTGTCTTTGGATTTTTGTTTGCCTGAACAGCATTTTGATAACAGAGATGGTAGGAAAAGGAGAGGGTATATGGAAAGGGCTGGGGACAGGATTGGAGGTATGGATTCACAGAGGATCCTGTATAACTTGGAAATGACCAAGAAAACCCAAATGAAGGCAGTGATGAATCACTCTCTACTCTTACATACTCCCTTCACTTGCCTTCCAGGACAGCATGCTTGATTTCCCCCTTATCTCAATGGTTGCTTCTTCTCAGTTGCCTTTGTCAATCCCTTTCTTCCCCCACTTCACCCAAACCTAGGCTTCTTAGGGCTGAAGTGCACTGTGCTCAGTTCTTGTCCCTTTTCCACATTTACTCATTCTTTCAGGAATTACATACAGTCTTTGGTTTTAAGTACCATATCTTTGCATCTCACTCTCAAAGTTATTTCCACTAGAATTCAGAACTCACATGACTACTCAACACTTTCACTCGGATATCAAATACACATCTCAAAAAAGTTCCAAGTCCAACAACTTAAGGCTGATTGTTCCCTTCCAAACCTGTTCCACCCACAGCATTCCCACCTTAGTCGATGGGAAATACAGTTACTCAGGACGATAAAAAAAAAAAAAAAACACCTTAGATTTATCTTGACTCCTGTTATACCTAATACCTAATCTATTAGAGACTCCTGTTGGCTCTATCTTCTAAACATCCAGAATACAACCTCATCTCACCAGTTCTACTACCACTAACCACTCCATCCAAGCTACTTTCATTTCTTGATTGAAATAGTCCAACAACCTCCTTACTGGTCTCTCCATTTCAACCCTTGCTCACACAATCTATTCTCAGCCTAGCAACCAAAATGACTCTTAAAATATAAATCAGGTGTCTGTACTCTGCTCAAAGCATCCTCCATCCAGTCCCCCACAAAGATCCCATATGATATGACCACTGCTAAATCTATAATTCTATTTCCCCACAGCTCTTCCCTTTGTTCTCTTGTACTCCAGATGTACTGGCTTCCTTGGGGTGCCTTGAACTCATAGGCATGCTCTCATCTTACAGCCTTTGCACTGGCTTATTCCCTCTGTCTGGAAAGGTTTTCCCCAGATATTCTCATGGCTCATTCCCTTACCTCCTTCAGGGTTTTGCTCAGATTGTATGTCCCCAATGAGGTCTATATAGACCCCACTCTTTCCACATCCCCCCATGGTCCTAAAACTCTATTTTATCTTACTTTTTCTTTTCTCATGGCATTAATGCCTTCTAAAATACATAAAATTCATTTAACTCTAAGGTCTAATCTTTATTATCTGTCTTTCTCACAACCTTCATGAAGGCTGGGAACTTTTTTGTTGCTGTTTATTGATAGATCTCAACCAACGAGAACAGTCTACCACAAAGGACTGCTAACATTGTATTCCTTAAATGAATAAATTAAATGAATAAATAAATAAATCAAAGATGTAGAGACAGTGGATAAGACAGAGATGAAGAATATATAATTAGCAGGATTTGGTGATTTGGTGATCAGTAGTATTTGGAGGGTAAATGACAAAAAGAAGTGTGAGTTGACATTCACATTTTTAACACAGGACAGTGGAAGCAGGAAAAATTTGTGAGGAAAAGATCCTGAGTTCAGTTTTGCACATGTGGAATAAATGACTTACGTATATCCTCAAGTAAGTTTATCTTACAGTCCAAACTCTGAAGGTCAAAGCCGGAAACTGGCTGGTGACTGGTCTATTGCGGTAGAGGCCATTTTTTTTTTCATAGTTTTTATTTTTTCATTTCTTTTCAACCTTTTTTTTAAATGTAAAAGAAATGCTTTTATTTAGCTAAATTTTTGAAAATGTTTTAAAGATTTTTAAATTGTGGTAAAGTACTTATTACAAAAAATTTACTATCTTAACTATTTATCAGTGTTAGGTATGTTCACATTATGTGCAAACAATCCCTAGAACTTTCTCATCTGGCAAAACTGAAACTCTGTACCCATTAAACAGCCTCCCAATTCCACCTCCCCAACCCTTGGCAACTACCATTCTACTTTCTTTTCTTCTTTTTTTTTTCTTTCTCCTTTTTTTTTTTTTTTTTTTTTGCCTTTTCTAAGGGCCGCACCCAGGGCATATGTAGGTTCCCAGGCTAAGGGTCAAATCTGAACTACAGCTGATGGCCTATGCCACAGCCACAGCCATGCCGGATCCTTAACCCACTGAGTGAGGCCAGGGATCAAACCTGAGTCCTCATGGATACTAGTCGGGTTTGTTAACCACTGAGCCATGATGGGAACTCCCCATTCTACTTTCTGTCTCTGTGAGTTCGAGTTTGACTATTCTAGATACTTCAAATAAAATTTAATCATTTACTAATAGATTGTTACACTCAGAATAATGTCAAGTTTCACCCATATTTTAACATGTGTCAGAATGTCCTTCCTTTACTATCTTTCCGGTTTTTTTTTTGTTTTTTTTTTGTAGGGGGGCATGCTCAGGGCATGTGAAAGTTCTAGGCTAGGGATCAAACCTACACCATAGCAGCAACCCAAGCCGCAGCAGTGACAGTGCTAGATCCTTAGCAGAGCTACATAGGAACTCCTCCTTCTTTTTTAAGGCTGAATGATGTTCCATTGTATATGACACCACATTTTGTTTACCCATTCATCTGTTTTTACACATTAGGATGATTCCATCTTTTGGCTACTGTAAAGAATGCTGCTATGAACATGAGTACACAAATATCTTTTCCATTTCTCTGCAAATTTGAGGTGATTATGGGAAGTGTTAGAGAAGACCAGAAGTTGGGGATGGGAAGACTAATTGGTGGGAGCTATTATTTCATCAAAGAATCCTGGAAAACTTCAGAGAAAGACAACATGGCAGTAACAAGTATTAGACATGTATAGATGACTTGAAGATAAACCAATGGGGACAACTCTCTGCTTTCAACACTTCTCGGCTACAGCCACACAGAGGAGGACCTGCTTCTTATTTTATATTTCTAATTATAAAACTAGATACTACTAATCTTCCCTCCATGGGTGTGATAAAGATTTATAAGCTAATACTAATAGGTGCATTTTTAAGATGAAACAGAGTAACCATCTTATATTAAATTAAATATAAAACTTGGCAGCATAACCAGTGAATATGTAACAACTATTAATTTATCCTGCAGGCAATGCCTTTGTTGGTTTAATATTTCAAAGCTTTCTTTTTTCAAGATCATTCTTGTCTACCTAGTAATAAGGCACTTTATTAGCTAAAAACATTTTGCCAAGAGAGCAAGAAATGTTTTTTCTTCAAAAAATAGTATTTAGTATGTTTTTAAACCTCATACAGTATTTACAGAGAAACATGGACATTAACAATCCAAAGAAGAAAATATACAAAATGCTAACACTAAACGAAGAGAACTCTGAAAAACCAAGTTCTACCTGAGAACTCAATTTCAAAGCAACATTAATACTGATGATGTAGACAAAGTTGTGATTTTTATATGAATACATATAATCTAGAGTTAAACTCAGGATTTTTTGGTTTCTCTTATGTTTTTCTTTGTAGTTTGTACCATCAAAAAATAAAAAATAAAGAATTATACTTGTTTTTTACATTAGGAAAAGGTATTTCTCAGCAAGTTATAAGAGACAGAGCCTATTAACAGATTTTTGATGAGAGAAATTATAATATATATTGACTTTCTATCACCTGGCAAAGTGCCCAGCACTTATCAGGTAGTCAAAAAATATTTATAAATTAATGAATGAGTAAAAGAACAAATGAGTGAGCAACCAATGAACTGGGATACTCTGATGTGTCTATGTGTATTCATTTCATAATACTACCTTCTAATAGCAGCCATGTGATCATCTCGGTTTTGGAGCTAATAAAAATGTATCAAATATATAAATAAAGTTTCCTGGAAACAACATTATTTTTCCCTTCTAACCTCTATGTTAAGTTCTTTTAATTGCAGAAAGATATTTTAGGAGTGAGTAGAAGAATAAAGCTCCTTGTAAAAGCAACAAGCATGTTTTGGTAATAATGTACACAGATGATTACTGCCTCTCACTTTACGGTCAAAGACATGATCTGCTTCTTAGCCAAATGACAGGAAGTAATACTGGTTATAAACAAATAGGGAACATACCACCACCACCAAAAAAAAAAAAAAAGTCAGGCTGCATCTTAGAAATAAATTAGTTTTATTCACTATTGGATACATAAATTTCTTTTGTTACCACAAGCCCAGAAAATAATTTGACAGTACTCTGGAAAATTCACTACTTAATTCCCAATGCAACTCATTCCATTCTTTTAGAGACCTCTAAGGACCAGAAAACTCTTCTATATATGAAGCCAAAATCTATCTCCATATAACATATAACCATTGGTGATCAATTTATGTCACAGAGCCTCAGTGTCATTCTAACCTGTCTTCTATAGAATTGCCCATCAAAGATTAGAAGATGGCTATTATGACCTCCTAAGGGCTAACATCCCTTCTTTCTTTAGCTTACTTATCTATAAAAAAAAA
The DNA here is from genome assembly GCA_004024745.2 of Catagonus wagneri. Classification (NCBI taxonomy): domain Eukaryota; kingdom Metazoa; phylum Chordata; class Mammalia; order Artiodactyla; family Tayassuidae; genus Catagonus; species Catagonus wagneri. The sequence goes on along the minus strand of PVHT021183631.1, from coordinate 1,589,793 downwards.
AAAATCCCCTTATTATTTTAGGCATCTTATCACTATGTTTTTTGTTTGTTTATTTCTTTGGCCATGCCTGAGACCTATGGAAGGTCCTGGGTCAGGGATCGAACCCACACCACAGCAGTCACCTGAGTCACTGCAGTGGCAATGCCAATCCTTAACCTACTGTGCCACAAGGAAACTCCAGTCTTGTCACTCTAAAAGGGTTTTAATCTCTAAAAAAAAATAATAATCTGACAGAAGTAGAATAAAGCAGAACTATTACCAACACTATTATAGACATTCTAGTAATGTAGCCTGAGATAATACTTTGAGTTTTCAGTTAAGGATGTTAAGTCTGTTTTCCACCCCTACATCTGAGCCATTGTTACATAACATTACAAATTTGTTCTCAGTAAATTTTATTTTCTTGGTCAAGCCCACCATCCCCTTATGCTTAGAACTTTTGGACTCCTGTCTCAATCACCTAGTAATTTTAGCCATTCTTCTCTAGTTGTGTATTATCTACAAATGTGATCAGTGTCCCAGCTATATTTTCTTTTAATTCTGTTTATATATTATATAACATGAAGCTGAAAACAGATTCCTATAATATCCCAAAGTCTTCCTTTCACGTTAACACTCTTTCAGATAATTGTTCAACCAGTTAGATATCAACATAACTATATCTAATTACATGTGACAAATCCATATATGTACATGTAATCGGGTCACCACATGGTGCAGTTGGAAAATCTGACAGAAATCTGTAAACCAGCTATAATGCAAAAATAAAAAAAAAACATAACTGTATTATACCATATTACTCCCGCCTAACTTTCCTACCATGATGCCATGATGGACCATGCCAAAAAGCTGCATAAAATTCAGCCATTTGTATTGTGTGATTAACAACCTAACAATCTGCTAAAGGAGAATGAACTTAGGTTAATCTACCATAACACCTTTTTGTAAACTCAAGTTGGCCCCTTAGAGCTTAACATTTTTCTTTCCGAAGTACTGACCTACTAAATCTTCTAACCTGGCATTGCACTGAGGATTCATGTCAGATTCACTAACTGTAGGGAATAAGAAAGACAGAGAACCCACAGATGCTACTGTCTTAGGATCAGTGATCTGTCCTCTCTCTTTCCCTGGCTTATCCTTCTGCCTGAAGCTCCATCTCAAGGGATCCTGACCAAGCTGCACACAGACACAGAGGGCAAAAATATACCAACAACAGGTTTTCCAGATTTAAGTGCCCATCCAGCTCCAGTTCCCAACTGCCTTTCCCATGTTCTTTTTATCAATAAAGAGGAGCAATTGTTATCTACTGTTTTGACTTATCTGTACTGCTTTTCTTCTCCATTAGTATATGGTACAGAGTTAACTGCCTAAAAATGATTTATATTAAGACTTCACCTGTCTACTTTCTCTAAGAAGAAACAAATGCTAAAATTTTAATACAGCAATAGTCTGTGAGCAAAGAGAGTTGCATGAGATGCAGCTAACAACTATACCTTTCTGGTTTTGCTTTTCACTATCATTTACTTACTAAATATTATATGCCTTTATAGGTCTTAGCTTTGAAAGAAAATCCCTAAGTACTTACAGATAAAACATACTATAATTCTTTAGTTGAAAAAAAAATCAAATCAAAGCACCAACGTTAATTTTTAGGCAGTAAATACTCATACCCAATTACTAAGTGTGAAAGATCAGAATTTAAAGTAATGAATCTAACAGTCAATTAAAAATGAAAGAAAAAATACAATTCATTTGTCCTACAAAGATAACGCTAGCATCTGTTAAGAAGCTTCACAACTTCAAGGATTAATTGAGTCTTTTAAATCTTTCATGTTCATGTTTGGAAAATGCTTCTAAGACTGAAATTCGCTTAAATATTTATTGAGTTTCTATTATGGATCCAGGACTATGCACATATCTAGAGGGTTCTAACTACAGTTAGGGAAAAGTTTCTTAAAATAGAAGACATCTCCTAAGCAAGAATCGGTCATATAACATAGATGAGCAAATTTCAGGAAAAACACATAGAATATTATGTTCCCTAACTATATCATCTGAATAGCCACTGGACTTGAAGGATTTGGTTTGTCTATTCATTTTTGCTTTTTTTTTTGCTTGATTGTCCCATTAGGAATATTGGCAAACCTGATTAAATGGTGTTAAGAATCAAATCACTTTAACTTGTTACCATTCAAAAAGAATCATTTTGTTATTTCTTCTTGAGAATTAGAATCCAGTTCAAACTCCTAAGGATGTTTCATAGGCAGGGTACATAACTGCCTAAATTGTCAAAAATCCAGGGCTCAGCATGTAAATGCAGGCAAGCAAAGCAGGCAATTTCAAAGAAAGACCTCATATCCTCAAGGCTAAGGTGATGGCATAAAACAGGAAATTCCAAATGAAAGTTCTCTGACAATTGTGGCCTTATACCAGGGCTGCCCACCAATCCATTGCCCCGCCCCTGCAAAAATGAAAAAGCCATTGTGGGTCTGCATTTTTTTTTAAGTATCTCATTTCCACATCAAAATGCAAAGTCAAAAACCATTAACCTCTGCAATATTTTATAAACATCTTTCTTTTAGAAAATGTGTCATAAATTTCTACTTTATTCTATATTACATCTATCATGGACATCATAAAACAGTAGAATCACAGAATTTCAGAGTTGATACCTGGAATATCATCCAGCCTAAGGTTTTCATTTTTCAAGGGTCTAGAGAGGTCAAGTGATTTGCTGATGTCAACCAGCCAGTTAGTGGATAGATCAGAAATTAATAACCATACATAACTCTGTTACTTCTATAAAATAAGACACTGGGTCTAACAGAGCACACAGCTAATCCTTATCGTACAGGAAATATACTTTGCCTGGCAGCCAAATATCTTACTTTTTAAGTGTCTGCTAATTCAGAAACCTAATAGCCTGCGCTTAAACAAAACTAAAAATCCCTGCAAACCCATAACTACTGAAAAAAAATGGGTGCTGATTTTACAGTACAAACTACCTTTTACAAACCACATTATAATAGTCTAAGTGTACAGTAATCAAATATCATCCCATATAATTAAAGATAAACTCATCATGTCAAAACAGAAGATCAAAGCACTTTAAATCTTGCAGGGCCCATCATTTTCAATGGCCTGTTCCTTGATCATGCCCTAATTCATACAATTCAGTGAGTCACAGTGCCTTTTCCTGCTGCAGTAGAAATAAGCCTCAAAAAACTCTAATTTTTAAAAAATTGACAAACATATGAAATATTCCCAAGTCACGTCTATGAAAAGATTAGTGCATCACCAGTTTTCTATTAAACCGGATCCTGGAAAAAACAGATAAAATGTTTTTCATTCTCTACATCAGATTCTGATCTAAGCATACATTTTTCAGTTACAGGAAGAGTTTCTGGCCTCATACTGTGGCAAGAAAGTAGAACATCTGAATTACCTGGTATTTCCTGTTTGTCAGTTGTTGATGGGCTTTGTTTGTTTGCTTTGTATTGTTGTGGTTTTAATGCCTTCCAAGGCAAAGAAACACTACCTACCACCTGAGCAATTCAATAAGAAAGAACCAAGGAGAGTATCACTTGGCATTATACGAAAAACTCCCACTTCAGTCATTTCACTCCTCTAAACTTTGGCTGAACCACACTGACTGTTATTTTGCGAGGAAGTGATTGCCAAGTTATCCACAGGCACATACACAGACAAACCACAATATGGAGAATGTCAGCCGTTACTCCTAAGAATATCTTCACTAAAGTATGTGCTGAGTAATGAGGAGTTATTCAGTAAGTTCAGATAAATGTAGAGTTAGAATAGGCCTTCAGAGATAAATAATCAACTGAGATAATAATTGCCCCAGACAAATAGTTATGGAAGTCAATACTAAGAAAACCAGTGAATTAAACACTACTCAACATTACAAGAGAAAACCATGAATGTTCTAAGACTTCCTGAAAGCCTATTGATTTAAAAATCCTAAATAATCCTAAATAATAAATCTAACCTTACTATGGACCTTTACAAATAATTGATGGGTCCTCAGGAAATCGGAGCCTCTAAAAGGCTACACTACATATTTTCAGATGCTGATTTTAAAATGTAAAACTTTTAACTTGTGCTTGCCCTGAAAACTTTAGGTGAATCACTTTCTTATAACTTTGCATAGTTTATAATGAAAGGATAATTAAGGATAATAAAACACCTTCTCTTGACAACCTTAGATATTTCCAATTTTGAGAAATATATTTTTTGTCTAATATCTTTCATCTTAATTTCACAGCTCACTGAAATATCAGATCAGATGCAAATGTTATTTTGGAACTCTGTTTATGAGAAAGAGGTCAAACATTATTGCAAGGGGTTTCCTCAGAGGAATGATGAAAAGAGATATATCAGTTATTACAGGATTCGCAGTGTTCTGAGGATGCCCCATATTATATTTCACTTTGCAATAGCCAATTTCCTTCGAGACTCAATAAAGTAAAACATAATGCCTCTATTGTTACCATGGCATTCGTTGACATCCTTAGTTACTGAGATAATTAATCTAATAGATCCCTCTCTGTATGTTTTAAAGCACCCTTTTAACCTATAGAATATGAAAGAACTTTCAACTTGTGAATATTTTTAACATTTATTATAGGTAAAGTATGATATATGCTTGAAAGTGTGAAGAACATATGAACAGGATGAATTATCACTGTCTCCAAGGAACTTAAAATCTGGTCTGGAAAAGAGACTCACACATGAGCACACGTGTACACACAGACAGAATTAAACTACAAAAAAGAAAAAAACAAGGTAGAGTAGAAACGACTGTGCAAGCCCAAATGAGACATTCTACAAAACCTATACTCTTCAAAAATGTCAGTGACATGAAAGACAAAGAACAGCTAAAAGACTGCTCCAGCAAAGAAAACTAGAGAGACATGACAAAAAAAAGTTTCTATGCTCCAATCCTAAAATAGGGAAAGAAACAGTTCGACCTTTACAAGGTCATGCTGAGACAATATGCAGAATTTGAATATGGACCATATACTAGATAATAATCCAGTATAAATTTGACAATATTCTGTGGTTATGTAAAAGAGTGTCTGTTCTTAATAGACACATGCTAAAATACTTAGGATAAATGGTAACAACCTTTGCAATTTACTAGCAAATGATTCTGAACAAAAGGACAATGATATGTATGTATATCTGTATTCAAGAGAGAAAGAGGGAGTTCGCTGATGTAGGAGGTTAAGGATTTTGGCTTGGGTCACTGCTGTGGTGAGGGTATGATCCCTGGCCCAGGAACTTCCACATGCCATGGGTGTGGCCAAAAAAAAAAAAAAAAAAAGAGAGAGAGAGAGAGAGAGAAAGAGGAAATGTGACACAATGTTAACAGTGGATAAAACTATGTGAATGGCATAGGGGAGTTCATTATACCATACTTGTACTTTTTCTTTATGCTTGACATTTCTTCAAAATAAAATTTTTAACTCAGTGAACATTTAATCTAAAAAAGACCTTAGAAATGATCTAACCCAACCCTAAACCTAACTTTACAAGAAACAGGCCTGACAATTTGAGATATATGATTACCAGCATAGATCAGTGGTCCCCTAACTTTCCGGTGAGTGCTCCATCAGGAAAACATTTGGAGCATGCGCACTCTCTATGTGTGTGTGTGTGTGTGTGTGTGTGTGTGTGTGTGTGTGTACATATATATATTTTAATTATTTGATGTCTTCCTTTTGGATACTAATTTATCATGTACATTATAAAACAATACACAAAAAATAAAAATCAACCAGGATGAGATTTAAAAATATATGCAGAGTTCTAATATTTCCTTCCTATACCGTGGTCCATCCTGGGCAGCCTGTCCCCCTGCCCCTACCTTGGTAACGGAAGGCACAGACCACTCTAGGTACAAAAGAGGCATATATAACATGTATGAATAGAATGTCAGGTCAGGTTTAACTTATGTGGCATTTAAAGCACTGTAGGGCTTAGAGGGGTTAAAAAAGAGAGAAAAGGGACAAACAGAGTCCAGCTGAGTGAAGACAGACAAGAGGCAAAGAAGTAGAAAAATCATAGAAACATTGGCAATTCATACAGAGGCACAGTGACACAAGGGATAAAATCTTGATGATGGATTGTGAAAAGATCTTGAATATAAAATCAAGGAGGAACAAAAACTAGATAATGAGAAACTTGTGTTTAGAGTAAGGTGTCTTTAAACCAACGTTTACAATAATTATCACCTGGCAATGTTTCGCAGGTTTAATTCAGGAAGATACATAAGTCATTCCTAAATTACTTATCAGGACTTGGCTGTAACTTCTAAGAACCGAACTAAATCTTTAATAAAAACCTAGCTCTAATTTTTTTTCTTGCCTAAATAATACAACTATATATCTAAGTTGTTTTCTATCTGTCAAGGTGATTTTTCCATCAAGATATACCTAACGACTTTCTGCATAGGGCACTTATTTTGCCATTGTTCTTTTAATGTTATTTCAGCCAATAACAGTATGCCAGCTGGTCACACTCTTTCCTCCAAAATATAAAAAAATCAAATAATTGATATGATATGCTTATTACCATAAATGAGAACTTAAAAAAAAAAAAACCTAAGGACAAATAACTCTGCAGGCTCATCTTAGACAAATCATTACAGAGCTTTAAAATCAAGTTTAAGGATCTCTTAAATGTCATTACATACAGGAAGTAAAAATCATGCATCCTTAGTATCTGCACCTTGATAATCTGATGATAGGCTGCAGTGAGCAAACACTAACAAATTTATATATACATATATATATATATACATATATATATAGTGCATTGTTACAAGTTAGTGCTGAGCTGTCAGAGGTGGTGTCATTAAACCTTAGTGGTGTCAGAAACTCATTATTTTCTTTTACGCAGACTGATGTTGCTATAAGTTGGCTTAAACAGAATTCTTCTATTTTTTCAAATAAAGAGACCAATGAGACCTGATCTCACTTTCATAATGGAAAAAATTAAGCCCAATATATGAACTAAAAAGACAATCTTAATACTCTGCTTGATTCAGACTTTTACTCTAACCACTGTATTTCTTGGTTTTCATTCCTCACTTGTGATAAAATGCAGTAGTTTCTATCCCCCAAATTATTTTATAAATCAGTTTAACTATTTATCATGCAATAGTTCTACATGGTTTTTCTCGATCCACTCCCTTTCTTAGTAATAAGTTGGTTGAAGAGAACACACTAAGAAGCAGAAAAATATAAGATTTTATCAAGAAAGTGAAAGAAGAAAAATATTGATATTCAGACAAAGATCGAAGTGGTCCATCAGAACTAAAAAATAAATTTGCTGTTCCCTTTTTTTTCATTGTTACTATTGTAGCTGTACAGATCCTCTGTGCAGAATGAAAGATGAGTGCTGGATGGCCAGGGTATGACAATTTACTTTTATAAAATGGTCTTCTTTGATGACATTCTAGCAACTCTATAAAACTAAAGATGGCAGGTGACATGTGGGTCTCTTCAATAATGTATATGTTGTTATATTTACGTTTATAAATGTATGTAATATTTATATATTATTTGTAACAAGCTAATGTAAATACATTAAATGATGCTGCTTTTGCTGCTAAATTACACCTTTAACACCTCTTTGCCATATTTTTCTTTTTTTAAATTGAGGTACAGTTTTATTGACCTATAAAATAGCTACACATATTTAAAGTACACAATTTAATAAGCTCTCAGTCATGTATAAACACTGCAAAATCACTACTACAATTAAGTTAGTGAAATTCTAAAAACCAAGCAATAAATCTTTAAAGACAAAGTACAGACTTCAGTAGGACTGATTTTATAGTCTCCGGAACATATTAGGCATTGTGCAGGTACCATCACTCAGCTCTTCTATTTGATAATTTATGCAATTTAAACAAATAGCCACAATTTTTAACTGATAATCTGTAGTAACAAAATGTCTATTTTATATCCATTATTTTCTCAGAAGTGTATTAGAATCCAGTCAAAAGAAGTAGAAGACAGTATTTCTTTTTCCTTTTTCTTCTTTTCTTTTCCAGTTGTGCCCATGGCATGCAGAAATCCCCAGGCCAAAGATCCAACCCAAGCCACAGCAGTGACAATGCCAAATCCTCAACTGTTAGGCTACCAAGAAAAGCCCAGAAAATGGTATTTCTATTGCACTGATATCCACTTGAAAAAGAACAACAGGAGTTCCCGTCGTGGCTCAGTGGTTAATGAATCCGACTAGGAACCATGAGGTTGCAGGTTTGATCCCTGGCATCGCTCAGTGGGTTAAGGATCCGGCGTTGCCGTGAGCTGTGGTGTAGGTCGTAGATGCGGCTCGGATCCTGCGTTGCTGTGGTTGTGGTGTAGGCCCGCGGCTACAGCTCCAATTAGACCCCTAGCCTGGGAACCTCCATATGCCAAGGGTGCAGCCCCGACAAGACAAAAAGACGAAAGAAAAAAAAAGGAAAAAAAGAAAAGGGACAACAATTAAAATTTCAAAAAACTTCAATAAATCAACTACATATAATAGAGTAGGAGCTTGGCTGAAAAATACTGTGGAAAAGCAGGGCCAGATAGGATTGTTAGGAAGACTCCATAAAGGGAATTTTAAGTCTGGTTTTAAGAGAAATTGGTGAGATTCCTTATTCCTCGTGAGATTAATGTAAATGAGATCCATTGATAGGAAAAGTTATTTAAGGAAGTTTATTGTACAAAACCAGATAGGACAGGTTAAAAAGGAGAATGATCAATGTGAGGGAGCTCAGTGAGAAGACTACTGCTATAATCCAGGCATGTGGTGTTTAGGACCCAGACCGGAGAAGCGGCTATTGAAATAAATGCCTTGAGATAAACAAAGAATCTGAAGTTAAATGTCCAAATCTGTTAGAAATCAGAGTCTGATACAACAGCCCAACTGTATTTAAATATCTCAGAACCATATACAAGTCACACAATTGCATTTTTAACAATTTACTTTTATGGAGCAAAAACAACTCTCTACACTCATCTTGAACGGTAGTGGGGCCTCAGGGCTGCAAAGTTGTTTACGATGACCTCTTGAGGGGCTGCATAGCCAAATCTGCCCACATTGTAGCTTCGTGTTTATAAAACAGCAAGTCAGTAAAGTGCATTTTTCTTTATTTCTCCTTCAGCAAAATGAGTAGACTAGCTTTTACCATATGGAAGCATTTTCATATTGCAAGTTCCGGGGCAAGGGGGGTGGTGGATAATTTGCAAATGTCATCAAACGAAATGTGTACTTTCAAATGAGGCTGATTAGACAAGGTTTCATGTGGCAGAAGTTGTAGTCAGTAAGGCTTCTCCTCTTAGCAAGAAGGGAATGTTCACATTTGTAGAAAGTGCAGCAGAGGGATGAAGGAAGATAGAAATAAAGCAAAAGCCATGAGATTTATTTAAGGACATCACCGGTGATTTTCAGAAAGCACTTTCATTTGAGTGCTGAGAACCAAAATTCAAACAAATTTGTGTAATTTTTACTTTAAACTCCTTTTAGAAAGATTTAAAGTGGTGACAACAGGAACAAGGCAGAGTGGGGCAGCAGCTAGAAAGGGCAGCAAGTCCTCTGAGGACTCTACACTCATATCTCTATCTCTTTCTAACACTTTTCCTGTGTGTCTCTGCCCCTTCCTCACTCTCTCTCCTCTTGTTTCTTCATCTTTTACCTTTAAGCATAACTGGAGGTTGTGCATTAGGTAGGAAAGAGTATGGGATAAGAAAAGAAGAAAATTATAAGATGTACTGCTCAGTGCTAGTATCACTGGATAGGCATGTGTGAGGAGATCCTGAGAGTACTGGGAAACTAGAGGAAGGAATGAGGAGGCAGGATATATGAATTAACAGTAATTTGGGCAGTAACCAGGTAAATTCACAACTGACATTCTTTATCTTTCCCGGGATACATATCCAAAAATCACTAGCTATAGGGATGAGGCAAGAATCGAGAACTTTAACCTTTTCACCTTCCTTAATTTCTCTAACTCAAATATTCCAGTGCTAAAGACCGGAAACTTGGCTCAAACACCTACATGAACAAATAACAAGAGAAAAAAGTTTTTGTATAAACACCAGTAATTTAGCCACAGGGAAACCAAAACTGCAAATAATAACCTAAATCACAGGCTTGATATTATAAATATTCCAAAAATACTCCTAAAAAGAAATTTGAGATGGCTGTAATGAAAATTGTAATGTTCCTCTTATGTTCTAACCAGGACCAAACACCCTACCTATGGCTTTGTGGGGAAGTAATGAGAGGAACAGAAAGGTAGAAAAAGAGGGAGATCAAAAAATAAGAACATATAAGAAAATATTGTTAGAAATTGAAACCGCATAACTCAGACTGGGACTTGAATCTACTTTTTTTAAATTAAAATCACATACTTGGTCTCAGGACTTACTAAAGTTCAGGTTCTTTGTGTATTGGTACAAAAGGATTTCAGTGAGAGGCAAAGTAACAGGTAAGAAGTAGATTTATTGAGAGAGCTACACAGAATGTGGGCCGCCTCAGAGGGAAGAGGCCCCAAAGTATGGGGTGGTAGGTAATTCTTTATGGACTGGGTAATTTCAGAGGCCAACGAGTGGGAATGAGTGGGAAGATTATTCCAGCTATTTCAGGGAAGGAGCAGGGATTTCCAGGAATTTGGGCCTTTTATGTTTTATGGTTGGCCTCAGAACTGTCATGGCACCCGTGGGCATGTCATTTAGCTAATGTATTGCAATGAGTGTATAATGAGGCTCAAGGGCCACTGCAGGTTGACTTTCTCACTATCTTGGACCTAGTTGGTTCTAACCAGTTTTTCTTGTGTCCCCAAGGGCTAAGTCATTTCTTTTTTTAAGCTGTGCCCCGTCCCCTTGCCTATTTCAAAACTAACAATGTAAATAGAATTCTACCTTAGCAAAAGCTCAGAACTAAACTTAAAGCTACCAAAAGACCTAGAGCTTTACTTCCCACTGGCTCTCAGGCCTCATTTCCAGGGCAGATGTAAAATAGTTGGTAATATCAAGTATTATGGAACCCAAAGAGCCCCAACAATATTTTCAGGCCATATGTGTTCTTATATTTTGATTAATACTATTATCTAACTTTAACTTTTCTAGGTGAATGAGAAGATGCTAACATAAAATTTCTATTATTACCATTTCTTTGTGAATCAAATCCATGAAACTTTCAAGAGAGAGAAGATAAAAGTAAATTCCTTGTTCTACTTAATCTATGCCAAAGGACTTGGCCAGGGCCACAGCTGAGGCAGGTTAGGGATCGGAGACCTGGAACTGCCTGCTACTTAATACCTGTTCTGCTCTAGGCAACTGTGAAACTTTTGCTTTGATAGTTAAAGGTTAAAAGCCAGTTTTGATTTTTGGCTAGAGGGAACATTTTTAAATTAATCAGTTCATACAGCAATATTTCTTCAGGTAAATGATGAAATGTAGTTCCAAACTGTCCTGAAACCCCAGCTCATCCTCATTTATGGCTCTGGGAGTTAAAATTCATTCAACAGCATTGCAAAGGGGACTTTTACAGGTGAGTCAAGTTTTCTAATTCTCAATCAACCAACATGTACTTACAGACTCAGTATACTACAGATACAAGAAGTAAAAGAATTTTGCTCTCAGATAACTGGAATTCTAGTTGGGAAAGGAAATTAACTCAAACTAACTTAAGATTCAAAATACACTGTTTGGAAGATTAAAAACTAGAGTGGACCAGATAAGTTCAAAGTGACCTCTTAGGAAAGGTGAAAGGAACACAATTAGATTTGAAAGACAGAATCAACAAGATTTGGGAGAAAATCTATAACAAAGGCAAGAAAAAAGTAAAACTGAACATAGTATTAGGGATGGGATTGGGGGTTGATCTAAGGTATTAATAACCAGTTCAACAAAAGCAGGTGTTTAAGAAACACGGTTGAATAAAAAGATGAGGCCAGTGGCTGGAATGCTTTGAATGCCAAGAAGATAAATAACAAAGTTAGTCCAATGAGAGTCACAACTGGTTACTGATCAGAGAAGCAGCAGCATTAATTTCTTTAGAAAGAGAGTTTTAACAGCAGCATGGGGATAAAGACTGGAAGCCAACAAAGAAGTAGGTAGTCATTTAGGTTTGAAGCAATGAGATATTAGAATAATCACATCCATTTATGAAGTATTCAATAACATTTGTTGAATGTCTGAATATTTATCATGTACATGTGAATAAAACAGATCTGGTATTACTGGCTCACAGAAACAGTGAGATAATGAATGTTCGTTGCTTTAAGCCACCAAATTTTAGGGTAACTTGTTACAGCAATAGATAACTAATCTAGAAGTAAAGCCAGCAAAAAGAACATCAAATACAGTTAGAAAGGCAGGAGGGAAATTTAAAAAAAAAAACAGAAAGACAAAAAACTGCCATTGAAAACCAAGTGGCGGGAGGCTTTCAAGCTATAGATAGGTAGAGTCAGAAGTAAAAGAATATAGGATGATGAAAGATTTTTAAAATGTTATTTAACTTGGTACCATTCACAGCTAATTAAAATGAGCTGATGTACAAGAAAATCCTTAGAATAAAAGGTGATCAAATTGCTGCTTTCTTCCTTAAGAAAGGAATGATAGGAAATAGTGCAGGCAACCGATAGACACCACAAACTTAACCTTATTCCTGAGTCAACAGGTCAACTAGTAACTGATTAAATGGCTAGTGAAAGGTATGCCTCACATGTAGTAGTATTGTTTTAAATACTCCTCCATTTTAATCTGACATCCTAACTTTAGTCCTATACTTTCCACTAGCAAAATAAGAAGCTTTGAATTTATTCAAGCCTCTATCACATTACCTACCACTTGGTGCTATGAGTTACTATTTACATGTTTGCCATGCCCTCTGCATATAAGTTCCCTCCCTACAAGGACTTGTAGCTTATTGATCTTTGAAGTCTCAGTGCCTAGAACAATACCCAATCTATAGTAGACATTCAGTTCCTAATTAAAAATTTCTGACTGTGGTAGAAAGATAATGTCTTTACCAAAGACATATCAAACATATTCACATATCATACCATTTTAAGGAAATAAGATTGTTCTTTTATTTCTGTCTCTGTTGGGCAGTATCTTTTTACTATAATTCCCTACCTAGCACTGTTTCATTTGCCCACCTTAAAAAACCAGTCTTTCTATTATGCATGTTCTCTTCGGCACCTATATATTCTGCAGATTTCACCTCTAATATTAAAATGGCATTTTATTGTCCTCTTACTATCCAAATTAATAATACTCAATGACATAAACTGAATATTTTGCTCAGAAGATTAAGCCCCAGAAAATAAAAGAGAATAATTATTAAGACAGAAAGATAAGTGAAGAACGAGTTAGTATCACCTGTTAGACACCATTCATATAAGTGGTTCCTGTGACAGTTTTTGCATCAGTCCCTTTGGTTGCAATTTCTATAAAATCTGAAAAATTTACAAATTCATCATTTCTGTAAATTTAACTGCATTTTAGACTCAATCCCAACTCAATCCTAACTGAAACCTCCATCTCAATTATACTGAACAATCCTAAATCCATATTCTTTCCTGTCTTTCTTTCCAGATCATTCCAAATGTTGGTTTATAATGTCAAAATATTTATTTAGGCATGTCAAAATCTAAAATTCCATATTCCCTTGTCTTCAAATTGATAACTGCCTGACAGAAGTAATTAAGAGGATATTTTTAGGGGAAGCTTAAGAAGAAGCATTAGAAATAAGAAAACGAGGTGAAGTTATTTTAAAAATTAATATTTAAAATAAACATTAGATGCTTATTTTTAAGTCAATTTAAAGAACAAACGAACTACGTTTTCAATTTTTAAAATGGCCCTGATAACACAAAATTAATCTATAACTTTGGCCCTTAAAATAGAAATAGGCTACTACCAATCTTAAGGAGTTATAATCAGGACAAATTCTTACACTGAAAATGTTTGTGGGCAATCATACAGAACAGCTGCCACCCAGGATGACTAAAATAACACAAATTAGATGTAATTGAGTTAAAGGACCACACCAGGTTTGTAATTCAATTTGTCCTATGTGGTTTGGGTTTGGGTTTTTTTTTCCCCTTTAGCAAACCACAGTTTGAAAACTTCATCAAATAGGAAGTACAAAGGAATAGGACTATATAATGCAAATATTTAGCATGAACAATTTACATAAAATCGGTTTATACAAAGTTTTTTAAAAAGTCTGAATGCAACAAGCACTTCAGCTTTCTTTGAGGGTCTTATTCACTAAAACTTCTTAACTGTTAATTTCTAAATCTGCCATAGTTTATCCTAGCTGTAAGGTGACTTATGTTTTGATCTAGTTTCCTAATTTTGCACACTATTTACCTAGAAGTACAAAGTAGATCTGAGGTTAGATTTAAGGTCACTTAGAGCATTCTTAGTGACCTCAAAGTCCTTAAGGTCATTAATGAGAGTGAAAGGTAAGGCCAGAATTTTTACCAGAGTGGACCTTTCAACAGCCTATGATATGGCTGATTATACACTGCTGATAGATGTGGCTAATTATATTGTCATCACTATGTTGATCATTTCGATTTCTATGGGTCTAGCAAGCATAGACCTGTCCCTAGAAGAATGTTTGATAAAATGTCTTAAAACTAACCAATTCCAAACCCTTGTTTGGGATCTGCTCTTCAAGGCAATTTGATCACTGAGAGATGTTTAAGGAAAAGAGTTAGATTTAAATATCTTGTGTTGCCTTTCATCATAACCCTTCCCACTAAAAGTCATGGATTTGAAGCAAAATTTGAGGTGAAGAATTTTCCAAAAGAATAGGTTGTACAATCAGCTATCAATTCATGCCATGACAGTAGTTCCACATAAAACCAGAGGATCTGATGTAATTAACGGGCTTCATTTCAGAAAATCCTGTTTAACAAGATTTCTTTGATAATTACGGTTTAAGCAGAAGTGTGTATCAATTTGATAACCTATCAGAAAACAAACATGCCTTTTTTTAAGACTGGTTACTTATGAAGTATTTGGATTCTTGTGTGTATTAAAAAGCCACTTTGCCCTGAGAAGAGAACACATGAAAACTTTTACTGAGATAAACTGTCGTCTCTATGGCTTTTTACTCTGACAGATACAGACATGAAAGGCACTTGGCCTAATAATTCTTCCTTGCATAACACTCCAGAACACACCATAAACCAAACCCCTCTAAAGCTTAAGTCTTTCCCAGCTTTCCTAAGAATAAAACCACACCCAAGAAGCTTAAGTTTCTTAGGTTGTTCAGGCAATAAAGTTATCAATCATATCAAACAAAGAGGGAAAATGATTTTTAATCATATTTTATTTTTAATGATATTGGTACCAGGAATACATACTTTTTCTAAATTAAGAGAGTTAGCTATTCAGTCTTCTGCCTGCTACCTGACACCACCTGAGGTATACTATAAATCTTGAAAGATATGGCAAAGAAGTACTACTGGCTAATTATAGGGGTCTTGTATAAACCAGATGCTGAATATAAAATGGTTAAGAATATCACCAGCTAGAACATGCATAAAGCACTCAAACTATCTCAGGAGCATAATCTTTACTTTTTATGCCCTCCCCCCGCCCAAAAAAGGATATGGTTCCATTCTTAAATATGGAAGAATGCGCTAATGTGACAACGCTATCTTCTATCTTAAATTCACTCACAGTGAAAGTCATTTCTACAGCCTTAAAAGGTTTGCCTCCACTGAATTAAATAAATCTAAAATTATGTAGCCATTATCATTTTACAGATTGAGAAATGTTAAGATTATATTTTAGGGGGTGGGGGGATAAATTAGGAGTTTGGCATTAGAATACAGAAAACCTACTGTTTGAGTCACTTTACATGGAAACTAACAACACTCTAAATCAACTATACTTCAATAAAAATTAAAAATTTTAGGAGTTCCGGTCGTGGCTCGGTGGTTAACGAATCCGACTAGGAACCAGGAGGCTGAGGGTTCGATCCCTGGCCTTGCTCAGTGGGTTAAGGATCCAGCGTTGCCGTGAGCTGTGGTGTAGGTTGCAGACGCGGCTCGGATCCCACGTTGCTGTGGCTGGGGCGAAGGCCGGCGGCTACAGCTCCTGTTAGACCCCTAGCCTGGGAACCTCCACATGCTGTGGGTGCGGCCCTAAAATGACAAAAGACAAAAAAAAAAAAAAATTAAAAATTGTAAACATTAGAATTTTTAAAAAAAGAATATATTGTAGGTAGAGAATAAATATTCAACTCCTTCCATCAAAGCAAAAAGACCACATGGTCGTAAACCATAAAACACACAACTGTCACACAGATCAAAAAATGTCTACAGGCTAGTCTGGGTGGAATACATCAAGAACCATGTATTATTCTTCAAGGCTTACCTTAAATCCTATCTGTAACAGTTCATTCTCCACTCTCCATTTTTCAAGTTTTCTATAATGCTATTATAAACTGCCTTCATTTTCACAGTAATTTATTTTTAAGTGCAAAACTGCAATTCAGTTTAGGTTTGCAGGTTAAAAAAGGAAAAATAACAGAAATGCAAAGCATGTCAATGGTATCTTTGACAGCCCTTCCAGCCCTTCCCAGTTACTTGGCTGACTTAAATTCTAAAGTTCAAGAGGAATCAAAAAAAGTAAACTTTTTTTTAACCTGCAAATCCATATTCCAAGACCAACTATTAAATCTGCAAACAGAAAGAAAACATGTTCTACTGGCATTAGTATAGCAAACTTAAATTTGGAACTAACCAGACATCAGCCATCTTTTCAGATTCGTATGAAACTGCTGAATAAAGAAACAGACCCTTCCTTACATTATTAGTTCAAAATGTCTTGCCTCAGCTGAGATGGGTCTGAAGCATTCCAGAGTAGTTTACCTACTGAGTTATAAACATGACCATTCCATTTCAGCATAAGTTACACATAGAACAAGTTTCATATGTGTTTATAAATACTTTGATTGTGAAATATATACTTTAAAATTGTAATCTTAATATTTCACATCACAACGGAATAGTCTCCAGACGCAGAAAATATACAGCAAACACTGCTGGACCTCATACAATCAAGCTTCAGTTTTGTTCACCATTTGGACATTAAACTTTGAAAGAATTCTCACACCCCCTGGGGTGACATTAATTTGGAAAGAAGTACAGTGAGAAAAGAATGCATTTCTTTAAAACTCTTTGCTCAAATAAATACCTCCTTTTGTCTGCAATTGTTTTTTCTTTAAAGAGAAAGTTTACTAGTGTTTTAATGCAAATACTTTGTTTTTACGAGTATTTTTCAAGGATGTTTAGAATATCTCACAGGTTTTTATAACAAAAACAAAAAACAAAAAAAAAATCACAAGAAGATGAAAAATGGAATTCAGAAAGAGAACCTGACACAATAACTTCACCAAAAGGATTAGAATCCAAGTGAAGTGGCAAATTTCACATATGACTTTCTACTCCAAGCTTATCTAAATGACAGGACTCATGGAGAATATTTCAACAAATATAAAAAGACAACTATAACCAAAAAAAAAAAAAAAAACCTTAAAAGGTGGGTCACTAACTATTGTAAAAGTCAGCAAATGGCTCAGAACATCAGAACTGGAAAGAACTGTATACATTAAGATCAGTTCCCATAGTGTTACAAACCTTAACTTTGATATTAGTTTTTAGCATTGCTCTAAAGCAGAAGACTTTTCACTGGCCTGAGAGAAATGATAAAAACTTTAGGTGACCTATTCTGGGTCCTTCTCTCCCTTTCAAGAACTTTCTTGAATCTTTACCAAGGAACACAAAATAACTGGCAGTGGTTATCTTTATTATCTCACAAAACATTCCTGGGTAAATCTACTACATGTTACATGGGAAATTTTAAAAGCAAGGAGTAACATGCAATCACAAAGTGAGGCAGTGATGGGCTGAAACGGATTCCCCCATTCCTGACTCCTAACCTTTCACTCCTGTATTTGGTGGTACCTCTAAATCTTTAAATACTCAAAAGCATATAATAAGTGCAAACATCTCACAAATACTTTCTCAGAATCTCGCATTAACTTTAATTTGACTTAGTTCTACATTTCTTAGCTTTATATGGGAAAAAAAAAAAAAGAAAAATCAGATACTAATAGTCCAACTGAGTTAAGCCTATAGCTTGGAGGTAATAATAATACTTGGCAGTTATTAAGTCCTTTGAGTGGTTTACTTTGAACATTAAATGATCATTATAAATATTCTTCAAAAGTGCTTCATTAGCACAATAGGCAGCATGTCAGTATCATAAATATTCTTCAAGGAAGAGCGGCAAGTAGCACAAGTTTCATCTATTTCAATACTATTAAATTACTTACAGTTCCAGTTAGCTACAACATAAATAAAGAAAATCTCATTTTATCAGAATATACTCCCTGAAATAAAACTATCTCTAACTTGAAAGAATTCTAGAGCTCTAAAAGGCCTAAAAGATCATCAAACCCTTTCAATTTACAGATTTCAAATTTGCCTCTTGAATTAATTTGGGAATTTAAGTGATAAGGAGAAGCTATTATGGAGGGAGGACTTAGGCATGTGGAAAAGGAAAAAACAGATGTACACATACCGTAAAGAGCCCTTGGTACATTTAATTTCCAGCAATGCCAATAGCTGGGGAAATGGGGGAAGTGAGAGGGAGGTGGGGGGGGGAGGGTGTTAATGTCAGTGATATTCTTTGAACTGGGTCCAACAGTGTTTCTAAGAAGGCCTAATTTTTAAAGAAAACATTCATTCCTTCCCCCAGCCAGCAATTGCAAACTTCTTCCTTTATTTAACTGGCATCAGAATCTATACTTGCTTGCTATAATTTTTTTTCTTTTACCTTCTAATTGGCCATATGAGATTTCCAACAGAAAAGGAAAATTCAAACTAGCCCTAAAGATGATACTATGTGGTAGAAGCTGAAAAAACGTGGTAAATCATCTCTATGTGCTAAAATGAAAAGATCTGCAAGATAATTGTAGAAAGCAAGTTTGCCCAATGAGAGGCAGTACGTATGATACAGTTTCTGCAGGGAAAGCGCGCGTGCGAGCACGCGAGCACACACACACACACACACACACACAGCAGTATACGTCTTTCACAAGTCTACTTATCTACCCATATATCTACCTCTAAAGCACTGCACAAAAAAAGGTTTGCTGTGAAGGATAGGTACCAAACTGAAAACAGTCATCATTTTCTGGTGTTGGAGGGGAGGCAACTAGGATTGGAGATGATGGCAGTCAAGAAAAAGTATTCTGTGTGTGTGCAGCAAGGAACAGTATGATCAAAAGTACAAGGAGATGGCAAGCTCAGGAAACTATGAGGAAGCTGGCAGGACAAGGGTAAATGTTTCTGTATATTTGGAAATGGGGGTGGGAGGATGTGGCAAAAAAAAAAAAAAAAAAGAGGCAAGAGTAAGTAGATTGGGGCCAGATTATGAAACACTTTCATGACAAGCTAAGAAGTTTTTAGAATTCATCCCTTAAATGTAATGGGAAGCCATCAAAAGTTTTCAAGCCAGAGAATGATATGATTAGATCTGTCTTTAAAGAAAGAGATTTGACAGCAGTACGGAGGATGGACTGGAAAACAGCCTGCAAGTAAATAAGCGTCTCTCCTAGGAATTGAACTGAAAGATGAAAAGGGCCTAAACAGGGCAATGAGAATGGAGAAAAGGAAACAAACACATTCAAAAGCAATTCTGGAAATAGGAGAGACAGGACTTGTTGACAGATTGGTCATGGAACCTAAAAGAGCATAAGGACTCAAGATGGATGCGAGGTTTCCAGCTGAGAGGATGGGACGCCCACCATTAAAGAAGACAGAATACAAGAAGGGAGGGGGTGTTTAGAGAGTGTGGAAAAATGAGTTTGGGATTTGTTGAATTACATGCTGGCCTATCAACTCTTAGTATGCTGCAAAAGGAGAAAGATCTTGTTTGCTAATTGTCTCCACTGCACCTAGTACAATACCATGTGCATTTAATTCCAGTTTGTGAGGATGGGGCTAATGCTAAGCTATCCCAGGGTAATTGAGACTTGACAATATTTAAGATATCTCTTCAAAGTGCCTGTGTGGAAAGGAAATAAGAGACAAGGTGATTTGTTTTATTTTCCTGTCAAATTTCTTCTTTAGTTGCTTCCAAAATAAATTTCCAATAATAATAGGGCTTTAACAAGAGGGTCTATTACGAAGAGCAGCCTGTGGCAGACCACAGCACCACTCAGGACGTTACATTCTACACATTCCAGTAATCAAGTCACATCACCTTTAATTCTCTTTCTTGTTCAGGAACCTGAATACCACTTAAGATTCTAAAACCTGCCACACCCAACAGTCAAACATAATCAGAGCCATTTAAACAATTTGAAAAAAACAAAAAATACTGCTGTTTTATTTGGAAAACCTGAAGGGGGGAGATATAGAAAAAAAAAAAAAAACACCATTTGTTCCGGTTAATATTGTGCAATGTTTTCCGCGGTTTGCCTCGTAGGCATGTGAAATCGTAAGTAAATAAATCAACTCCGGCAACACAAAGAAACAATATTCCCTTCCTCCTTAGAAGCCTGAAGGAAAAATGGCATCTTCTCCATGATGTGCACACACTCTGGAGCTGCTTTGTTTTTAATCCTTTGCCAAGTCGAGTTTTAGGGGGTTTTTTGGTTTGT
This sequence comes from Catagonus wagneri, assembly GCA_004024745.2. Taxonomy (NCBI): domain Eukaryota; kingdom Metazoa; phylum Chordata; class Mammalia; order Artiodactyla; family Tayassuidae; genus Catagonus; species Catagonus wagneri. The sequence continues at coordinate 1,569,072 of PVHT021183631.1, read as the reverse complement.
TTTTTTGTTTTTTCCTTTTCAGGGCTACACCCACGGCATACAAAGGTTCCCAGGCTAAGTGTCGAATTGGAGCTGTAGCCCCCCGGCCAATGCCACAAGCCACAGCCACGCCAGATCCGAGCCACGTCTGTGACCCACACCACAGCTCTCAGCAACACCGCATCCTCAACCCACTTGATAGAGGCCAGGGATCGAACCCGCAAGTTCATGGTTCCTAGTCGGATTCGTTTCCGCTGAGCCAGGATGGGAACTCCAAGTTTCAGTTTTATTTTAATCTCACTAACCACAGTAAATTCCAAATCTTTGCCAAGTAAATGCTTTCTTCCTCACCAAAATCCCACTCTCTAACTCCTGGAATTTAAGAGTCAATAAATGCCTGCACTACTGATCTTTCTTCATGAGGAAGAAAACAAATACGCCCTAAATTAAGTGTATTTCCTGACATTTACAAGATAGTCTACATGTGAAGTAAGTTAAGATAAAATTGCATCTTTCCGACCCATCATTTAAAAATATATATTCACATGTACAGGAGAGGAAAGAATAGTACAGGAAGTCAGAAGATCTGGGTTCAAGTCTCATACGTTTCAGTGGGCTGTGTAACGTTACTCAATAACTTTAGTTTCCTTGGATCTAAAAGTTAGGGAAATAGTTTTTTAGAGGCCCTGCCCTTTCACTTTGAAATTCTTATTCTTAAGATCATGGCTATTACTTGACTTTTCTTTTTTTAACACATGGAGAGCAGTCACTCAAAAAAAAAAATGTCCTAAGAAAAAAACTAATTTTTGTGGTAAAATGAAATAAACCTTAGAAATTACCTAATCTGTACAGCTTTGAAATTGTATTCCAAGAGTTATAAATTGTTTTATTTATTAGAAAGGTTCTACGCTTTAAAGAGAAAGATGGGAAACAGTAATCTAATCCAACTTGGTAAGTGCAGATGAAGAAACTGAGATCAGAATTGGAAGGAGAAATATATCACAACCATAAAATACTGGGCGCTGTTAAACATCACAGCAAGAGGAAAACGGTCATGATAAATTTTAAAAGAAATGAGGATATTAAACTGTGTATTTGAAAAACTGTGTACAGGTGTAAATCCATTTTTCAGGGCAGTAAATTCATTGTATCATTTTCACTAAAATGGTCTAACAATATTCAAATAATATAAAACATGTAATGAAAAATGGCACAAATGATCAAAAATCTCACCATTGAGAAATATTCAGTATTAACATTCAGTGAATTATCACTTCAGACAACTACTCATAAATATGTATGGATAAATGAACAAATATAAATTTATTATTTCTGGGATAGGAGTATACTCACTTTAAAAATAAAAATATATCAATTTTAATTTTATTTGAAAGTAACAGAAGCTATAATGAAACCAAAGAAATTTTAAACCTTAAACAACTGTTTCTTCACTCAAAAATATAAATTGTAAAAAACCCAGTTTAACAAAAATGAGAAAATCACAGTTTTAAATTACTTTAAAACTACTTTAAATTTTAGACTGCACTGAATTGATGCTATGAAAGATAAGGTGATTAAAAATTTCCATTTCCCTTCTACCTACCTCCCAATTTTATTTCACCATGATGTATAATGTTCACACTGTTCTGTTACCATAGTTTCTATAGTTTCTAAATCTTAGATTTATATATAAATGTATTTATATTCAGAACCAGTTTTTATTTTGATTCATCTCTTCATTGGCTAAATTTTAACAAGTAGGTTTTTTTCAGAAATATCTCATAGATGCTATAATCTCCGGGTTCTTTCACGTGTGAAGACTATATGCCTAATGCCTTTATTCCTCAACAACTTGGCTAGACACAGTGTTCTTAGCCATACTTTCTTGTATCTGAACTTTTTTGACACTGTTTCTCTAGTTTTGCACTTTGTTGTGGAGAAGTCTGAAACCAGTCTAATTTTCTCCCTTTCAGGTAGATGACTTTTGCTTTTTGAATGAATGACTGAAGAAGCTTTTCTTCAGAAAAACCAGAATGTGTGTTGATACTCATTCTTCTTCACCAATTTCAGTATTCAATGTATCTTTTTAATCTGCAGATTGTTTTTCATTTCAGAGAAGTTTTGCCGTATCAATTCTCTAAATACTTTTTTAGTTCCATTTGTTAGGTCCTCTTCCTCACAGATACCAGGAATCTTTCTTTGTGTCATATCTTTCATTGTCAACCAAACTGATTTAACCATTTACCTATTTTTACTGTGATTATTCCAAACTTTTGCTCCAAGCCATTAAAATCTCAGCCATCTCTTTTACTTCTTACTGGTTCTACATCACTTATTAGTATTTTAATGGTGGGCTAGTTCTTATTTTATTTCCATAGCCCTACAATCACATTTTTTCATCAATATGAGCATATTTTAAAGTTTATTTTTTTACTCGTATAAGAATATTGTGTTTGATTCTATATCTATTTGCACATATATGTATTATGAAAAACCCAAAAGGCCAAAGCTTTTGTAGCTTTCTGTTGTAGTCAGTGACTTTTTTCCACTTTGCCCATCTAAATACGCTAAAATTATTCACAATGAATAGATCTATTACTTGTACACTGATGTTGCTAGACACATACACATATATAGTTTATATAGCTATAATTTAGATAGCTATAAGTTTTAAGAGAACTGAAGTATATACCTAAGGACTAAGCATCTCTATGTCAATGATTTAAAATGTATAACTCTCCAAGAATAATGTTCTTCCTCAAGCTATGACTAGAGGTAGTCTTTGAAAGGTAAACTGTGTCTGCATTCTGATCACCAGTACAAGGTCTATGTTTCAGACAAAGATACACAGACCATGTGAGTAAAAGCTTCTCCTTTTTTCTTGACTGATCATGTCTATCTATTTCAGAGGTTAAGCAAGTACAGACCTCAGATAATTTCTCCATTAAAACTGTATCTAGAGAAGAAATTCCTTTCAGAGTCTGGCACATTGTTGATTAATATGCCCAGGTTCCATCTAGTGTTCCTGAAAATATATTTCTCTTAAATTTTTATTTCCTCTTAGATACACTGTGGGTATATTAATATACCTATACTCACTCTGATGCTTTCAAATTCCTAAAATCTTGGGACAGGGCCCTGGAACAAAAGCCTAACTGAAAGCTCTTCTGAAACACTGAGGAGAAGGAAACAAGAATCTTCACTGATGATTAAGTAAACAAATATGACCTACAGAAATTAATCATAAAAGATTTGAATTTTTTTAGGAAGAAATGAAATGATGTTACTGAAAGATCAAATGAAATGGAGTCAAATCATTCCCAAATCTGAGTTTCAGGTCCTATACAAGCTATATGACTTTGAAAAAGCCATTTAACTTACCTGAATTTGATTCTTCATCTGCTCAATAGATAAACAGTGTATCTATTTCTGTATTTCTATAACATTAATAAAGTTATTTCACAAAGAAACTCTTATTCTTGGTAGGAATAGGCAAATTATAATCGATAAAGGAAAGTTTTAATTGTCAAAAAATGTATATATGTATATACTACAAAGAATATACAGCATGATAAAAATTTTGACTGTTTTCAAATGAATCATTAATCACCTGATAACACTTACAGATACAATAAACATATTTACTCCTGGGATATCTTTATTTTTCAATGCTAATATAAAATTTCAAAAGGAGGTATTGAACAAAGGAACCCAGGAGAATCAAACAAAAACATTCTGAAAGTCTAAAAATCACAATCTAAATTTCAGGTTAACATTGATTGCTCTAATAAGATTTGTTATTTTGTACATATAAATCTCAATAGGTTATAGAAACATAAAAATGAAGACTCTAGAAGTCAAATAATACAAGAACTGTCACTTATAATAGATTTACACAAAAAAAGTTGTGTGAAAAACTGACTATAATAAAAAATGTTGCAAGTAACCCCTAAAGGTTCCTTGAAATACAAGAAAAATTCACCATAAACCTAAAGAGAGGGCATAAGAGGCAAGGGGGGAAGAAAGGTTTCTAAGGAAATATATAAAAGCTATCTTGAGACTCTAGAAAGTTTCTTTTTAGAAACAAAACTAAGCTCGATATTCTAACAAAACTAAACTTGATAAGGCCTTTGGCTGCCCAGTTTTACAATTTAGCGATGCAAGTTAACAAAAAGATGTACAATCTGAGGGAAGATACACTAGTAAAATTTGTTTTTGTTAAAACAAAAGTTGGAGGATCTTCAAAAAGTGCCAAGACCTTATTCATTTGGCTTCAGCTTCATTTCATCAAACTTACATTCAACCCTCTCTCCAACCCTATTCCAGAAGCCTGTCCCAAGTAGAACTGAAATGAAAAGAGGAATTCTTTTTTCATCATAGCATTTATCTGAATTTTCTGTTTACTATATTCAATCTTGATTTCATACCAACTTTATTTGACAAGTACTTGGTGGTAAAACTAGACACCAAATTTCTCCTTCATGAAAACCAACATGGGTGGCTTCTTTTTACAAGAGGGTACCTCTTTGTGCTGGCATAAGACCCCACGTAGTTGTGTGAGACATTCTGCTGCCCAGCCCGACTAGGCATTCGGCAGTTAATCCTATACTTCCATGTTCTACTGGATCAACTGTTATCAGATTTTACCAATCTGAAGACAGGAAAGAAAAGAAATACATAGAGAAAATCATCATCATCAAATAAAAATAAAGCTTCATGTACAGAGTTCCATGCTAAGCATTATGCAAAATAAACAGACATGATCCCTGCCTTCCAGAAGCCTCCATGCTAAAACAGATGATGTCGACACAGACATATAAACAGACTTTCACAATGCAGAACAGAGACACGATGGCTGCCAGTAGGGCATAAATCAACAACTGCTAAATATTTACAAAATGTGAGAGATTTATTATGTGCAATGTATTTTGTATAATACATAGAATAATCTCTGGAATTGGTGAGAGTTGAGTAAAGACACAATTCTTTTGTGTCCTGATTCTACTCCATCTCTGACTCCCTGGGTAACCTTAGGTCTTGATCTTACAGTGACTATTTGTTGCCGTACAAAAAAAAAAATGACAGCATTTAAATTTCTTCCAGGTTGCAAACACCATAAGTGCACAGACTCATGAAAATAGAGTATAGAAAATTCTATTATGGTTTCTAATGAAGTGACTCAGGATATAAATACAATTTTTAGATACCTTATCAAAAATATTCTCACATAAATACATTTCATGATACCATGTTAACCACTTGGGGACATGAACTTTTGAAATGGTTGATCGGAACTTTTTATTAGAGACAGGGAATCCAAGTTACATAAATGGTACTGTCATTCCCCAACACCTACCTATTACCTATAGGCATTTCCTATCCTACGTCTCTGAAACCTGTTCTGGTCATCTTCAGCGCTTTGTTCCTTCATTTCTCCAATTTCCTTTCGCCTTTCTTGTCTTCCCATAACCATAGCATCCACAGATATAAGATAGATGTAAGATGCTCCCCAAACAGTGGGAGGGACCTGGGACCTTTTTCCATTTTCAGAAAAGGAAGAAGTCTGTTTTTAAAATAGTTTAAATATATTGTAAAAAAGAAAGACTCTGGGAGTTCCCACCATGGCTCACTGGTAATGAACCTGACTAGTGTCCATGAGGATGTGGGTTTGATCCCTGGCCTCCCTCAGTGGCTTAAGTATCTGGCATTGCCATGAGGTATGGTAAAGGTCAGAGATGCAGCTGTGGCATAGGCCAGCAGTTACAGCTCTGATTAGACCTGTAGCCTGGGAACTTTCATATGTCGCAAGTGCGGTCCTAAAAAAGCAAAAAAAAAAAAAAAACCTCTGTATGAAGAGACCTTAGCGATTATGTGGTCCCTCTAATGTGACATGTTCTTTTACATCCAGGGATTTTACACTGCTCTTTCACTCACCCTCTCCACCTTAACCAAGCCAATATCTACTGACCTTTCCCCAGAGGTAAACCTTGGGTTTTGCTTCTGTACTTTTCCTTATATATGTCCATGGCCTCTTAGACATCTTCTCCAATCCTGTTTTATCCACCTGTTAAATTACTATCTGTATCCTTCATAAAATCGAAGAGTTCACTGGGGCACAAACTAGGATTTTTCTTTATCACCTAGCTCTAAGCACAATACCTGGTACATGATAGGCATTTCATGAAAATTTACTGCAGAGATGAACAACTAAGCCTGACCAAAACAATTCAAGTATATTCTATACCTCTAGAGCAGCACCGCCCAACAGAGCTTTCCACAGCAGTGGGCGTGTTCACTACCTGTGCTGTTCAGTACAAGAGCAACTGCACATATATGGATGCTAACAGTTGAAATATAACTAGTGTGACTGAATTTTTAATTTTATTTAATTTTCATTCATTTTCATAGCCGCATGGGGCTAGTGGTTAATATATTGGATAGTATAGCTCTAGAATCACAATGGAAATGTAAAATACTATGCATGACTTGGTTTGCCTGCGTTGTTTAATACTTTGAACATTAACGCACAGTTCAGGAGTTCCCACTGTGGCACAAGTGGATTGGCGGTATCTCTGGAGCCCTGGCACACAGGTTTAGTCCCTGGCCTGGGAACTCCATATGCCCTGAGTTGGCCAAAAAAGTAACGGAAAAAAAAAAAGGAAGAATAAAGGTTTGGGGAAAAGCAGAGCTTGCTCAAATAATTAAAATTTCCAAGGTGAAATTTCTCTTAAAAGAGAGTATGGCAGGAATTGTATCTTGTTCATCATCATCTTATATACAGTAGGGATTTAAAAGACAGTGTTCAGTTGAAATGAATGGAGATAGCAATTGCTAAAACTTAAAGACTAATTTTCTTTCCAATTTAAGAGCAGCATGTAATTTTTAAAAACAGACAACCACCATTAAAGTAAAATAAGATATCAAAAGATGTTTTGTTACCTCGACTGAGTGTCCTCCACAAGCAGCTACCCAAACTTTCCTTTCAGAAAAGGAATTAAGAAAAGAAGCTTCCACCTCTGTTTCATCTTTGCTCGTGCTATTTCTTTTGCCAAAAGCCTCTTACCTCCATCTCACCTTCATTTGTCCAAATTCTATCTATATTACATGGTCTAGTTCATGTGCCCCTCCTTCATGAAGCATTCATCTTAAAAAACAGGATGGGATCTGTTTTATCTAGAGTCCTCTCAGAAGGTTCAAGTGTGCTGTGTTCTACAGATGTTGCTCAAGTTCATTAAACACAATGAATGTTAGCCACGTAGAATTTAATGTCTCACTTTTCCCAACTACCAGCAATACCCACGTGTAATGTTTTACTTTTATCATCACAAATTCTGAAAATTAAAAGTCTTCTTGGATTGAGTCAAACATCTTTTACACATTAGGCTATTTCTTGATTTGGTATATTTCCAAATATACTAGAGAAATATCTTTCATATGAAACAGAAGAAGTCAGAAACAAGAGGAGTCAGACACTGTGTCATGCAAAACCATGTCACTGAGTGACAGGAAAGATATGCTTGGCAAAGTCCCAAGCTACATTCCTAGAACAAGTCCCTGAAGAAATTCTGTTTTCTCGTAACACTTGAAAGAACCACCAAGTCCTAAGTGTATATTGCACTTTTGTGAGCCACCCATAAGCAGTAACAATATCTACATATTTCTAGATCCTAAATACGTTGCATTGGGGCAAATGACCTGACAATAAAATTCTTCTCATTTCTGAATGCAGACTTCTGTAGAATTTTCTTCTGTCCTTTTAAGCAAAAAACAAAAACCACATAAATCTTACTAGAGAAAGGTAAGAAATAAGATTAACTATCTGTCCTCCATTGTGTCCTCACTACTACTCAATAGCTTAACTATTTCTCATTGCATTTACCCCACATCTTTTCTCCTCTCTCCTTTCTCCTCCTTCTTGGCAAATGGCCTCACCTTCTCTGATGAGATGTCTGAGGTCACATGGTATATCTTCCCTCGGCATCTACCCTCTCTAGCAGGGAGGTCCCCCACCTTCACCCATCTTTTGTCCTTTCTCCTTTGATTTCTAAATATTCCCTCCCAGTGCCAATCCTTCAACCCTTACTCTTGATCTCCTTCTTTCCAGACTCCTCCAAGATCTGTCAGTCAGTAATGAACCCTCCACTTCCAGTACCTTCTCTCTCTCCTTCTCCAAAGGCTCCCTGACCTCTGCCTACAAATAAGTTCATCTTCCCATTTTAAAAAAGACAAGGGAAAAAAAAAAAAGGGCTTCCTTTCATCCTAGTGCTCCTACCTCTCTCCTCCTATTCACCTCCTGAAAAAGTAGTTCACAATAGTGAAGTTCAATCTTTTTTTTTTTTTTTTGCTGTGCCCATGGCATACAAAGTTTTCTCTCTCTCTTTTTTCTTTTCTTTTTTTTTTACAAAGTTCTTTATAACGTACTTCTTCTTTAACTTCCTGGATTCTTCCACCCATATCATTATACGAAAACTATCTTCTCAAAGGCCATCTGTGACCTCAAAACCATTAAACCTAGTGGTCTTGTCTTAATCCTCATCTACTTCCTCCTCTGTGGAGCATATGATACCATGGACCAAACTCTCACTAAAATTTTTTCGCCTCTTGGTTTCCAAGTCATAGGTGGATTGGGAGAACAAACATGACGGCCAGCCTCTACACCTACAAAATGCCTGCCATCCTCTCCCTCACTCATAAGATACAGGAAAAGAAGCAACAGACTCACACTGGGTCTGCCCCATCTGGGAAATTAAGCACACAGAATCTCACCTAGCAGGTGAGCTCAGGAATGGTATATAATCTTGGAACTGAGAATATAAACCTCTGATTCCTTGTACCCTTCTGTTGATAATCAGTCATAACAGCTCCTGTGATGTTTAAACAAAAAGAAAAATGGAATCAAGGTGAGGAGAGGGCTACTGTAACCGATTTCCCAGAAATTCTGGGGGTTCTTCATTGGCAGAAAGGCCAACGTCTTCGGGGGGAGTCCAGCAGGGACCTCACATCCAGTAGGAACTGCAGTGATTGCAATAAAACAGGGACACACAGCACAAGAGGGATCTTTTACTCACATAGCCTCCTCCCCTCTTGGACCACGCTTGCTAACTTTTTTTCTACTCAGACCCTCAAAGGTAAGTATTTCTTAAGGTTTCATCTTCAACCTCCTGTTTCTCTTCCTCACTATTCTGTTGTCCTCCTGCTCCTTCATTTCAAGGATATAACGTCTTTTTTCTTCCCTCAACAAATCTTAATTCCCCAAGCCAGGTCCTCTACTTAATATTCCTCTATTCATGGGAATACCATTGCCCTAGCTACAAGTTTTCCACGAATTCTTTTTTTCCTTTACTTCCCACACACAATCATGGCTCAGTCCTGCTGATTCTACCTACCAAATGTTTCTCCTTTCTTATCCTTTTGCACAGCCACACCTTAGGTCATTATTTTTCACCTGGGCCTCTGCAATCGCCTTGAAATTTCATTTCTTGGTTCTAGTTTCTCCCTACTCCATTGTATTCTTCCGGTTAATTACCCTAAAGCACAGCTATTAGCTCTTATCATGCAGCTGTTAAAAAGTTTTCAAGGACTCCCCACTGCCTGGAGAAAGAAGTCCAAAACTCTTCAGTTCACTTTTAAAACCTCATGTTCCCTGGCTCCAAGCTCTACTTCCCTTTTTATCTCCCACCACTCTCTTCCATGAAATCTGTACTTCACCCTCCCTCTGCTACTCCCCGGTTCCATTTAGTATGCCACATCTTCACCTCTGCTCCATCTCTGCTCGTGCGTCCTTCTTTGCCAAAAGCCTAACTCTTTACCCCAATCCCATCTTAAACTGTCTAAATTCTACACATACGACAACATCCAGTTCACACTTCCTCCTTCATGAAGCATTCATCTTGACAAAAGGAAGACATCTGTCTTGTCTACAGAGTCCTCTCGGATGGTTCACTCTGCTTGGTTCTGCAGATGTCTGTGCATTTATGCTCTCTCCTTTTCTAGGCAGTAAGTTCTTAATCATCTCATTCTTTCTGAAATGCTTAGCATAGTATCATATATAGATGGGTCTAGAGAATGGGCTGAACTAACGAAGTCTCACAAAACAGCTGAGGTAATTACAGACATTTAGTTTAAGATGCCAAAGAACATCTGATTCAGAAATAGTTCTGTGTAGAAAAAAAATTTTTTTTGCTTTTAGAATCCTCAGAGAACTCTGAAGTTGCACTCTGCCAAAAATCTCATTACATGCAGTGTTCCTGGCAATATTAGATGCCTTAATATCTTCAACTATTTCTAGTTCTTAAAAAGCTTCTTTTCTTGTTCCACCTCCTTCTCCTTCTCTATTTTACCCATTTTTCAGAGGACATCTTTACTTTGCCTCATTAAGTTTACATAAGGTTGGGATGTCACTTTTTCTCTTTCCTTGAAGACAGCAGCTGTATCATTTGTCCTCCCTCAAAAAATGTTTTTGGACAGGGCCAAACTTCAGGATGTCATTAGGAACAAGTTTAGACCACATCAAACTGCAATGATATGTTACCATTTTTTATAAGTGCTCTGGCTCTGTTCATGTACAGTCAGAATGTCAGACAAAGTTTAATATTACTTCCCTCCATATATCTGATCATTCATCAATATTAGAGAAATAGTTCATTCATTCTTTCACGCAGAGATTTTACATGCTTAAAATCTCAGTCTGGTATGTACTTTGTTTGACAATGATACTTCAACTTGATACTTTCAAAAGTTTGGATAACTTTTTTAACTTCCAGTTATAATTTTCTCTATAAATGAAACCAAGGAGAATTTTCTACCTTTGGTTTGGGCAATATTTGGTTACCTGTCAAGTTGACTTTTGTGATAATACTAGTATTACAGTATCAATAACATTTAAAATAATCACAAAAAATAAAGTATTTCTGGAATTAAAACACTGGAAGAGTAATGTTTTATTCATTCTGGTCTTCATTTATCCCAATGAAGAACTTTTTTTAATACTTACATATTAGTTTTACTATTCTAATAGCATTTAGAAATATCTATTGCTTTTACCAATATTTGTAAATCATATGGGGTTATTTGCTCAAAAGAACATAAGGTACGGAAATGTTTCCATATGCTATAAAATGGTTCCATCATTTTTTTTTTCTTTTTCTTTTTAGGGCCATGCCTGTGGCATCTGGAAGTTTCTGGGCTAAGGGTCAAATAGGAGCTGCAGCTGAGGCCTATGTCACAGCCACAGCAACACTGGAACTGAGCAGCATCTGCAACCTACACGGCAGCTTACGGTAATGCCAGATCATTAACCCACTGAGAGAGGCCAGGGATTGAATCTGCAGCCGCATGGACACTATGTTGGGTTCTTAACCCACTGAGCCACAAAGGGAACTCTGCTTCATCATCTTCGTAAGACAAGGGAAAATGCGTTTTATTTTGCAAATAAACACTAAGCTGTGCGGAAGGTGCCCTTATAAGAATGAGTTACCTTCAAGGTTAACTAGAAACAACTTTGCAGCCACATGAGATCACCTCACAAAATAACACAGTGACATAAAATCAATTATGATTTAAGGAAGTTGAAAAAAACATGTTACTATGGCTAAAATATAACTTAATATTCTAAATTCAGATAAACTTGAACTCTCACCCACTGATAAAGAGGCCCACTTTTTGAGACCCTTGTGATCAAGAGGAAACAGGTTCCAGCTTTCCACTTTCAAAACTTTTGACCATTCTTATCCTCTCTTTATAAACCTTTTAAAATAAAAGGACAATGAGCTTTATGGGGAAAAAGTAGATTCTACATTAAAGGCTAAAGTTAGTTAATAAATAGTTTTCTCAATTTCTATTGATCTAAAAATGTTCATATAAATTTCACTTACCAAGAGCGTACTACTATAGAAGAAAGAAAAAGACCAAAAACCCCCTGTCAACAAGCTGACAGTGTTAATACAAACCTCATCCAATTCCAGATAAAATGAGTAACGGTGTATTTCAATGGATATCAAACCACAGGCTACCAATTACATGTATTTTAAGCAAATTTGCTACCAAAACAAAAATATTATAACTCTGAATGTTGAATTATCTCCAGATCCCAATTCCTATCACAAGAGATATGTACTGTTTCTACTCTGTCCCAGAAGATACCCAGAGTTCACTCTTTGTAGGAAGTAGGGAGACAACATTTCTACGACCAAAGAAGTAAAATGTCGCCTAACCTAAACCCAACCTTGCATGATTCCAGAACCAACCAAGCCTCATGACAGTCTATTTTTACAATGTTCTTAAAAACTACAACAAATTACTCTGGGCCTACATATAGCTGGGCTCTAGTATGCATTAGTAATACTAACCTATATGTCCAATTTAGTACTTAATCTAAATACATCTCCAAAAGGCAAAGCATTTCCTTAACAGATAGAACTATTTACCTAATTTTGTCACCATAGTCATACTTAGTTATGATCAGTATTTTCTGTTATTTTTAAGTAAATTTTTATTGGAATATAGTTGATTTACAATGTTCTGTTAGTTTCAAGTGTACAGCAACATCAATCAGTTACATACATATATCCATTCCTTTTCAGATTCTTTTCTCATATAGGTCACTATAGAGTATTCAGTAGATTTCCCTGTACTACACGGTAGGTCCTTGTTACTCGTCCATTCCATATACAGTAGCGTGTACATGTCAATCCCAACCTTCCATTTTATCGTTCCCCTGCAGTGTTTTCCCTTTGGTAACCATAACTTTGGTTTCAAAATCTTTGAGTCTGATTCTGGTTTGTTAACAAGTTCCCCTGTATCTTTTTTTAATTTGACTCTACTTATTAGTGATAACTTACAATGTTTGTCTTTTCTGTCTGACTTATTTCATTCACTTAGTATGATAATCTCTAGGTCCATCCATGTTGCTGCAAATAGCATTATTTCATTCTTTTTTATGGCTAAGTAATATTCCATTATATACATGTACCAGATCTTCTTTATCCATTCCTCTGTTGATGGACATTAAGGCTGCTTTCATGTCTTGGCTAGTATAAATAGTGCTGCAATGAGGAGTTCCTGTCGTGGCTCAGTGGGAATGAACCCAACTAGTGTCCGTGAGGACACAGATTCAATCCCTGGCCTTACTCAGTGGGTTAAGGATCAGGCATTGCCATGAGCTGTGGTATAGGTCATGGACATGGCTCAGATCCACAAGTGAAGATAAACATGCCTTACAGGAAAGTCTCTCTCAACCCCTGGAATCTGTTCTCCTAAACAAGAGGCTAATTAACTTTACCTTCCCATTTCTTCATGTCTTCAGACACTTTTATGCTGTATATTCAGTCATAGGAATTTACAATATATACATTACATTACTACTAATGCTGCTGATGATAACAAAGACAGCAATAGCTAACTTATTAAGCATTTATTAAATCCCAGATACCACACTAAACTATATTTATTACTTAGTCTACTTCTCACCCTACCCTATTTGATAGGTACTATTATTATGTATGACAGTGCTAGAATTAAAAGATTACTGATCAAAAAATAACTAGATCAAAATAAAGAACTTAAAAATATATCAAATTAAGAAATCTAATTTTACTTAATTCATCTATCTAGAACCACAGGTAACAGCTTAATCAGAAATACATAACTATACGTTTATTATAACTACCTGCTTTTCAGTGAAGCATACTCAAAGGTTAGGACAAAGAGACAACAGGGTAATATACACATCTCCTATCCCCTTAAACCTGTGTCCAAAAAAAGGAAATTAATTTGCATTATTAAACAACTTATACCAGAGACTTTTATTTGATCTAAAGGAACTTCTTCAACCTGTGATAAAATTTTGGTTTCAGGAATTAATTTCTTCAGTTATTTATTCCACTATAGCAGATCTACCAACTTTCTCCCCTTCCCTACTCCTGTTCCATCTCATTTTCTAAAAATAACCATTCATTTAACTAAAAGATTATGTTGCAAAGAAGTATTTTCAATTTTTCCAAAAGGTATCCCTCGGTTGAAATCAGGATATCCTACTAAGAGTTGAGAGTTCTAAAACTCCACTATTAAACACATACCTTCACATCCCAAATGCAAGCAGAATCTCAAAACTGAAATCCCTAAAAGGAACAAAAGAGCCCCTCCTTCTCCAAATGCTCTTCGGGAAGATACCTCTTTTCATGATCCTGAACTGGAATGAATCCAGCAGACTCCTTTGGGTAAAGTCCTAATTACAACAATCCTTAACTTTTTAAGGGGTTGTAGAACTCTTTAAGTATCTTGTGAAGGCTATGGAGTTCTTCCCAAAGTAATGTTCCTAAGTACATACACATAAAATTTTATACAATTTCAAGAGTTCTAAAGACTTACTGAAGCCCAGTTATAGACCTCAATTTAAAACTCCTGGTTGAGGAGTTCCCGTCATGGCTTAGCAGTTAGCGAACCCGACTAACATCCATGAGGAAGTGGGTTTGATCCCTGGCCTCGCTCAGTGGGGTAAGGATACCAAGTTGCCATGAGCTGTGGTGTGAATCTCAAAGGAGGCTTGGAACCTGCATTGCTGTGGCTGTGACGTAGGCTGGTAGCTACAGCTCCAATTCCACCCCTAGCCTGGGAACTTCCATATGCCATGGGTGAGGCCCCAAAAAGACAAAAAAAAAAAAAAAAACCTCCTGGTCAATGTTCCCTCATCAACTACACACCTTCAGGTGTTTGGGATCATACGTGAAAATAACAGAGTGAAACTTTTTGAAAAAAAAAAAAATCAAAAGAAAAATATTGAATGTCCCCAGATGAAAGGGGCATTGGCAATTTGGGAGATCACTAGCCTAGTTTTATCACACAAGGTCTCACCAAATGGCACAAGTGAAACTATACAGAAGTTACCATGGCCTTACTGTATACAAACTTCATTATTCTTCCAGACTCCCACTGATACTTTCTTGCTATAGATATTTTAATTCTATTTAACCAAGGGAAAAATCTGACATTCTAATACAGTCATATTTTCCTTATTCTTCCTGATTCTTATCTAGAAGACAGTTTAGCTTATGTTGTTTTTATTGTTGGTTTTATGACTTAACTGTCAAGAGTTGGAGAGAGAAGGGAGGACTTGCTCTTCCCTTGGCTAGAATGAGATACCTAAATAAATATTTTAACATGGCAATAATATTCAAGCTAGCCAGGATTCTTTCTCTTTGGCAAAAAGACTCTCTGATCCAACAATCACAGTGACTTTGAAATACACCTTTGCATCTCCATGAGCTATTCCCAATCATATAGATTTCAAAGATGCTACCAAACATCTAACAATCTGTAAGGTCCATAAGTGCAGGGCCCTGAGCAGTTCAGGTCACTATGCCCAGGGCTTAGCATGCCTGATACAGTACGTGCTCAAAAAAGACCACTGCAGTGCATTGATGAAACACTTAAAGCCGCTACTAGTTCAACCACTAAGTACGTGAGCTTAGCAAGTTACTAAACATCTCTGAGTCAGTTTATTTATCTAAAAAAAAAAAGAGAATAACAATCCTCATAGAGTTATTGCTAAGATTAAATAAGATCAAGTACATAAAGCACAGTATAGTAGTAACAAAAGTACTATAATTATCCTTTAATGAAGACCTACATTTTGAGGTTTATTTGAATAAACAGTTGAATTTTTAAATAGGACTACATTATAAATGGATGTGATTCTAATTAATTTTATGACATTTTCATAAAATAAATAAATAATGATAAAGAGCCAAAAAAAACTAAGAAATAGTAAATACAGAGACAAAGGGGGGGGGAATCACACAAATAAGACACTGTTTTAAAAGAAAACTTCTTTATATATTTGTAGCTTAAAACACAACTAACATTTTCCAAGTGACAAACCTGGCATAAACATAACAACTGGGAGACTTATTTTTGCTAAAATTAATATCCATCTTTGTCCAAAAAAAATCCTTACTTTTTAGAGGCACGTAGTCTAAGATGAAATTGCCTTGGTGGTGAAAAATTTTTTAAAGTCCATTAAAATGTGCTTTAGTTTTCTTTTTCCTTCTAGTGTCAGTTTTTTTTTTAAAAAACTAAGTCTAGAGCGCCATCTACTGTGTCTGTTAGGATCACATCACTTTTGTTTGTTTTATCAGAGTGGTGCAGAAAGGCAAAATGTAGTAAATTTAGAATGTTATTTTAAAATCTTATTCCAAAGAAATTTAAGAGAATTGAAGAGCATATGCTTTTTTCCCCATTATATATTTGTATACAATATGTTTAAATGTAAATTCCTACCTACACACATACACATTCTCATACCTGATCATTTTTCCTGCTTTTCACTTTCTTCTTAAATAGGCCAGAACTCAGAAGAATATCACAGTAGGGACCAAAATGCTAACTTTGCAGGGACAAGTAATAACAGTGGCAAAGTCTGATTGAGGGATGCTGTGTGCCAAATAGTGTTTTAAGTGCTTTTCACTCAACATCTCATATAATCTTCACAACAATCCTTCAAAACATCTGTCATTAGTATTATCTCCATTTTATAGTTAAGGAAATTGAGGTACAGATGAGTTATTAAAACTTTGCCCATGGAGTTCCAGTTGTGGTTCAGCGGGTTACAAACCCGACTGGTAACCATGAAGATGTGGGTTCGATCCCTGGCCTCACTCAGTGGGTTGAGGATCCTGTGTTGCTGTGGCTGGCAGCAGCAGCTCTGATTCCACCCCTAGCCTGGGAACTTCCATATGCCACGTGTGTGGCCCTGAAAAGCAAAAAGAAACAAACAAACAAACAAAAAAAAGCCTTTGCCCAAAGTAACACTGCTAGTAAGTAACCAAACTATGATTTGAATCCAGACAATCTGGGTCCAGAACCTACCTCTTAACCATGATACCAAGCTTTCTATTACTACCAGTAGGTTCAAATAATGATTAATTCAACTTTTATCATCAGAACTCCATAGGATAAACTCTACATTATGCATTATTTCCACACATTCTAACATCATTCTATCTTTAGGCTTTTTTTTTTTAATACACCTAATCTTTGGAAGATGTGATATTTATACAAAGAAGAACTTGTTAAAATACCTGGACCCTAATCCAGAGATTCTTTTTTTTTTTTTTTTTTTTTTGCCTTTTGTCATTTTATGGCCGCACCTGCGGCATGTGGAGGTTCCCAGGCTAGGGGTCTAATCGGAGCTGTGGCCACTGGCCTGCGCCACAGCCACAGCAACGCAGGATCCGAGCCGCGTCTGCAACCTACACCACAGCTCACGGCAACGCCGGATCGTTAACCCACTGAGCAAGGCCAGGGATCGAACCCGCAACCTCATGGTTCCTAGTCGGATTCGTTAACCA
>PVHT021183631.1:1396703-1551648 GCA_004024745.2 Catagonus wagneri | reverse complement strand
TAATCCAGAGATTCTGATTCAAAATGTCTGAGCTGAAATTTGAAAGTTTTGTCAAATTTGACATAACTAGTCTCAGCCCCAGAGTTTAGAACCATGGAGCTTTAAGATACATTTTATCAATCTGTTCTTAGATTATAAATTCTCCTGACATTTCCTTTATTTTAAGAGTTTAGGATTTTCTGCTGTGGCGCAGGAGAAACGAATCCGACCGGTATCCATAAGGATGGGGGTTCGATCCCTGGCCTCGCTCAGTGGGTCTGGGATCCAGAGTTACCAGGAGCTGTGGTGTAGGTTGCAGATGCAGCGTGGATCTGGCGTTGCCGTGGCTGTGGTGTAGGCCAGCGGCTGCAACTCTGATTCAACCCCTAGCCTGGGAATTTCCATATGCTGCGGGTGCAGGCCTAAAAAGCAAAAACAACAACAATAAAGATTTTAAACACAGAAAACTATGAAGGCAAAACTCTGTCATAAATTTAAATAAGCGGGGAAGGTGGCAGATTTTGTGTTTTACTGACTTTCAAGATAGGGAAGCAGAGGATTGATAAATAGGAATTCTTAATTTTGCTTTAATAATCTTTAGAAGAGTGAGGAAGAAATGAAGTAAGCCCCCTAGCTACTTTCTGTACACAAACTCTTCTCTGACCTTCTAGATAACTTATTCTCTGTTCCAATGGTTTTCAGAAGTTGCTCCAAGGATTCTCACTGAGGAGAAGAGAAGACAAAAATTCAGTGCCATTCCCATCACTTTATCAAAAATGCAGTTTCCACAGATAAAGTTTGAAAGCCACTTAATACTCCACTAATACTGGTGCAACCAACTGCTATTGGTTTCACATAGATATACCACCATGCCAGAAAAAAAAAAAAATCTCAAGGTAAAGGGCTGTGACTCTTTGTTCCTCTTAAGTAAATGAATGAATGGATGGATGGATAGACAGATGGCAGGATGAATGGATACCGAGGGCCAGTCCATAGCTCCTGTGACAGTGAATATCTTATTTATTTACCCACAGGGTCTTTTCATTATACACATGGAAGTTTTAGTGAGAATATATCAATGCATTAAATGAATCTCCAGTTACTATAAAACCTCCTGATTCCTCCCTAAGCGTACACTTGGGGGACAGACAACTCTTAACAATTTTAAAAAGAGAAGCTCACTTATAAACACGGTGTGACTATAATGCAATGAAACAAATGTTTTAACAAGTCTCTATAACTTACGTATCTAAATGAGTGACATTTGTGAAATAAATCAATCAAGAATTTATCATAAAGTAAATCCTGCCATTTGCAACAACATGGATGAAACTGGAGGACATTATGATAAGTGAAATAAGCCAGACAGAGAAATACAAATATTGTATGATCTCATTCATATGTGGAATCTAAAAAATTCACAGAAATAGAGAGTAGAATGGTGGTTAACCACGGCTGGGGTAAGGAAAATGGGGAGATGCTCATCAAAAGGTAAGAAAGTAAATCTTAAGTGTTCAACACACACAGAAATATAGTACCTATGTGAGATAATGATGAGTGTGTTCATTCGATTGTGGTAATCATTTCACAACGTATACATATATCAGCTCATCACATTGCCTACCTTAAACATATACAGTTTTGTCAATTTTACCTCAGTAAAGCTGAGGGGGAAAAAACAAGCAGATCACCTAAAGATTAGGAAAAAAAAAACTCATTCTAATACTGCTATTACACAAATATTATTGCAATTTCTTTTTTTTGGGGGGGGGGTCTTTTTAGGGCTGTACCTGAGGCATATGGAAATTTCCAGGCTGGGTAGGGGTCGAATCGAAGATGTAACTGCTGGCCTACACCACAGCCACAGCAACACCAAATCTGAGCCGAGTCTGTGACCTACACCACAGCTCACGGCAACACCAGATCTTTAACCCCTGAGCAAGGCCAGGGATCGAACCCGCATATTCATGGATACTAGTGGGGTTTGTTACTGCTAAGCCACAGTGGGAACTCCCTATTTTGGCAATTTCTCATTGGTAATTTTCCCCAGAAAATTTTGAAGCAATAAAAGAAAATTAGTTTCCCTACTTTAACTTATATTTAAAATTTATCTAGTTTGATCATTCGTCTTATTCACATACTTGGTTCTAAGTGACTATTGGCTATACAAAAATATATAAAATACCCTAAAAAATAAAGGCATGCCACCACAGAAAACAGTTGAAAAGACGTACCGGGAGCTATTCCCCCCAAAAGAAGTGTGCATAAAATGACTATATAATCTGCCATGGCCATTTGAGGGAAACAGCCTTTATCTGGCTATACTACTGCTGGATTAGCAAAGAAACTCAGACATCATTATCTTTAAATCACTACACTTGATAATTACTACTATCACCACAGTAGTTTTCATCTCCTATATATCAAAATGTTCTTTGTCCTAAATCTTCCTTTCATGAGAATCAAATCCAAGTCCTTTCTAGGGACGCCACAGTCTTCCTCTTGGAGGACTTGGCAGTCTTTGTAACTTCAATGTACTGATGTTATTCCTGCTACTTCACATAAACCTTTACTTCAAGTCTGGTGTGTCTGCTACCACATTGCCCAATCCTTCCACTCTTCCAAATACTATGAAGAAGCTTCCCAGAAATCCCTGTTTGGATCAGCAAAAACAATTTGGTGTCATCAGCAGATTTCACCATTTCCTTTTGGAGTCATTAAAACATTAAACAAGCATGATCTTGGTATCAATCCTTGGAGTTCCTACTATTAACCTCTCTCCAGCTTGAAGCCAAGCCATTCTCTGCTATGTTGTGATTCCCATCAGAGGATCAAGATGTGTTTATTTGCTAAAAGTTTAAACTTTGATGGATATTTTTTAACTGAAAGTTGCAAAATGCGTTACGAAAGTAAAGGGGAAAAGTTCCCAAAGGAAAGGCCAAAGAAACCAGCAAAGAGAAACAGCTTCTACTTGAGCAGTCTTATCCAAGCACTCAAACCACTTCATATTCCACTGATTCTAAAACCTCAACTGAATTTTGACCTTTGCCCTCCAACTATTTACTTCTTTTATAATCATATAAGAAAACTTATTAAGCATATTTGAAAATTCCATATCAATTCTAACTAGCAGGTCCAACTACTTTATTAGCTTTTTCCCCTTTTTAATACAATTGAAGGGGGAAAAGCAAACAGTCCTTACTCAGAAAGTAAAAAAGCAAACAGCTTCCTCCTCAATTGGATCTGTACTCTAAGAGAAATCAGTCTTTTTTTTATTCAAGTGCAAATCTGTTTGAAGCTTTCATTCTGCTTTCCCAGCCTGCTCTCTGCAGCTGCATAAAAGATGAGACATGGGAATGAAAGAAAACTAGATTGGAGCCAAAACGCAATACTGTCCATGTGCAAACTCACTCAAAAAGCAGCAAGGCTTCTGTACATCCCTTCTCACTTTTTCCATTCTAGCAGAACCCTAGCCAAAATGAGGTACTGTACTATACCTGTCCAATCCTATTCAAAAGAACAACATCTTAAATGTAATCAGGGGGTAGATAGGGTTACTAGATGACCCCCCCCGCCCGCCCCGTTTCCTCAGTCCTGATACAGCCCCTGAAGTGTTCTCAGGATCAACCTTTAGCTCTAAACTGAATGGAATGGGTCAGGATCAAGGCAATGAATGGAAAGACCTTCACAGGTCATCATCATCTTATCATCTTAAGATGCTTATGGAGCAAGAGAGTAGCAGAGGCACAGCACGGTAAGCAGAACTTACTTCACCTCTCTTACCCCAGGCAAAATCAAGGCAAAAATCTCCCCCTCCCCCCAAAAAGCTCAATCTGCTATAGACTTTAAGAAAATCTGGCAGCCCATTAGCCTACATGCAACAGTGTCAAGTAACCTTAATCCCAGCAATCTACTCAGTCCAATAGTAAAGCACACAACTGAAAAAGTTCACATCAAAATCAAACTCTGCTGGGATCAGAAGGGTATTCTCATGTTTTTTTACTTAGATGTCATTATAACTCCACGTTATTTTTAATACTGTTCTTTGGATTCTGCCCCACACAGAATTCCCAAGTCACAAGAGGATCATGAACAATGTCCAGATGTATAAAATGCAAAAATACTTTCCTCCTACTTGTGGATTCCAAGATAAACACCATAAGAAGCACATGTGACTAAACTCAGAGCCCATTCCAAATTAAATACTGCATCATGTGCACAGTGTAGGGCTTAAAAAACAAAACTGCATAAATATTCTACACGGTTCATAAGCCAGACGTGGACAAGCACATGACCACATTGCAAAAAGGAAACATGAATTGGAGAGTAGGGGTAAAGGGTGAGAAAAGTCTCAGTCACAGCCTTTCCCAGAAAATTGGTGCTATTTTCAGTGAACACTTGTATAATATGGGACATAGATGAAAGAAGAAAGAGTATTTTTCTTTGTTTCTTTTTTCCTACTGATGGCTTTCAATTCTAAAACCACCCAGCAAATAGGAAAACCCTACAAGTATTTCAAAATCCCTAGCTAAGCCATGCACAAACATCATTAAATACACACACACACACGTAATGAATACTTAAATGTCTGGCTGGCCAGTGCAGACAGAATCCTTTTGACCTATAAAGCAGGTTCTAGACAGAGTACATGGAACCTTGGGGAGCACAAAAACAGGGCATTCAGGTCATGTGAAAATATTTCTCCATTATTTTTATTATATTTCGAAAAATCAAAGTAAATAAAGTAAAAAAAAAAATAAATGGATGGATGAATAGATACTAGACAGAGAAATAATTGAGCTGAGCTTCAGTTTTTCTCCCACAATTTATCCTAAGTATATGCTTCTAATAAATTAAGATTGGGAAATGTTTACTAAAACATCTTGGTTTTTTAACTGTAACATTTAACAGATACAAATGAATATGCATACTGTGTAGGTTATGAAGCATAAGGATAAAACATATACCTATGAACTCATCACCCAATTTATAAATTAGAATATTCCCAAGCCCAACGAAGTTATACACGGGCCCCTTCTGAATCCCATCTCTCTGCCTCCTTCCCAATGATCACCAATATTCTGAATTGTGCATCTATTTTATTCTTGCTCTTTTTACAAATAGTTTGTAATCACAAGTGATGGAGTATTCAAATATATTTTCTAATCCCCTTTTGTGTATACTTACACACTGGGGAGAAAAAAGGTAAAGTCCTTACCTCAATGTATTTTTTTTTAAAGTATCTGTCTGTATGTCTCTCTTTCCCCTAATATAAGTACCTCAAGATCAGGATTACATCTCTAACTTCCCAGTACCTAGCAAAGTGACAGGCACAGAATAAGTGTTAAATAATTATTTTTCAACTAATCTTTCAAATTGAAGCTCAATTGCCTTAAATGTTTCACAATCAGAGCTGGTCAACAATAAATAAATTGCTCCTTTAATCATTACCTATCCTATCCCTAGGAACCCAGGACCAAGTTTATCAATTATCTCCTTAGACTGTGAATCAATATAACAGTCATTGCATCACCTCATTACATACTAGATACAATCTTAGGTGGTGCTGAAATTGTCAAAAGAGACTATTTCCTCTAGAGTCACAGAGTGTTGACTCCTTAGTCTGGCAAAGCACATCATCACAACGAAAGTTGAACAGTATTTAAGCTACACTTAACCAGAGATGCCAATAAGACATGGAGGCATCAACTTTTTTCTACTTAAAGGCAGCGTCATCTACAATGCAAACCATACACAAACTGATGGAGAAGTCCCTGCTATTTGACAGCAAATAGTTTCAATATTATGTAATAAACACAAGTATCTTTGGGGCTGTGTTCCCTTTTTTTTTTTTAGGGCCACACCTGTGGCCAAATGGAGGATTCCAGGTGAGGGGTCGAATTGGAGCTGCAGCCGCTGGTCTGTGCCACGGCCACAGCCACAGCAACATCAGATTCAAGCCGTATCTGCGATCTACACCACAATTCACAGCAGCTCCAGATCCTTAACCCAATGAGCAAGGCCAGGGGTCAAACCCATGTCCTCATTGATACAAGTCAGATATGTTTTCGCTAAGCCACGACGGGAACTATGGGGGGCTGTGTTCTTAAAGACAAGCCTTCTTCTTCAATTATGTCACCATTATGCAATATGCTTGATTACAAATTTGTCCCTCAGCCTAGAAGAACAAAAGTGACAGTTCATGACATTTTGGATTCAAAATTATATTGTGCAACCTTCCCCAAAAGTTAGAAAACTTCCTGACTCATCTTCATTCTGAACAAAGCACAAGATTAAGATCAAGAAGATCCAAAATATCTTTCTGGGTATGGAGAGGAGTCAAGAGAGAATGTGCCAGAAGAACTTAGGCCCGTCATTAAGATCAATCTAAAGGATCTTTCTAAAGAGATAACAGTACTGTTATTCAAAAAACTTTAACAGGTACACTTTAGGAAGCAAAGTTTGGGGAACTGTTCACATAAATAAGTGTTATCTATAGTCTAGAATTTCAAACACTCAACGCAAAAAAGAAAAAAAAATCTTTTCCTCTGTACCTACCATTTGCCACATATGATCATTTCTTAATTTATCTCAGTCAACTTTAAAAGTGTCTCCATCATTCCCACTGCACTTTACTATCAAGCTGAAGGTGTGGTAAAGGGACCAAGAATGTTTTCAAAAGGACCACTGGGAAACACTGGCAGCAATCATAACCATCTCTGTCCACTCCATATTCATAAGAGCAGTCCACCTGCCCAATTACTAGTAGAGAAACATGACAGACACTCCATTTCCTCCACGTATCTACGCTCCACCATCTATACAGGAGATGTGTAGCCAAAGAGCAACCCTCACTCTACCTAAAGTCAAAGAAAGACAAGAGCTTGTAGCACAATGACGTTGATCAACTGTGAGGACATTTCTCTGACAGAGATTTGACTAAAAGTAGAACTACTATCATCCCTGGTGGAACCAGTTGGCCCTTTATTGTTTTTTTGTTTTGTTTTAGGCTATAGCTCTATTTGTTATGGTTCACACTGCCTGAATCATAAAACAGGGAAACAACTACTTCTGTTTGTTTGTTGAAGTTTTATTTGCCTCAATGATTAGCAGACTTTGGTAAATGCATATTCTTTTCACGTACATGTGAAAAGAATATGCACTGAATACAGTGATATATGCACATATATATACACACATACATGTGTATTTGTATATATACACATACATACATATATATGATTACATATAATCATTACGTCAAATTGGTTGGTCATTTAGTTCATATTTTCTTTTTGTATGTTTTTTAAATTTTTTTTATTATAGTTGAGGAAATAACTATTCTTTTCTTAACTATTCCAACCCCCAGCATTTCTCTACTAGTTTGTAACCAGGATAACATAAAGATAGTAGGAAGAAGGTATGTTACATACCAGAGGACATTATGTTTCTTGCTCTTTTGGGAGGTTTAAGATCCTCTTCCAGTGTTCAGTAGGAGTTCTATTAGAATTGTTCTAAATGAGATAGGGTTTTTTTAATGTGTTTTTGGGAGAAGGTGAGTGCCACATCTAACTCCTCTGCTATCTTAATCCCACCTGAAGACATTATGGTTCACTCTTAGTAGTTTAGCTCTTTTTGGGCTTCTTATAATTGCATTCCATATTGAGTTAGGGAAGAGCCTTGAAGATCAATAAAAGACAATTGTCAACAGCCTGTTCACTGTCTTTATGGCAACCTACCTGATGCAACAGGCATACACACTGCAATAAATCTAAATCACCTTATTTTATCATCTTATAAATACTGCATTTTTATGTACATAAACTTATGTATGCTTCAAAGAAGCAAGAAAGAGACATAATGGGAGAAAATATTTGAAAATCGTTTATAATAAGGGATTTATATCCATAATATGTAATGAGAGTTTGCGATTCAACAATAAAAAAGACAAATACTCAAATTTAAACATTTCCCCAAGGAAGATATATATATGGTTAATGAGCACATGACAAGATTCTCAGTATCTTTAGCCATTAGGGAAATGCAGATCAAAACTGAAATGAGATAGCACTTCATACTCACTACAAGGATGGTTATAATTAAAATTAAAAAAAAAAAAGACAAGGGTTGGCAAGGTCATGAAGAAACTGGAACCCTCATTCACTGCTGGTGAGATTGCAAAATGGTGCAGCCACTTTGAAAAATAGTTTGGCGGCTACTCAAACTATTAAACACAGAGTTGCCATAAGACCCAGTGATTCTACTCCTAGGTATGTAACCAAGAGAAAGGAAAAAATATGTGCACACATACATGAATGCTCATAACATGCAAAAAGTGGAAACAAACCAAATGTCCATCGACTGATGAACAGATAAACAAAATGAGGTCCATCGAAACACTGGTACATTATTTGGCAATGAAAAGGAATGAAGTACTGATAAAATGCAATAACGTGGATAAAATTTGAAAATATTATAAGCAAAAGAAGCCAGTCACAAAAACTATATATTATATGACTTCATTTTTATGAAATTTCCAGCACAGGCAAACCCATAGAGACAGCAACCAGTACTAAATTGCCATGGGTTGGGGGAGGTGGAAATGGAGAGTGACTATTACCAGGTATGTGGGTTTTTAAGAGGTGATGAAAATGTTTTAGAATTAGATAATGGTGACAGTTGCACAAATCTGTGAATATGCTACAAAAAAAACCTCACTGAATTATCTGCTTTAAAAGGGTGAATTAGATGGTATGTGAATTATACTTAATAAAGCTGTCTAAAAAACATTTCTGTTATTTGAAGGCTATTTGTAATGTGTTCTTTATAAAATAGCAAGTATTTTGAGACTATAACATCTATTTTGTGATATGTATTCTTGAATATAAAAGCTCTGGCATTCAATAAATAAATGTTGATCTATTGCCATGAATTTCTGTGTAGTATAATTCACCCACAGTGAAATCCATCTCCCTGTCTTTCACTCCTCTACTCAACCTCAACTCAGTTCCACTGCACATCTTTATAAGAAGTCCTCTGCCAGCCCTAGAGCCTAAAGCAGTTAATAATAGGTGCCATCAGTCCCTATTACTTTAGATATGAAAAATTAGAAAACTACAACTGGGCTATTATCCAAGGTGAAATAACAGAATACAGCAGTAAAAAGAGTTGTACTGACAGAATTGTCATTACAAATCTATTTCTAATGATGACTGGAGTAATTTCTGGTTATCTTTGAAAGTGTGATATATATATATATATATATATATATATATATATATATATATATATATATATTTTTTTTTTTTTTTTTTTTTTTTTTTTTTTTTTTTTTTTTTGGCCATGCCTGCAGCACATGAAGTTCCCAGGCCAGGGATCAAACCTGCACCAAAGCAGTGACCCAAGCCACAGCAGTGACAATGCCAGCTCCGGATCCTTAACCCGCTAGGCCACCAGAGAACTCCGAAAGGTACAATATCTTATACTTCAAAGTATTAGTCTGCACACGCTATCGTGTATATGAAAAATGTTAAAGGAAGGTCTTTCTGGTATATCCAAAACTAACTCAGGCAGTCCCATCATCGCTCAGCAGAAACGACTGACTAGCGTCCATGAGGACGCGGGTTCAATCCCTGGCATCACTCAGTGGGTTAAGGATCTGGCGTTGCCCTTAGCTGTGCTGTAGGTTGCAGATGCGGCTTGGATCCTGCGTTGCTGTGGCCGTGGCACAGGCCAGCAACTGTAGCTTCGATTCAACCCCTAGCCTGGGAACCTCCATCTGCTGCAGGTACAGCCCTTAAAAACAAAAAAAAAAAAGACAAAAACTAACTCAGAAAGGATTCCTATTGGAAATTATACTATACCAAAATACACTACAAGATTTTTTCATCCTTTCAACCAGAACTTATTGAGCACTCACACCTGCCGAACACTGGGATTACATAAATGAATTATATTGGACACAGAATCTACCATAAAAGAATTCACTGTTACGGTGAACCACAGAAAGCCTTGTAAACAGGCAGTGGCAGCAGTGTGCTATAGTTGATGAGGGAGTATGGTGCTGTCAGGAGAGTATTCAAAGGCAGAAGCCTGAATTCTGCAAGGTCCATGAAGGCTACAGATGCTCATCAAGGGATGGCTTGCTTATCTGAATCTATCATTCATTCAGCACAATTAGACACCCCCCCACCAATACACACACACCCATTAATCAGAGCCAAACCATGAACCACATGCTCTGGATTCCTGAATAGCGCTCAAGGAGCTAATTTTCAAATATGTTAATAAGGATACCTTTTTTGAAATTCCAGATAAGGTTTCCTCTGGTAGGGAAATGAAAGAGAGGCTATGAAAGAAACAAAATTAAAATTTAAAAGCATTCTTTTTCATATTATTTGATATACTCTACAAAGAGAGGGTAAAGATAAGTTCAGATATTTTACACTCCCTTTACCTATAAACTCTGAGGGCAGGGTGAACATCTTGTTTACTATGGTTTCCTCAGCTGACGCTCATTAAATATACAGCAAATAAGAGAATAACCAAGGAAATAAATCAGCAACAAATGGCACAAGATCCACTTTCCTGAGGCAATTACTGATGGTATTTGACAACCTCCTTCACAGAATAGCTGTTTACTTTCTCCTTTTCTCTCTTGACTCCTACTTCTCTTTTTATCATTGCCCTTCATTTCTTCCTTTCTCTCTTATTTTAAGCCTATGACTTAGGACTGACACCAGCTCTTCTCATCAGCCATTGCTTTCTCAGATTGATCCCAGTGTAGCAAGAGAGCCCTGACATTTTCTAACTGTAAAGCACCACCTAGTGGTCTAAGCTCCCTTTCCCCAGAAGGTACTGCATAATAAAACTGGAAAACCTGAAAGTTACCTAAGAAACATCAATGAACTCCAATTCTTCTGTTGCACCAGACTGGTCTTCTGGCAGCACCAGATACACTGAACCCATGTCTTTATATCTAGAATCAAGGCGCCAGATGTTACTGATGTTGATACTATACAAAGATTCATAGTCAGACATACATTTACTTTGCTTCTTACTCTAAAGCAGACAGATTGCTACCTCAATTCTGGTAGAATTAGCAAAGATATAATTCTTTCGAGTTCTTTTACTTAAATTACACTTTAAACACTATAAAATCAAATTTGATTATATTTCCCTAAACTTACCTGATCATAATCTAACGCAATGGCCTTTGTCCTACTGTCCCTAAATCAGATGCAAGGGCCCACAGCTGAGAGCAGGAGACAGTAAATGCCCAAATCAGCGAAAGCACTGAAAATCACGTCCAGCTATATCCTAAGGTTTGCTAAGAAGTAACAAAACTGGCTGGCACATTCAACCAACCCTACCAAACTGAACAAAGGCAAGGCAAGGGAGAGCATGGAAATCCAGCCTCATGGGGGATGGGGGCCCTCATCAACTCATCATACCCCTTGGGAGGTGAAGATGTCTGCAAAGAGATACCGGTAGTTTGATCCCAAGTGGGCTGCTTGCTGAGTGGCAGAACCTGTAAGCACTTGAACATAGCGAGGGATGTAGCAAACTGCCTGGAGATTCTTGAAAGAAGAGGACTTAATAGAGGAGTCCAGGCCCAAAGTCTAAACGCCCAAAAATGACTATAGAGTATACAGCTTGTCTGGTAAGAAAAGGACTGGGGGCCTTGAGAGCAGGGAGAGGAGCACATAAAGAGAGCCTCACCAGTTCCAATGCCCTCAAGTGCAGAAGCATGAAGTCAAAGACAGATGGGGAAAGGGGATGCCCGAGAGTACAACCACCCTGTGAAGAACAGACCACTAACAGGAAGCAGTGGGGAAGCCATGCTCACCCTTCTCTGTGAGGATCCTCGCTGACAGCCGGGATCTGGATGAAATTGGACACTACCTCAAATAAATAATCATCTGCACTAAGACCACTGGTGGAGACCACCAGTATCTGGCAGAACTAGGAGATTTAGGACACTGCCTCCCACCAACCATCTGAAAACCTCTAATTCCCCTATTCACATATTCTGCTGTCAACAAAGAGAATGTGGGTCTTGAAAACATAATATCTCTGAGTGAAACCACAAGGAGCCTGAGTCACAGGTCTAGCCTGCACCAGGGAGATACACTTCCCATACTTTATGCTGCCTATCCTGTTTTAATAACAACAAAATATACATGCGTATATACACATACTCCTACACACACACACACACACACACACACACACACACACACACACACACACAGGAAAGTCGTGGTATGTGCTCTTGCTTGAACTCTCACACAGACTAGGAAATTTGAAGAAATAATTTTTGCTTATATCCTGATACACTGGACTTGCTTAACAAATTGATTACAATAAGAACTACCAGGGCATTTGTTAAAAACACAGATTCCCAACCCTCTTCTGAGGATTCTGACTTTCCATGTCTGGGATGAACTTTAGGAATTTGCTTTTGTTTTGTTTAACTTTCTACATGATTCTTATGATCACATGTGAAAAACACTGACCTAGAAGGAAATGAGACAGTTTCTTGATAGTGGCACACCTGCTCTCTGAGATGGCTCTCATATATTTCCCGAGCCCTTCCTCTTACGCTCTGCCACAAACAAACAAATGTTTGCCATTTCCAGAAACAGTACTATTATCTGTCACGTCTGTCTTCTTAATCCATACTTTTCTTAGGAGGACCTATATTTATTCATTTGGTAAGTACCATTTACAGTGCTTTTAACCCTCTGTTTGATTACATTTACTTCTTTATAAGTCAAATTTCTTGCTTTGGGACTAATAATTATTAGAGCGCAGGAAGAATGTCCTAACTTGTCCTGTATTCACAAGACCCAGCACAGAGCCAGACATGTGGCAGGTACCCTATGAATGTCTGTTCAGTGGATTAATTGTTCCCATATATTATAGGATAATCATATATTATAGGAACTTTACCATAAGATCTTGCACAATATTAAAACTTTAAAGTGATAATCTTCATTTTGATTATCTTTTTCTCCCCTTGCAGTTTTTCTTTATGTACTCGCACCACTTATCTGTATATATAACTGACCAAGAAAGCAGATGAAACATGAATACCATTCCATGTTTATATGAGAAACACTTCTGTGACACAAAACTGCTACATTTTCGGTCGAAGTGTATCCCCCCTGCAAAATGCAAAGTTTTGACCAAACAGGCTTATAGTTAGTTAGGCAGTATTCTTTGAACAATAAAAGTTGAATTTGCTTTCAATCAATCTGCAACTACAAAATAACTTTACAGAGAAGAATTCCACCCATACAAAAAATTCATTATTATATTTGAAATATATTACTTTATTGGCTTGAGTCAATTATTTTTTTTTTGAGTATAAGTCATCCTGGGAGGGTAAAATACATTGTTATACAGAAAATTCAGGTGCTTCCTATACCTAAAGTTAACAACTGAAAGTTTTTTCCCTTGCACTATTCCATAGTCATTTTAAAAATAAGACACTCTCAGAAACATAGTGTCATATATACAAAAAAGATATGCTTATGAATATATATACAAATACTTAAATTCTTTCAACTAACAATAAACAATGGTTTCCCCCTGCCCATGCCCTGAAAAATAAAAATGAAAAAAGCCTTTTTTTCTGGAGTGTGGTGGGAACTATTTTTCGGTTAACCCAACAGTCAGCCTCAAGAGGCTGGTCTGACAATTCAATTACAGATGCTGACGGAATTAAATACTAGATTTCTAAACCTCCATTCCAACTATGGTGGTCCAGGAGCAGAGTACTAAGCTTTCCAAACCTTCCAGAACACAGTAATTACCCATTTACTTGTGTGTATGCCATACTACAGTGTAAGCTCCTTTAAATTGTTTATTCCAGAACTCTCTGGAAGAGCTATGAAACTCTTTCAGCATGGGCAGACACATCATGTGTCGGTTCAGTCATCATCTTAGAGACATCTGCCCTGAATCTTACATTCTCCTGCCCCAATCTGTACTGGTCATCTCTAGACCTGCTACTCAGCAGTCATCCTGGGCTTTCTTTCATCATCATTCTAGGAATTTCCTTTCTCTCTCTAGTGTTGCATTCTGTTTTCCTGGATTTCATGTCTTTATTCTTTCATGACCCTCTCATGTCTGAGACCTCTTTTTGATCCTTCAATAGCATCCTGAGGAAGGATATATAGGAGATAAATTTTTTCAGACCTTGTATGTTAGAAAACCTTTTTTTTTTTTTTTTGTCTTTTTGCCTTTTCTAGGGCCACATCTGCAGCATATTGAGGTTCCCAGGCTAGGGGTCTAACAGGAGCTGTAGCCACAGACCTACACCACAGCCACAGCAACGCGGGATCTGAGCCGCGTCTGCGACCTACACCACAGCTCACGGCAATGCGGGATCCTTAACCCACTGTGCAAGGCCAGGGATCAAACCTGCAACCTCATGGTTCCTAGTCAGATTCGTTAACCACTGAGCCAAGACGGGAACTCCGAAAACACTTTTATCTTCATAACTGACTGGCTGTCTGGCTAGACCCAGAAATCTATGTTTAATGATCATTTTCCCTCAGAACTTTACCGGCATTTCTCCAATGCCTACTTGCTTCTTGGGTTACTTTTGAAAAATCTGACATTCTGCTAATTTTTGTTTCTTTCTTCGTGACATTTTTTCTCTTTGGTACTCTGAAACGTCCTGGTAATATGTCTTTTTTCCCCTCATTCACAGTGCTGAGCACTTTCCATTTAGAAACCCTTGTCTTTCAGTTCTGGAAATTTTTCTTGTACAGCTTTACTGATAATTTCTTCCCTTCATTTTCTTCGGTCTATCTTTCTGAAAGTCCCAAAAGAGTTAGATCTCCTCGATGGATTCTCTATGATTTTTAGTACTTCTCTAATATTTTTCTTATATTTCTAACAGAAGGAAAAAATATATCTCTTTGTATAAATTCTGAGGGAAAGTGTTTATGCAGATATGTGAGGCTGTAGAAGTGATGGCACTTAATGCAATAAAAGCCAGTCGATTAAAGGACACTGGAAATTCCTTGGAGCCCTTCAACAACCCAAATGGGAACAAGGTTGCCAGAGAAATATCTAAGTAAGAATCTCTGACCCCCTGCTAGGATAGGTACTGCTTCCTCCCACTTTTACTTTGCAAGGAAGGCATGCCTTTGAGGAACATGCTATATGACTTTATCCAGGATTTTCCAACCTGCCTTCCAGAGATTTACTTTAAATGCATGCTATTATGTATTTTAACTGGACTATTGAAAAGTTTTTGGCTGCTACTTCTACTATTCCTATTCAAACATCTAAATTGCAATGTTCTCCTTAAATAAGAGCTAGGAAGGGAAAAAAGGCCTTAGGCTCCAAAAGGAAATATTCCTTTTTTGTACTGGCAGGCTTAGAAAGTAAGGATAGGGACTTATACATGTTACAACTTTAGACAATACGAACAAAGAGAATCCATACTGTGGTAACAAGCATGTGATTTGAGAAATATTCTGTGTTATGTAAAAATGACACATTCACTCCCTAAAGTCAAGAGGAAAACTGGGATGAGGCCGTTTATGTATCTTTGGCAGTACGTGCACGGGGCAGGA
The DNA here is from genome assembly GCA_004024745.2 of Catagonus wagneri. NCBI lineage: Eukaryota > Metazoa > Chordata > Mammalia > Artiodactyla > Tayassuidae > Catagonus > Catagonus wagneri. The sequence goes on along the minus strand of PVHT021183631.1, from coordinate 1,536,073 downwards.
CCACAGCTGCAGGAAAACAGAAACTATGTTTACTTTCACATTCACTACTACCTGATGTCATTTCCCACCAGCACATATGACAGAAGCCAATAAAGTAAGAGGAATCGGTTCTGGAAAAAATAGTAAGCTATCACCAAAGTAGAGGAAACAAGGAATAAGGAGTCTATTCCCAAAGAATTCATTCAAGTACTTTCCTTTCTCCAAAGTACCACAATTTTTTCATTTACTATTAAACTCGAGTCCATCCAATAAACCTTACTCAGGTACTGTAGCAAACAGTTCCTGTTTGTGCCTGACTGGCATCTAATCCCTCCTCCTTCTGGTAAATATACCCCATTTCTTTTGTAAAACTATGCTTCCAGGCCCTCAGATTATGTGCTTTGGGAGGAGGTTACATCCCCCACAGTAGGGATGGTGTTTGCCATTTGGGTCCAGCAGGAGCAACAATTCCCCACCCCTGCTACAGCAGGCATAGGATGGAGCTAATCTGGTCAGAGGAACCCCAAGCACTTGTACAGGAGCTACAAAGAAGAGACAATAAAGATCTAGCTGATTTACCAAAGTAGGCCCTGAGAATGAGAGTAACACTGAAGAAAGTAGAACAGAAAAATCAAGAGAAAGAAGACTGAATCCTAATGAAACCATCTGAGCTCTCTGGATTAAATCTCACTTGGAGGAGTTTCCTGGTGGCACAGCAGATTAAGGATCTGGCACTGTCACTGCTGTGGCTCGGGTTGCTGCTGTGGCACAGGGTTGGACACAGAACTTCTGCATGCCGTCATGCAGAAAAATAAAATAAAATAAAATAAATACAGAAAACAATAGCTTTCATGTATAAGCATATTAAACAGCTAAAGGACATGGTATAAGAGAAAATTCTACTTAATATAGCAACAAAAAAAAGAAAACACTTAGGGATAAATTAATACGAAATATGTAACACTTACATGAAGAAAACTTTAAGGCATTTGAAAGATATAAAAATAGACTTGAACAAATGAAAAGATATCCTCTGGCTTTTAAACATAAGAAGAGATGTTCATCTCCATTCCTAATAAGAAAAAAAGCTCCGAATACCATTTCTTAGCTATTGGATAAGAAAAGTTAACAAGTATAAAATACTATGTTGGCATTCTTATATACGCTGCTGGTGGAAATGCAAATTATACTATTGGTACAACTCATAGAAAATTTGACAATTACTAAACTACAAAACTACATGAGTTTACCTTTTGAGCAAGCAATTCCACTTCTAGGAATTTATTGTAATAATAGGTACTTTCAGCAATTACTAACATCCATATGCACAAAGCTGTTCACTGCAGCATTGTTTATAATTGCCAAATACTAGAAAATAATCTAAGTGTCTATATACAGAAGAGTGGTTGAATAAACTAATAAACTGTGGCATATCCACACAATAGACTTTATATAACTATTTAAAAAAAAGAAAGAGATATCTGTGAAGTGATATAGAGTCATCTGCAGGTTATAATACTAAGCAAAAAAAGCAAAATACAAAAGAATTAACGATATATTGTATGAATCCATTTACATAAAACATAGGCAAATTCCCAGAGAGAGATAACAAATTAGTAGTTGCCAGGGGCAGGGAGGAGGAAGGAGTGGAAAATAACTACTGATGACCACGGTGTTTCTTTTTAAGGGAATGAAAATGTTCTGGACTTAGTGGTGATGCTTGCAAAAGGGTAAATATTATCATATGTGAACTATATGTCAATTTAAAAAATATTAAGAGTATCTATAGTATGTTGCCTTATTATTAGAGACAAGGTCAATAACTTCTGTGCTTTTATACTTTTATACAAAAAGAAACACAGGAAGGATAAACCAGAAGTTCACAAATTGTTTATCTACCAGAGGTAGGCAGAACAGGATGGAGTGATAATCAGGTGGAAATGGGACAGAAGAAATCGAGGTGGGGGGATGACTTTTCTTTGAGTATACCTTTTGGTACCGTTCTACCTCTCAGAACTATGTTAAAGATAAAGGCAGAAATAAAATCAATTAGAGTGAGGGGAAAACCCTATAACAGCATACTAACAGAACCACTTTTCAAATGTGTAACAAAATCCCACTGGGATGGGGACAGGGCAGGTGAATAAAGAATGAAACAAAGTAAATTTTAGACACAATATTAGAGTTATACTCCCTCAAACTGAAGATTTTTTAAACTACAAACAAATTGTAAATTCTAAATAGTAAGATGTTTTCCCCCAGAGATTTAGGTTAGCATTTCTGAAACATTTTCTCTGTGATTGAGTAAATAAATAAATAGACCATGAAAAATGGAATGGTTCTGAAAGAGGAGACAAAAAAACCAAAAAAACAAAGCAAAACTACAGAAGTATAACTCTTACTCCTAAGTCTTCCTAGCCACCTTACGAGATACCTGAGAGGATATTTTAGAGCAAATTAGGGATTTAAAGTTAAAATATTCACTGAATATTTGCTTTTGTCTCTCTGGGGCTTTTTCCTTTTCTTCTGTTTACAATATGATGATGAGTGTGCCCCAGTCTATTAGACAGGGTTCCTACCCTCAATGACCTTAGTAGGAGAGACACTAAAACATGCCAGATGACAAACAGAGATCAGGCCAAACATTTCACAGAATAAAATTTGTGTTACAGAAATAGAAATAAGGGATTATATCCAGCTCAAGTAATCTTAAAAGAATTATTTGACTCAGAACCAAAAGTTGATTTTGATAAATAACAGGAAGGAAAGTATGCCAGGAAACTGGAGGAAAGGCGTGGATAGGTGGTGGAAAGAGCCAGCACAGGGAAGGGCATATTAGTGCTGAAGAGGAAGAAAGATGTAATGTGTTTTGGCGACAAGGTCAAGAGAGCAGACTTTTTTTTTTTTTTGTCTTTTTAGGGCCACACCTGAGGCATATGGAGGTTCCCAGGCTAGGGGTCAAATCAGAGCTATAGCTGCCAGCCTACACCACAGCCACAGCCACACCAGCTCCGAGCCACATCTGCAACTTACACCACAGACCACAGTAACACATGATCCTTAGCCCACTGAGTGAGGTCAGGGATTGAACCTGCATCCTCATGGATGCTAGGCAGAGTCGTTTCTGCTGAGCCACAACGGGAACTCCAAGAAAGCAGACTACTTATAAGAATAGCACTATCTATAAAACCTTTCTATGGGTGGACATATTCTCTATCTGTGCTGTCCAACACAGTAGCCACTAGTCAGTCACACGCAGCCACTGAGACTAAGGAACTCAATTTTTAGTTTTATTTGAGTTTATTTAATTTAAAACAAATAGCTACCTATGGCTACCATATTAGATAATACACTATCAGACATATTTTTTTTCTGTTGAGTAAGTGGATGCATGTATGCATGATTGCACACTCAATGAATGTTCCAAAGGGAATAGTATCCTAGGAAAATGTGGGCCACACTGTTGGAAAAGTATGTTAGGGCTAGGTTATAAATGGCTTTTAATGCAAACTTAAGAGTCTGAACTTTATTTGATGGTTAATTTTCAAAACCACTGACATTTTCTTAATAAGAGAAGCATAATAATCGCTTTAGGGTAAGTAATCTCGCAATAGCAGCATACGCTGACAGGACAGGAAGAAAAGTGGGTAGCCTAGGTTAGAGATTTTGGTTCAAGACTCTGTATTAGTTTTCTAGGTTATTACAACAAAGTACCACAAATGAAATGGGTTAACACAACAGAAGCATACTCTCTCACAATTCTGGAGGCTAGAAGTCTGAAATCAAGGTATCAGCTGGGCTACACTCCCTGTGAAGGTTTTAAGGAAGAAATCCTTCCTGGCCTCTTTCTGGCTTTGGTGGCTTCTGGCAATCCTAAGTGGTCCTTGGCTTTTAGCTGCATCACTCCACCTCTGTCTTCACATGGCCTTCTTCCCTTCTTCTCTGTGTCTCTATATTCAAATTTCCTTCTTCCTTCTCCTATAAATGCACCAGTAACTGGATTTAGGGTTTACCCTAATCCACTATGACCTCATTTTAACTTCAATACATCCGCCAAGATCCTGTCTCCAAATAAAGGACCAGGGATTATGACTATGACTTGAACATATTTTGGGGGTAAGACTCAACCCACTACAGACCCTTTTACACTCTTAAAAATTAATGAGGTTCCCAAATAGCTTTTTTATATGTTGATATTCACAACAATATCAAATATTGATATTTACCATATTAGAAATTAAAACTAAGTGCTTGAGTACTTATCTACTCATTTAAGATAATAATAACAAACTAACTGCATTTTAACAATACAGTTTTTATGAACAATAACTATTTTCCCCAAAAAAAAATTTTGAATAGATTGGCACAGTTTTATATGTCTGTAAATCACAATTAAAGATGGGGCTAGATTCTCACACCTACTTCTGGAATCTGTTACAATATATGGTTTTGGTTGAAGTATCTGAAGATAATCTGGCCTCCCACAAGATATGTAGTTGGAAAAAGGAGAAGTGTTTCAACAGCTTTTTCAGATATCTACAGATATTCCCCCTTCAGAGTATACCAAAACTCAACAAGTGATCATTTTTTAAAGGCAAATCAAAACCACGAGAAGATCATCTCACACGTGTCGGAATGGCTATCACCAAAAAGAACACAACACAACTAATCTATGATAAAGGAAGCAAGATTATACATCCCTTCAATAAGTGTTTGCTGGGAAAACTGGACAGCTACTCATAAAAGAATGAAATCAGAACACTCCCTAACACCATACACAAAAATAAACTCAAAATGTATTAAAGACCTAAATATAAGACTGGATACTAGAAAACTCTTAGAGGAAAACATAGGCCAGACACTCTCTGACATAAACCACAGTAATATCATCTAAGATCTACCTCCTAGAGTATGACAATAAAAACAAAAATAAACAAATGGGACCTAATCAAACTTAAAAGTTTTTGCACAGCAAAAGAAACCGTAAACAAAATGAAATGACTACCCGCAGAATGGGAGAAATATTTGCAACTGAAGAGAATGACAAGGGATTAATCTCCAAAATATATAAACACCTCAAGGTCTGCAGCTTAATACCAAATAAAAAAACAAAACAAAAAAACATCAAAAAATGGGCAGAAGATCTAAACAGACAGTTCTCCAAAGAAGAAATACAGATGGCCAAAACACACATGAAAAGATGTGCAACATCACTAATTATTAGAGAAATGCAAGTCAAAACTATTATGAGGCACCACCTTACACCAGCCAGATGGCCATCTGGCTACAAAGAAATGCAAGTCAAAACTACTATGAGGTACCACCTTACACCAGCCAGATGGCCATCATCAAAAAGTCTACAAACAATAAACGCTGGTGAGGGTGTGGAGAAAAGGGAACCCTCTTACTCTGTTGGTGGGAATGTAAACTGATGCAACTACTATGAAAAACAGTACGGAGATTCCTCAAAAAACTAATAATAGAATTACCATTTGATCCAGCAATCCCACTCTTGGGCACCTATCCAGAGAAAACCATGACTCAAAAAGACACATGCACTCCAGTGTTCATTGCAGCACTATATACAATAGCCAAGACATGAAAGCAACCTAAATGTCCATCAGTAGAGGAGTGGGTAAAGAAGATGTGGTACATATACACAATGGAATATTACTCAGCCGTAAAAAGGAATGAAATAATAGCATTTGCAGCAATATGGATGGACCTAGAAATTATCATGCTAAGTGAAGTAAGACAGTGAGATACAAATGTCATACGCTATCACTTAAAGTGGAATCTTAAATGAACTTCTTTGCAGAACAGAAACAAACTTTCACAGAATTTGAAAGACTTATGGTTATCAAAGGATACAGGTTTTGTGGGGAGGGATGAGCTGGATGTTTGGGATGGAAATGTTGTAAAACTGGGTTGTGATGATGGCTGTACAACTATAAATACAATAAAATTCACTAAGTTTAAAAAAATAAATTCTATTTTTAGTTACCTTAAAAAAAAGAACACAAATAAAAACTGCTGGTGACTATGTAAAGGAAAGGAGAGTTGCTACTTGTAAAGGGTAATTGCTACTTGAATTATATCAATGAACTTCTTGTGCACAATTACATTAAAATCCATTATTCTACTTTGTACTTTGAATGATTTTATAATACCATGCTTGGTCATGTGAAATGTACTGTATCTGTAAATTCCCAGTGTCCACACATTTCAAATACCATCAGTCTCATCAGAAAAACTCTTCAGGTATTAGGAAGTTCTCCGTATTTCCATTTCTGCTTGAAAGCTTAAATTTTATTATTAGCGATGATAACATTGTCTTTGTTCATTTTGTGGAAAACTTCTGCCAAAGTCTTGAATAACCATAGTTTGTCTGCCAGTTATTTTTGAAAATCGTGTTCCATGGGGGTGGGGGGGTGGGAAACTGACTCTCAACTCAAACAATTGCCAAAGTACTGCTCCTTGAGACAATCATTGTACTTCAGAATGTACAAGTGCCTTATAAGTATATACTACATTGTCAAACAGAGTAAAAATAAAACAGGTACTCAAAGGGTAAGACAATGAAATTAATAATTTTCACTGATTCATTAAGGATATTCTTAAACAAAACTAGACTGTTTTTCAAGAGTGCAATGATTACTAATACAATTTGTCATCACTGCCTTAATTTGAGCAAAACACTACAAGTTACCCATCATTGTTTTTTCAGTGCAGAGTCAATATAATGAAAAAGGCAAATAACATCTTAGTACAACTATGTAAATAGTTATGACTTTGCACATGCCTGAAAAGATTTCCAGCGACACTGCCCCCCACTACCCTGGGGTGCTCCAGATCAAATTTTGAGGACCACTTTCCTAGATAAGTTGTTCTCAACTCTGGTGTGTGTCAGAATAACCTGTGACTTCAAATTAATGAATCAAATCTCCTTGTATGTGGACAAAACACCACTAGATAATCTTAGGTGCACCCAAGGTTGATAATTGTTGACTTAAATGATACAGTGATAGATAAAACTAGGATTATAAAAGTAGGAATGAACAGTAGGAGACAGTTAGCAAGAAACTCTATTAAGAAATAAAAGGCGGGAGTTCCCGTCATGGCTCAGAGAGTTACGAACCTAACCAGTACCCATGAGGATCCCTAGCCTCGCTCAGTGGGTTAAGGATCTGGCATTGCCATGAGCTGTGGTATAGCTCACAGACACGGCTTGGATCCTACATTGCTGTAGCTGTGGTGCAGGCCAGCAGCTGCAGCTCCGGTTCACCCGTAGCCTAGGAACTTCCATATGCCACCCACCAGTGCAGCCTTAAAAAAGCAAAAAAAAAAAAAAAAAAAAAAAAAAAAAAAAAAAAAAAAAAAAAAAAAAAAAAAAAAAAAAAGGAAAAGAAAAAAAAGAACTGAAAGCCTTTACAGACTGATGAAATGTGAGAATACAAAGAAAGTCAAAACATCAGTATTAATTACTGAAAATCTGGTGATACCATTAAGAGAATGAAAGATGTCAGGAGGAGCCTATTAAGGAACAAGAGAAACAGGAAGGAAGATGAATTATTTTTTCCTGATCTTCCTGATTAGAATTAATCCCCTCTTCCACTACACTCTCACTAGATATTGTCTATCTACATTTTACTTCATCTCTCATTGTATTACAATGCACTGTTTACATGTCAGTCTCCCACTCAGTAGAAACTAAACTCCTTAACAGTCTAAATGAGCTGGGAGCACATTCAAGTGCACAGTGAGCACGGAGCATATTCAAGTGTTCATTCGAATCCATATAGTTGGACTCCAACTATATGATGTTGGGAGTGTTTCTTAATCTCTCTAGCCTCAGTTTTATCATACCTAAAATGGGGACAAAATGATCTACTTTTTAGAGCAACTGTAAGGATCAGAGATAAATTTTCAAAGTAACTAACATAACGTCTAACACATACTAAAAACTCAGCAAATAACAATAATAAAATCAATCAATGCAGTGGCATTCTTTTAGAGCTAAGATCTTTCTGACTGAATACAGACCTTTGGTAATTTTCAATACATAGCATACCAGACACCATTCATCCTCGATTAATTACAGAAATGATCATTTAATTTGTGAATCGAATTATCCAATTTATCCTACCACAGGCTCATTAAGTCCTCTAGAAAAATGGACAAAGAAGAAGTATCATTTTAGCATGTTTTTCTTTTTTTTGGAATGCTGCATCTAATTCTGTACAAATAGTGGAAGAAAAAGTTCTCAAAGAAAATTCCTGGATTGCTAGAGGATTTCATTTACTCATGCTATCTTTAACCCTCACGTACACAGAAAATTTACAATTTACAGCAGAGGGACAAAATTACTTTCTCCATTAATGTAACTGAAACACCTGTCGAGTCTAAAAGGGAGCCATTTGCAAGAGTCACTCCCCAGAGGTTAATGGGTTAACGGTTCTGGAAGAGAAGTACAGTACAAAGCTCTAACTAGTTGAAATAGGAATGGGGCTGAGGAGAGAATGGGAAGGGGTAATCCTAAGGGAAGTAAAATGCAACTCTCAAAGTTGGCATGCAGCCAACAGCTCAGCTCACATCTCCTAATTTGCCAAAAATAACATTAGGGTCTTTTTGACCACAAGTAGTAAGGACTACAGTTTTAGGTTTCATCTAAAAATAGCTATAAAAAAGCAACTAAAAAATCCCCCATACATCAGAGTACGAAGAGAAGTTTTTAAACTCTGCATCATGATCCAATCAATGCTATTTCTATTATAATCAGACATGGTGCCTCCCCCTACCATTATTTCTACATGGCATACTTGTAGGAGGTTGTAACTCCTTAGAGAAAAAACTCTAGAAGGTCATAGTAGGATGCCTCCATTTGTAAGTAAATAAAAACTCAACTAAAAGTTGATTAAAATAACACCTCTCCAGCTTTTGTGTGCATGAGAATAGGAGAACCTATTAAAATGGACATTCTGATTCAGTAGGACTAGGGTAGGGCCTAAAAATTCTTCATTTCCAACAAGTTCACAGGTGATGCTGATGTTGCCAGCACGCAGACCACAATTTCAATACCAGGGACTTAAACCGTAAAGAACTACTTAAGATATCTGGAAACCCAGAGATAAGGCTGTTCAATAATGTGATCAGGAACTCATAGCTTTTCTATCTTTCTGTGATACCATTCAAAATGTCAATTTCGGAGTTCCCGTCGTGGTGCAGTGGTTAACGAATCCGACTAGGAACCATGAGGTTGCGGGTTCGGTCCCTGGCCTTGCTCAGTGGGTTAACGATCCGGCGTTGCCGTGAGCTGTGGTGTAGGTTGCAGACGCGGCTCGGATCCTGCGTTGCTGTGGCTGCGGTGTAGGCCAGTGGCTACAGCTCCGATAAGACCCCTAGCCTGGGAATCTCCACATGCCGCAGGTGCGGCCCTAAAAAATGACAAAAGGCAAAAAAAAAAAAAAAAAAAAATGTCAATTTCATTCTAAGGTTGGCTCCACTTTCTTGGGTACAGTATGGCTCATAACAGTAATCAGGGCCACTTGCTTCCTTGGTTATGTCCCACAGAAGATACAGAATGGCTTCCCTTGGACTTCTAGTAAGAGGAAGGAAGAACAGCCCCGAAGTTTAAAAAAACTTTCCTTGCACCCTATTTGCTAGGATTAGGTCATGTGCTCATTCCTGACCCATCGAGCAGCAAAGGACACTGGATAAGCCTTGGACCAACCAGCCCCCCCTCACAAACTGGGGGTAGAATCAGTTTTCCTGATGCTTATTGGTTACACAGAAGTAGAGGAATCCAGAAAAAAATCCCGAGTCCATTAGGAAAAAAGAAAGAGGAACAATGCTTAGTAGACTATAAATAACATCCAATATAAATAAATATTTTCCTCCCTCATCCCATTAATGCTGTCAGTTGGTTCTGAATCCACTACATCAATTTTTCTGGCTCTCAGAAATCTCATTATATCAGGAAATCTTTAAAATCTAGTTTACTGCATTTTGTAAAATGGCTTGTTAAATAAGCTCCTTCATCTATTAGATTTTATATTAGAGGATAACAATAAAAATAATGTCAAAGTACTTATCAACTTAATATGACAAAGTTTATTATTTCAGAAAACAGAGAAATATAATAAGAATCACAACGGCAACAGAATATATAGTAGCCTAGCAGTAAAGTAGGAAATACATTCATAATGTGGGATATATAAATGAATAAGTGAATGAATAAAGAAATGTGGGTTTTGATCACGAATCTATCAATCTTTCCATGGAAACAAGAATTCCTCCTAGGGTGAATTATATGGTATATAATTATACCTCAATAAAGCTGTTTAAAAAAAAATTTTTTTTTCATCTAATAATACAGAGCCACAACTTATGGGGAAAAAAATGCCCCCAAATGATTCAGCCACATATGTCACACACACTAAACATCCACTATTTAATTTAAATAAAAATCAGGGTCACAAAAACTGCATCAGAGGTCCCTAAAAGCAATACCAAATGTGGGCTGTGTGATCTGATCCATACTTTACAGAACTTCTAGAGTCAGGAAATGTAATATTCTCTGGAAGAAACACTCTTTGCTAGTAAAACAGAAAGCAAACACTGGGCTCAAAGCTTGCACAACAGTTGCTCCTAAGAAACACTCAACAAACATTGCAGTCATAATATAGAGATCAGTTTTTTTTTCGCTTGTTTGTTTGCTTTTAAGGGCTGCACCCATAGCACATGGAAGTTCCCATGTTAGGGGTTGAAATGAGACAATTTTTTAAACTATTAATACAAAAGGCATATGATCATTTTACAAGTTGTGCTTACTATTTTATAAAGGATTCCTTTTTTTTTTTTTTTTTTTGTCTTTTTAGGGCTGCACCAGTCAAACTGGAGCTACAGCTGCTGGCCTACACCACAGCTCACAGCAACACTGGAACCTTAAGCCACTGAGCGAGACCAGCGACTGAACCTGCATCCTCATGGATACTAGTCAGGTTCATTTCTGCTGAGTCACAATGGAAACTTCCCTTAAAGATTCTATCTTATAAGGGAAGAACCCAGACCTACAATGTATAATGTAAATTATTACAGAGGGCTTTCCTCGGATGTGGGTCAATGCTATTCAACTTGAACTCTATTTGGTACCTAATTCAAGTCACTGCATAAATCTGGCACTACACAAATCGAGTGAAATATAAAAACTTTAAGGGTATTATTATTCACAATAGCCAACATATAGAAACAACCTAAGTGTCAACTCATGAATGAATATTATTCAGTTACAAGAAAGAGGGAAATTCTGCCATTTGTGATGACATGGAGGAAAACATCATGTTAAGTGAAATAAAGCAGACACAGAATGACTACTGTATGATCTCATTTATATGTAGAATCTAAAAAAGAAAAAAAAGGTTGAACTTTGAGAAACAGAGAAAATGGTAATTAGCAGGGTAAGGAAATGAACAAATGTTGGTCAAACAGCACAAATCTTCAGTTTAAGTTCTGGGCATCTAACTACCTACAAAATGAAAAAGAAATGTCTCTTTCTGACGTCCAAGGATCTCCTTCATCTAGTTATTACTTCCCCTTTAACCTAATTTTCCACCCTCAGTAAAACTCCTGTTCCAAGTAAGCTGATTAACTTAACAGAAGTGAAACAAACAAAAGAGAGGCTTTTCCTGCTTTTATGTATTTACTCGTTCTATGTGTAATACTTGAATTGCTTCCTGAATCCTAACTGTCCAAATCTTACCTACCTAGCCCAGGTTCCATCTCTCCCTTTAGGTCAGCCCTAACAAGTCCTCCAGGGGATTTCTATGCACACTCAATATAGACAACCATGAGATTTGGGGATTATGATTGGCTATTAAAAATTTTTTTGAAAAAGGCCAAAGGACTTCCTGCTGTGGCACAATGAAATCGGCAGTGTCTCTGGAGCATGGGGATACAGGTTTGATTCCCAGCCCGGCCCAGTGGGTTAAGGATTTGGTGCTGCCGCAGCTGCAGTGTGGATCACAACCACAGCTCGGCTCTAACCCCTGGCCTGGGAACTCCACATGCTTCGGAGAGGCCAAAAACAGGCAGGAAAAAGAAAAAAGGGAAAACCTCTCTACAGTGATTTAAGTAAACAGATATTTATTTGCCTCATATAAGACAAAGTCTGAAAGTAGACAGTCCAGGGCTGACATCCAATGTCATCAACATCCTTAGTACATTGATTTATCACATCATGAGCACAGGATGGCTGCTGCTCCTTCAAGGCAGGAAAAACAGATAAGCAACAAAGGACCATGCCAGAAATATCACTTTCCTTTTCTCTGGAAAGTAAAAGCTTTCTTAGAAGCTTTCCCTTCCCTTCTAACAAGGTTTAGCTTAAATGTTGCGGCAAAATGTATTTTCTAAAGATTGCCACGCCAACACATTTATCCCAGCCCACAAGTTCTTTTTACAATGTGACAGATAGATACTTTTCCAACTGAGAGGCCATGTTTTCTTTCTTTGAATCTGGGAGGGGGACTGTGTGATAGTTTTGACCAACAGAGTACAGCAGAAGTGATGCTATGTAACTTTAACAGTGTCATAAAAAGAATACAGCTTCTGTCTGGGGCTCTCTCTTGGGAAGCTCTTAGAACCCAGAAACCATGATGAGACCTCATGAGAATGTTCCAGCTGTGCCGCTAATAGGTATAAGCATTAACTGACGAACAGCACAAAGAAGGCTTTTCATAAAATTCCAGCCCTCAGTCTGTGAGTCTTCTAGTTGAGGCTCAGACATCATGGAGCAGAGGCAAGTGGTCCCAATTGGCTTTATCTGAATTCCTGACCCATAGGAGAAATCAGGAATGATATTCGTTGTTTTAAGTCACTACATTTTGGAGTTATTTATTAAGCATTAACAGATATGATTGGCCAGAACTGGGTCACGTGGCCACCTCTAGCTGCAAAGAACCTGGGAAATCAGGAAACATGACTGCCATGAACTTAGCTAAGGCCAACACACTGCCACCAAAACACTGAAACAGAATAGAGTTCTATTAACAATGGGAAGATGAAAATGAGTACCAGGTAGACAATGGACAGTACCTGCCAGAACCACTTGCTTAATACTCACTATCCACTACCTTACATCATGTTGATCTTTTCTTAAATATGTTTTATATCCACTAGTAGAATATAAAAATTTTGAAGCAAAGACTTTCATTACAAAATGCCTTAAATAGTGGTTACCTTAAAAATCATTCTGTATTTGACTTCTGAAAGGAAATACTTAGGTTATGCTTTAGAAAGAAATTCTAGGTCCTACAAACTATGAGATTCTGAAACAAATGCATGGAAAGGGTTTTATTTTTTTTTCCGAAGTTTTTCTCAGAATAATTTCTCTGGGAAAATGCTGGCGCAACTAAACAATGGAATTAGCTTTGATGATGTCCTGCAGTATACAAATATCAACTAACCACAGAGTGAGAATGAGTCATCACAATGCTGTCTAGAAATCCTGTTAAAGCTGACCAGTACAGGCACTATTCCAGCCCTTTTCAGTGATAAATTTTGATATAGGCTTATTCGCAATTATAGGGTACTTTGTAAACATAAAGTGCTAAATATTCATTTTTAAATAATCACACTGATTTTTCAATAAATGATAAACTTACTCTCAGTGGAACAGAAATCTTACCGTAGTTCCCAGAAATGACATTAGCCCCCAAGTGCTCTGACCACTCATGATTCTTACGGAGTCACTTTCTCCATTTCTTTAAATAATAATAGTAATATAGAAATCAGATGTTACTGCAATTTAAAATAAATCTTAACACTAGTCAGAAAACATTCCAAAACTTTAACTAACCAGAAGTATATTCTGAATTTAGAAGACCCTGATTCGTCATTATAACTTCAGTTGGTTACAAAAATATGAACTAATACTCACATAGTGCTTCAGAATTTACAAAGTCCTTTCATAGATAGATAGATCTTCCTATAAAATTATTATATATATAAGTGCTTTGTTAACTGCAAAACCTCTATAAAAGTTAGGAATTTAACAATACATATTTAGTTTGTTTTTTGTTTTTGCTTTTTAGGGCTACTCTAACGGAATATGGATGTTCTTGGCTCAGGGTCGAATTAGAGCTACAGCTGCCAGCCTACGCCACAGTCACAGCAATGCCAGAGCCAAGCTGCATCGGCAACTTACGCTGAAGCTTGCAGCAACACCAGATCCTTAATCCACCAAGACAGGCCAGAGATTAAACTCGCATCCTCATGGATACTAGTTGGGTTCGCTACCACTGAGCCACAATGGGAACTCCACTAGTTGGGTCTTAATCCACTGAGCCACAACAGGAACTTCTGTATTTAGTATCATTTATCTACTAGTTATTTAAGTATTAGTAATAATATAACTATTATTAGTAATAATACTATTAAGGCTTACAAGGTAGGAACTTTTATCCTCTTCCTACAGTTAAGGGTACTGAAGCTCAGGGAGGAAAACTGGTCCATAATCACACAGCTCGCTGAAATACATTTGTTACTTAAACTCATACCTTCTGCCTTGAAATTCTGAGGTACTTCCCACTGAATCATATTGTTTGTATAAAATATTTATTATTCAAAGCATGATTCTCAAAGATAAAAGTGAAAGAAGAGGTCTATTGCTGAACAGAGAACTGTCATTTCTAAGGTTATGGAGCAGGCCAATCCCACATTATTAAACAACTTAGTAAACAAAGCTGAAGATCACAAAGAAAAACAAAGCAGAGACTCATTACAATACAGTCTAAGAAATGAAACCAGCTTCAGTAACTTTAAGCTAGAAGCACAAAAAAAAAACTTTTCACATAATATTTTTCATATTTCTTTAAAGCACTGCACTCTGCACAGTTGGATCCCTGGCCCAGCACAGTAGGTTAAAGGATCCAGATTGCTGCGGCTGCGGCGTAAGTCACAGCTTGCAGCTCAGATTCAGTCCCTGACCCAGGAACTTCCATATGCCGTGGGTGTGGCCATAAAAATAAATAAACTAAATAATGTAATTTGGTCATCATAACCACAAGAGTTGCTTTATTTCAGTTCAAGTCAAAAATGTCCCTCCCTCAAATACATAACACCAAAGAGTCTTTGAGTCATGATGCTTTTAAAAACTACCTAAAGTTGTAAGTTTCTAGGAATTTTTAATTAAATTCGTGAGCAGTCAAATTTACTGGACACGTCTGGCATGAAACTGAAAGGTCTCCTGTCTGGTCACAACACATACTAAGTCCTCATTAAATCTCAAAGGAAAATCTTAAGAGGTTGTCTGTACTCTAGATGATCCTAAGAGAGGACCCAAAGTACTAGAGTTTAGGAATTATTTTCCTAAGACAGCATGCTTATCACAGGACTTAAGCTACAACTGGCCAATTCCAGCTGGAGAATATAGAAACCCAACAAGTCTTCAGCACATTCACTAGCAGACAAAAGGCACTGATTACACTCTTAACATACATGTATGATTTATATATAGGTGGAAAAGCTGCAAGTATTCAAATATTTCTCTTACTTGAAATAATGATACATCTATCATAGCAACACCTCTACTGTTACACTTCCAAACAATAAAAGCATTAAACAAAGTGTGAGATTTCTCACTAAAAAAATCTTGGAAGAAAAAATTCTCAGCATTGAACAGCTTTTGGTATTAAAATAAGAAGTAAGGGAGCAGAATAATTGTGACTACTGCATTAGGAAGCAGTGTTCTGCTGTGAATAATAACATGAACTGGAATCAGACTGATGTGAGTTCAAATTCTACCCCTTCCACTTACTAGCCATGTGATTCTGGGAAAGCTATTTAACCTTTACAAGCCTCAATTTCTTCAACTATAAAACAGGAATAATATAACCTATGTCAAAGTTATTTAAAGCCTTAAATGAAAAATGTTTGACATGTACTCACTACAATACCTGGAACAAAATTAAGTACTCAATAAGGTGCAGCTATTTATAATTAAAACCTTTCAGGTGTTTCAAGCTGATTTAAATAAATTGGAACAATTTCAACGGTTACTTACTTTTGCCAGTAAGCCAATTAACACAAACTCTGAGATACTAAATAAGGTCCTTGACCTTGTGATGGAGCATAATAATGTGAGAAAAAAGAATGCATACATGTATGTGTGACTGGGTCATCTTGCTGTACAGTAGAAAATTGACAGAACACTGTAAATCAGCTATAATGAAAAAATAAAAATCATTATAAAAATAAATAAATAAAGGGGACCTCAAAACCCAAACAGGGAGTCCCTGCTGTGGCTCAGCAGTAACGAACCTGACTAGTTATCCATGAGGATGTGGTTTCGATCCGACCTCGCTCAGGGGGTTAAGTATCCAGAGCATCCAGCATTGCCATGAGCTGTGGTGCAGGTTACAGATGCAGCTCAGATCTGGCATTACTGTGGCTGTGGCATAGGCCAGCAGCTGCAGCTCCAATTTGACCCCTAGCCTGGGAAGTTCCATATGCCATGGGTGTGGCCCTAAAAAGCCAAAAAAAAAAAAAACAAAACATTTATGATCAAATTTAATTTTAAAGGAAGCATAGGTTTTCAAACCGTTAATGGTTAAGAACAAGAGCCCTTGCTCTCCTTCTACCCACACACATTTTTCTCTCCTATAACAATCAAAACAGAATTCGGATTAAAGACCTATCAAATGATTTAATGTTTTACTTTTAATAAGACATTTCACAGCAGAGACTGAATCAACATTAAGAGAATCAAAACAAATAGGAAACTGTGAAATTGAAATTTTTCAATATCAAGGATAAACTGAAGGCAAAAATTAGGGGAGGAAAAACTTCAAATTAGAAATATCTAACTTTTAATATCCTCAATTTTAAATTATTTTAGTTGTACTCAAAGACAGACAAAACCTGTAAACTACAGCTCTTGTGTGTTTACATAGACTCCCTTTTTTTGTTTTTGTCTTTTTGCCTTTATGTAGAGCCGCACCTGCGGCATATGGAGGTTCCCAGGCTAGGGGTCTAACAGGAGCTGTAGCTGCCGGCCTTTCCCACAGCCACAGCAACGCGGAATCCGAGCCGCGTCTGCAACCTACACCACAACTCACAGCAACGCCGGATCCTTAACCCACTGAGCAAGGCCAGGGATCGAACCCACAACCTCATGGTTCTTAGTCGGATTCATTAACCACTGAGCCACGACGGGAACTCCTACATAGACTCTTAAATGTTTGGAAATTTTTCTTAAACTTTATAAAGTTAATTAAATGCCTACTTTAATTCTTATACTCAATAAAGGAAAGGAGTAACTGAAATAAGGTTGTTTTCTGATTTAAGGCTAAAACTTTGCCTAGAACTTCAAATTCTATTAAACTAATAAATTATTAGAGAAATAAAGTTACTGACTTAATAAAATGATGAAAAAACTAGAACTTCCAAAAAGAAGTCAAGATTTAGGATGTCAAAGAATGAAGCTAAAAAAAGTAAAATAAAAATAAAGTTCACTGCAGAGAAATGTTTAAATTCAATGAAGTACTCAATCTACTACCCAAGTTGGTCCTACTCTTTACTCTTATTTGAATGAAAAAATATCTAGAGCATATCAAAATGGCTGGTGTCCTGGCCTTATCCACCATCTCAGATCCACAGTTAAAGAACAGGCTAGAACGCCTGACTTTCTGCCCAGTCTTCAAAGGCCATCATTCACTTATCATTGTTTTACTAAACTGAGATAAATTTCTTCTAATTCCTGGCTCTCTGATACTATGTAGATCTCTAAAGCTTTTTCCAAGTTTAAGAATCTTAGGAATTCTTTTTTTTTTTCCTATAAGAGGCCAGTGTAAACTGAGTACAGTTCTATTTGATAAGATGTTGCTGTCTAAGGTTATATTTTATTACTATTAGAAATAGAAAATAATATTAAAGATAGGGTCAAAATAGAGTTAAAAGCAAATGAAATTTAAGTTCACTATAAATATCTGTAAGATTAATTCAGGTCCAAGAGGAAAAGCAATATCTAAATTCATACATTCAAAAATATTTACTGAGTGCCTGCTATGTGCTAGGCACTATTCCTGGCACTGAGCATAAAACCATGAACAAAGCAGACAGAATCCCTGTACCCACACTCTGGGGTGGTGGGAACACACAGACAATAAATATAAATATATAATGCTAGAAAGAGAAAACTATGATGGAGGAACATAAAGCATAATAAATAAAAGAGATGGAGAGGCAGAGAGTATAGTTAATACTTACATGGTCAGGAAAGTCCTCACTAACAAGATGACAGAAAAGAATAAATCATATGAAAATGGAGGAGAAATATTCCAGGCTGAGTAGCAAATGCTTCTGGGTAGGAAGGTTTGTTGACATGTTTGAGTAAGGACAAGGAGACATAAGGTTTGCTAACTTGAAAGGTATAATGAACCACAAAGCAATACACTTTTTAAGACATTTAGTTCCATATGAAGTCATCTATTCGAAGTATAGTAAAAAAGCTGAAAACTTTAAATGAGGTAATGAGGCTAGGAAAATTTTGACAATTCCTAGAAGTATTTTTCAAAAGCCTTCTAAAACCAATACTGACTTGTCCGAAAAACCAATACCATATTGTGTTATGTAAGTATATATTATATTCTGCATTTACCTCCAAACAGAAAAACAGAGGTAAAGACAGAAGGATATGGGGATACTAATAAATACCTATTCTTTCAGAAGGCTCAATTAAAAACAAAGAAAATAGAGCCCCTTTCTCACTCAGGAAAATAATCACCTCAGAAAAAAATGGAAACCCAATTAGCCTATAGTCAAAATTTCAAAACAAACGAATAAACTTTTAAAAATTAATTTTCATATTTTACACAAGATTAAGTCAGGAAGCAGTAAGAATTAGTAAACATATCTATTTCCACTCGATAAAGTAATTCTATAAGGTATTTTTAAATTCTCATTCATCTTGACCAGGGAAAATATGGATTTTAATTTGTCCTTTTAAGCAACTCTAACTAAATTTAAAAGATAAGCATCACCCAAGATAAACTTTATAGCACTTGATTTCACTGGGAATTACACCATACAATCCAAAATACAAATTAAAAGCCATTAAAATATGTAGAACTTTTTGAATATCACATTTCCTCCCTCATTTCTTGCTTTGATTTATAAATCTGAAAGGCTATGTGGTAGTGTCCACTAATGGTACATATTTTTTATGTTACAAAGATTCAAGATGTTAATTTTCCAAACGTAAAAATTATAAAATCATCACTAAATTTTATCTCAGTTTAAGGAATTTTCCTATCTTCTGTTGAGATGATGCATGACTAAAATTGAGAAGTCTGACAATACTAAATGTTGGCAAGGCTTCAGAACAAGTTGCACTCTCCCACACACTTATCACTGATGGATGTCTTATAGCTTACCCACCACAAACCATTGCAATACACAGCAATTTCAGATTTCCTGATAATTCCCACTACTGAAAGTCATGCCAACAGCAGTTTTTAAGACCTCCTTACTTATAATTTCATTACTATCATTCCAAACACACCCTCAGCATCGACTTCTGGCTTCTGAAGCAAACCAGATCTTACAGTGTACAAAACAGCACTGAACACAGTACCAGTATCTAAATATCAAATACTTATAAAGCTGTCGTTAAAAAAAAAAAAAACTGTATGGAAATAGACACAGTCAATTTCATGGAATTTTACTCCTTACTACTTATCTCAGTGTGACACAAGTAATATAAAAACATGTACAAAGAGTAAGCAATAAGAGAGAAGAGAAGGGGTGACTGCAGGAACTTTTGAAAACACCAATTAAATCTGCTCTAGGCTCAAATTGTGAAAGGGATAAAAAAAATCTCAAAGAAGAACAAATTTTAGAAGATGGTTGGTGCTACAGCAATTAGCCTGTGCTACCTTTAAAAGTCACCTATTTCACATTTCCTCCTAATTATACTACTTGATATTATAAGTCGATGAACTTAACATAAAAGGAGAAAAAAAGAA
Organism: Catagonus wagneri; assembly: GCA_004024745.2. Lineage (NCBI taxonomy): Eukaryota > Metazoa > Chordata > Mammalia > Artiodactyla > Tayassuidae > Catagonus > Catagonus wagneri. Next base: position 1,516,076 of record PVHT021183631.1, on the reverse strand, counting down.
AGTAAAAGGGAAATAGAGAAAAAGAACTTACTGGGATTGAAAATTCCTCGGCCAAATACTTCAAAGAGGCTGCTTCTCTTGCCAAGAACTTGTTCCTTTCTCTCAGGTTTCCCTGAAGCTGTGTATCAAACTCCTTTCTTACCACAGAAGCAACAGAGTCAATAATCACAAGCTTAACTCCTTTTGAAATTATTTCTTCTTCCAAGGATTCAATCCTGAAAAAGGAGAATTTATCAAATAGTACATAAATTTAAAGTATAATTTATTTTTTAAGTATAATTTAAAAAAAAAGAACACTGTAAAGGTTAACCAACTTAAAAACAACAAATTGTTCTTCCTTAAGTTATAGTAATGATTGCAAATATTCAATAAACATAACTTATTTTCAGCTCTTCTGTACATATTGCCCTTTGGAGATAAAAAGTTTTAATTTAGTTTCATTGCTTGGTTTTCCTATGATACTGCTAAAACTCCAGTTTTAGCCAGTCTCCAAAGCTGTCCCATGTACTCCCACCTCCTGGTATTCACGTCCTTGTGCAGTCCCCTCCCACATTGTACCAGGATTGGTCTGTAGACCAATAGCATATGACATAATGAAGGTACATCATTTCTAAGAGGAGGTTATAAAAAGCTACAGCTTCCATATCGGGCTCTTTCCCATCTGCCACTGTCTCTCAGAGCACCTACTCTGGGGTAGGCAAGATACCACTGTGGACAAAAAACGTCACCTACCATATTAGTATACAAAGGATGTTGAGGCCATGAAGCCAGCAGCTGCTGCGGCCACCCTGACTGTGCACCCTGAGGGAATTTTCAGGATGGAGAAAAATAATACAATGGCCCTAGATAGTTAAGGTGTATGTCAAAGGAATGATTTCATTAAGTCCAGACTCTTGCATTTTCCCATACACAGAAAAGTGCTAAATTCATTAACTCAAGATGTCTGATTTTTCTCTAATTAACAGTAATCTTTCGATGTTCCGACTACATGATTTTTGTTGCAGAAACTCCTACATATCCTGGCTTCTCCCTTACCTCTTCAGAGCAGTTCCTCAGAGCTATCTCAGAGGCTGTTTCCTGGGCTTAAGTTCTCAGCATGTCTGATGAATAAAACATAATTCTCAACTTTTAGGTTGTGCATTTTTTTCAGTCAACAACCTGTTCTAAGCAGCCCGATGGAGAAGCCCACGTGGTGAGAAATAAGAGGCCTCTAGCAAGCATCCAGGAAAAAAGAGAGGTCTTCCAGCAACTACAGGAATTATCCTGAAATTCTCCAAGATTCTCCAGCCTTAAGTGACCCTTGAGATGACTACACTAAGGCCAACAGCTTGACCTCAAACTCTTGAGCAACCTTGAGCCAGAAATACCCAGCTAAGCCATTCCCAGATACCTAACCTTCAAAAACTATATGAGATAATAGATGTTCACTATTTTAAGCTGCTAAACTTTAGGGTACTCTGCTAATGGAACAAGTAATTAATATACCACTTAACTAGTTAAATCTGAAATATTTCATTCATTTAAATTTTTTCAAAGAAATACTTCAACCAATAGGTTGTAGTAAATAAAGAATACTGAAATAATTATTTCTCATAATCCTAATATGTAGGAACTTTTTTTCGCTCAGAAGCAGAAAACATGAAAAACAAAAAATAAATCTTCAGAGTATTACTAAATACCAAAATCTAAAATGGCATACCTTTGTAGAACTTCATCACAGCTGAGTTCCCGATAAAGATGAACTTTACTGACTGTCAAAAATAGTTTTTCTTTAGTGTTAAAATATCTGGGAAAACGAGACTCTGCTATCTCAACCAGTCTGTAGAGGAAAAAATAGCACAAACAAAAACAGTCAATATTTTTCTGCCATTTGCAGCAATGTGGATGGGCTTGGAGGGCATCGTGCTATGTAAAATTAGTCAGACAAAGACAATACTGTGATATTTATATGTGGAATCTAAAAAATATAACAAAAAAAAGCAGCAGACTCATAAATATAGAGAACAAACTAGTAGACTGGTGGCGGGGGCGGGCACATATGGGAGGGGGAGTGGGAGGTATAAACTACTAGACAGGCTACTGAACTATTGGCGGCTGCAATACAGGCTCAAGGATGTACTACTGTACAACACATGGAATATAGCAAATATTTTGTAATAACTGTAAGTGGAAAGAAATCTTTACAAAGTGCATTTTAAAAAGTAAATAAATAAAAACAGTAAAGAGAGTTCCTATTGTGGCTCAGCAGGTTACAAACCCAACTCTCTTTATTTATTTAAATTTTTAAAATACATGAGCTGTGGTACAGGTCACAGACGCTGCTTGGATCCCACATTGCTGTGGCTATGGCGTAGGCCTGTAGCTGCAGCTCCATTCAACCCCTAGCCTGGGAATTTCCATATGCCACAGATGTGGCCCTAAAAAAGAAAAAAGAAAAAAAAGTCAATAATTAAGGCCACACTGATGAACCTCTAATGAAATTTACTTAGGAAACTCGTAAGTCACAAGTAACATGAGAAAAAAAGCCTTATCAATAGAGCAGGTATAAGCAAAATGGCATCACATACAACTTTCAAATGTAAGCCCTCCTTTATAAGCACTAAAAGAGATTACCAGTCAGAGCATGAGCTCAGCAAGGGCTTTAAGAGCTCATCTGCATTGGGCAAGCAATGTCTCAGAGGCTTAACATAAAAATGTTTCTTTATAAATGACAATTTGACTAGCACCTATATGTTTAGTAAAGAAGGAAAATGCTTTCATTTTCACAAGTGAAATATATCCGAATATAGAATATTATCATTCTAATAACCAGATATCAGTAAATCTCCATGCTTCAGACCAGAAAAACAGGCTTTCTCAATTAAAACTTAATACATACAAAATAAATGCTATCAAATAGTTCCTTGGTAAATAGGAAATTATCTTCTAAGCAATGGATACTGTCCAGTATTTCCTTGGTAAGCAAAAATTATTTTCTAAACACTGAATTGTGACCTCAAAGTTATATCTAATGCATGGAGTAGGCTGAACATTACAGAGTGATAAGTTGAAACAGACATAACTATCATCATTAATAGTACAAGACATGGAGTGTTAGCAGAAATTTCAAGTATTTCTGGTTTTAAAATGTAAAGCTTTTTCTTTTCAACGACTGGTGGCATGTGGAAGTTCCCAGGCCAGGCATCAAACCTGTGCCATGGCAGCGGCCATAGCAGTGACAACGCTGGATCCTCACCCTGCTAAACCACCAGGGAACTCCTAAAAATGTAAATCTTTGAATGTAACTATATCCTATTTAAAATGATACTTAACTGCCCCAGGGTGACTGGGAGGAAGAACTATAAATACTAAAACCATCCTATATTTTATGTTCCATTTAATGACACAAAAGAATAAAAGAATAGGTTTTCATTCCTTTTTTTTTTTTTTTTTTTCTATTTAGGGCTGCACCTGCAGCATATGGAGGTTCCCAGGCTAGGGGTCGAATCGGAGCTACAGCTGCTGGTCTACGCCACAGCCATAGAAGCGCACGATCCCAGCCACGTCTGCGACCTACACCACAGCTCACGGCAATGCTGGATCCTTAACCCACTGAGCAAGGTCAGGGATCGAACCCGAATCCTCATGGATCCTAGTTGGGTTCGTTAATCAAAGAGCCACGACAGGAATTCCTAGGTTTTCATTTCTGTATAGTCAATGAGTTCCAAGAAGAGGTTGAGAATGTTAAAGACATAATTTCCTTACATACGCTATCATCAGAAATGAAAGAAAAAATCTAAAATAGAAAAAGAAAGAAAGAAAACTAGTTAATAACATTACTTAAAAAGTACTTTGAACAGTCTGAAAAGAAAAAGCATCATCAGGAGTTCCCGTTGTCGCTCAGCAGGTTACAAAACCGACTAGTATCCAAGAGGATGTGGGTTGGATCCCTGGCCTTGCTCAGTGGGTTAAGGATCCGGCATTGCCGTGAGCTGTGGTATAGATCACAGAGGCAGCTCAGATCATAACAAGTTGCTGTGGCTATGATGTAGGACGCAGCTCCTATTCAACCCCTAGCCTAGGAACTTGCATACAGTCTCAGGTGTGACCCTAAACAAACAAACAAAAGTCAATAAAAAGAAAGAAAGAAAGAAAGGAAGGAAGGAAGGAAGGAAGGAAGGAAGGAAGGAAGGAAGGAAGGAAGGAAGGAAGGAAAGGGAGAAAGAAAGAGAGAAAGAGAGAAAGGAAGGGTAGAAAGAAAGGGCATCATTAGGTTGAATAGGAAGAGGAAAAAATTACTTTAGGAGTAAGGAATACTACTGAAAGCTGTGTTAGGGGTGGGAACAAAATAGATCAAATGTCCACTTAGGAGAAGTACCTGAGAGAGGGATGCACAGGGACTGGGAAATAAAAGAGGAAATGAGGTAAGTGATGAAAGCAAGAAGAAATGAGATGACACTGACAAAAGCAGAGCAGGCAAATTTTGAGAGTTCTGGGGACATATGTAAATTTCCTCAACAGGACAACTATTTGTTGAGTTTAGTGCTAGTCAAAGAAGTCAGCTAAAAAGCTCTGACACTTGAAACCTACTGATTTTTAATAGGATCAGTTTGGAAACATCTGCCAGAAACACGGAAGATACCCAGTTGGTTTAGGAAGCAGACTGAGAGTACCTCGCTCACTGGCAACAACAACAGAACAGCTGACAGACAATAATAATTTTCTGCCTCTAACACTAGGCTGGATTTCAACTGAGGCTTGAGTGGTGAAAGGCTCTGGACTTATTACCGCTCTCGCATTCCATTAAGGCCCCTCAGAAGGAAAGTGGTCAAAGTGTGGACATGAACAAACCTTATTCACTGTTATCATGCTAAATACTTGTATCAAGTGGTTATTTACATACCAAAATGCTGTCATTTACTATAAGTTTTTCTGAATGTTTTTTATTTTAGAAAAAGTATCTGAAAATATATAAATCAGAAACCAAATACAAGTGTAGTATTCTATGCCTCACATTACTCTTAGCAATTTCTTATGACAATCTCATCACAAAGACCTTTTCTGTTTACAGCAAGTAAAAGATCCTGTCTTTTGCCCCCAGACATTAATTACATGAAATCTGAAAGCAATGCCATCTAGTGGACATAGTTTTTATAAAAACTATTCCTTTCAAAAAGATGCAATTAAGATTCATTCGACTCAAACTATTGTATTCGGCGTGGATAGGCAATGAGATCCTGCTGTATAGCACAGGGAATTATATCTACTCACTTGTGATGGAACATGATGGAGAATAATGTGAGAAAAACAATATATACATAGAGAGAGAGAGAGAGAGATGACTAGGTCACTTTGCTGTACGGAAGAAATTGACAAAACATTGTAAATCAACTATAACAGAAAAAGTGAAAACTTTTTAAAAGATTCATTCATTCAACAAATACTTGAGGACCTACTATGTGCCAGGCACCATTCTAGGTGTTAAGGATATGGCAGTGAACATCAACAACAACAAAACTAAAAATCCTTCCTTCATGAAACTTACACTCTACTGAGGAATACAAACAAATAAATATATATTATATGTCAGATAACAAGTGCTTAAGGAAAGTGAGCCAGGACAAATAAGGGAAAAGATTTTGATAGACTAAAATAAGTGCTATTTTATGGAGGGTGATCTAAAAAAGCCTCTCTAATAAGGTGACATTTGAGCAAAGGATTAAGGGAGATGAGAAAATGAACCATGCGTCCATCTTGTCAAACAGCACACAGGAAGAAAGAATTAGAGCAAGCGCAAAAGTCCAGATGTAGGAAATGCCTGGTGTGTTGCAAGAATAATAAGGAGATTAATGAAAAGGCTGGAATACAGGAACCAAGAGGCAGAATAAAAAGAAATAAGGTCAGAGGGCTAGCCAGGGGCCAAGATCACATAAGGTCTTTAGGTCTCTGATTTTTTTTTTTTTTTTTAATTTTATGTAGTAGGAGTTCCCGTTGTGGCACAGCGGAAACGAATCTGACTAGAAACCATGAGGTTGCAGATTCGATCCCTGGCCTCCCTCAGTGGGTTAAGGATCCAGCATTGCTGTGAGCTGTGGTGTGGGTCGCAGACACGGCTTGGATCTGACGTTGCTGCGGCTGTGGTGTAGGCCAGCAGCTGTAGCTCTGATTGGAACCCTAACCTGGGAACCTCCACATGCTGTAGGTGCCGCGCTAAAATGAAAAAAAAAAAAAAAAAAGCAGAGAGATATAGAACAAAGCAAGTATGGTCTAAGCAAAATAATCCATTTGGAATTCATCTGGTCAGGTGATATACTTTGATCTTTGATCTTTGTAGTTGAGAAATAAGAAAGATTAACAGTGACACAATTAGATGAAGACCCAAAGGACAGTGCCTATACCATAACTTGGCTAAGAAAACAGAACTGAAATCGTCTCCAGATGTAAAAAGCACTCCTACATATGAATGTCAGTCAGAGCAGGGGAAGACGGGGGCAGACTTATCTTCAGGTATAGAGAATTACACAAATACCCAAATGCCTTTCTCACAGAACATTAACAGTCCTTGCCAATGTAAGGAGGTCTTTCTAAGCAGGTATATACTTACTATCGGTGTGTCCCTTGCTTTTAAACCACACTATTTCAAAGACTGAAGTAAAATATTTTTCAACCAAAAAATGTTTTGAGGAGTTCCTGTTGTGGCTCAGTGGGTTACAAACCCAACTAGTGGATGCGGGTTCGATCCCTGGCCTTGCACAGTCGGTTAAAGGATCTGGTGTTGCCGTGAGCTGTGCTGTAGGTTGCAGACATGGCTTGGATCCCATGTTGCTGTGGCTGTGGAGCAGGCCGGCAGCTGCAGCTCTGATTCGAACCCTGGCCTGGGAACCTCCATATGTTTTGGGTGCAGCCCTAAAAATACAACAACAAAAAAGTTTTGAAAACTGAAATTTTTCCATTCACTAGTATTTTACTACCAACTAGAAATTATTTACAAAGCAGCTTATCTTTTGTGTTTCTTATTAATCTTCCCTCTTCTCCATTTCCTACTTACATTTCTCCCTCTGTTTCTTAAAATTGTTTCTTTCTGACTGTCTGCAAAACACAGTTTATCCAGGAACCCCACTTAAACCAATAAGAAAAGGATAGAAAAGACAAAAAAAAACCTGCTTCCTGTGTCAATTTTAAAAGGAAAACTCCAAAACAAAGGGAAAAAAAGGGGGGTAGTTCCCGCTGCGGCTCAATGGGTTAAGAACCTGGCATTGCCATAGTGGTGGCATGGGTCATAGCTCTGGCTGGATTCAGTCCCTGGCCCAGGAATTTACATGGGGACAGCCAAAAAAGAAAAAATAAATAAAGATAAAAGGAAAATTCATTTAATATTCTATATTCTCAAAAATAAAAAGTAAATGTTAACTTGTTAGTACATGTTATATGCTATATATGTTACAAAAATAAAGCATTATAATGGACAAAAATAAAATCTCCTACCTTTCAGCACTAAATGCTGACTCTGTGTCAATGTACACAACAGCTCCTTCTAATCCTCCCATGTTGATAGGTAATGTAGCCAAAATGCTCATCATTATACAAAACTGAGTTTTCCCACAACCTGGTGGACCTGTAATCTAAAAAAAAAACCTGTTATTTGTATAGACATTACAATATAACTTAAAGCAAAATCCTTCTAGGAATGCCCATACTGGGCGTTCCTATTGTGGCTCAGCAGGTTATGAAACTGACTAGTATCCATGAGGAGGTGGGTTCAATCCCTGGCCTTGCTCAGTGGGTTAAATATCCAGCGTTGCCATGAGCTGCAGTGTAGGTCGCAGATGTGGCTCAGATTTGGTGTTCTGTGGCTGTGGCGTAGGTCAACAGCTGAAGTTCTGATTCAACCCCTAACCTGGGAACTTCCATATGCCTCAAGTGCAGACCTAAAAAAGCTAAAGAAAAGAAAAGAAAACAACTGTCACATATAAAGCTCAATTAACCTGGGTCTCCAGACAGAACATTCTGATGCACCCTTTGTATACGATAAATTAACTTCTCCCCTATGCTTCTGGATCAGTACTAGTTATGCGTCATCCTTGGGATATGAAAAAATAGTCACCCAAATCATCCTCTTTGTTCTGTAGTTCATATGAAAAACTTTGGTTGAGAAGGGCTGGAGGATTCATTTATACATTTACAACTTGGAGGCCTATACCTTTTCCTCATTAAGACATTTACAGAAAGATCTTGAAAATATTTAAGAGCTTTAATAAGCGGTTTAGCATTTGTTATAAATTGGCCTTTCAAAACAATTCTGTACTAGCCCCGTTAAAAGGTACTTTGATCATTACTCTTTCTTTCAATTTTTTTAATTTATTTTATTATTATTATTTTTTTTTTTTTTTTGGCTTTCCATCTTTAGGGCCACACCGGCAGCATATGGAGGTTCCCAGGCTTGGAGTCGAATCGGAGCTGTAGCCACCAGCCTACGCCAGAGCCTCAGCAACGCAAGATCTGAGCCATGTCTGCGACCTACACCACAGCTCACGAAAACACCGGATCCTTAATCCATTAAGCAAGGCCAGGGATCGAACCCACATCCTCATGGATGCTAGTTGGGCTTGTTAACCACTAAGCCACGACAGGAACTTCATGTTCTTTACTCTTAAGAGTAAAGTATTTAGGAGTAACAGGTATTGATGTATATAATTTAATTTCAAAATTTCAAATTTTGTTCAGCCAAAAAAAAAAAAAAAAGGGAAAATGAGTGTTGAGGGGGGAAGTGGATGTATGTGTGTGTAGAAGAGAGATAAAGAAAAATGAGACAAAATTCAACAACTGCTAATCTAGGTGAATCATACTTTGAGGTGTATATTTTAAATTTTTAGTTGGTAAAGCTATTTTGAGATTATAAAATTTGAAAACAAGAGGGTATAGATATCACAGACATATTTGAGTCCGACAAGAAGTAGTAAAAATATTAATTTAAAATATTAAAAATATCCCCTTTTAACATGCTATCTGTCATACTGGCTGTGGCATCCAAATTTTAAGAACCAAAACACTATCCCTTTGGTGAGAATAACGTTAATGAAAAATTTTCCAAAATAGGAAGACAGGAAAAGAATAGGAGAAAAGGAGGTGAGAAGAAAATCTCAGAAATGAACCAAAGTCCAAGCTATGAGACATACTATAAATCTGAAAAAACTCTCAGATATAGCATGAAACAAGAAAGGACGACACACGCAGCTAAACCAGTTAGGCCAGTGGTTCTCATTAGAATAGTGAGCATTAGAATTGCCAGGTAAGTTTGTTAACCAGCATTTCTGGTTAACAGTAGGTCTGGGATGGGCCCCGAAAATTTACATTTCTAGTAAGTGGACGCTGATGGCTACTCTTCATTTGAGAAACACTGTTTTAGAATTTAGACTAAAGGTAAACTTGATTTCTCAAAGCTTAATATTAAAAAAAACAAATACTCACAAGTTAGGAACCATGTGCTGATTTATAATTTATAAAATAATGATTTAGACTTTTAGGCTAAATAATTGCTGCTAGCAATAACAGTTTGCCAGACCACGAGTGATGAGGGAAAACTCCAAAATTCTTTGATTACATCCTCTGACAAACAAACAAAATATTAGTATGATCCTCCAATATATGCATGTGTAATATACATATATACAATTTTAGTAATACGTTCTATCCAGTATAAAACATACATAAAATAGGGATTAAAAAGATAAAAGATTATAAGCATTTCAAAATAGTTTCATATCTTATATATTAGTTGTACAGATCTTTCCACTCTCATAAAAACTTATTAGCACCTTTAATGGAGCAAAGATAATAATGAAAATAAAACTATGTATATTATTTTTTACATATTGATTTAGATCATTTGTAATTCAGTAACTGAAATGTCAGGTCCTAAGTTCTACTTATTTCAGTACTTAATTGTAATGGCTGTGTAGTTTAGAAAAGGATAATTGTAAAAATTAAAAGATTGAAATTAAAGAAAACATTTGTTATACTAAATCACCATTTTTTTCAATAACTTCTTGAATTATCAGAAGTTTTTTTTTAATTTTGGCTGATAAATTTCCATCTTCCTTCATGTCAATTAATTGTTCTTGCAAACCAATCAAAATATACTGCATTTTAACATCTCTAATAATTGGTTTCAAAATCAAATGAAACTATTTGAAAGATTTTTCAACAGTGTAGAAAATATGGTTAAAGTTTTTTAAAATGCAGATGGTAAATTCTTCCTAAGATACACTTATCTTTGACAACAATCATCACATGATAAAAGAAACATTTCCAAGCAGAGATTTGAGAAAAACTATATTTTGATCTCTGTCTTTTAAAATGCAGTTACCTTCCCACTCATTGTCAAAACATCACCTTTACTTTGAAGGGATGGAGTGAGAGTGTCCTGTTGATTGGCTGACTGTGTGATTTTCCAAACTGCTAGGGGAAATTATTATATAGGGTCTGCGAATTTGACATCTCTTGTCTTTTCATTTAAAAAAAAAGTTTGACCCAACTTTAAACTCAACAGTCTTTCACATTCTTTGCTGTGAGATGACCGGTCAAATGACTTCCATGGTCACTGCTCATCTCATTACATAGTACTATAGAGTCCATACTTTGCCAATCAGATTTTTATAAAAATTAACAACACTGGTACATCCTGAAGCACTCTTCACACATCTGACATCAACCACTGTGTTGCTATGGCCTGCCTAAGGATGATGCAACAGAAAAATTCAAATACAGAGAACATCCATGAACCCACCACCGAGGCTCTGTAGCCGCCATTTTATTATTACTATGCTATGGTACAGTATACTCCACTGTTATATCCATCAATCCACCTTAGATGTCTTTAAACACATTTCAAAATAAGTCAAAGACATAAACGTACTTTATCCTAACAGTTCAGTGTGTATATCATTAACCTGAGTTTAATATGGATGACTTTTTCTTTTAAGGTAAAGTTTACAATGAAATGTGCAAATCTTGAGTGTACCATTTAATGGGTGTCAAAAGTACATACATATGCAACCTAAACGCCTATCAAGTCAGAACATCACCATTACTGCCAGGAAATTCCCTCATAAATGTTGTTTTATATTCATTTATTTTTTATGACTGTATCTTCCTTGATACATCTTTTTACTTTTGTGGCCCCAAAACAATTTAGTTCATGTATTTCATTCCTAAAACAGAGTCTAGCTAATATGATCATCTGGGCCATGTTAAAAACTTCTGTACTTTAATTATACAACATCCTTCCACAATGAATAACTTATTTTAATTCTTGATGTTTCAAATCAGCTGCAATGATTTCTACCTGAAAGTATTTATTCACAAAATAATCCATTAACTTGTTGCCATGTTTCCTATGTCTTATTTCATCCATTTTACTGTAATAGAAAAAGGAAGGGTGTCCCTAATGATTTGTGTTGGTTTTGGGTTTGGGGAATTTTTTGTTTTTTTGGCTGCACCCAAGGTATGAGAAAGTTCCTGGGCCAGGGATCAAACCCAAGCCACAGTACTGACAATGTTAGATCCTTAACCCACTGAGCCATGAAGGAACTCCTGTTCTGAATGTTATCAACAATGTTTAGCATTTGATTTTTTGCTATTAAGACAACAGAAAGAGGTTTTTAAATACCTATCATTAATTTTAACAAAATTTTTCTAGATATTGAATATGAATCACATGACTTTAAATGTCACTGAAAAACTTACAGAAGTTTGTCTTTCTGTGCTGTATGTTTCTTAATTCTGACACCTTCCTACTATCATTAGCTAGTACTTCAAGGCACAAAATAACGAGAAAGTTCCATTATTTACAATAATGGATATAATTTCATACATCAAACTGTTTCCTTTATAATTTCAATTTTGGAAGGTATCTTCACAGATGAGATTAGAGTGTCAGTGATTTTTACTTCGTTAGTCATGGCTGAATCATCAGCTCTGACTTTCATATGCATGTAGTTCACGTCTGCTCACATTATTAGTATTGCCTTCAATATGCAATTCCTTTGCAGGAATCTTTTGTCTGTTTTGTGAGATCTGATTTAATTAAACCCAAAATCCATCTGGCGAGGTACATGTAGAACTCTAATTCATCCCAATAAGGTGAAAATAAAGGTACAAACAAGGTGCCTCGGTCAACCTTCTGGATTCTTTCTCTCAGACTATACCTGATACATGACAGTCTAACATACACACCAAGCGAGGATGCCAGTGTCAATTCATATATTAAACATCAATTAAGTTTATTTCATGTTTTAGACTGAAACACCGATAAAAGTCCTAATATTTTCTTCCCACAAGCTAATGGACCATTTCACTCTTCTTTGTGGCTCAGCAGTAACAAACCCAACTAGTACCCAAGAGGATGAGGGTTCGATCCCTGGCCTAGCTCGGTGTGTTAAGGATCTGGCATTGCCATGAGCTGTGGTGTAGGTCGCAGATGCAGCTCAGATTTGGTGTTGCTGTGCCTGTGGTGTAGGCCAGCAGATGTAGCTCTGATTTGACTCCTAGCCTGGGAACTACCATATACTGCAAGTGTGGCCCTAAAAAGACAAAGAAGGAAGGAATGGAGGGAGGGAAGGACAGAGGGAGGGAAGAAGGAAGGAAGAAAGGAAAGAAAGGGGATCCTGAAAATGAGAAAATGATAACTGTTCAGAGGAACAAAAAACTGCCTTTCTGTACATGCTATCTACATGTCAAGTTTTAGATATGTTCTAAGATCAGATTTAATGAGCTTAAACCCATGAAATAAATGCTTTGTGATTTTGCTTAGTGGAAAGGTGGAAATAAGCCTTCAATTTTAAAAAATTTATGATTTAAATTTTATAAGATGTTATGTATGAAAATAATCAGTGAAGTATCACATATCATGACAATATAAGGTTTTATCTTATTATTCCATCTTCAAAAAGAAAAAAAATCTGAAGTTAAAAAGTGCAACTGGAAAGTTTCTGTAGTGGCTCAGTGCGTCCATTGTCTCTGTGAGGATGCAGTTCAATCTCCTGGCCTCACTCAGTGGGTTAAGAATCCAGTGTTGTTGCAAGCTGCGGAGGGTGCAAGCTGCAGATGCAGCTTGGATCCGGTGTTGTCACGGCTGTGGTATAGCCTGCAGCTCTGAGTTGACGCCTAGCAGGGAATTTCCATATGCCACAGATGTGGCTGTAAAAATAATCATAATAAAATAAAAATTACAAAAAAATGAAAAGTGCAACTTGTATTTTACCTGCTTCATTATTTTTATGTGCTGATCAGTACAGCCTTGAGAAAAGTAGAACATCATGTGAATAACATAAGATTTCTGAGTTTATCTGGTTTTTGTATGCTTCCTTTCCTTTACATTAGAATTTGGATGTTAACATTCTCTTTAAGGTATAATTTCTAATTCTTTAGCAATTTCAGATCTTTTTAATATATTTTCCTTCTCTTTCTAGGCTCAAAAAAAAATATGCTATAAGCAATTTTTATGTGCTGGCTGGGATTATATTTCATTATTTTTTCAGGTTTACTTAGTGGGTTAAAACATTTCAACATTAATAATTTTTAGCTTCAGATAGTTTAGCTTTGAATTCTAGCAGCCAAACCACAAAATCTCAAATTGTGTTCAGTTCCCAGGTTCAGCTCCAATGGTGGTTAGAAAGAGAAAACATGCCAAACCAGAACAGTCTAAGAGATTTGCTTTTTGGAAACTCAGAGTGAATACACCATTTACACATGGAAGACACTAGTAAAATACAATTAGCTTCACATAGAGCCTGAGTTCCAACAATCCTGTCTGAGAAAAATAAAACAGCCAGTAGTGAAGATCACTAGAATACAAGGAAGCAAATATTAACAATTGGTTTCAAGAGGGAAGGGAATAATTACCAAGAAAAGAGTCAAGGAGTTCCCATCGTGGCGCAGCGAAAATGAATCCGACTAGGAACCATGAGGTTGCAGATTCGATCCCTGGCCTCGCTCAGTGGGTTAAGGATCTGGCATTGCCATGAGCTGTGGTGTAGGTTGCAGATGCAGCTCAGATCCCTAGTTGCTGGTTGCTGTGCCTGTGGCATAGGCTGGCAGCTGTAACTCCGATTAGACCCCTAGCCTGAGAACCTCCATATGCCACAGGTTCGGACTTAAAAAGCAAAAAAAAAAAAAAAAAAAAAAAAAAGAGTCTAATTGTACTAAAGTAAAAGTGAAGCCTAGTCATAAGGAGAATAAGTGGTAGAGATCAATGTGACACTGGATCTAAAATCTTACAGAGTAACCCTTCCCTACATTCAAAACGGGAGCAAGAGGATGGGACATGCCACCACGCTAATACTTCACAGAGAAAATTTAAATACTGCCTGATTCATATCTGAGAAAAGAGCATGTGGAAACTTATCTTTTTAATGACCCCTTTTCCCCAGCATCTACGATTAGCTCTTCAGACCTACAGAATTCTTTTTAAAAATGCTAAAACAAACGAATAAACAGAAAGCCAACAATCTCAGAAAGGTCAGGGAAGCCTCTGCCTTGTGAAAGAAACCTTGATCTTAAATTACTTTATAGCAAACCGTGCGGAAGATTTTATACTTTGGATTCTCCCCACCACTTCTTACTCCATACTGGCAACTGCTGTTTTTGAAGTAAATGGAAAGGGAAGAAAAAAAATAAGGGAGGGGAACAGAGCAGTAAAAAGCAAGAAGGCATGGAAGTGACAAGCACTCAAGCTTCACAGCAAAAAAATAAAAAAATAAAAAAATAAAAATGTCAAGGAATGTAATCATTTAACAATCATACAACCATATAAAAGACTCTATAAAACATTTATGGAGAAAGATGTTCATTTCTAAATCAGGAAGAGAACAAAGAATCAGGGAAACAGTGATCCAACCAACCACATGCTCTGAACTCCTGTATTAGGACAGAGGCCGGGTTATCTTGCCTTTCAAAACACTGGGCTGGATAAACAAATCACATCAGCAGATTATGTTCAAGGAACAAGCAATCAGAAATCTCTCCCTAGGAGTCCCCTTCGTGGCTCAGTGGTTAACGAATCCAACTAGGAACCATGAGGTTGCGGGTTCGATCCCTGGCCTTGCTCAGTGGGTTAAGGATCCGGCGTTGCCATGAGCTGTAGTGAAGGTTGCAGACGCGGCTCGGATCCCGCGTTGCTGTGGCTCTGGTGAAGGCCAGCAGCTACAGCTCCTGTTAGACCCCTAGCCTGGGAATCTCCATATGCCGCAGGTGTGGCTCTACATAAAGGCAAAAAGACCAAAAAAAAAAGAAAAGAAATCTCTCCCTAGTTTTCCTACTGTGTGTTTGCTACACACAGAACAGACCAGAACCTGACCACAGCTTGAAGGAGATGAGACCCACCTTGGCCAACCTACAGACCCATGAGCAAAAAAAATTGTTTGCCGCTGTTGTAAGCAGAGTAAGCAGCCAAAACTAACTGATAAAAAATTTATGTCTTATACTTCACTGTTCATGCATTTCTATACATGCCAAAGCCCTTACGGACATTTGAGTTTACAAGCCCTGACTTACTAGCTCCTGTGATCTTTAGACCATAGCCCACCCTGTGAATGAGAAAGAAAATGAAATATTTAATTGTTCTGAGGGAAAATCAGGAAGCCAAAATAGGCCACTGGCATCCTGCCTCTATCTTCTGGGGACAGTAGAAAGGTCACTTTCAAAATAAAACTACCCCACTCAAGGAGGACACCTGGTCTCCTTAAATCATGAACAGAGCACAGAAATGACTCAGGAAGCATAAGTAATGTAGACAAGGGCTATATTTTTTCTGATTATTGAGAGCAAGGATCTGGGTATAATCATTACTCTTAACTGCTGTAAAGTTCTGGCAGTGCTTCACAGGTTTACCCTTCCAGAGGTACTCTCCAAGCAAGATATGCAGGCGCTACATCTCCTGTCCCTGACATGGGTTTGGACCAGTTTTCTAGTCTTGCAATCTCTGGATTACAATATGAGAATACCTTTTTTAATAAGCTCTTTAAAACAACCTTAACTTTACCAAGGCATATCAGTCTCTTTACCATGCATTCTCAGCACAAAGACCCCGATGGATGGCAAAACCTGGTTTTTATTGGGGAGAAGGGGTTGTACTGTTTTTCCATACAAAGCACAGACCTATATGTAATACATAAACAGATACATAGCTAGCTATGGTATTAAAACCTCATGGTAGGGGGCACAGGGGTTTATTAGGAAAAAACAAGTCTAAAAAACTCCAGAGGGGGCAGCAATGAAAAAAGGATTGAGAAATACTGATCTGATCTATACTATCCCATATGAGAAGGTTACCATGACATGGTCTGATCTCCACGTAACATAAACATTTCAAGTTTAAACTTCAAACCTATCTTTATTATCAATACTCAGTTATAACAGATGCAAAATTATCTGCTTATATGTGCCATACGTAAGGACTCTGATGTTCTCTGGGAAAGACACAAAGCCCTATAGCTCACTTCCATCAGTGACTCAGCAGCTGGTTTCGCTTTGATTTCTCCTCTGCTGCTTCTGCCTTTGGCATGAGTAGCACTTCTTTAATTCCACTTTTAATCTTGGTGCTATAACTGAACATACCCAGATTCAGTGCAGTTCACATAAATCAAAACTGATGATAAATAAATTAGGGTGTTTTGAAGTCAGAGTCAGGAAAGAGCAGCTGTAAAAGTGACAGCAGAATGTTTCCAGATTTACTCTTACTCCCTCCAATCCTCTCCAGGCCTAGTTCAAGTTTACTCAGTTAGAGGCCTTACATCTTACCTCTACCAGGTCTAACTTCTTCCTGATAGCCAAGATTCTAGGTCTGAACTTCTCATCAGAAATAAAGATCGTGCAATACAATTAGTTAGACATCTCCATTGACATCCATACAAGTTCTCTATTGCTATGTAACAAATGACCACAAAGCTGGCAGCTTTGAAACCACACCCGTTTATTATCTCACAGTTCTATAGGTCACTGAGCCACCCTGAGCAGCTCTTTCTGCTCCAGTCAAGTTTTCAGATGATGGCAGCCTCGGCCAATATGTTGACTCTAAACTCACGAGAGACAGGAACTTAAAATAGCCGGCTAAGGTGCTCCAGAATTTCTGACTCACGGAAACCATATAAGATAATAAACATTTACTGACGTTTTTAGCCACAAAATTTTGGGATGATTTGTTCAACAGCAATATATAATCAAAAGTATATACATAGGTAGATATAGATACATAGAATCAGAGATACACAACTTTAAACTATGTAAGAAAAAAACTCCTAAAAAACATCCCTGCTGTTTATTAGTAAAATATCAAATATGTAGTAAAATCATATTCTTTAAGTATACTATTTTGATAATTTGAAAAAAACAAATGGCACATAAATGAAATGAATTACAGTATCCTGGAAGAGCAGGAACATTAAAAGCTCCTAAAGTTTGGCCTATTCCAAGACCAAAGGGAGAATGTAAGAGAGGCAGTGAGAATCAAAACATTACAGAAGTGTTAAATGAAAATAAATTCATTCATTCAATTAATATTTATTATGTACCTTCTACATGTGCTAGTACTGTGGATATAGTAAGAAGAAAAAGACAACCCTGCCCACTTGGAATTTATTCTCCAATTAGGAAGACATATATAAACACACAAACAGTAAAACTGTAACAGTGACAAGTGCTACACAGAAGAACCATCATAGTACATGGCTCAGTTCTCTGGAAATACACAACAATTCTAAATGTGTTGATTTAAACATAATAAAATAGGTTCAAACTATACAAAATAATAGAACCACAAGTTAACAATGTGATGGATTATTTTAATAACCCTCTCTGAATTAGTATCAAGTCAAGCTGAGGGGAAAAAAATTAGCAAAGACAAAGCTTTGAACAACTCAAATAAGCTTAATTTGGTGGCCAGGAGGTAGAACACTCAATCATTAGAAAATAATCACTCCTGGAGTTCCAATTGTGGCTCAGCAGGTTAAGAACCTGACTAGTATCCATGAGGACACGAGTTTGATCCCTGGCCTTCTTCAGTGGATTAAAGGATCCAGTGTTGCCATGAGTTGTGGTATGGGTCAGAGACACAGCACAGATCCCAAGCTGCTGTGGCTGTGGTGTAGGCCAGCAGCTGCAACTCCGATTTGACTCATAGCCTGGAAACTGCCACTTGCCATGGGTGTGGCCCTCAAGAAAAGAATCATTCTTCTCCAGCACACATGGGACACTTACAAAAGTTGATCATATAGTAAACCTTAAAACAAGTCTCAGAAAATTTCAGAGAATCAAGATCACACAAAATTCTCTGACCAAAATGCATTTAGGTTAACAATCTATTTAAAATATAAGAGGTAAATTTTTAATTAAATAACTTAGATATTCAAAAACTCCAAAGAAGCCATGAATTAAAGAAATAATTACAATGGAAAAATTTAAATACTATTAAAACTAAATAAAAATTAAAATACTTCATCTCAAAAAAGAATGCAGCAAGAAAAACGTAAAGCCTTACAAGCGCAGAGTAAAAAGAAGCGAAACTGAAAATTAATGAATTAAATGTGTAATTGAAGAAGTTGGGGAGTCCCCTGGTGGCTCAGCAGGCTAAGGTTCTAGCACTGTCACTGCTGTGGCGCAGGTTTGATCCCTGGCTGGGAATTTCTGCACGCCCTGGGTGAGGACAAAAACAAAACAAAACAAAACAAACAACAACAAAAGAAGTTGGAGGTGGGAAGAATCCCAGAAAAAATGCAACAGAAATAAGAAAATAACAGAAATCAATGAAGTAGAAGACAAAAAAAAGAAAACCAACAAAGAACCAAAACAAAATGCATAATTCTTTTAAAAAGACTATGAAATATTCAAACCTTTGACAAGCTCTTTTTAAAAAGAAGGCAAAGAAAAGAGAAAGTAAGTAATATTAGGAATAAAAAGGGGGGATAGAACCACATATAAAACCAAATTTAAAGTCAAGGAGAATATGGTGAAAAACTTTATGACAATAAATTTTAAAACAAAGAAGATGGGAATATTTCTAAAATTTTCATCCACCAAAACTACTCAGGAAGAAGTAAAAAAGCTGAGTAATCCTTTAATAATTAAAGGAACTTATTTCACTGTTTCAACTTTTCCACAAAGAAAATACTGAGATGGGACAATTTTTCAAGCAAGTTCAACGAAATTTTGGGGAAACAATTCTCATCTTATACAAACTATTACAGAATACAGAAAAGAGGAGATATTCCACAATTCATTCTACCAAATAACTCAAAATAAACCATAGAAAAAATAACTCAAAATAGAGCACAGACAAAATGTTAAAACCTCAAACTAAAAAACTCTAGAAGAAAACATAGCAAAAATTTCTGTGTCTTTGACTGGACAAATAAAAATTTATAGAGGTGACACCAAAGTACAATCTATAAAAGAAAAAAAACTGATAAATCAGACTACAAAATTTAGAACTTCACAAGCTACCGTTAAGAAAATGAAGAGAGAAAACAGATTGGAAGAAAATAACTGCAAATTATATATCTGATAAAGGACCTGTATCCAGAAAATACAAAGAATTCACAAGTCAGTAACAAGAAAACAATCAATTAAAAAATAGGCAGAAGTCCCCACTGTGGCAAAATGAGATTGGTGGTGTCTCTGCAGCACCAAAACGCAGGTTCGACCCTCAGCCTGGCACAGTGGGTTAAGGATCGGGTGTTGCCACACCTGTGGTGTTAAGTCTCAACTGCAGCTCAGATCTGATCCCTAACCTGGGAACTCCATATGCCACAGGGTAGCCAAAAGAGAAAAAAAAAAAAAAAAACAGGCAAAAGATTTGAACAGATATTTCATTATTTCATTTTAAAAAACATACAAATGGTTAATAAGTACATGAATAGGAGGTCAATATCATTTAGTCACTAGGAAATGCAAATTAAAACCACAATGAATACCACTACACATCCACTAGAATAATGTCAAAAAAATAAAACTAACTGTTGGTAAGGATGTAGAGAAACAAACCATCGTGCATTGCTGAAGAGAATGTAAAATGGCATAACCACATTGGAAAGCAGTGCCGCAGTTTCTTCAAAAACTAAACATACACCTAGAATATGATCCAGCCACTCCATTCCTAGGAATCTACCCAAGTTTTTTCCCGATGGACAAAAGCTATAAACAATCCAAGCGCCCATCAACTGATGGTTGGATAAACAAAATGTCCTATAGCCATACCAGGGAATACTATTAACTCTACTAAACAATTTAAAGGAACAAACTGTAGTGTTCCTATTGTGGTTCAAGGGATCAACAGTGTCTCTGCAGTGGCCGGCAGAGACAAGGGTTCAGTCCCCGGCCAGGCTTGGTGGGTCAGTGTTCCCACAGCTGTTACAAAGGTCACAGCCCCAGCTCAGATTCAATCCCTGGCCTGGGAACTCCATGTACCAGGGGAGCCAAAAAAGAAAAAAGGAAAAAACTGATAACCCATATTACAGCATGAATGAACCTCAAAAACATCATGCTATGTGAAAAAACTAAACACAAAAGTCTACATATTATATGATTCCATTTCCATGAGATGTTTGTAAAAGGCAATTTTATAGACTAAAAGTAGATCAGGGGATGCCTAGGACTCAGGATGGAAGCAGGGATTAATGTTTCCATGAGGGAATGTTTTAGTATGACAGAAATGTTCTAAAACTGGATTGTGGTGATGATTCACTATAAATTCACTAACATAACTGAATTACACAGTTACAATGATTAAATTTCACAGTATTTAAATTGTACCTTGGAGTTCCCATCGTGGTTCAGCAGTTAGCGAACTCGACTAGCATCCATAAGGACGTGGGTTCAATCCCTGGCCTTGCTCAGTGGGTTAAGGATCTGGTGTTGCCATGAGCTGCAGTATAGGTCGCAGACGCAGCTCAGATTCCACATTGCTGTGGCTGTAGCATAGGCTGGTGGCTACAGCTTCGACTGGACCCCTAGCCTGGGAACCTCCATATGCCGCAGGTGCAGTCCTAAAAAGACAATAAAAAATAAAAATAAAATAAATTGTATCTTAACTTGATTTATTAAAAGATTTTCAAGCTCATTACTAACCCAAAAAATGAAAACTATGATCACAAAGATGGGCAGAAATGAAGAAGTCTGATAATGCCAAGGCAGTATTGGCAAGAAGATATGGAGCAAGAGGTATTTATTCACATCACTACTGGGAGTGTAAACAGGCACAACCACTCTGGAAAACAGTCTGTCCTGATTCTGACAAGTTACATACATGCATGTTCTATAACCAGCAAGTCACCCCAAGGCAGATACACTCGACAGAGGCCACATAGTAAATATTTCAGGCTTTGAAGACCATGAGGTCTCCATCACAACTAACTCAACTCCACCTTGTATCTCAGAAACAGCCACAGACAAGATGTAAACAAATGAACACAGATGTATCACAATAAAATTTTATTTACACAAACAGGCAGGTAGCCAGGTTTGACAACTGGACAGTAGCATACCAATCCCTGCCCCAGAGAAATACCTGTACATGTGATCCAGGAGACATGTACAACAGTTTTTCCAGGCCATAATTATATTCACAGCAAACTGGAACCAATGCAAATGTTCACGCACAGAAGAGATAATAAATTGTGGCCATATGTTCGAAATAGAGTATGACACAGCACTGAAAGTGAATTCTACTCTTGCTACCTGCAACACGGATAAATCTTAGAAAATAATATTAAGGGAAAAAAGTAATTCATAGAAAAGATATGATAGGATTTAACCACTGCTATATGATTTGACAGAGCTCAAAAATAAACAAAACTAAATGAAATGCTACATTTCCATATATATGGATGATAAAAGAGAACTATAGATATAAGTAACTACTAGAGAAAAAAAAGTATAGGAATGGTAAAATCACTATGCTATACACCTGGCACTAATATAATATTGTAAGACAACTACAATTCAACCTTTTTTTTAAATATTGGAATGGCAGAAATTCAAGATGGAGGTTACCTTCCAAGAGAAGGCCAAGGACAGGATCGGGGAGAAGCCCACAGTTGGTTTCAATGATCTTGGTATTGTTCTGTTCCTTATATTGGATTATAGGCCCTTAAGTGTTCATAAGTTATATATGGAAGATGTGTTTAATCTTGTATACATAAAATATATATTAAATTTTTGTTTTTTAAATAAAGGTAAACAGAAATACTCCCTGTACTCAGCTGAAAAATCCTAAAAAGACGGTAGAAGCTACGTGTAACTGAAACAGAAAATAGAGAACTTGCCACTCATAAGCAATCAGGGTATTTATATTCCCTATCAGCCAAGCAGACACGACAAAACATCTAATGGTTTATAACTACCTCTTGGATTCAGAAAGAATCAATAAAAGCTATGTGGAAAAGTATTGAAAACTATTCTAGAACTTAAAAAATAAAAAGTAGTTGTTTGTTAATCTTCCTAAAGTTCAATTTTTTGCTATTTAACTGTCATAAACCACTTTAAAAAAAAAATCTGTTTGAGCAAAGGTCCAACTAGATTGCAAAAAGATTATGTAAAATAGGATTCCGGCACCATCTGGTGGCAGTGCACTGCAATAGGAGAGTCTAAATTTTTAAGATTAATTCACTCATCCATTCATTCACTTAAGATGCATCTACTAGGCATAGCCCATACACATTTTTAAATCTTTCTTGGAAGATAGGAAATAAAATAAGGTGTAGTATCTAAAACAGGTTCCCTATTTTCAAGGAAAAATATCTAGTTTTATTCATGCCTATCAGAATGTAAGTATCTACTCCTGTTAAAAGTTTGCTTAAAGTATTTATGCCTCTAGAAGAGGTATACATTGTCACTATATGTAGATGACATGATACTATATATAGAAAATACTATACAGTCTAAAGTATAAATGATATATATTCTAAAGACTTCACACAAAAACTACTCAATCTGATCAACAAATTCAGCAAAGTAGCAGGATACACGATTAATATTCAGAAATAGGTTGCATTTTTTTATACCAACAATGAAATTTCAGCAAAGGAATGTAAAAAATATATATATTTTTTTTTAAATCACACACACAAAAAATAAAATACCTAGGAACAAACCTGACCAAGGAGGTGAAACGCTTATAATGCTGAGAAATATAAAACATTAAAAGAAAAAAAGAAAATTTAAAAACATTTAGAGAAATGGAAGGATTTCCAGTGCTCTTGGATTGTTAGAATTAATATTGTTGGGAGTTCCCATCGTGCCTCAGCAGAAAAACTAATCTTACTGGCATCCATGATCCTTGGCCTTGCTCAGTGCGTTAAGGATCCGGCGTTGCTCAGTGCGTTAAGGATGAGCTGTGGTGTAGGTCTCAGATGCAACTCGGATTCACCATTGCAGTGGCTGCAGCATAGACCAGTGGCTATAGCTACAATTCAACCTGTAGCCTGAGGACCTTCATATGCCCGTGTGCAGCCCTAAAAACACACACACACAAAAAAAAAAAAAGAGAGAGAGAGAGGAATTAATATTGTTAAAATGGCCATACTACCTAAAGCAATCTAACTAATTGATGTCACTTATATACAGAATCTAAATATGGCACAAATGAAACTATCTACAAAACAGAAACAGACTCACAGACATAGAGAACAGACCTGTAGTTGCCAGGGTTAGTGGGGGAGGGAGAGTGCTGGATGGGGAGTTTGGGGCTAACCCAAATAGATGCAAACTATTACATTTATAATGGATAAGCAACAAGGTCCTACTACACAACACAGGGAACTCTATCCAAACTCCTGGGACAGACCATGATGGAAAATAATTTAAAAAGAACATTAAAAAAAAAGTATCTATGCCCCTAGATTTCTCAGGCAGGAAGTCTCTTAGGAGTTAACTGGTAAACATAGTCTACGGTGTCACCACCTCAGGACCAGGAATCACACCAATGCAGTTTTCAAGAAAAAGAACTGTTGTGGATTTAAAATATCCTCAAATTTTTGACATTTCTTTCAAAAGGCAGAGTCTAATTTCCTATTCCTTGAAAGTAAGCTGGACTTAACAACCCGTTTCTAATGAAAAGAAAGTGGCAGAAGTAATGGTGTGTAACTTCCAAAGCGAAATCATCAACATCAAACATCAAAGCTAAATCATCTTGCCTTCTTTTGGACCACTGACCCTGGGGACCAGACAGCGTGTCATGAGGAGACTCAAGCAGCCTGTGGAGAGCCTGCTGGGGGGGGAATCATGACCTCCTGCAAACAAGCTGCCCCAGCCTGCCCCTCACACCCCTCCCCAAAACTGCCCGGCAAAGCCACTTCCAAAGAAACAGAAACCAATGTTTTTTGTTGTTTGGGCACTTAGTTTGAGCATGATTTGTTACGCAACAATATATAACCAATATGACAACCTATTACTTCCTAGAACCTAATTTTATCTACAACAAGACGTCAAAAATCACTCACTTCAGTTTAATATTAAAATTTGCCCACATGTTAATAAAATCTCTCATTTTCTTTCCTAATACACTAAGTAGTGTTCCTCTTCTAATTCCCCCAAATTGTTTCATATTATTTCATAATATTAATAAGTTTCTAATGTGAAGAAAGAGCAACCTAAGCGGACTTCAGTCGGTCAGCAAGGATTTTTTTGGAACCTCTTCCTTTTGAAGTATTGTACTAAGTACTGTGCTAGGGACTGGGTGGAGAACCATGGCCTTGAGGTACTTATCATTTAGTTTAGCTTAACAATCAAGAAGCAATTTACATTTTTCGATTAATTCTCTTCCCCTGGCTCTGAAGATTACAGGTCCACGGAAAAAGGTTTGGAAAGTTTCTCCTTTACCTCAGTGAGGGATCCACAAGCTACACCACCATGCAGGGCTTCATCCAAAGCAGAGAGAGTCGTAGATAAGAAAGCTGGTGAGGGTACAGCCGACCTCTGGGTCTTTATCTCATAAGCCTGAACAAGAAAAAGATTAAGTTCTTTTCAACCTCCATATTTATTTAAAAACATAAACCAACTCCAAACTCAAACTTTAGCAACTGGAACCCCAATCCACCTTTTTCTCTCTATTATTTATTTGTTCAACAACTATTTATTCTGTGCTAGATTTAGGGGATACGATATAAAATACAGAGCCTCTGGACTCATAGCGCTTATAGCCAACTAGGGACCATGAAATTGGGACTAGAAACTGGCAATTACAATACAATTCACTAAGAGAGACTGTGATAGGACAAGTGGAGTCATGGAAACAGTGTAGCTAATCTGGATTCTGTGATCCAGGAAGGCTTCCTGGAAGATCTGGATGTCTGAGCTAAAACCTGAAATGGCTGTCAGACAGGGAAAGGAAATGTGCATGTTCCTGTCAAAGGGACGAGAAAGAGAGAGAAGCAAGAAAGAGAGGAAATGGAAACTAACAAAAAAACTACAAAAAGCAGAAAGAGTTCCTTTAGCAGGGCTAAAAGATGGAGCACGGTCATGGTGTGGCAAGTGATGCAGCCGGAGAAACGAGCAGGGACCACATCAAGAAGAGCTTCGTTGAAGTGTGGCGTCCAGGCTGAGAGCAACAAAGAGTGATGGGGTGACATGATCAAGTTACCATTTCAGACCAGTTGGGTTGTGAAGAACAGCTTGAAGGTAGGTAGGGCAGACTACAAAAAAGCCATGTTAAACCCTTAGAACCTATGAGTGTGACCTTATTGGGAAAAAGCGTAGTTGCAGATATGGTTAACATGACTGCATACCTACTAGCAATGTGTCAGAACACTTGCCTTTCCCCACCTCTAACATTAAAAATTACTTCTATTTTATTAAGGTGCCCAAATAAACTGAGGTCAAGTCACAGAACTGTAATCATTCATTCACACATTCATTCCACGAGTATCAATTAATTGCCTACTGTATGCCATATACTATGATAAGCTCTTGGACTAGAATGGTAAACCAAACAGACGCAGCTGTTTTGTAGTTTTGATTTGCGTCTCTCTAATAATTAGCGATGTTGAGCATCTTTTCATGTGCCTACTGGCCATCCATATGTCTTCTCTGGAGAAATGTCTTTTGAGGTCTTCTGCCCATTTTTCAATTGGGTTGTTTTTTTGTTGAGTTGTATGAGATGTTTGTACATTTTGGAGATTAAACCCTTGTCAGTTGCATCATTTGCTACTATCTTCACCCATTCCAAAGGCTGTCTTTTCATTTTTTTTTTTTTTATGGTTTCATTTGCTGTGCAAAAGCTTGTAAGTTTGATTGGGTCCCATTTGTTTACTTTTGTTTTTATTTCTATTGCCTTGGGAGACTGACGTTGGTAAGCTTTACGTCAGAGAATGTTCTCTTCTAGGAGTTTTATGGTATCATGCCTTTTGATTAAATCTTCACGCCATTTTGAGTTTACTTTTGTGCATGGTGTGAGGGTGTATTCTAATTTCATGGATTTACATTCAGGAAAGACTGAGTTTTTGAAAGCATATATTAAATTACACTCTTTTATGACCCATTATGGCTTTCAGAATAAAGTCCAATATCCTGAACATCGTCTGCAGGCCCCACTGGTCTGACCCCTATTTGCTTCTCTGACTTCATCTCTTGCCACTCTCTTCCCCACTGCCATGTTCATTCACACCAGCCTTCTTTCCTTATCATACAAACACTGTTCTCCTGCTCCTCACAGGACTTTTGCATTTCCCAGCCCCGCTGCCCACAAACTCTTCCCCACTCACCTCCCATCCCAACTCCTCTGTCAAACTCTCTCCTGTTCCTCCTTCAGGTTTTAGCTGAAGTGTTGCTTCCTTGAGGGACCCCTCCCCGACCCCTAAACTAAGTGACATCCCCTGTTAATTTCTAAGCTCTTTGTACCTTTCTTTGATAGGACTTATCATTACTACAATTCACTAATCATTCACACAATTATTCATTTAATGTCTGGCTTTCTCCATTAGACTATAAGCTACATGAGAGCCAGAACTTTATCAATCATCTTCATTACAATATCCCCAGTACCTGAAAGATACATAGGTTGCTCTCAATAAATATTGGTTGAAGGAATAAATGACTGAATAGGTAAATTAACAACAACAAAAAAAAAACTTTGTGAAGGAATGAACTAAGGCTAAACCAGTATTTAAGGCAGGATTCACCTCAAGAATGCTCCAGGAGTGGATGTACAACAAAGAAGAAAGATGGCTCCCTGAAGTGACATTCGGGATAGTAGTGATATTGCAGCTGAAAGTGGTGATGGAAGTAGAGACTAAAGGTGAATTTCCTGCCCATGATCCACCACTTAATTATCAAACTAGGACTATGCCATAGATATTGACCAAGTAGAATGGCAAATTAAAAGATTCTCTTGATGCTTTACAACCTTCAAAATAGGGACAAGTTAATTTGAACTCTGTCACAGAATCATAGCATACTATTTACATTTTTGGGCCTTTTTTTTTTTTAGGGCCGCAGCCACAGCATATGGAGGTTCCCAGGCTAGGGGTCACATCGGAGCTACAGCTGCCAGCCTACACCGCAGCCACAGCCACGCCAGATCCAAGCCGCGTCTGCAACCTACACCACAGCTCACAGCAACGCCGGATCCTTAACCCACTGAGCAAGGCCAGGAATGAAACTCACAGCCTCAAAGCTCCTAGTCAGATTCGTTTCTGCTGTGTCATGATGGGAACTCCATGGCATACTTTTTTAACCCTTCTATCTTCTCTCATAAAACAAAGTGAGCTGTTCAAAGCTACAAGATCAACAACAAAGCTAGGACTACTGCCAACCTGCAATTCTAATTCTCCTTCACACTCTTCTGTCATTAAGGTATTTTTCTCAAGTCACAAGGTAAATATGAACAACAACAACAACAAAACAATCTGTTCACTGCTTTCAAAATTTTAAATGACACTAATATTCTTTCCTTCCTCCTTCACAGAATTGGACATTACTTTAATGCTCAGTGGTTACCAAATTTCAGTGTAAGATAGTAAGGTAAGTAACTTATAACCCACATAACTAAATACATTTGCAAAGCGTTGAACAGACTTTTAAGCAACTCTTATTCTACAAAAACAAGATATTTGCTACCATGCACTCTACATTTTCTACCAAAACCTACATTTTGAAAAGCTAAAGTCATGAAACAGAAAGTATGAACTAATAGTACAACTTGATGAGGGCTTGTTACAAAAGACGTTAACACTTCTCAAGAGTGAGGATAAGTTTTCAAATATTACTCATTCAATCAATAAGCGAGCAGAAATCCAGTATGTGTACATTATGATGCAAAGTAGGGGGTGATAGTAAAAGTTACTATTACAGAGACAGGGGCATTCTAAAATTAAGAGCATATTATACTTTAATCACGAGATCCACAAATCTTACCCAAACAAGAGAAAGATGACCTTTTTGAAATATCACTACCAGCCACAGAGAAAAAATCTCCTGCTGCCCCTTCATTCTCATAATTAGAAACTATCTTCCATGAGCTTGTAAACCACATAAGTTGCTTACGTATATTCTCATTAGAGGACCAATTCATGGTGTAAGAATCGGTATTTAGAAGTGCTCATCTCTATTTTTGCTTTTGCGTCCAAAGATTTTAAGTGAGATAAAAAATCATTTCAAAATAAAAATCATAATTTAAAAATATATATACCGTTTGCATCGGTGGGGCACAAGCTCTGCTGACCATACACAAAAGGTCATGGACACCTTGATAGCTAAGGCCAGTCATCTTCATAAGCTCCAGTGGGGAAAGACACAGAAAGTCCTAAAAAACATAAAGAATATTTTAAATATATATGGGCAACAAAGATATTGGAATTAAATGGGAACTATTCGTGTGTACATTAAAATATAATTTATTGCAGATCAAAGATGTATATATTTCTTACAGTATTTTGCCCCCTGAAATGCCTTAACTAAGATTAACTAAGACAATCATGACATGATTTTATCTGCTAATTATCCAACTTAGCATATACCAGAGGACACACCAAGTAATAATAGGTAACAGCAGAATCCAACCCAGGTGTCTATTGCCACTGTCCTTGTGCCTGAAGGAGTTTGGGCACAAACAGATGCCCAGAATGTGTCAGGTTGAAATGAGTTTCTTCCTAAACTATGAGATCACTCAGAGGAGGTATTTAATAATTGAGAGAGAATAAAACTGACTATGGAATGAAATGTTAAATTTCACACTTTTTTGGCCGCACCTGTGGCATGCAGACATTCCCAGGCCAAAAACTGAACCCAAGCCACAGCAGAGACAACACCAAATCCTTAACCACTAGGCCACCAGGAAATTTCCAAATTTCATACTTTAGAGAGTGTTTCAAAGTATGAACATGAGGATTATTAAATGTATAACAGAAGAAGCAAAGATATCATTAATAAGCAAAGCAATTTTTAAAAAACTGCAGCATGCTCGGAAAGTCTGTCTTATTAGGGATTAAACCCTAACATAAAACCTTAGATCTGGAGTTCCCTGAGGGCTCAGTGAGTTAAGGATCCGGGATTGTCACTGCTGTGGTTTGGGTTTGATCCCTGGTCCGGGAACTTCCGCATGCCACAGGTACAGCCAAAAAAATAAATGAACATTAAATCTTATTTAACCTCCTAAGAGGGATGTGCTTCATTCTTATGCTTAAAAATGCAAAATCTGCTCTATATATTTATCTCACTCCATCAAAAGAAAAATAATCCTGTTCATTTTTCTTGCTTTCAAGAAAAATGACTTATTTTGAATACCATCTCCTCACTTGAGTCCTGTTTCTATGTAACTACAAAATTTCTTTTAAGAGGGCAAAACTTTTCTAGAATCCCAAATAAATGGCAGAGGTGTACTTCACCTTCTGCCTTGAGCATTCCCTCCACCCACTCCCACCCCAAATGCAAAAATCTCTAATTTAGATAAATGAAATCAAATTTAGATATTTGGAAACCTAAGAGGTTTGTTATTTAAAATTAGCAAGCAACGAACCTCAAGTTTCATATTTCAGGGGGTAATTAAGAGTTGTTTAGGTACACTTAAGATTAATTTGTACTTAAAGTTTCTCACTGAGAAAAATTAAATAAATTTTACCTGACAGGTAGTGATGTGATGTCTGTTCAGTCGGTCACACAGCTCTTGTGATAAACCCACTCGTCTTAATTTCTTGCTACCCATGCCTTAAGATGCAGCAAGAAAAAGGACCTTAAAAAACATGGGAAAATAGCATAAGCAATGGTAGATGGGCTATACAAAACACTCTATAAAATAAAAATTCTTCAAGCCTTTCCATATACGAAATGAAATGCATAGTATTTAAAATATTACTGATAAAAATAAAAGAAGGCTATAGAATCTTTCTAAATATTTTAAATAGTGGAGACAACTATTTGTCAAACATGCACGCACAGAAATAAGACAATATAAGAATGTGTATTTGTCAAACAAACACACATATGTGAAATAAGACAATATAAGAATGCACGTTTTGGGAGTTCCCTGGTGCTTTCACCAGTGCAACCCAGGTTCAATCCCTGATCTGGGAACTGAGATCCCCCATCAAGCAGCTACACACTGTGGCCAAGAAGAAAAAATGAAAAGAAAAGAATATGTTCATTTCCAGGAAACTATATTCAGTATCCTGTAATAAACCTAAAGGAAAAGAATAGGAAAAAAGAATACATGTGTGTATAACTGAATTATTTTGCTGTATAGCAGAAATTAACACAACATTGTAAATGAACTCTATTTCAATAAAGTAAATTTGAAAAATTCAAAAAGAACGTGTAGGATTTCCCCAGTGGCACCGCAGGTTAAGAATCCAGCGCTGTCACTGCTGTTGCTCAGACTGCAGCCATGGCCATGGGTTTGACTCCTGACCCAGAACTTCCTCATGCTTTAGGCACGGCCAAATAAAATTTTTTCTTTTTCTTTTTTTTTTTTCATCTTTTTAGGGCTGCACCCATGGCATATGGACATTCCCAGGCTAGGGGCTGAATCAGGAGCAATAGCTGCAGGCCAAAGCCACAGCCACAGCAATGCCAGATCTGAACCACGTCTGCAACCCACACCCCAGCTCACGGCAACAGTGGATCCTTTAACCCACTGAGTGAGGCCAGGGATCAAACATGCGTGCTCACAGATGCTAGTCAGATTCAGAACTCCCATTTTTTTTTTAAATGTGCATTTCACACAATTCTTTAAAACGTGTTATTACATGAATAACACCATTTCACATTTGTATGGCATCTTTAAGATTTCTCAGACATTTATAAATTTTATTTGGATGTGTAATTAACCTTCAAGACCTACATACAAACAGCACTCCCAGAAAGTCTCTACTTTTGTTGCACTGTAACAATAATAAACTTACTGACCACCTACTATATACTAGGAGCTATTCCAAAGCTTTACATAAATTATCACATTTAAGCCTCTTCACAGCCCCGTAAGGAAGACTGATCCCATTTTTACCTATGAGAAAACTAAAGCCTAGAAAGGTTAGCTATTCCATTGTTACCAGAAAAAATAAATGGTAGATCCAGAATTTGAACCCAAGAAGCCTGACTCTGAGGTCTATCCTCTTAACCATTACACTCTACTTCAAGTCCATAATCATATTTACCCTTTTGCCTATGAGTCGGAGCAAACCTTCCAAATCAAATGAGATTTTATTATTTCAGGTGTTATTTACAAACTGAAATTGTTTGTTTTTTTCCCTTTTTTTTTTTTTTTTTTGGCTGCTCCGCAGCATATGGAGTTGCATATGAGCTGTAGCCGCGACTTAAGCTGCAGCTGTGTCAATGCCGGATCCTTAACCGATTATGCCACTCCAGGGATCAAATCTATGTCCCAGTGCTCCCAAGACGCCACCAATACCACTGTGCCACAGAAGGAGCTCCTACAATTACTTTTTATTCTACTAGCTGCTCACATTTCCACATGCAGTTAAATTTCGCTCCTGTTCTTGGGCCCCCAGGCCTAAATGAGGTGCCTATAATAGTTGCCTTCAGAGGGCACAATCTTTAGGGCATTAGCCTGCTATGGCCTTATTTGCCTAGCAAAGCAATAAAGCAATTTTTCTCTATGAAAAAAAAAAGAGTTGTCTTCAGAGAGTTAGAATAGAATCACCGTGATCCCCTTAATAATGCATACAAAGGACAAGCTGTGGGGCTCACTCAGATGGCAAAGTATCCTCCAGATAGATTAAAAACAGGAACTCTTCATTGTTCCAGGGGGTAAAACAATTATCAGAAATACAATAACATTTTGGAACAAAAATATATACTGAGAATGTAGATATTTGTCTATTTTTAATACAAGACCCAAATTTTTACTTAACATCTGTATTCTTGAACAGATTAATATTCTCTTCCTCTTTCCCTCTCCCTCTTTCTCTCGCACACATACACACTAAAACAAAATACATCCCTCTCCTTTTTCTCCAAGGGAACTTGTCAGTAGTGGTTTCTGTTTCTCAAACAGAAAGTATACCAAGTGACATGTGCTATATCATTGCCCAGTGTTTTCACAGATCAGGGACCTTTGGGAAATGACGTCACATAAACTGATAAATTCAATCAAAAAGGAGGACTGTAAACACCAAACTACCTCGATTTTCACAATGACCAATTCTGCTGTCTCTGCCTTATTAGGCCCAACCCCAAAAATTGCGTGAACTACTGCATACTGCTTCTGGTCACCCCTGCCATGCAACTCCCCCCCCCCAAAAAAATCCATTCAAGTGTTCCTTGCACAGATGCTTCTTAAGTACACACTCTGGGAGTTTCTGTTGTGGCTCAGCAGAGACGGATCTGACTAGTATCCATGAGGACGCAGGTTCAATTCCTGGCCTCACTCAGTGGGTTAAGGATCCGGCATTGCCATGAACTGTGGTGTAGGTCACAGACACACCTCGGATCTAGCGTTGCTGTGACTGTGGCGTAGGCCAGCGGCTACAGCTCTAATTCGACCCCTAGCCCGGGAACCTCCATATGCAGTGGGTGTGACCCTAAAAAGCAAAATAAATGAGTAAATAAATAAATAAATAAATACACACTGCTGAGCTCTGAGGCACAAGAATCATTTAAGCATAGTTCCTCCTCTTTGGGAACTCATCATTTAGTAAATGATAAAAAGAGAAGTATACACAAATAATCACAATCATTCAGTAAATATTGTCATTGGAATTTAAATGCGCTTTGGAACCAGAGAGGAATAAGCAGTTCCTTATTCCTCTGACCTGAAAGTCACAATCCTGTCAGAGGTAACCTCCTAGAAATTAGCTCCAATCCTGTTACTCTCATCCTTTAAAATTGCCCATGGTTCCATGAGACCACAGGATAAATTCCACACTCCTTAATGATGGCCTAAAGATTCTTCACAAACTCACTTCCCTCTCATTCATATATCAGACTGCAAGGCCCAGACCCTGGCCTTTCTTGTGAAGTCACTTGCTCCCCAACATCTCAGTTTCCTCATCTGAAAAACAAGCACAATTCAAACATCTACTCCATAGGAATACAATGAAGGTTAAAGGATGTGGACAGTGCCCGGCATGTGGCAATCAAGGCTAACAGTTACTATCAATTCCTTAAGCAAAACAGCAATTGCTGCCTCACATGAGCTGCCTTCCAGCCATAACTGGTAGTGAAGCAAGCACCATTCTGCCTCCCCTCCCTAACTTTCTTCCATAAAGACTTGCCACAACTTAGTCTCTTCCCCTCCAATGCTCTCATTACACTGTGTGCACGTTTGTCCAATAATCTTATTAACGTATTGTTATGGTTGCACGCTTATTTCTTCCACCAGAAACTCTGAATTCCTGCTCTGCTTGTGCGTGCATGCGAGTGTAAATGAGGGAGTGAGGAAGACATTCAACCCTGGAAACTGAATCCTCTCATTTAAAAAAATCCTCACGTTAGACGGTCAATGAAAACCGTGAATTAACAATAATAGATAATATTTCTTGAGACCTTCTTAGGTGCCACTGTACCCCATTTTACAGATTAAGAATAACGAGGCACTAAATTGAATCACCTGAGCAAATTCTAACAACTAGCACACGATGGAGTCCGCATTGGAAAACAGGATCTGACTGCAGATTCCATGCTATTAATAAATACCTCTTCTTCAACATCACCTGAAGATGGGCAGAACACTAAACGTCCTTTAATGACGAGCTCCCCTGCCTAGACCTCAAACTGCCCGCAACTGCGAAGACGGATGGACATCAAGAATCGAAATCATCACCCCAGAACCCCCTAAAAAAGAGTTGCTCCCAATAAGGTGCAGCTTCTAAGCATCACTCACAAAGGAAAGCCAGACGCCTTCACATGCGCGACGGGTCTCAAGTTAAGATCCCTACGGACCTAAGGGGGAGGGCCCTGTACCCGAGAGTGACTCTCTGCTCCCCTGATATGAACACCAGGAGTACAGAGAGAGAGCAGAAAATAATGACCGCACCCCACTTCCCCGAACCGCCCGCCGCATTAAACTTTCCAGTACCGGGTCTGCAGCATCCAACTTTCAAACTTTCCCCTACCCCTCACACAGTTCCCGGTGGCAAGTGACGCGAAGCAACAACCGAAACGCTGGTTGGGCCACCCGCCTGAAAAACATCCAATCAGAGGTAGACACAGGCCCAGGTTGACTCCGCTGCTTGATGGGAATTGTAGTTCTCTGTAATAAATCTATGAATCCCTATTTCTCAACACAATGATTATCAAAATCCGGTGGAGCGAGAGTTCCCTTGTAATGCAGAGGGGTTAACGAACCAGCATTGTCACTGCAGCGGCTTTAGTGGTTACTGTGGCAAGGGTTCCATCCCTGGGCCGGGAACTTTCCGGGGACGCGGGACGGGGGGTGGGGAATCCAGCGAAGGGAACATTAGTAAGAAGAGCATGAAGCCTGGAATTTTTCTTTTATTTCTTTTGTCACTACATTAAAAAAATTGCATAATGGATCAAAGAGACGTTATTTTTCTGGGCATAGATGAGGATCCACCAATCATAGAAGAGATTTTGCAAAATAGCTTTTGATTTGTTTTGGTTTACTTTTTCCACCACTCTTTAGTGGTGAAATAGGTTGAAAAATGCTGAATAAAAACGCTCAAACCGAAAGCAAGTAACGGGGAAATGTAAGAGTCTATAGTTGAAGAAAAACATGAAGGAAACCAAATTAAAGGTTCAGTGTAAAAGCAACCGTAATGAGGAAATCGTTACTTTTAAGAGTCAGTTTCAGATTATTGTATTTGAGAAAAGCTTTTGGTCATTCTTTTCTCTCATCTCCCTTGTACATATTCTTATAATTTAGCCCACTGCATCCTAATTATTAATCTGTACCCCTCATAAACGTGTGAGCGCCTTGACGACAAGAACTGCATCTTATTCAGCCTCTGAAGTAGGGCCAGGCACACATTTCAATTAACAGTTGTCGGGTAAATGAGCAAACAAATGAATGGAGTTAAGGAGAAGAAAACGGGAATTCAGAACGTAGGGTTCTGGGATTATAAAAGGGCCCAAGTGTTTGGAGTAATAATGGAGAAGGACCGGTTTCCTTGCTCTGAGTACCCCCAGGGCGTGGCAAAGCACTATCACTGGTTTACTGGTATCAGTAAACGCTGAGTTCAAACTAGGAAGAAAAGAGAAAGAAAAAAAATCAAGGCATACAGCTTTTCCTGCCACTTGCTCCACCGAATCAGAACGGAAGGTGTCAAGCGGAGTAGCTGTCAAAACCGTGACGGATGGTCCTGAGCCCGGTGATAAGGTCTTTCCTAGCTACCTAGCTTTTTCTAGTAGCAAGAGGTGGCGTCACGTGACCAAAACAAATATGGCGCTTTATTTGCATCTTTTCCATCCATTGACCAATACGAGTAGGCGTTGTCGTCGTCATTCCCGCCCATCCCTTAACCTCCCGAACTGGATTTGTCACCTGACTCGGCTCCAACATGGCTGCGCTGGGAGCACTATTGCTTTGGGCGCTGAGAGCAGGTAGGTGTAAAGCGCCCCAGAGAAGGCAAGGCGCTCTCTACGACCCCTCTAAAGAGCGTCCTTGCTCCCCAATCCCCTCCGCTCTCCAGTTCTGACACAGATTCCTTTCCTGATTTTCAATCCTCTGCCTTAAAAGAGGGCTCAAACTGGGAAGCTTCCTGCGGAATTTCTCATCCTTAAAGAGGAGACCACCTGGGGATTTGGAATCGGATTGGGCATAAAGTTCAGAAGGAAAGACGGAAATGGAGATTGGGGTCCTCGCCGCGGGCTAATCTGACGATTAATATAAATTAAATATTGGATGCGCGTAGAGAGATGGGCACCACCCCTTGGGAAAGGGTGGAACTTCACAAAAAGAGATAGTAATATTTACAAAGATGATTAGAAACGTAAGCCCCCTCTTTCCCAGTGCCGCTAGTAGTCACTCGTTCCTTTCTTCTCACACGGGTGTGTATTTTCTAGGAGGTACGCCACGAATGAGAAAACTGACGATGTGTTTTGCGTAATTCATCTCTTTCTGTCTCCCCGCACTCTGTGCTGGGAAAATGCATCATCCATTTGGAAACGAGGAAACTGCTTCTCAGAAGC
Organism: Catagonus wagneri; assembly: GCA_004024745.2. Classification (NCBI taxonomy): domain Eukaryota; kingdom Metazoa; phylum Chordata; class Mammalia; order Artiodactyla; family Tayassuidae; genus Catagonus; species Catagonus wagneri. The sequence continues at coordinate 1,479,512 of PVHT021183631.1, read as the reverse complement.
AGCTTTTTGGATTTTTTTGTGAGTGCCTTCGGAGAGGAGAATGGGAGCTGGCACAGGCGTGTGTACCTCAGCTACACGAGGCACAAGGGGATATCCCAAAGAAAGTGGAAGATATACTTCAGGCGCTGGTCATATGTCCAAATCAGCTGAGGTAAGGGATCTCTCTTCCTGCCAGTCACAGGGTAGGAGACAGAAGCTTCAGTACTTGAGCTCTGGTCCCTGTGCCTCACTCTCTTACTACACTCTGAAGAATTAATGGAGGGGGAGTAGTGTATTTCACGTTCTGAAATTTTGCCTCTATAATGCATGTCTATTTATTACTTGATCAGTTGGACTTTTAATTATCACCTGGAACTGCATTTAAGCCAGGCCAGCAAACTGTGCCTGAAACCATTGTTTATTATCATCACAGTAGAGGGTGCAGCTGGGTTGAAAAGCGTTTTCTTTACCTTCAAAAGAGCAAACCCTGCTCCCTTCTTGCTTGTGAAATTGAAGGTATTGTTAGAGCTTTAACAAATGACTGGAAGTGAATTCACTGAAAACTTGTTATTAGAAATATTATAGGGAGTTCCTGTTGTGGCTCAGCAGGTTACGAACCTGACTACTGTCCATGAGGATTCAGGTTCGATCCCTGGCCTTGCTCAGTGGTTTAAGGATCCAGCCTTGCCGTGAGCTGTGGTGTAGGCTGGCAGCTGCAACTCCAATTTGACCCCTAGCCTGGGAACTTCCATACGCCATGGGTGCAGCCCTAAAAAGCAAAAAAAAAAAAAAATATATATATATATATATATATATTTATATTGAAGATTAGCAGGAGTTCTTTAGTGGCCCAGCAGGTTAAGGATTTGGCATTGTCGCTGCAGCAGCTTGAGTCACTGCTGTGGCACAGGTTCAGTCCCTGCCCAGGAACTTCTGTATGCTGTCGGTAGGCCAAATAAAGAAATAAATAAAAGTAGTAAAGACTTAGAGTTCCCGTTGTGACTTAGTGGTTTAAGAACCTGACATAGTGTCCGTGAGGTTGTGGGCTTGATCCCTGGTCTTGCTCAGTGCCTGAAAGATCTGATGTTGCCACGAGCTGTGGTGTGGGTGGCAGATGCAGCTAGGATCCATTGTTGCTGTGGCTGTGGCATAGACTTGCTGTTACAGCTCTGGTTCGACCTCTAGCCCAGGAACTTCCATATTCTGGATATGTGGTCATAAATAGAAAAAAAAAAAATAGTGAAGAGTAAATAAGAATGTGGAAGTGGAATTGAGACCATTTTTATCCTTTTTTTTTTTTTTTTAATGAAAGCTGCTAGCTCTGTTCTGGTTGAGAGCCAGCAGATTTCATTTTATTGATCTGTCATATACATTCAAAACTTTGTCATTAGGGCAGTATTCTGCCAGCACGTTTAAAGCAGACTGAGCAATGAAATCTAAATCTTGGATCACAAAAGAGAAAAGGTCAGTAGAAATTCTTTGTTTAAAAGTTGTTTTCTTTTTACATTTTTCAGATGCGGACAGGATATCAACCCTCAAAGATTAGCCTGGGTCTGGCTTCTTGTACTGGAAAAATGGTTGGCCCTGGAAAAGGTAAGTAGATTTATATTTCAGATTTTCTCCTAAGGCCAAGACTGAAAAAAACTTGGAAGCAGTTATGAAATTTCCCTTCTGTCTGTTACTTCCTTTATTCCTCTCTCAGTATCAACAGGGAGAATGACTTAAATTTTTATTCCTGCCTCCTTATCTAAATTCATTTATTAAGTCGCTAACCTACTTTGGCATGTACTACCATTTGAGGTGATACCATTGTGTTAAATACCAGTGTGAGTCTTGTGCCTGAAAAGAACTTTGCAGAACTCAATGAAAGTGACAAGATCGTGAATAAAGTCTGATTCTCGTAATACTCAAGTAATGGAGAATGGGCTGAGCTGAAATTTGGTTGTTCATCCAAAAATCTTATTTTAACTATCCAGGGCAGTGAAATCGTGAAGATTTTTAAATCTCAATAATAACTCACGTGAATTGAACTAAAAGTTACCAAATTTGAAAGCAAAGTGAGCAAATTAATTATGAAAGAAAACTTGTTAAGGAAGCACTTTTCTTTTTCCTTTTTTTTTTAATTTTTTTTCTCTTTTGTCATTTTAGGACCCCACCCGCGGCACGTGGAGGTTCCCAGGCTAGGGGTCTAATCAGAGCTACAGCTGCCAGCAACACGGGATTCAAGCCGTGTCTGCAACCTATACCACAGCCCACGGCAACGCCAGATCCTTAACCCACTGAGCGAGGCCAGGGATCTAACCCGCAACCTCATGGTTCCTAGTCGGATTCGTTTCGGATGAGCCACAATAGGAACTCCTCTTTTTCCCTTTTTTAAGGACAGTTGCCATTCAAAGCTCTTGTAGAAGTATGTGTTAATTATCAGAAACTGATAACCATTAAAAAAAATTTTTCTCTGAAGTAATTTTGTATTCAACTCAAGACTATAAGATTTAAGTGAGGGGAGTTCTCATCGTGGCACAGCAGAATCAAATCTGACTAGGAACCATTAGGTTGCGGGTTTGATCCCTGGCATCGCTCTGTGGGCTAACTATCCGGCATTGCCGTGAGCTGTGGTGTAGATTGCAGACGTGGCTCGGGTCTGGCGTTGCTGTGGCTGTGGCGTAGGCCAGCAGCAACAGCTCCAATTAGACCCCTAGCCTGGGAACCTCCATATGCCAGGGGTACAGCCCTAAAAAGAGAAAAAAAAAAAAAAATTAAAGATTTAAGTGAGGAACCTCTGACTCAGAAGAGAAATAACTGATCCGCAGTCACACCAGAAAGTTATTTGGCAGAACTGGAGCTACGACTACCATGTTCTGCCTTGGAGTCCTCAGTCCTCTGCTTTTTCCACCTCGACATTATTTTTAGCCTCCAGGGACTTAAAAGTAAGAAGCCATAATTTCTGTTTTTATGTAAATGTCTGTAATTTAGCCTAATTTTCTTCTTCACTTCTCTCAGTCATCAGAATGAATTTAATCTTTAGTTCCGCATTTTCCTGATGCTTACCCTTCTTCACTTAGCTGTCAGAAACTAACTAATCTAAATGCACCTCTTATCCAGGCTTTTGGTAATGGTCTAACAAAGAGAAATGACAAAGAGATCAGCAGGAGAGGGAAGAAAGAGAAGCAAAATTGAAAAATAATCAACCCCTTACAGTAGAAATTAACAGAACATTGTAAATCAACTAAACTTTAAATTTTTTTTAAAAAGAGAGGGAGAAGTTCCCATTGTTTCTCAGTGGTTAACGAATCCGACTAAGAACCATGAGGTTGCGGGTTCGATCCCTGGCCTTGCTCAGTGGGTTAAGGATCTGGCGTTGCCGTGAGCTGTGGTGCAGGTTACAGATGCACCTTGGATCTGGTGTTGCTGTGGCTGTGGCATAGGCCTGCGGCTACAGCTCCCATTCAACCCCTAACCTGGGAACCTCCATGTGCCGCAGGTGCAGCCCTAAAAAGCAGAAAAAAAAAAAAAAAAGAGAGAGAGAGAGAGAGAAATAATCGACCCCAGGGTAATTAAGAATTGCCTAGAGTTTCAGATCTAAAAGAGAGATCTTCAGCTAAAATATCCAGTAGTATCTTTCAGGAGAAAAGAAAAAAAAAGTCTTACTGTTACTGACTAAGGATCTTTTCAATACAGACATGGAATTTGTCAAACCCTCTGCTGAACTTTCACTTCAGCAGAGGGTATTTGCTTACTTTATGGCTGACTGGTGGTTGTTAAATTTCTAGACAGTTACTCAACCAGATCAGGAGGTGGATTTCGCTTCACTGGCTCCTTTTCAGAGACTGAGAGTTGTTTTTCCCAGCATTGACAATCATTTGGCCTTTAAAGCTCCAGTGCCTCAGTTATTTCAGTGTGAGAATGTTTATGCAAGGACTTCAGAGAATTTTGAAACTTTTCGCAAGGACCAAGACTTCAGATGCATTCTTGGAGTAGTTTTGTGAAGCCAGTCCTTATCCTGGAGTGGCCTTCATCTTCTGGGGACTTGCTGGTTGCTCCTTCTCCAGTCTCCCACCTGCTGCCAAAGGCTCTATTTTAATTATTCGTGGACACAGTGATTCCATTTTCCCTTTCTTTCATCCATTTTTGCGTTCTGCCTTTTTAACTTGTAGTGATTCATCTCTGCAGGTGTAAACAAAGATTTAGCTGTGGAGATGTTCACTGCCATGCTGCTTCTAATAGAGGAAAAGTGGAAACAGCTCTCATGTCCACAATATAGGACTGATGAATCTTTTTGTAAAATACCATGCCACTGTTAAAGTTATGTAGCAAATGAAATTTCAGAAAAGAGTATATTTGACACACGCACATAGATTTGTAGAAAATGGTCCAAGTACCCTTAGAACACGGTAGTAATAATAGTTCTCCTTCAATGGAAAGATTTTGGTTGGGGGGGGTGGGGTTCATTTACCTATTTGTATACCCTGATTTTTCTACATTGAATATTCCTTGCCTTTTGAGTAACAAATCTGTGCTCAGAAACATTGAGCAAGGTCTTGCCCATTTTAGGAATGTTGGTGGTTAGGACCCTGTATATGCATAAAGTAATTTCACCGGTAAAAGAGATACAGGCTTGGAGTTCCCTCGTGGCTCAACAGGTTAAGGGTCCAGCATTGTCACTGCTGTCGCTCTGGTTACAGCTGTGGTGTGGGTTTAATCCCTGTCCTGGCAAATTCTGTATGCTGTGAGCATGGCCAAAAAAAAAAGGAAAAAGATGCAGGCTGGTCAGTCTTTAGGATTTTAATGAAAGTCCTAAAATCTTAACCAGTTCATTTAGGAAGAGCCTACTCTCTGGCCTTATCCATTCCTTCTATTTAGTTCGCAGTAGAAGCACTAACCTTCAGCTTGCTAAAGTGAGTTTCCTCCACCACAAGCATTCAGATGGCATAAGTGCCATCTTAAGGGAAGGCATGGTAAGAAGGATGTTAGCATCTGATGTGATGATTAAGTAAGTGTGATCTTCTGTTCTGTTCACTTACATGTACACAATCCTGCAGGTGCTTCTGGCCTTGAGATAGGAAACTTTTCAATAAAACCTATCTTCTGGAAGCCTTAACCAACTACATGATTTACAGGTGTCTCAGATTTAAAGCAGTATTTGTTGAAATTAATCCCAGACTTTCTTCTTACTTGTATCTGGAGAAAGGTGACTATCATTTCAATTTTAAGGACCAGATGAAGGGAAGTTACTGTGAAACCAACGGCCACAGGAAGAATCTTCCTCTATACATTAGTCATCTCTGATGGCATGTCTCATTTCCATCATATTTTCCTTTTCATGCTTGAAATGATTGTAAAATACTTTCTTTACCAAAGGAAAAGGTGTTATTTTATTGTTTATTTTTAAGTTATTTTTTATATTATTTTATTTATATATTTTTATTTATTTATTTATTTATTTATATTTGGCTGTGGCGTGCAGTGGCTTGATGTAGGATTTCTTGATGTGGGCCACAAAGGTGACAGCACTGAATCCTAACTACCGTACCAACAGGGAACTCCCTAAAGATTATTTTTAAAAACATCCTGATGCCATAGGTTGGTTTGATTTATCAATTAAATGAGATTTAAAAAAACACATGGAGGAGTTCATTGATGGCTCCTTGGGTTAGGACCCAGTATTGTCACTGCTGTGGCTCAGGTGACTGCTGTGGCATGGATTAGATCCCTGGCCTGGGAACGTCTGCATACTGTGGGTGTGGCCAAATAAAACAAAACAAAAACACAAGAAAGAAGTTCTGGTCATGGCTCAGTGGTTAACGAATCCAGCTAGGAGCCATGTGGTTACGGGTTCAATCCCCGGCCTTGCTCAGTGAATTAAGGATTCAGTGTTGCCATGAGCTGTGGTATGGGTTGCAGAAATGGCTCGGATCCCGCGTTGCTGTGGCTGTGGTGTAGGCCAGCGGCTACAGCTCCAATTAGACCCCTAGCCTGGGAACCTCCATGTGTCATAAGTGCGGCCCTAGAAAAGGCAAAAAGACAGAAAATAAAACAAAAAACCACAGACACACACACACACACACACACACACAAGAAAGTATGGCACATCGTACCTGGCACAGAATAAGTGTTTAATAAACATTATGACTCTTCCGTTTTACTTTATTTTCCAACTGATAATACCAAAAATAGGGGGGTTGGGCCAAAAGAGAATCATGCGGGCCATTCCATCCTGCTTTTCCATAACTGGATGTTTTAGACATCGCAAGGGAGGTTTTTTTGAGAAGGACTTTAAGTTAGAGGGAAAAAAACACATGAAATGAGCAAGACTTGGAGTTTGAGGCCAATCAGTATGGGATTTAAGTGTTAGTATTTAAGAGGGGTATTTCTTCTTTTAGCTGTTTTTGTTTATAAAGGAAGGTGTCTGGGAGTTCCTGCTGTGGCACAGAAGGTTAATGATCTGGCTCATCTCTGTAGTGTTGCTGGTTCAATCCTCGGCCCAGCCCAGTGAGTTAAGGATCGGGCATTGCCGCAGCTGTGGCTTGGATTTGATCCCTGGCCCAGGAACTTCCATATACCATGGGTGTGGCTGAAAAAGGAAAAAGAAAGAAAGAAAAAGAAAGAGAAGGAGGAAAGAAGGAGGGAAGGGAGGAAGCAAGGAAGGAGGAAAGTATCTGAAATCATACCCCAGAATTTAATGGTCAAGAGTATTTTATCTTAGCGAAAAGAACAGAAATAAGATGAAATAGAAGTTTTGACTTATAATTGTTAGCTAAAGCATACACCTAATCCTTGTTCTTCCTTATGTTTCTTCTAGAAGTCACTCCCAACTGTTTTCCGGAGAAAGCTTGAGTTTCTTTTATTGTCAGAGGACCTCCCAGGTGATGTCCCAGAGGACATCCTCAAGGTAAGAGCGGGCCCTGGATCTGTGTGTCCAGGGTTACAGTCACTCAGCAAGCTCATCTTTCAGGGATCTGGAGACAGGTCCCCAAAATGTTGGCTGTACTCTGTTCTCAGACTAGGAAGAGTCCCCTTAGGGGAATTTAGAGTTAGGGAAAACTTACCTGATTGTAGAATTCCTAGTACTAAGTATAGCTTGGTATTAAACCTTTTTTTTTTTTTTTTTTTCATTTCGTGTAAAAGGAATACATAAGTGGGATTTAAAGTAGGTGTTTGAATTTTTCACCAGTATGCGATAGGAAGTATAAAGGGAAAAAAGAACTGGTATGAATTTGTTGAATACCTTTTCTATATCAGGTGCACTGAATATATTATAGTAAATCTTCACAACTACGTTCTGAGACAGATTCAAAATCTTAACTATATCTGTACTTCAGTACCTGAGGGATGCTCTGAGCCTTAATACTTATTGTCTCCATGACCTGGCCACCAGATAATTGAAGACATATTTACCTTAGGATTTAAGGTAGGGACTCTTGCTGGTATGAGGTTAAGGACTCATGGTCCTGAACCATCTCAGAGGCAGTTAAGGAAGAAGTGTCTCAGAGCACCGAACATGGGAATGGTGCTGAAGTGTGGAAAATAACCTACCAAACAAATTATAGGCTACAGAGTTCTTAGGAGAAGGAGGAGATATATACGTGACACAATCATGTACTAAACCCTATTGTGCTGATTTTAAGAACATTGAAAACCAATAAAGAGGGAAAGTTGTGTTGGTTGGAGGTACTGGGGAAGGGTTTATGGAAGGATAATGAATTGACTCTTCCTGAGGGGGAGAGGGATCATTTAGGAGTATGAATTTATTTATACACCCTACCATATATAAAGTAGATAACCAACAGGGACCTACTATATAGCACAGGAAACTATACTCCATATTTTATAATAAGCTATAAGGGAAAAGAATCTGAAAAACGTAGATATAAATGTATGTATAACTGAATCACTTTCCAAATCACTTTCTACACCTGAAACTAACATAGCATTGTAAATGAACTATATATTTCAATAAAATAAAATAAAAAGAATGAACTGTACCTGAAAACATAGTTGCAGTTTAGATCAAGGATTAAAACCTGGAATGTAATGTTCTTTTAAAAATTAAATGTAGTGGTTCCCATTGTGGCTCAGTGGTAATCAACCTGACTAGTATGCATGAGGACGTGGGTTCAATCCCTGGCCTTGCTCAGTGGGTTAAGGATCCGGTGTTACCATGAGCTGTGGTGTAAGTCACAGCACAGCTTGGATCTGGCATCGCCATGGCTGTGATGTAGGCCGGCAGCTGCAGCTCCAATTCGACCCCTAGCCTGGGAACTCCCATATGCTGCAGGTGCGGCCCTCAAAAGACAGAAAAAAAAAACAAATTGAATGTAAATGCCCTGAGATGGATATAGTGTCTTATACCTATTTATTTATTACCTGGTCTGTGAGTTTGCAGTCCCTGATTTAGATTGTCAGTTCACATTTCAGATGCAGTGGGGCTGGGCTTAGAAGGCATGGAGGCCTTAGGCAAATGTCTTTGCCTCAACCTCCTAATTTGAGGATATCCTCAGAATGATGATAATAGTAGTGCCCTCTTCCTAAAGCTGTTGTCAGGATTAATTTGGTTCATTTTTCTGTGTAAAGAACCTGGCACATAGTAACTACAGCAATGTTCACTGCCGCTACTATTATGTATACCCACATACGTATAGGTAAGGAAAAGAGGAAAGTCTCGAGACATATAAGTGACAACATTCTGAATGTTCTCACCCTCCCCCTCTTTATCCTCTATTTAGGCTCTGTATGCTGTCCTAGCCCAAGACACAGTCGACCCTGTGCTTGACGGAAATCAGAGGCAGGAGAGCTGGCCCCTTTGGCTCAGCTCAGAAACTGTCTCTGTGCTCTGGGACCTTCTGAGGCAGGCCCCCCGGCCCGCACAGGCCCTGCTGGAGCTCCTGCTTGGGGAGGATGACGGCACAGGCCTCCGAGGCTGGCCTCTGCAAAAGGCGCTGGTGGACCTCATTCGAAAGGCACTTCGAGCTTTGCGGGGCCCTGATGCTGGGCCCCCCGGGGTAGTAGATGCCATCTGTGGAGCCCTGCGGACTCTGCGCTGCCCTGCAGAGCCGCTCGGGGTTGAGCTGCGCCTCCTGTGTGAGGAGCTGCTGGCGGCTTGTGGGGCAGAGGGCAGCCCCCTGCGGGAGGAGCGGCTGCTCGGCTGCCTGCTGCACAGGGCCGGGCGCGGCCTGGCCTCCCTCTACGGTCACACCTATGCTGAGAAGACCACAGAAAAGCCACCGCAGGCCACCCCCTCGGGAAAAGGTGTGTTCCCTGCCCTGCCTCTCCTTGTGTGTTGGCGATTGCACCCTGCCTGGCCCCTCTGACTTCCTCCAGCCTCCTGCCTTCCGTGTGGCTCGGGAAGTCTAATGGGAGAAGCTAAGAAAATGGGCAAGATGTCCTTTTGCAAAAGCACAGATTTCTTAGTCTAAGATAGAGTGATGGAAAAAGAAATGAAGTTATAGTGGGAGTTCTCATTGTGACTCAGCGGGTTATGAACCCAACTAGTATCCATGAGGATGCGGATTCACTCCCTGGCCTTGCTCAGTGGGTTAAGGATCTGGTATTACCGTGAGCTGTGGTGTAAGTTGCAGATGTGCTTCAGATCCCTAGTTGCTGTGGTTGCGGTGTAGGCCAGCAGCTGTAGCTCCAATTTGACCCCTAGCCCCTGGGAACTTCTATATACCACAGGTGCAGCCCTAAAAAGCAAAAAAAAAGGGGGAGGGGGAAGGAAGGGAGAGTGATATAGGAAAGAACTTTTCAGAAACTGCAGAGAGAGGTAAAGAATCTCTAAGATAGAAGTGTCAAAACCCTGGTTAACTTTTGGAAAGCGTGAACTCTCTCATCAACTGGTTTTCCACATGGGCTTAGCTCAGGGAAGAAGAGTTCCTGTTCCCCAGTTACCCTCTTCATTTTGATTTTCAGTCTCACTGGATCATTTAGATCCTGAGCGGGCAATGCTAGTGCTGTTCTCTCATCCTGATCCAGCCCAGGCCTGGAAATTGGCCTATTTCTACTGCCTGAGCAACAGCAAGCACTTCCTCGAGCAGATCCTGGTAAGTCAAACTCAATGATTCTCCGCCACACAAGTACCCAGGGGTTCTCGCCAAGCTTCTTCCTTCCTCATTTCTCTCCCACTCACGTATGCAACACAAAGGAGTTTGATTAGTAGTGAATCATTTGTTTTCTGTCCATCCCACAGTTCCAGAAGGCTCCAAGAACCAGTACCATTCAGAATTAGAACTGCCAGTGTTTTATATCAGTGCTTTGACGGGCACTGAAATGTTGGATCCACGTAAGCTTTCTTGGGTGTGAGGAAGAAGAGACAGTGGCAGCATTATGTTACCTAGCTGACAAGGGGACCCAATTACTCTAACTGCTCTTTTTAACGTCATTCTGTGTGCTGGGCACTAGGATACAAGGTTACAATAGAAGTCAGGCCCTGCCTTCAAGGAGCTTATAGTCTAGTATTTTCGAGAACATTTTTTGCTCAACTGGCCACTTCTGTCACGGACGGAAACCTCCCTTCTGTACTGAAAAGCTTTTTATCCTGATGAGCAGCAAGTCCCCAGTGCTGCCTCTAGCAGCTTCCTCTGGCTTACAGGTGACAGCACTCACACTGTTGAAGGAGGAAGACTTCCCAAGTCTTGGCTGCCTGCTCGATAGAGAATTCATGCCTCTCAGTCGACTGCTTGTGCTCCTGGGCTGGACGCACTGCCAGAGCCTAGCGTCAGCCAAAAAGCTGCTCCAGACACTCCACAGGACCCAGGTAACTCTCACTGTGCAGCCCAAGCTGCTCTGGAAGTGAGCGCAGTGGGGCATTGGGCTGAAGCAGAAGTCAGGGTTCTGAAATCGTTCAGGGTCTCTGACCCCAGGTGCCTGAATGAGCATTTCTTTCTCGTCCCATATCGACACAGGACCGAGGCTGTGATAAGCTCCTCAGGGATGCCTGTGATGGGCTGTGGGCTCACCTGGAGGTCCTGGAGTGGTGTGTACAGCAGAGCAGGTATGGCCCCGTGCAGCCAGCCCCCTTTCCCTCATTGGGCACCTGACCCCGTGCTCTCCAGTGTGGTCGTCTCAAGATGTCTTCCCCATAAATGTTTTGGGTTGACAGTGTTAACCAGTAACTAATAATTGTTCCAAGTCTTAAACCAGGAAAGAAACCTAAGTAATGGTTATCTTTACCATGACCATAAGATCGTAACTAGAGGATAATTTAAGGATGACAGTGATAAACAGAGCAAGAGCTTACAGTTCTGAGCTTTTCCTATACACCAGGCATTGCTCTCAGCTCTTTACGTGATTTCATCCTGTGAGGGAGATGCCAGTGTTATCCTCATTTTAAACGTGGGGCAACTGAAGCCCAGAGGTGTTAAGTAACGTGCCCAGAGTCACACAGCCAATGAGTATGGTCCACAGTCTTAGCCCCGTGTTATCCTGGATCACATTTTTTTGTTGTTGTTCAAACAACTGCCTCTTGAAATGTGTGCAAGGCCCTGTGTCTCCCTGGTAACTTAACCTTGGGTCTTCCCCAGACCTAGGTTCCTTTTTTGTTCTTCACCCACCTTACCACTTCCTGAAGTTGAGTAGGGAGGGGGAGAACTAGCGAGGGGCCCTGAATCAAAGGAAAACCGGAGAAGTTCATGTCACCTGTCAGCTGGGAAGAGTGCAGAAATGAGGAAGCTTAATCTGTGGGCCCTTTCTAGACCCTAATGAGTACAAAGTCCCTGAACAGGTCCGTTCTAGACAAGTAAAGCCAGCTTGGGTTGGATGTCCTTCTCTGAGGGTAAATAAATGCTATCCCCTGTCTCGGTCCAACTAAAATTTAGTGTTCGGGGAAGTGAAACCTGTGATGTTAGAGGCCAGAGAGAAAGAATAAGGGGGAGTGGAGAGAGTTCCCTGGTAGCCTAGCACTTAAGGATTCAGTGTTGTCACTGCCCTGGCTTTGGTTTGATCCCTAGCCCAGGAACTTCTGCATGCCACAGGCACAGCCAAAGAAAAGAAAAAAGGGAATGGAGACTGGTCTTTCTCAAAGCAATTGTATAAACTGCCTGCCCTTCCATCCTCCCAACTTTCCCTTTCAGCAACCCCATACCAAAGAGAGATCTCTTGTGTCATTTACATGGTGGAGACGGCCACTCAGTGCTCTACTCTCTCCATCACCTTACACACCTTCCAGCCCTCAGGGAGGAAGATGTTCTCAAGCTCCTACAGAATGTGCCAGCCAAGGACCCCCAGCAGGAACACGGTAAGCTGGCAATGGAGTGACCTGTGCAAGGTCCCCTCTTAGGACAATCTTGCACGTTTCTTTCAGCACAAGATTTCTCTAGACGTGATTGCTGGCATCCATCAAGATGAGTGGTCGAGCAGGTACCCTCTAAATTAGTGCCGTTTGCCCCAATCAGATTATGGGATGGAGGGACATCCTCTCCTCTCTTGGTGAGTCTTAGGGAATCCTATGAGAACAATCCTGTAGGAACCTTTGTCCTCATGCAGCCATCCCTGGACTGCTGGCTTATCCTGATTCCAGTGAAACAGAATTAGGGAACTGCCCTCTGAATTCATAGCGTTGTCATTGGCGGTATTTATGCAAGTGCCGGGTGAGTCTCTCCATGCTTCACAAGTTTTCTCATGACACATTTTGTGCCTTCATTCCCTTCCATATCTTCTTCAAACTCTATTCAGCAGATAAAAGAGTCTTTATTTGAGGAGATTCTTTTTAGGGTTTTTCTTTTAGAAGTCTTGCTTGAAACAGTAGCAAAACCTTGTTTTAACCTTAGATCTTTGCTTAAAATTCAAGTCTCCATTGGAGTTCCTGTCGTGGCTCAGCGGAAACGAATCCGACTAGGAACCATGAGGTTATGGGTTCGATCCCTGGCCTTGCTCAGTGGGTTAAGGATCCGGCGTTGCTCTGAGCTATGGTGTAGGTTGCAGACGTGGCTCAGATCCTGCGTTGCTGTGGCTGTGGTTTAGGCCAGCAACCGTAGCTCCGATTAGACCCCTAGCCTGGGAACCTCCATATGCTGCGGGTGCGGCCCTAAAATGACAAAAAGACCAAAAAAAAAAAAAATTCAAGTCTCCATTAACAAACTCTTTCTTTTTGCTCTCAAAAATCATATAATGTAGTCATAACCTGCCACACCTTTGGGGAAAACAGAGTTTCTCATATGATAGCAGGTATTCCTCAGCCTAGGTGTTGCTTTGACTTAATTTTTAAAAGGACCTACCACTAACTGTAAGACTAGTATTACTATACTATATTTTTTTTCTGGGAAGGTAGGCAACTTATTTAGCAGATTTTCTAAAAAAAAACTTGGAACCCTCTGTTTTCTACATACAAGTTCTAAAGGCTTCTGAGAAAGTATTTGAAATCCACCCCTGGTGACCCACCAGAACACACTTAGAACTTGAACTTGGAAAAGGAAAAAGAAGAATAATAATAGGGCTGGGACTAGGGAGTAAGGCAAGAGTAGCAATTGGGGCAAAAATGCTAGGAGCAACTCCCTCTCAGGGTGCTTTCAAGTCCTGGCCCTAGGCAATAATGCCTCTAGAGGTCAAGGCCATAGGACAGTATTGGCCTTTTTCTGCTTATTACCCTGCCCTTGGCAAGGCCAAGCTTCTCGAAAATAATCTAATCGCTAGGAAGCGTATGCATAAAGGGGGTTGTTGCAACATTATAGTAGCAAAGCATCCCTAAAATGTTGGTCCTCTTAACTTAATCACGTGTACATGTCTACAAAACTATTAAAGGGGTTAAACCAGAATGTAGCAGTGGTTGTGTTTAGCTGGTAGGATTATGGATGATATTTTTTTTTCTTCTTTTTGCTGCATTACATTTGATGTTTTTTCTTTGAAGAGGTTATACTTTTGCTACAGAAAAAAATTAGGGCTAGATTAAAATGCTTAGGAAAGTTCCTGTTGTGGCTCAGTGGGTTAAGAATCCAGTGTAGCCTCCGTGAGAATGCAGATTTGATCCCTGGCCTCACTTGGAGTTGAAGATCTGTCATTGCCGCAAGCTGCAATGTAGATCGCAGTTTCGGCTCGGATCTGGTGTTACTGTGCCTGTGATGTAGGCCAAGAGCTGCAGCTCCGATTAGAACCCTAGCCCAAGAATTTCCATATGCCACAGGTGCAGCCGTAAAAGGGAGAAAAAAAAAAAGATACTTAGGGATTCCATAAAGATTATGGTTCCCTCCCTTCCTCTTGAAATTTCAAAAAATATTTTAATGAAATATTTTAAATTACTAAAGAAGTATAAAGAATTTCAGCAGGGTTTGTTTTTTTCCCCATGATGTCTGCTTCAGTGCCTTCCTAACAATACCAAGTATTTTGTTTTAAATATTGTGTTACCAGGAGATTGCTTCTCAATCTAAACACATTTTAATCCTACCTCTTGAATAATGTGGCATTCTAAAGGTGGATTTGTCATTTACTTTAAGCTTTGTGTTTTTAAAAAAGGAAAAACAATATTTTAAGAAGTGTAAAGGAAAGACTTGTTAAATAGCCTTGAAGCCTCGTTTGAACGGATGTATAGAAGGGAGGTTGGTGGGGAGAAGGAAACAGAGGGACCGAAAGTTGCTGAGTAGGGAAAAAAGGCCTAGAAGGGACACAGATCAGACTGCCAGGAAGAAGGAGAGAGGGTGAGCACACCCGGGGGACCAGCAGTGTGGCGTCTCTTCCCGTCCGCCACACCTGCAGCCCTGGCCGAAAGAAGCGGCTCTGAAGTTCTGCCTGGTTTTCTCTACAATTCAGATTCAGCTGAAGCCCCGGTCCCAGCGCACCTGAGCCGGTGTCAAAACCTGAACCTCTACCAGAGCTTCTGTGCTATGAAGTATGCCATCTATGCCCTCTGTGTGAACCAGCACCAGCATGTGCAGTGCCGGAAGTGCAAAGACGGTCCCTCTGAGCACCTGGCCTCGGCCGCAGAGCCCGTGAGCGAGTCTCTCTCCTCCCCAGGTACCACGCCGGCCCTCACCGCCTCCCCGGCCAAACCTGGGGACAGCCTGTGCCTGTAGCTGGGATCCCTCTTCTACCAGGCTTGGGGAGGTGGCCTTGATTTGATTATGCCCAAGAATAATTTCATCCTTTTATCAACCTCCGTGAATCAAACAGATGTGGAGAAAGCGAATGATCTGCATTAAGTTCTGACAGTTTGATCACCTAGTATGGTATTTTCCAAGTGCTTTTTAAAAAAAATCTCCAATCCCTAGTAAATAGCATTTTACATCACTCCAGTCTGCACCTAGGTATATAATTTGTGCTTTTATGTGGGCATATGTGTATGTGAGTGATGTGTAGACTGAAATAAGTTTTAAGGAACAATACTTACCCTTCCAAACAGAGCACACTCCTAATTGTTTTTCTTTTTTATTTCTTTTTTTTTTTCCAAATACTGTCATTTAAGTCAGTGTCATGGGTCACAGCCTAAAGTAGAAAGAATCTTCTGTCCTATTCTCTTTCATTTTTCTTGCCCTTTGTGACCAGAGAGCAGTCAGTTGTCTCTCCCTTGCAGCTTTGGAATAGACCCTGAGCCCTAAGCATGGTCGATTTTAACCAGTGAGTATTTCTTAAGAGATCTAGGTAGCCTGTGATCCTTAGAGGGTAACAGTGAGTGAAAATAGAAACTAAAGGGTGGGGAGTCTTGGAGTTCCCGTTGTGGCTCAGCAGTAACAAACCCAGCTAGTGCCTGTGAGGACGCAGGTTCAATCCCTGGCCTTGCTCAGTGGGTTAAGGATACATTGTTGCCGTGAGCTATAGTGTAGGTCCAAGATGCAGCTTGGATCCTGCCCTGCTGTAGCTGTGGCGTAGGCCGGCAGCTGCAATTCCTGTTTGATCCCTAGCCTGGGAACTTCCATATACTGAAAGTACAGCCCTAAAAAGCAAACAAAAAAAAAAAAGAGAGAGCAAGAGAGTAAGAAGTCTCCAGACTGCCTTCATTTTAGGAACTGAAATGCGGAGTGGTGCTCCTCAGATATGAGGGATGATGTGATATTAAAAAAAAAAAATTTTTTTTAAAAGGCAGAAATACAGGAGTTCCTGTTGTGGCTCATCTGGTTAAGAACCTAACATAGTGTTTGTGAGGATGTGGGTTTGGTCCTTGGCCTCACTCAGTGGGTTAAGGATCTGGCGTTGCCACAAACTGTGGGGTAGGTCACAGGTGCGGCTGGATCCAGGGTTGCTGTGGCTGTGGCTGTGGCTGTGGCTGTGGCTGTGGCTGTGGCTGTGGCTATGACTGTGGTGTAGGCCAGCAGCTGCAGCTCTGATTCAGCCCCTAGTCCAGAACTTCCATATGCTGCAGGTGTGGCCCTTAAAAAAAAAAAGGCAGAAACAAATCAATAATGAGTGTTCAGTGAGCTGTACTTTTAGTTAGGGGAACAAGAACTTTCTACAAATCCTGAAAAGACATGTCTCAGTAACCTCTCGTTCATCTGGCTGTAACTACTGTTCAGAGTCACTACAAGGAAATGAGTGAAAGCTGGGAGACTGAGTCTGGCAAGTATTGTTTTTGATGTTTGCATTTTCTCTCTCCTCCTCTTTCTCTGCCCTCTTCTCTTACACATGCTTCTTCAGGTGCTTCAGATCTCTTCTCAACATACCTGGCCAGGTGTCAACAGTATCTGTGCAATATTCCTGACTCTCTGTGCCTGGAACTTCTAGAAAACATCTTCTCCTTGCTCCTCATCACCTCTGCCGATCTCCACCCAGAGCCTCACCTGCCCGAGGACTGTGCTGAAGAGGATGACGTTGAGGGGAAGGGCCCGCTGGGTTTGAGGTCCCCATCAGAGAGTCCTCAGCACGGAGCACAGCCTGAGAGGAAGTCAGAGCAGGGTTCCCTGGGGGGCCCCAGAAGCCCGGCCTGCACAATTCCAAGCTGTCTGCAGGCAGAGCCAGAAGACACTTCCCCAGGGCCTCATGGACACAGCTTTTTGGACCTAAAGCACTTTACTAGTGGTATCAGTGGGTTCCTCGCTGATGAATTGGCAATGGGGTCCTTCCTCAGGCTGCTGCAGGAGCAGCTGGACAAGCTGAGCAGCCACGGCACTCCTGAGAAGCCAAAGCTGCTCGAAGGCCAGAGCGGCCCTGGCAGCAGAGACGGACTGCAGAGCCGCCTGCACCAGTTCTCCAAAGTTCTGTCTGAGGCCCAGTGGAGGTACAAGGTGGTGACCAGCAACCAGGGCTCAGGTGCGTGGAGATAAGAGAAAGGGAAGAGGGGGTCACGCGCACTCAGGTCTTATCACCATAGCCTCCCCGTCAGAACTCTGGGTACTGCTCCATGTCTCAGTCCTGTCCAGATCTTTCCCTACCTGTTACCCCAGGAGATGGGTCGAATCCGGATTAGGGTTCACTAATTCTGGATCACTCTTGGAAATGGGAGGGGCAGCAGAGGGGTAGGGCAGTAGGAGGTACAAACTATTAGGTATAAAATAAGCTTCCAGGGCAGTTCCCGTGGTGGCTCAGTGGGTTACAATCCCAGCCAGTATCCACGAGGATGTTGTTTCCATCCCTGCCCTTACTCAGTGCGTTAACAATCTGGCATTGCTGCGAGCAGTGGTGTAGGTGGCAGACCAGGCTCAGATGCTGCATCGCTGTGGATGTGGTGTAGGCCAGCACCTGCAGCTCCGATTTAACCTCTAGCCTGGGAACTTCCATATGCCACAGGTGCAGCCCTAAAAAGTGAAAAAAAAATAAAATTAAAATTAAAATTTTTTTTAAAATAAGCTACTAGGATATAGTGTACAATACGGGGAATATAGGCAATATTTTATAATAACTATAAATGGAGCATAACCTTTAAAAATTGTGAATCACTCTATTGTATATCTGGAACTTATATTCTACGGCAGCTACAATTAAAAAAAAATTCTGGTCACTCTCCCATATGACCTGTTGGGTTTGCTATTCCAGAGGAGCAGCCTTCCCGAAGATACCGGCCCATTGCCACACGGCACCCCAGTTTCCGCCAGGGTCGTCGGACGAGAAGGAGCCGGGCAGGTAATATGAGGAGCTCTCCCCGAGCCTCCTTCCCAGCACTAGGCAAGTGGTATATTGCCGCTTGTCTAATATGCTTTAAGATAAAGCAATTCTAGGAGTTCCCACTGTGGCACAGTGGGTTAAGAATCCAACTGCAGCAACTCAGGTCACTGTAGAGGTGCGGGTTCAATGGCCACATGGCCCAGTGGGTTAAAGGATCCAGTTTAGTGACTGGCCCTGGAATGTCCCCGTGTTATAGGTTCCACCAAAAAAAAAAAAAAAAACCGAAAGGAAAGAAAAAGATAAAACAATTCTTAAAATGCCTTAAAGATAAAGGTAAGATCTTAAAGATAAAAGCAGTTCTTTAAGATAAAGTACAAAGGTGATCTAGGATTATCCTAGTCTCATTCCCCTCAAGGTGACCCTTGCTAATAGAAATCGTCTGTCCAGGACAAGCATATATGTCATTTTAGATATACGGGTGTATCATACTATGTATATTGAGAACTGCAACTTTGTTTTTCCATTTATATACTCTCATATATATAAATGTATATACTATATATTGAGAACTGATTCCTCACTTAGTATTTAAAGGCTGCTTAGTATTCCATTGGCATTGTACCCTTTAATGGGCATTTAAATTGTTTCCAGTTTTTTGCTATTATAAGCAGTGCTATAGTAAGTAACCTTATACATATATCTGTGCATACTCGCATGAGTATAGCTATAGAATGAGTCCCTAGCAGTAAAATAGAAAGTCAGAGTATACATGGTTATAAAATGTATTTGCCCCCCCAAAAAAGTGGACCAGTTTACATTTCTACCTTGTATATGGGTGCCTGTTTGCATACGCATTCATCAAAAATGAGTAGTATCAGATTTTTAAATTTTTGCCCAAATGATTAATATAGTAATAAAATTAATGCTATTTGTAGTTTGAGATTGGATGTCTTTTCATGTATTTATTGGCCATTTTTATTTTTCAGCCTAAGATTCATATTTTCTTTTGGGTTTGTCTTGTTGAATTGTAAGAAGCTCTTTATATCTTAAGAAGACTATTCTGTCATTTATGTGCTACAAGTTTTGCTCCATTTTGTCTTTTGACTTTGATTATGAGTTTTTCTAAAGGAGTTTAACACATGAGCATAATACAGAAGAACTAAATTTTTATGAGACAATGCATTACCTACTACGCTAAGGAGGCAGGTTAAAAGAACTAGATTTTTAGATAATTAAATTTCCATTATGTTTTGGGCTAGCTTTTAAATAATTAACACAGTATTTATAGAGTTTTCTGTGGGCTAAAAAAAAAAGTGCTAGGTATCTTAGGGAGGTGAATGAGGCATAAACCAGGACTTTGCCTTCAAAGAATTTATAGTTTGCTTGTATAGACATTATACATGAAAAACTTAAGCAGCACAGAGACACTGCCTGAAAGCAGAAGAAACCTCTTGGAAAGGGAGATCAGCATAGCCTCCAAAGGCAGAGAAACAGATTTTATGAAAGTGTTGGCTCTTGAACCGAGCTCAGGAGAATAAGAGATTTTAGCTAAGCGGCAACGAGAAAAGTGAGCATGCTGCCTGGGGTGGAGGAGCTGTGAGAGAAACCTGAATGATTTAAAGGCTGAGCCCCTTCAGTTGCTCAGTTCGTTGGTCCGAGTCAAAAAGCATAGTTTGCATGCACTTGACCCTTCCAGCCCCGAATGCACAATCCACCCTCTCTTTCCTGCAGCTCTCTGTTCCTTCCCCAACTGTGAGCCAAGGAGGCTCCGTTGCGTGTACTGACATTGCCCCCAAATCACATATCCATCACATGAAGGAATAGTGAGCCTCCCTTCACAAGCCCTAGTGCTTCAGGAAGGCAAGTGTTGGGAAGAAGCAGCTTTTTCTCCAGGGCTTTGAGTATTGTGGTCTTTGGCAAGCCTGGCCTTATGCTTTTGTTCCTGCTTTTCCAAATGTGAGGACAAGTTTTTCTATGTCAGAAAATTTTGTTCTCGGCACCCTGTTTCCTTCCTGGCCATATTTGTGCTTTTTTGCACCCTGTTCCTTCCTGGCCATAATGTTTGTGCTTTTTCCTTTTTTTTTTTTTACTCAGAATATTGACAGTGCTTTGCAGATGCAGTTGTGGAGAGGGGCGGGTGCTGACCCCTAGAAGTAATCTGAAAGCTTCTGGGGCTCTTAAGTCCCAGAGATTGCAAACCATTGGTATATGCTACTACTCAAAGAGCACTGGTGCCAATATTAAGCCCACCGTTTACCTTTGACCTGTAGGAACTTGTGTTTTCCTATAGAAGGAGCAGTTGGCATTGTAACTACCCATTATTCTCTCACTCTATCCCGAGCTTGGTTTTCATGCCAACTTCCCACTTTTTATACTAGAAGGCATTGATGGTTGATTTTCTCTCTTCTCCCTAATTACCTCTAGATGGCCGGGACAGAGGTTCCAACCCATCCCTGGAAAGTACAAGCAGTGAGCTGAGCACAAGCACTTCAGGTATGGGGGTCTCAACCAGTGCAACCTCAAGCAACTTTGCCCTAATATGGGGTACCGTACACCATGGCGTGAAAACCTGGACTGAGCAGTTCATGCTTGTGTTCAAGAAGGTTGGTTCTGCAGATAGCCAGCCAGATTGCACTGGGGAAAGGGGAAAGGGCTCTTTTATTATCAGTGGAATTACCTGTCAGTAGAGAGAAACAGAGGTGAACACCCAAGGAAGGTAGTTGGTACATAAGTCGTGTCCAAAAGTGATATAACATGTTAATATACGGTGGACATGAACTTACTAGCAGAAAATAAACAAACTCATGGACATGGACAACAGACTTGTGGTTGTCAAGAGGGAGGTGGAGGGAGTAGGACGGACTGGGGGTTTAGTTAGTAGATGCAAACTACTGCATTTGGAATGGATAAGCAATGAGATCCTGCTGTGCAGCACAGGGAACTACATCTAGTCACTTATGATGGAACATGATGGAGGATAATGTGGGAAAAGAATGTATATAAATGTTGGAGTTCCCATTGTGGTTCAGTGGTTAGCAGACCCAACTAGTATCCAAGAGAATGTGGGTTCGATCCCTGGCCTTGCTCAGTGGGTTTTAAGGATCCAGCGTTGCCATGAGCTGTGGTGTAGGTTGCAGATGCAGCTCAGATCCCGTGTTGCTGTAGCAGTGGTGTAGGCTGACAGCTACAGCTCGGATTCAGCCCTTAGCCTGGAAACCTCTATATGCCACAGGTGCGGCCCCCCTCCAAAAAAAAAAAAAAAAAAGAGTATAACTGGGTCACTTTGCTGTGTAGCATTGACAGAATATTGTAAATCAACTATAACAAAGAATTTAAAAATAACAGATATATAAGATAGATATGTATAACAGATATATATAGATCTATAACAGATATATAAGATAGATAAACAACAAGGGTTTACTATATAACACAGGGAACTATATTCAATACCTTATAATAACCAATAATGGAAAAGAATCAGATATATATATATACATCCACATCACTTTGTTGTGCACCTGAAACTAACACAATATTGTAAATCAACTATACTTCAATTAAAAAGGAAAACATGATAACATCAATATGCCCTTCATTTGAGGAAAAGTCAAGATCCATTTACAGATCTTTTTAGAGAAGGGCTTTGAGAAGATAGGAGTTTGGCAGGAGGTGACAGAATAGTTTTTCCTCAATTTCTCTCCCTTCCTTGGCCCCCCATGGTCTTGTGCCCTAACAGAGGGAAGTCTGAGTTCTGTGTCTGCGAGGAATGAGCTGGACGGCCGGTTACAGCCCCAACCTCAGAGTTCACTCATCCCCATGATGTTCTCCCCACCTGAGTCCCTGCTGGCGTCCTGCATCCTCCGGGAGAACTTTGCAGAAGCCCATCAGGTGAGGGGGGTCCTTGTGCAGGAGGTGTTAGGAGCCTAGGCTGTGCCTTGTCAAAGTAAAGAACGCTAAGGCAGCCTCTAGCTTGCTGGGCCTCGGGTGAAGCCAGATACATGTGCAGTCAGAGCCACTAGGGGGCACTTGAGGGGCCACATCCCACAGGAGAAGCAATGAGGAGTTTCCATGGGTTGAGCCCATCTTGAGCATTGCAGGAGGAGCTATTGAATCATTTGCTTTGTTGTCTTAATGTAAACAGAGTTTTAACAAGGTAAAATATTCAGCCACAGTCAAATGTTGAAATATTTTTGTTTCTTTCCTTGTAATCCTTCTCTGAACACGTATGGGGTTTTTATAGACTTAAAACTCACTATTCAGAAAATTTTTAATGATAGATAGACCGCTAGTTCACTAGACAGGAAGTGTAGGGAGCCAGCCAGGTAGAATGTTCATGTTGAGCAGGGAGAAGTGCAGGCTGTAGAAATCAGATAGATTATTACTCCTTCTAAGCTTTGACCTCCTCATTTGAAAATCGGAGGTTAATATGATACCTGTATGCTGCCTCTTGGAATGTGAAAAGGACCATGTACAGTACCATGTGAGTAATACAAGAATCCTCTGCTGTTGCTTAAATTTAATAGCACAAAAAGTCTATTCTAGGAGTTCCCTTCGTGGCTGAGTGGCTAACGAATCCGACTAAGAACCAAGAAGTTGCGGTTCGATCCCTGGCCTTGCTCAGTGGGTTAAGGATCCGGCGTTGCCGTGAGCTGTGGTGTAGGTTGCTGACGCGGCTCAGATCCCGTGTTGCTGTGGCTGTGGCATAGGCTGGCGGCCACAGCTCCTAGCCTGGGAACCTCTATATGCTGCGGGTGCAGCTCTACATAAAGGCAAAAAGACAAAAAAAAAAAAAGGTCTATTCTAGTTTTTATAACTCTCTTAGTCTATTTATGACTCTTATGCTGGTCCCTAAACATAGTTCAGAATTTTTCTTTCATGTGAGTTTACTTGTTGAGGAATAAATCATGGAGACATCTAGGTGATGGGATTACTTTTGCTTAACTTCCTCTGATCATTTTAGATCCCGTGCTTTAATGATAATTCTGTCCCTCTGGGGAAGCTAGGACCCTCACCAGCCTTTCTTACACCCAAACCAAGAAGAAGTCAGTTGTGAGCCTCCTAAATATCCTCCTTCCTCTTCCTTTCCTGGGGCTTTGAGCTTTTCTTTTTTTTTTTTTAATAAATGTTTTATTCTTTTTAACCTGGTTACCGAACAAGCTGTGCATAAGAAAATACCGAAAAGTATTAACTAGAAAATAAAATTACCGTTAACCCTGTTGTCCAGAACAACCAGCACTAAAGATAAAAGTATATTTTTTCCCCAGTGTTTTTCCAAGATCTGTGTGACTTAATATAGGACCAAGGCTTTTTTTTTTAAGGGACATATGGAAGTTCCCAGGCTAGGGGTCAAAATCAGAGCTGCAGCTGCTCGCCTATGCCACAGCCACAGCAGATCCAGCAACGCTGGATCCTTAACCCACTGAGCAGGGCCTGGGATTGAACCTGCATTCTGATGGATCCTAGTTAGGTTCATTACCACTGAGCCACAATGGGAACTCCCAACAGAGTACTTTCATTCTGTAATCGTAATAACTAGTGCCAAGACTATAGCCTTTAGGAATTAAGACTTTTGAATTATTTCCCTAAGAAAGTTTCTCATAAAAATTACCTAGACAGGAGTGTCCTTGTGGTGCAGAATCCGGCATTGTCACTACAAGCAGCCTGGGTTGCTACTGTGGCATGGGTTCGATCCCTGGCCCAAAAACTTCCACATGCTAAGGGAGTGGCAAAAAAGAAAAAAAATTACTGAGACAGTGGAGTCCCCTTGTGGCTCGGTGGGTTAAGGATCTGGCATTGTCACCGCTGTGGCTCTTGTTACAGCTGTGACACAGATTCAGTCCCTGGCCCGGAAATTCAGCGTGCTGCCTGCAGGGCCCAAAGAAAAAAAATTACTGAGTCAAAGGATATAAAGATTTTTAAAGCTCTCTAATTTGCCAAATTGCTTTCAGTGAAGGCTGTGACAGCTTTTTCTACCACCACCCCCTAGGGTTTATTTTTACACTTTGCCATTGTGATAGATGCAGAGTGGCATAAATATTAAACTCCCTGGATTACTGGGAAGGGAAAACATTTTTCATCTGTGTGTTAATCATATGTATTTTCCCTTTGAAATCATCCACATCTTTTGCCTATTTTCTGCTGGGGCTTTCAGTGGCTTTCTTGGGACTTTTACAAGATATTTCTTCATTTGACCTGCTCTTTGAACATCCAGGGTTCTTCCAACCCTACAAATCAGATGTCTCAGGGCTATAGTCTTAACAGTTGGCAAGATATCAGCTCTCTGGACACTCCCCGACTGAGCGATACCCACCCCCCAAAACCCGGACTCCCTCCTTTCCCCTGCAGGTGGTGTTCATGTTCAACCTGAAGTCCTCACCCAGCTCAGGGGAGCTGATGTTCATGGAGCGCTACCAAGAGGTGATCCAGGAGCTGGCCCGAGTAGAGCACGAGATTGAAAACCAGAACTCGGAAGGGGGTGGTGCCACCATTCGACGAACAGGCAGTGGTCGCTCAACTCTGCAGGCCATCGGCAGCGCTGCAGCCGCAGGTCCGGCTTCCCTGTTGCCACCGAAGGTGGTCAGGTCGCTGTGGGAAGGGGCTGTCGGGGAAGGAACCACCCAGATCTGAAGCTCAGCATTAATGTGAACAGAAACCCAGAGCAGGACAGTGACTTGAAGAACTGTCCTGACACCTTCAGAGTCATTTCCTAGCTGTGTCCAACTTTGCTCAACAGAGCCCCTGGAGCTGCTCCGTTAGGCTTGTCCGTGTGATTTTGTTGAAGAGTGTGAATGCAGTTTCCACTGTGTGTTTTGATGCCCATTATCTTGGGCTTTGTGAAATGATTAGGAGGTTTTTTTCTATGCATGTAACTATTCAGGGACAAAGCATATCATTTTACTTTTCTAGAAAGTGAGGAAGTTGTGTCTAACACCTATGGCCTGGGATTCACAAGTCTTAATTCCCACCACCTTTGACTCCACTGCATAAAGAGCTCATCCTTTCATTCTTTCTTTTTTCTTTTTTTTTTTTTAATGGCTGCACCTGCCGCATATGGAAGTTCCCAGGCTAGGGGTCGAATCAGAGCTATAGCTGAGACCTGTGCCATAGCCGCAGCAACACCAGATCCTTAACCCACTGAGCAAGGCCAGAGATTGAACCTTCATCCTCGTGGAGACTATGTTGGGCCCTTAATCCACTGAGCCACAATGGAAACCCCCTTTTTTTTTTAATATTTCTTTTTTTGGTCTTTTTTTTTTTTTTTTTGGTCTTTTTGCCTTCATGTAGAGCCGCACCTGCAGCATATGGAGGTTCCCAGGCTAGGGGTCTAACAGGAGCTGTGGCCGCCGGCCTTCGCCACAGCCACAGCAACGTGGGATCCGAGCCGCGTCTGCAACCTACACCACAGCTCACGGCAACGCTGGATCCTTAACCCACTGAGCAAGGGCAGGGATCGAACCCCCAACCTCATGGTTCTTAGTTGGATTCGTTAGCTACTGAGCCACGAAGGGAACTCCTTTTTATTATTTCTTGAAAGTAGAATCTTGTCCCACATTTTTATATCTCCTGCTGGTCTAGGCTCTGCATGTCCAGTTACCATCATACATTGCCTCCTCTGTACGCTCCAGAAAAGAATCGAGAGATTCTCCATATCAATTCAAAAAGATATATGCATGTCCTTTTCGTTTGCTTGTTTTGTTTTGTTTCTGCTTTTTTAGGTCTGTACCTCTGGCATATGGACGTCCCCAGGTTAGGGATTGAATCAGAGCTGCCGCTGCCAGCCTGCGTCACAGCCACAGCAATGCCAGATCCAAGCCACATGTGCAACCTACATCACAGGTCACAGCAATGCTGGATCCTTAACCCCCTGATTGAGGCCAGAGATCAAACCTGCATCCTCATGGATACTAGTCGGGTTCATAACCCGCTGAGCCATAATGGGAACTCTTTCTACCTTGCTTTTTTAGCAATACATTTTAGAGATCTTTTCTAATGAGCACACATAGATCCACCTCTTTCTTTCTCAGCCTACTTCTGGACCCCATTTAGAAGAAGCCCCCAGTCTTCTTGACCATTGAGTTTCTCTTGGTCTTCCTTTCCATACCACTGTTGCAATAAGAGTGGGCTGTAATGATGAGATGCATAGACAGTATCCTGTGGTGAAGGACCTCAGACTTTTTTTTTTTTTTGGCCACCCCATGGTATATAGAGTTCCCGAGCCAGGGATCAGATCTGAGCCTCAGTTTTGACCTATGCTGTAGCTGCAGCAGTGACGGATTCTTTAACCCCTGTGCTGGGCCAGGGATCAAGCCTGCATCCTTTTGCTGCAGAGATGCTGCTGATCCCGTTGCACCACATTGGGAGCTCCTCAGACATTTTTAAAATAACTGCTTTTCAGAATAAAAGTGGTAGAGAGACTCCTTTTAATCTCTTCCATTTCGCTCCACTGCCGGCTGTCCAGGGATGGTATTTTACTCCATCTCCGATGTGACCGACAAGCTGCTCAGCACCTCTGGAGACCCTATCCCCACGCTCCAGGAGGACTTCTGGATAAGCAGTAGCCCAGTGGAGTCCACCGCTCCCCTGAGAGAAGTTCTGGAAGACCTCAGTCCCCCCGCCATGGCCGCGTTTGACCTGGCTTGCTCTCAGTGCCAGCTCTGGAAAACCGGCAAGCAGCTGCTGGAAACGGCTGAACGGCGTCTCAACAGCAGCCTTGAGAGTCGGGGTGAGTGTGCGCCTTTCGCTTTAATCGCTTAGTTTTCAAATGAGAAGAGGGCGTTCTGAGGTGCTTGATAACTGTGCGAGACGAAAGTAGTTATTGGGGAAGGAGGGACAGAGAAAGGACAATTAGTTAATTTCCTCATGGCTAACCTGGTGACTTAAATATAGTCCACTGAGAGTCTCACCTCTTTTTTTTTATGACCACACCCAAGGTATATGGAAGTTCCCAGGCCATGGATTGAATCTAAGCCACAGCTGTGACTTATGCTGCAGCTGAGGCAATACCAGATCCTTTAACCCACTGCACCAGGCTGGGGATCAAGCCTGCACCTCTGCAGCCATCTGAGCTGCTGCATTCAATTCTTAACCCACTGCACCCCAGCGGGAACTCCAAAAGTCTCACTTTCTCATTAACAAATGTAGCAATCAGCAGTCATTTGGGAAAATTCGTATCTGGTTTATAAATAAATTCGAGGAAGAAATATGCATTCAAAAATGGTATAAATGGAATTTGTGCCCTTAAACTGCATGCCCCGTCCAGAGTGAATCCCACTGAACCTAAAACCTGAGTCTTAGGAGTTCCCTGGTGGCACAGTAGGGTAAGGACCTGGTGTTGTCACTGCTGTGGCTCTGGTTACTGCTGTTGGTACATATTTGATCCCTGGCCCAGGAGCCTGCACAAAAACCTGAGTCCCAGTTTTGTAAACCAGGTGTAAGGGAACATTTAGTGGATCACAGTTGGAGGGAGGATTGTGCCTTGAGGTTAATGCTATCCCAGAAGGTATATATGGAATTCTGGGAGAAGTGAGGGTAAAAGAATGTAAAGAAAGAATTAGGCAAAGCTGGAGTTCCGTTGTGGCTCAGTGGTTAACGAATCGGACTAGGAACCATGAGGTTGCAGGTTCAATCCCTGGCCTTGCTCAGTGGATTAAGGATCTGGCGTTGCCGTGAGCTGTGGCGTAGGTCACAGACGCGGCTTGGATCCCACGTTGCTGTGGCTGTGGAGTCAGCCGGCAGCTACAGCTCTGATTAGACCCCTACCTGGGAACCTCCGTATACCGTAGGTGTGGCCCTAAAAAGACAAAAAGACCAAAAAAAAAAAAAAAAGAATTAGGCAAAGCTCCACTTCCCACTATCCTTGATACGCACACCAAATATTGGAAGGAGGACTGACCAGTGAGGGAGAAAGGAACACGTTCTCTCAGAATGAAATGGAGGGAAGAATGGGGAATGGGGTGATGTGAATAGCCACCCCTCGGTTCAGTGATTCTCTGCGACAACCCACAGGACTCAGCATATAGTCATACTCATGGCTGCAATTTCTTTCAGCAAAAGGGCACCAAGCAAAATTAGCAAAGGAAAAAAAGGCTCATCAGGTTCAGTCTGATGGAAACCAGGTACAGGCTTCCAGGAGTCCTCTCCCACTGGAGTCACACAGGACATGCTTAACTCCTCCAACAGTGAGTTGCGTCAACAAACAAGTGTGAAGTGATATTGGGGGCTGGTGACAAAGGCACCCTCTGCCCAGCATGTACCAAAATTCCAAACTCAAAAGGAAGGCCGGTGTTCAGTGTAAAAGCACTTGCTACATATAGCTTAGGCACAATGAGTTGCTCTTTTTATATCAGTGTAGAAAGCCATTTACCTGTCAAGTTCACAGACACCAACCGGGGCCCAGCCTTGCAAACAGGCCTTTCTAAGGATGCCCTCGGCCCTGCCGTGTTACCTCTTCTGCACACCCTTCCAAATCACTTCGGAGCTGTCAACAAAAGTCCTTCAATGTTCATATAGTCCTAAGAAAATGTACTGTGACATACACATGCTGTTTTCATCCATTTCCCTCCTTCTGACCTAGTACCTATATTCTAAAATGAATGGAGATGTTATTCAAGTTGTTAATAATATTCAAGCTGATTGGTTTCATGCCAGTCAGTTAGGAATTTAGCACCTGCTGTGTTTCCAGATTATCCCAGGTACATGGGGCCACAGGAGAGGTATAAGGAAAAATCCCTGTCCATAACGTTGTTGATAGTTTGGTCAGGGCGTCCAGATACCACTTAAAATTGAGAAGCGGTTCCTTGGTAGCCTAACAGTTAAGGATCTGGTGTTACTGCTGACCTAGTTTCAGTCCCTGGCTCGGGAACTCCCATTTGCCGAGAGTGCAACCCAAAAAAAGTTAGGAGTTCCCATTGTGGCTCAGCAGAAACAAACCTGGCTAGTAACCATGAGAATGTGGTTTTGATCCCTGAACTCACTCAGTGGGGTGAGGATATGACATTGCCACGAGCTGTGATGTAGGTCGCAGCCATGGCTCAGATCCCATGTTGATGTGGCTGTGGTGTAGGCTGACAGTTGCGGCTCCAACTGGACCCCTAGCCTGGAAACCTCCATACGCTGTGGGTGTGGCCTTAAAAAGATTAAAAAAAAGAGAAAATGGATGGGATCCTAGCTCAAGTTCTGGGCTCAGGGAAGTACCAAAGCAGATCCACAAGAAGTGCCTGACTGCTCAGGACAGCAGTGCCCTGGGAATGCCGAGCTTCTGGGTCTGCGGCTGTGGGCAGCTGAGGCATCTTACCAGAGGCAGCCCTGGAGCTTCAGCCATGGAATAAGGCAGGTATGCTGGTTGTCACCCTCAATGGCCCAGCAGACATTTCCTCCTTAATATCGAAAGAGATAAAGCTCTACAAGCAAACACAGGACCGAGTGTCAGTGTCTGCAAGAACCTTATTTTTGTCTGCATTCCCTCTTGTTTCATCCATTTTCAGGTCGCCGGCTAGACCATGTATTCCTCAATGCTGATGGCATTCGAGGTTTCCCAAGTGTCCTTCAGCAGATCAGTAAGATTCTCAATTACCCGCTTATGGCAACCGGACACATCAAGCCAGGTGAGTTGCTTGTTTCTAATCTCCTGGACTCGAAACATTAGGTCAGCATCGGACCTCACTTCTTCTTTCTCGTTGGCTCTCTGTAGAGGTTGTGGAGGAGAAAGGAGGAGGTCCCCCTCGGTGCAGCATCGCTGAGCTGCTTCAGATGTGCTGGCCCAGCCTCACTGAGGACTGTGTTGCCAGCCACACCACCCTCTCCCAGCAGCTGGAGCAGATCCTTCAGTCGCTGAGAGAAGCGCTCGAGCTGCCAGGTACAGGCCCGACTGCGCGGTGGGGGCACGGGGTGCAGATGAGGCTGAACCCGGGAGAGGAAACAGCACAGCGTGGAGGAACGCTTTGGAGCAGAGGCTAAGAACTCCAGCAGTGGGCCCTCCCAGCCCTCTAGTTAGCCAGGGCCTGTCTCCTAACTAATTCCACCTCTTCTCCCACCTCCTCAGTGAAGGGGTGCTTAGCACTCCATCAGCTGGCACAGTTTTCTCTTCCTAACGAGAGACGTACCCAGAAGGTACTCTGTCAACATTGATTTCCCCTCAAAACTGATGTGTGCTTCATAAAGCCATTCCATCCCGGAGACACCGGGTAGAAACAAAAATCTCCACCCTGATTTCTCCAGACTCAAAGCTCTTCCTGGCCGAGAACCACTTGTACAGGCAGCCAACTTAGGACTTCGTAGCTGCCTTAGAAGGGTAGAGCCCAGGCTAGAGGATGCCGCAGGCGGTCTGTGGAGGCCCAGTTCACATCTTGTGTTGGAAATGGACCCACCGCTGGGTGAAGACTGAAGCCCACATCTCTTCTCCTTTCCTAACTCCTCCGCAGAGCCCAGGAGTACTCCACTCTCCTCCCTAGTGGAGCAGGTGGCCCAGAAAGCTCTGGAGGCAGAGGCCCACCCTGTGTACACCCAGACTCAACTCCTCCAGAAGAACCTGGGCAAACAGACGCCAGCAGATGGCAGGCAGACCGACTACATGGGCATCTTCTTTGGATACTGCAGCACCCTGGCCGCTGTTCTCCTTCGGAGCTTGAGCTCTGAGCCTGGTAAGCAGCAAGGAAGAGGAAGTAGAGTCAGGGCTGGCCTGTAAGTGTTTAGGGCAAGGAAGAGGAAAGTGCTTAACTAAGAGGTTCTGGGCACAGGAGTTCCCATTGTGGCTCCACAGGTTAAGAGCCCGACGCTGTCTCTCTGAGGATGCTGGTTCAGTCCCTGGCCTCACTCAGTGGATTAAGAATCCAGCGTTGCCACAAGCTGTTGCATAAGTTACAAATGCGGCTCAGATCTGGTGTTGCTGTGGCTGTGGTGTAGGATGGCAGCTGCAGCTCCGATTTGACCCCCTAGCGTAGGAACTTCCATATGCCACAGGTGTGGCCATTTAAAAAAAAAAAAAAAAAAGAGGTCCTGGGTACAGCAGTAGCCAAGGACACTAGATTTATAAGATCTCTCTTTTCGCCTCTGTGTTTTCTTCATCTTTGTCTCCCCGGTGCCTAGTGCAGTAGGGCAGCCCACGAGAATACTCGATAACATTTCCATGGCATTAGTGACTCAGGTCCTCCCTCAGACCTTTGACCCGTTGTGGATATTGGGAATCCATTCTCTCATACAAGTGGCAGGTTCTTACTGGAGTCCGAAGAGCTGAGAATTGCCGCACCTCAGTCAGGTTAAAGGGAGCAGCATGAGCTGTGTGTGGCTAGACCTGCCCCCTGGAATTTGTCTGTGGTTGGCAGTCTCCAGAGCACTGGGAAGGTGGAGATAAACCTGTGGGCAGCGTCACGTCCAGAATACCCTTTACCTAGAAAATAATCAGCAGAAAGGCTTTCCACGTAGTTTTGACACTGTACTTTTTCAAAACTGATTCTGAAAAACAGGACTGGGAGTGTCTCAGTCAGTGGTGCAAACAGAGATCGCGCTCTTTACCTTTACAGATCACGTGGAGGTCAAGATAGGAAACCCCTTTGTTCTCCTGCAACAGAGCTCTTCCCAGCTGGTGTCACACCTCCTGCTTGAGCGACAAGTTCCCCCCGACAGGTAGGAGCCACCCCGTGGAAGTCAGGCGTGGGCCTTCCTGGATCCAAGGAAGCCAAGCGCTCAGTGCGTCTGAGCAGGGGTTCAGTACAGGGAGTGGAGATTTCTTCCAGACTTTTCCCTTAATTTACCTTTACTCTTCTCCAGGCTGGGTTAAAATTCAGTGTGCTTTGTTGCTTTCTCTCTCTCCACCTCTAACATTTATGTAGGAAAGTATGAAATTTAGAGGTGACTCTTCACTTATAAGTAGGCAAAAATCTGAAAATTTGATAACACGTTGGTTGGCGAGGCTGTAGGGAAACAAGCATCTTCTTAGACTGCCAGCAGGATATAAATTGGTACAGCCCCTGTGGGAGGGCACTTTGTCCATATCCCGTAAAGTGACATCCAATGTTTTTGACCTAGCAGTCTGTATTGGGGAATTCTGTCCCGCAGCTTTATTATACATATGAAAAATGCTGTACGTACCAAGTCATTTTATTACAGCTTTATATGTAATAGCCCTTGTCCACTAATAGGAGACGAGTTACATTCTGGTTCATCCACGTAATAGAATGCCATGTAGCTGTAAAAAAGAATGAGGGGTATGGACCGATCTCCAAGCTCTATTATTAAGTGGAAAAGCAAGAAGCAGAGCAGCGGCACTAACAGGCTGCTTTATGAGTTAAAAAGAGAGGGGCGAGGGGAACAGTTGAAGAGTCTGTGTTTACATTTGCTTATGTCATCGTAAAGAAATCCTGACATATTGGGTGATGGTGCCCAGACACTCAGGCCTTGCGTGCTCTCTGCTTCTCTCCCTCAGGCTGGCAGCTCTTCTGGCCCGAGAAGGTCTCAGCCTGAGTGTGCCACAGGTCATCGTCAGCTGCTGCTGCGAGCCCCTTGCCCTTTGCCCTTCCCGGCAGAGCCAGCAGACGTCATCGCTCCTGACCCACCTGGGCACCCTGGTCCAGCTGCACGCCTCGCACTGCCTGAAGGACCTCCCGCTTTCCACGCTGAGCTCCCCCAGGCCAACTGAGAATCCCACACTGGAGAGAAAGCCCCGCTCCTCCGCCAAGGATTCATCACCCCACGCCCTCACCTCCTCTGCCTTGGCCTTCCTGAAGTCTCGCTCGAAGCTGCTGGCTGTGGTGGCCTGTCTGGCGGCTTCCCGGGGGTCAAAGGCCACCAAGCCCAGCTTGTCATGGAAGGAGCTTCGTGGCCGCAGGGAGGTGCCTCTGACCGCAGAGCAGGTAGCCCGGGAGTGTGAGCGCCTCCTGGAACAGTTCCCCATGCTTGAGGCCGCCCTCCTGGCCGCCTGGGAGCCACTCCGAGGGTCCTCCGAGCAGGGGCAGAGTCTGGCAGCGAGTCTCTGCGGCCAGGCCAGTCTCTCCACTGTCCTCCTGGGCCTGCATTCTCCCATCGCGCTGGAGGTGCTCACCGAGGCCTTTGAGGAAGCCCTGGTGGCCAGAGATTGGCGCCGGGCCCTCCAGCTCACTGAAGAGTACGGGCGAGACGCGGATGACCTGAGCAGCGTGTGGGATGCGGTCCTGAGCTGCGCCGTGGCATGTGGTGAGCAAAAAGCTGTGCCTCCTCCTGCGCCAGTGGCCCTGATACTGGGCATTCACTGAGTGGGTCATCACATCTGATCCTCACAGTAACTCCAGAGAAAGGTACCGCCAGAATCTCATGATACTGAGAGGAGAGAGAGGCTCGAAGGGTAGGAATCTGCCCAGGATAGTCCACGGTGGAGCAGAGCGTAGAACCCAAGTCCATCTAACTTTAGGACAGGCACTCATAACCAGTACTCTCAACCCTGCATATCAGAATCGTTTGAAAATTCCATAAACTTCAAGTATCTGAGCCCCATTTCCAGGAGCCAAGTACAGGGTTCACGCAGGTGTTCACTTTAAAATAGAGGACAGGAGAGTTTTTCTTTAAAGGACTTTGTAGAACGTACAGGCTCGATTGTTACTAGAGGCTCTGACATTATAACAAAAGCAGCCATAGATGATATGTAAATGAGTGAGCGCGACTGTGTGCCAATAAAACTTTATTTAGGAGTTCCCACAACAGTGCAACAGGATCGACATCATCTTGGGATCACCGGGATGCAGGTTCGATCCCTGGCCAAGCTCTGCACAGGGGGTTAAGGATCCTGCCTTCCCGCAGCCGCAGCTTGGGTTGTGACTGTGGCTTGGATCTGATCCCTGGCCTGGAAACTCCATATGCCACTGGGAGGCCAAAAAAAAAGAACTTTATTTATGAAAACAGATTCCAGGCCTGTTGGACCGATCCAACTTTAAAATCTCCTCTGAGTTGAGAGCAATGACCCATATCCCTCCACTAGGGGGAGCAAGACCCGAGCGGCCTGTGGGGAATGGCTTCCGGGCAGGGTCCTGACTGCCCTGTGGGAAGAAAATCCCTCCTTGGGAAGGTGGAGAAAAAAAATCCACTGGCTGGCTCTGCGATAGTAATGGCTTGGAGTCTGCTTTACAGCTCTGTGAAGTGGGTGTGAGAGAGAGCTATTAAGTCATAACGGCGGATGGTGGCTAGGGAGGGAACCCAGTTTACCTGAAGTAAATAACCTTCAAGTCCTTATATGTGGCACAGCATGGAACTGGCAGGGAAAACTCAAAGTTCTGCTGACAAGTTGAGTTTCAAACGGTGCTATATTTGCATCGAGAGCCTTATCTGTTCTTTTGTCTTTTCTCCCTTTGTTCATTCCTTCTCCCTTTCTTCCTCTCTCTTCAGAAAGCCCTGTGACTACGGTTATGTTTGCTTAAAGAGAAACATAAGGTGATAGCGTTTCTCCTTGTTGTAGATGTGTTCCAAGTGTAAAAACTAATCCAGGTCAGATGGATTCTTGGGCTCTATTGTCAGGCCTGCTGCCTCTGAGCATCTTTTTGCCTTGTAGACAAAGAAGGTTGGCAGTACCTTTTTGCTGTGAGGGATGCATCTCTGAGAAGTCGGCTAACACTGCAGTTTGTGGACCGGTGGCCCCTGGAATCGTGCCTGGAGATCCTGGCCTACTGCATCTCAGACCCCACTGTGCAAGATGGGCTGGAAAGTGAGCTGCAGAGAAAGCTGGTAGAGCTGCGGGTCTACCAGAAGGTAGGGGCTCTGGCATCAAGACAAAGGAAGTAGGCCTCTCACTCCATTACCAACTCCAGCCTGTTCTCGTGTGATGGTAGATTCTAAGAAACAGAACATCTAAGCCTGGCTTTTGCTCTCTATTTGGCTTCTATTCTTAGATGGAGAACAGAGGAGCCTCCTATCTGGTTCCTATTTTATTTATGCCTCTGTGTGTGTGTGTGTGTGTGTGTGTGTGTGTGTGTGTAGGGGGGGCTGTGTGTACAGCAGCCTGATGTAGGATCCCAGTTCCCAGACCAGAAACTGAACCCGAGCTACAGAGGTGAAAGTGCCAAGTCCTAACCACTAGATCACCAGGGAATTCTCCTGTGATTTTTTTTCTGCCATGCCCATGCACAGCACGCAGAAATTTCCCGGCCAGGGATCGAACCCACTTCACAGCAGTGACAACACTGGATCCTTAACAACTAGGCCACCCAGAAACTCCAATTTTAAATATATACATGCCAGGAGTTCCTCTTGTGGCTCAGCGGGTTAAGAGCCTAGCTAGTGTCTATGAGGATCAGACTCAATCCCTGGCCTTACTCAGTGGGTAAAGGATCCAGCGTTGCCACAAGCTGTAGCATGGGTCACACAGGCAGCTTGGATTCTGCATTGCTGTGGCTGTAGTGTAGGCCAGCAGCTGCAGCTCCCATTCGACCCCTAGCCCAGGAACTTCCATATGCCATAGGTGTGGCCCTAAAATAAATACATATAAAATAAATAAATAAATACATATATACATACATACGTAGATACATACATGTCAGACAAGGATAAAAATAGTAACAAGATTAGCACTGGAGTGATACTTTACAGTCCACAAAGTCTTTTTTTGCATGTTCATTTTTTTTTTTTATTGCGCTTTTCTTTATTGCATTTCACAGATGCTACATTTTTTACAAACTGCAGGTTTGTGGCAACCCTGCATCAAGTGAGTCTCTTGACAGCAGTTTTCCAACAGCACTTACTTCATGTCTCTGTGTCACATTTTGGTAATTCTCACGGTATTTCAAACTTTTTCAGTATCATTATATTTGTTATGGTGACCTGTGATGGGTGAACTTTGATGCTGCTATTGCAAAAGCAAACAATTGAATCTTACAGTGCAAGCCCAGATGATGGTTAGCATTGTTTAGCAATAATGCATTTAATTAAGCCATGTACATGTTTTTAGACAATGTTATTGCACAGTTAATAGACTATAGTATAGTGTAAACACAACTCTACTGGGAAACCAGAAAATCCATGCGACTCACTTTGTTATGATATTCACTGTATTGTGGTGGTCTGGGAGTGAACCCACACTGTCTCTGAGGTATTCTTGTATATTTGAGCTTTGTGTATATTTTATGTATATTATATCTTTTGTTGTTCAGGAGTTTTTATAGAGTTTAATCTCTGGTATGTCTTTAAAGATTATTTTAATTTTTTTTTTACTTTAGGGCTGCGTCCGAGGCATACGGAAGTCTCCAGGCCAGGGGTCAAATCTGAGCTGCAGCTGCCGGTCTATACCACAGTCACAGCCGCACCAGATCCAAGACACATCTGTGACCTATGTGGCAGCTTGCAGGAACCTTAACATACTGAGTGAGGCCAGGGCTCGAACCAGTCTCCTCATGGAGACTAGTCTGGTTCTTAACCCACTGAGCCACAACAGAGCTCCTAAAGACTGTTTTAAATTTCAGCTAAATTTCAAGAGCCATTTTGAAAGGATGCATGAAAATGACAGTTTCAAAAATGAAAGATTCTTGTGGGATGTTATATTCAAAATCAAGAGGCTCAGGGAGACAGATTTAAGGGGTACAGCTACATAACAATTATAAATATATGCTAATTTCTCTATGCATACTTGGTACTTGGAACCGAACAGAGTCTAGACCCCAACCAGGGAAAGTCAAAAATGGCCACCGAAGAAGGTTTTCTTTCCACTCTTCCTCAGCCATTGCCATGAGCAAAAATAGTGCAGGAAAGGTGATCCCATGGGGCATTCAGGCCAGAGCATAACCTGGGTAGAGTTTTGAGATCGCAGAGTAGGGGACAAGTGACCTCAGAAGACTCAACAAGCTGCAAAGCACAGCAGCCTTCTAAAGTTGTCCTCTAAGTGAAAGGCCCCCATCCTGGCCTCCCCCACCCCCACCCCCCAGCCTTGCTTCCTGATTCCACTTCCCAGATAGGTTCACTCACCTCTCCAGTCTTTGCCCCTTTTGCTCCAACTCCTCCTCCCTCCTGGCAAGCTCTGACAGCTGAGGTGGCCTGTCCCTGGCAACTCCAAGGACTTTCCTGGAGGGAAAAACTGCAGCGTGGTATGACAGCTTTTCTTGTCTTTTCTTAGATTCTAGGTTTGCAGGCTACCCCCGTGTGGTGTGACTGGCAGACCCTGAGGAACTGTTGTGTCGAGGACCCATCCACTGTCATGAACATGATTCTAGAAGCAAAGGTACCGTCTTCCTGGTCGTATCCCCCTGCCTCCTCTTTTCAGAGTTGCAGCTCCTTACCTGGATAGGTAGACTCTTTCCCTGTATCAGTATTCAAAATTGTTTTATAACTACATAATGTTCTCTTTTCTTTGGTGTAAGTGTGAAACTTAGCAACGTAGAGAGAAATATAGAGAAGAATACAGTGGATGCTTTTAGACTGTCACACTTTTTTTTTCGTATGTGATATTTCCTGCACTGTTTGCACTGGGTACAGATTATTCACCTGGCAGTGGAATTGCTCTGTCGTGAGGCATCAGCATCCTCCGCTTTACTAAGATGTAAAGATGTTGCCATGTTGCTCTTCAGACCCGTTGTTCTGGTTATTCTCTCATAGTTCCCATTGCGTCATCTTCTTACCAACTTTGGCATCTTTTCACTTTTGACACTAAGATAGTATCTCATTATTTTCTAACTTACGTTTCCGTGATTACCAGTGATCTTGACTATCTTTTCATGTGCTTACTAGAAAAGTGAGTGCTTAGTAGAATTTAGTTTACCCTTTAAGGAGCTGATATACTGTAGTTCTTGTGCTAAGGAAGTGATGCCCTCAGGAAAGTGGGGGGGCTGTGAGACACACCCCTAGGTGATTGCAGTATATCAAGTGACAGAAGTAAGCCGAGCCTGGGGTGTGACCACAGACAGGGCACCTAATGTAGCCTAAGAAACAAGGAAACATCCTGAAGATAGCCCCAGGCAGGGCTGTGGGGAGAGCATCCCAGATGCCACTGTATTAGAATACTTGGATAAAGCTCTGGGAATTTCACTCTCAAACTTTAATCCAGAGTTCACAGATTGGGGGCGGGGGAGTAACAAGGGGTGATACCAATGGAATCCGGCCCCAACATGTTTGGCCCATGCAGTATCGGTCTGCAGAATTTTTAGCTTTTCATACATATTTCATTGCCAATGTTGTAAAATAGGAAATCATTAAAAAAAAATTTGGAATTTTTAAAAACCTATATTGAAGTGTAGTTGATTTACTATGTTGTATTAGTTTCAGGTGTATGGCAGAGTGAATCATACACATACATATATGCACACACATATATGTCCACTCTTTTTCAGATTCTTTTCCCATTTAGGTTATTCCAGAATATTGAGTAGAATTCCCTCTGCTAGCCAGTAGGTTCTTGTTAGTTAGCTATTTTTTATATAAAAATGTATAAATGTTAATCCCAAACTCCTAATTTATCCCTTTCCACCATGTTTCCCTTTTGGTAACCATAAGTTTGATTTTTGAGATCTGTGAGTCTATTTCTGTTTTGTAAATAAGGTCATTTGTATCATATTTTATTAGATTCCATATATAAATGACATATGATATTTGTCTTTCTCGGACTTACTCAGTATGGTAGTCTCTAGGTCCATCCATGTTGCTTCAAATGGCATTACTTTGTTCTTGTTTATGGCTGAGTAATATTCCATTTTATATATATACCACATCTTCTTTATCCATTCCTTTGTTGGTGGACATTTTGGAATTTATGAGTTTTTTAAAATTTTTTCAGGATTTTTTGAAGTCTGGCCCCATTGGGTATGCACGTTCATATGGCAACAAGTCAGAGCTGAGTAGGCGCTCTCTCCTTTGGACAATTTTCCCTGTTTTCCCCACTTTCATAGTATATTCCCAGGGCTAACACCAAGTGTCAGTAGCTGTATGTCACCTGTTTCTTTTTTATCGTAGAGCTAGGAGGAAAAGGACATCATTAACAGCCTACTTGGAGCATTTTCATGACTTAGCTTGCCACTCTGTTCCTTTGAGTTTATGACCCCACTTTGGTCCCACAACAGAGTTCCCGTCGGCGTTTGCCAGACTTCCCTGGGGCTTTAGCAGATTCAAGACCACTGAGAAAAATCAGGCAAGAGCTGGATGAGTGACAAGGCCAGTAATTTAAAGAGATTGAAGGCGTATGTCTTTCCTTCTAGGAGTATCAGCTGTGTGAGGAGTGGGGCCTCCTATACCCCATTCCAAGAGAACATTTGATCAACCTACATCAAAAGCATCTTCTCCACCTTCTAGAAAGAGGAGATCTGGAAAAGGCACTGCAAGTAAGCCTCCAACTCTTCCCTGTTTTCTCTAGGAGAGAGACGAGAAGGGTAGCAAATTGGTTGCCTCTGTGCCTGCTGGATCCCATGCAAAGGATTCACAGTCTCAGATCTGCTCACTGTGTCCTTCAGGCTCTGGTTATAGTCATCCTGCCTATAGGTGCCTAGCCTTGCATTAGGTGCCACATGGGCATCTGAATCCAAGATTCTGCTGTACTCGGGTCCTCAGAAAGCCATCAGTCATGATGCCACGGGGGTGGTGAAAAATGACTTGCTGAGAAGGGGTTGATCCAAAATGAATAAACCTAATGATTCTGTTCTCAGACAAAACATGGTTGCACTAAGGGTACTTCTGCAAGCCTCACCTTTCTTCTCTACCCTCCTCCTGCAACAGCTCCTGCGAAGAATTCCTGACCCCACTATGTGCCTTGAGGTCACAGAGCAGTCCCTCGACCAGCACCCTAGCTTGGCTACTTCTCACTTCTTGGCCAACTACCTCACCACCCACTTCTATGGAGAACTGACTGCTGACCGACACCATGAAATCCAGGCCCTGTACATGGGATCCAAGGTCAGGAGGAGAAGAGGGTGCTGGGAAAGTGTGCCTGGTGGGGTACTGCTGGTCCAGCTCCCACTTCCGAGCTTGCCCTTTCAATGGCTCTTTTTTCAGGCACCTGCCATCCTCGACCTGTGCAGTATAAAATCCTGAACTAGCTGCCCACCACATCTCTTAGGGCTTATCGTTCTCTTACTGCTCTGCCTCCAAAGTGAATTTTACCTGGTCTGCCTAAGTTCTTTTTATGCTTTCCCTGGCATCTGCTATATCCATGTTTCTCAATTCTGACCATGTATTAGAATCACCTGGACTTTCTAAAAATACCAGTCATTCACCTCTACCCTAGATTAATTAAAACAATTTCTTGGGTCAGAGCCTGCCTATCTTCTAAAAGGATTCTGGTATGAAGGTTTGAACTACTGTTTTAAATCCTTAAAACTAGTCTGTGCCAAGGGAAAGGGGTTAATTGTCTAGATAATGAGATACTTTTGATGGATAACCTTGGAGACACTAACAGAAGAAATTATAAGCTAGGAAAAGTAATCCAGTGAAGGAGAGTTCGAGGAGAGAGAAGGCCTCTGACTCTCCTCTTAGTTTCTGATTGGCAGTCATCTCTGCAGCCCCCTGAGAATAGAACTGGTCCTATGAAGAGAGCAAGTACTGGGAACACCAGCGCTGTGACCACTGGCCCAACTGCTAAGAGTCTGACTGCATGAAATGATCCTGGGGTCCCTGCTGTGTCACAGTGGGCTAAGAATCTGACTGCAGTAACTCAGGCTGCTGCAGAGGCTCTGGTTCAGTCCCCAGCCCAGCACAGTGGGTTAAAGGATCCAGTGTTGCCACAGCTGTGGCATAGGTCACAGCTCAGGTTCAGTTCCCTGGCCCACGAACTTCCATGTGCCTCAGGTGTGGCCATTTAAAAAAAAAAAAAAAAATCCTAAAAAAGGTACCTTTTTTTTGGAGGCAGTGTACCTAAATGGAATCTTTGAAAACTGGCAATGAGCAGAACCAGTGAACCTTTTTTATAGCCTAGTGATAACAACCTCTGGAAGGAGTTTAGAGCCCTCATTTACCTATGGGACACTGGAGGTGCTGGTTTTAATCCACCTTATATTGCATATTCTAATAAAGCCTCAAATGGACAGAATGTGGGTTTAACAGTCAAGCAGAGATTAACTATAATCTGGTTGGTCCAGGCCAGGGGTCAGGAAACCACTACGTGTGGGCCAAATCGAGTCCTCTCCCCACTTCTATAAATCAGGTTTTATTGGAACACAGGCAT
Source organism: Catagonus wagneri (assembly GCA_004024745.2). Taxonomy (NCBI): domain Eukaryota; kingdom Metazoa; phylum Chordata; class Mammalia; order Artiodactyla; family Tayassuidae; genus Catagonus; species Catagonus wagneri. Next base: position 1,438,486 of record PVHT021183631.1, on the reverse strand, counting down.
GTACATTCATTTACAAGTTGGCACAGAGATCTTATGGGGAGTGCTATTGTGGTTCAGAGGGTTAAGAACCCAACTAGTATCCATGAGGATGCAGGTTCTATCCTCGGCCTCACTCAGTGGGTTAAGGATCTGGCATTGCCATGAGCTGTGGTGTAGGTCGCAGATGTGGCTCGGATCCCGCTGCATTCCTGTGGCTGTGGTGTAGGCCAGCAGCTACAGCTCTGATTCACCCCTAGCCCAGAAACTTCCATATGTCGCAGGTGCGCCCGTAAAAAGAAAAAAAAAAGGAAAAAAGAAAAAAGACTTTATGGTCTGTAAAGCTGAAAATATTTACTACCCGAACCTTTACAGAAAAGGTTTGCCAGCCCCTGGTCTTGCCACCTGGAGGATTTAGATAGGAGTCCAGCCTTGCTTCCCAGAAGACTCCTAGCCAGTTTTAGTAGTCGACCAAGTGCCATTGGGTCCCTGATACGCTTCCCCTTTCCCAGTAAGAATCTTGGCTTTCTTCTGAAAATTGTGTAGTTTTCTTCACTCCGTGGCTCTACCCCGCACACACAGGTTCTGCTGACTCTGCCCGAGCAGCACCGGGCCAGCTATTCCCACTTGTCTTCTAACCCCCTGCTCATGCTGGAACAGCTGCTCATGAACATGAAAGTGGACTGGGCCACTGTAGCTGTGCAGACCCTGCACCAGCTGCTGGCTGGCCAGGAGATCGGCTTCACCATGGACGAGGTGGACGCGCTGCTTTCCAGATATGCGGGAAAAGCCCTGGACTTCCCGTACCCCCTAAGGGAGAAACGGTCAGGTAACTGTCAGCATCCCCAATGGGGTTCTACACAGAGAAATGCCATGTGCGTCCTTAGTTTTAATTTCTCCTCTATTGAGATGAGATCGATCTTTTTTTTTTTTTTTCTGGGATGGAACCTAGACCACATCAGTGACAGTGCTGAGTCCTTTAGCCACTGAGCCACCAGGAAACTCCAGAGGTAGCTCTTTTATGTAGGAGAGATCTTGGTTTTGGAGGAAGTGGCAGGCTAACCAGAATCAAAGGATGGGAGATAACTGCCAAGTGCATAATAACATAAAGGTTCGGGAAACGAAATGAGGTGGGATGAGGGGGTCTCTGTCTAACCTCAGTGCAGTGGGCTCTGAAGTGTCATCATTTCATATTGAGGGCTATTCCAGTGGTCACTAGTAGGTGAACTGTGACTCGGCCTCTTCTAGAATGAAGAAAATGAAATAACTGTGGGCTGAAGTTTCCCCCCAGTTTTTTTTTTCTTCCCCTACCCTCCAAGACCATCATTTCAATGTCTTCCACTTTCCTCTGGGCATCTTCAGATTTATTTTATAAAATCTTAATATCTATTTCATTCATCTCATGTGCCTAATGTAGTTTGTTTTTTGAGGCATTTAAAAACATACTTGCTATTGTCTTAGAAGTACCTCTGGCATTCTTTGTGTACCTGGTGGAATCATAGCATGACAGCGCAACCAACGGACCTTTGAATTCAATGCCTAACACAGCAAGTAAGAGGCTTATGGCAGGGCAATTGTGTGTCAACATATTCCTTCTCTACAGATTCTATGATTCACCTCCAGGAAAGTATCAGTCAGGCTTCAGACCTCAAGACCTTGTCTAGGTCACCATCAGCCGAGTTGTCTTCTGCTGCCACTACTGGTAAGAACAAGTTCCGAGAAATACCCACGTTTTAACTCAGTCTTTCCCTATTCTGATTTTCTGATTCTTCTGCCTCTTTTTTTTTGGCCACACCTGTGGCATGCAGAAGTTCCTGAGCCAGGGATCAAACCCACGCTGCAGCAGTAACCAGAGCCACAGCAGTGACAACCCTGGATCATTAACCCATTGAGCCACCAGGGAACTCCTTTTCAGCTTTTTATTATTGCAAATTTCCAGTACACAAAAGTAGAATAATGTAATGAGGTCTCCCATACCTGTTACCCAGCCACAGTTTTTATCATCTTGGTATGAACATTCCTGTTGCATCTGTACCCCTGTCCTTTTACGGGAGTATTTTGAAACCAATCCTAGATATTATACCACTTTATTTATAAATGAAACAGTCCATATCTCTAAAAGATAAGAACATTTATAAAACAAAACCATATATCATCTCATTCCGACAACCAAATTAATGGTTCCTTGTTATTATCAACTGTCTAGTCAGTATTCAGATTTCCTAAGCTGTCTCATAAGGACTTTTTTAATACTGGTCTTTTCTAGAATCAAGGTATAGATAAGGTCCACTCATGACATTTGGTTAAAATAGCTCTTAAATCCTTTTGAATTGAGTTTCTTTTTCCCCCTTCCTCTTTTTTATTTTATTTTATTTTTGTCTTTTGTCTTTTTAGGGCCCAACCCACGGCATATAGAAGTTCCCAGGCTAGGGGTCAAATCAGAGCTACAGCTGCTCGCCCACGTCACAGCCACAGCCACGCCAGATCCTTAACCCACTGAGCGAGGCCAAGGATCAAACGCACAACCTCATGGTTCCTAGTCGGATTTGTTACTGCTGCGTCATGACAGGAACTCCCTCTTTTTTTTTTTAGAGGAAGCTGTGTCATTTGACCTGTAGAGCTTCCCACATGCTGGATTTTGCTGGTTGCTATCCTCTGGCAAGCTGGGTCTCAGTCCCTGTATTTCCAGTACACTGGTAGAATGATCTAGAAGCTTGATGTGATTCAGGCCTAACATTTTTTGGAAAGTATATTTGATAGGTGGTCGTGAGTGGGGTGTCCAGCTGCCTCTCTTGCCATCAGCCATTGATGATCATTAACTGGCTCTGTGATTTCAGTAGGGGGTTTGTAAAGTGATGTAACTCTAATTTTCTCATTCCTTCCTCATTTATTAGCTAAACTATTGATTACCTTTTGCTCTGACTTCTGGCTCTGACTCCCAGGTATCCCAGTTGTACGTTCCCCCAGCCCGAGGGAGAGAAGTTTGCCCCAGAGTCAGCCGCCACTGGAGTTTGTGCCCCCAGCGACGCCCCCTGCCAGGCACCAGTGGGTACCAGATGAGACTGAGAGCCTCTGCATGGTCTGCTGTAGGGAGCACTTCACCATGGTAAGCAGCGTCCACCTCCAGCTTTACCTGCAGGAGAAATGAAAGGAAAACTCTAGTTCACCTGAGTTTAGAGCTACCTCCTGTTGCCGGGGGGGAATATGGATATGTTCCAAAGAACTACCAGGTCTAAGGCCCTGGGGTAATCTTTGACCTGACCAGAAGGTACTTTCTGGATTCAGTCAGGTGGTAGACACCCTCAGGTAGCCTTAAATTCTAACATCTCCTCCATTCTCGTGACGTGAATGAAAAGAGGCCAAGTGGTATTGCAGGAGTCACCAAACATCAGGAGATCTTGTTTCCAGCTCCTGCATCTTTCACAATAAGACAGGTGACCTGGTGGGAGTTTCCGTTGTGGCACAGTGGATTAAGGATCTGACGTTTTCTCTAAGATGATTCAGGTTTGATCCCCAGCCTGGTGCAGTGGGTTCCCGCAGCTGAGATGTAGGTCCCTGGCCCAGAAACGTCCATATGCTGCAGATGCAGCAAAAGAAAAAAAAAAAAAGAGGTGACCGGGTAACGGTTTTATATGCTGGAGCCAGAGGGCCTCAGTTCTCATCCTAGTTCTGCCTCTTACTCACAATGTAATTCTTAACCTTTTCAGTCTCAGATTCTCACTTGTAAACTAAGGATGATATATTATTTGACTCATAGAGCTATAAGGACTAGCTAGAGTTACAAATGTTACCACACTTAACACAGTATGTAACTGGCACAGTAGCTTAGCACTGATGAAGACGATGATGTAATTTCTCTGTGCCTGTTTCTGCCTCATCTGTAAAGGAGATGTAATGCCACTCTCAGACCCTCATGATGAAGTACGGCAGTATTTGTAAGAGCATCTTGAAAAAAGGACACCTTTTCATCATTATCTGTAGAAATGTGATCTGGCTGAGAAAGTCACTTTTGCCCCGTGGCTCTTTGCTGTGTCCTCCAACATTGCCCCCAGAGACAGGTGGACTTGTCAGGAGCTGTTGCGGAGCTGTCCATGGCATGGGCGTCTTTGCCCATCAGCTGAGAGAGGTCCTTAAATGTCAGCCTCTTGGAGGCAGGGACTGGTCTGTTCTTTCTCAGTGGAGGCCCAGGCACCTGGTATTCTTAGTAAGTCACAGGTAGCTCATTCCAGGGATACGCGGGTTGACGGGTGCTCAAAGTTCCTGCAATCTCACCTTCTCTCCTTTCCTCTTCCTTCTCTCCCCGGTGACATTGCTCAGTTCAACAGGCGTCATCACTGTCGCCGCTGTGGCCGACTAGTGTGCAGTTCCTGCTCCACTAAGAAAATGGTGGTGGAGGGCTGCAGAGAGAACCTCACTCGCGTGTGTGACCAGTGCTACAGTTACTTCAATAAAGAGTGAGTGTCCTTCAGCCAGGCTGCTGCTACTGTTGACCCCTTCCTCCTCCCCCAGGTCCTTATGCTCCCAGGAGTCTCACTGTGGAGAGCATCTCAAATCTGAGCAATTACAAAAAGGTTTCATTGCACATCACACCACAGTATAATGTTTGACCTTGGTCAGAGAAACTTCCAGAAAGGAAGTAGGAGTCAGTAGAAGCTGAGTTCAGAACTTTTACATCATGTTCTGAGATCAGCACACGCGGTTCTTTGGCCTGTGCCCTGACTGAGGCCATCGATCTCATTTTACCAACAACCTCACCTCTTTACCAGCTGCTCTTGTTCCAGTTGGTCTCAGCTGAAAGGGGCATGTTTACCTACTGGATTTAGGCCTCACTTGTGTCAGCTCTCATCTAGCTAGTCATTCCGGCTTGTTATCCACTCTAGAAGAGGCCCCACATTTTGCAACACACAGATCACCTACTGACAAATCTCAAACTGCTCACACCTCTGACAAGACCGATCAAGACAGCATTTGACAGCCTAGCATTGCTCAGTTTTTTCCACCACTTCTAGCAGCAAAGGAGAGTGAAACTAAGACCCTCAGAGCATCTGGGAATATAAGCCCAAGCTACTATCCAAAAGCAAAATTACTTTGCCTTCTTTGCTAACAGACAAATAGATTTTATGTTCTGTTCAGTAGTGCAATAGCATTTTTTGTGTTTGCTTTTTTTTTCAGTCTCAACACTAATTACAAGTTTTTATTTTTTCTTTTGACTCAATGAATTTTATTACATTTATAGTTGTACAATGATTTATCACAATTTTAACCAAATTTTATGGCATGTCCATCCCAAACCCCCAGCACACCCCCCCACCCCGCAGCCTGTCTCATTTGGAAACCATAAGTTTTTCAAAGTCTGTGAGTCAGTATCTGTTCTGCAAAGAAGTTCTTTGTGTCCTTTTTTTAGATTCCACCTGTAAGTGACAGCATTTGATGTTGGTGTCTCACTGTCTGACCAACTTCACCTAGCATGATAATTTCTAGGTCCATCCATGTTGCTGCAAATGCCGTTATGTCTTTCCTTTTAATGGCTCAGTAACATTCCATATACCACATCTTCTTTATCCACTCCTCTGTCTATTTAGGTTGTTTCCATGTTTTGGCTATTGTATATAGTGCTGCAATGAACACTGGATTACATGTATCTTTTTGAGTCATGGTTTTCTCTTTATAGATGCCCAGGAGTGTGATTGTTGGATCAAATTGTGCTTGTTTTAATGTGAACATTTTTAATCATTATTTACCGTGAAGATTACTAACCTCATAGGTAGGAAGCCGTGCTGTTCTTATACTGCTAGCTTCCCTGACCCTGACATACCACTGCCTCCCTCTGGGTCAGGGGTGAGGAATGCAGAAATCACCTATTCACCGTACTGCTGAGATCTGAAATGAGCAATTAGTTTCAGTGGAAACTCTTTCATTCAGCAATCACTCAGCAACAATCACTTCGCCCTCAAGGAGCCCCGTTTTAGTGGGGAGACCGCCAGTGCACAGATCTCCGAGCCCTTGGGAAGTACAGTGGTGGAGACATTCACAGCTTAGCACAGTGGTCAGGAAGGTGGCACTTGGTCTGAGCCTTAGAGGATGAGAAGTTAGTAGGAAGAGAAGCCACAACAGAGTATGCCTAGAAGTGGAAGTGACAACTGCAAAGGGAGGGACAGGAGAAAAGGTGGGTACTTTGAGGACGTGTCAGTAGGTGGGTGATGGGCTAAGGTTCTGGATGCAGAGGCTGGCAGCCGAGCCAGGAGGACCTAGAGAATGGCACAAGGGCTCTAGGTTTGCTCTTTGGCAGCACAGGCTGGGGTTGACCAGAAGGTTCCCTGTGCAGGCACTAGACTTGGGCTCTGGTTTGTGACAACAGGATTCAGTGGTCGGTGGCACCAGCTAAACTTGATCAGAGCCAGTGGCAGTGTAGGGAGGACTTACGGGCTGAGCACAAGTCATGGGTGGCAGGAGACGGGCTCAAGAGGCAGCCAGGCCATAAAGGAGCTTTGTCTGCTCAACTGCAAAGGTGGATATTTTCACCTTGAGAAGCTACCAAAGAATTTTAAGCAGAAGCATAACATGACCAGATGTGCATTTTGGAAAGCTTGCTGTAGCTACAAAGTAGAGAATAGTCTGGGAGAATCAAGGAGACCAACTGGGGAACTATTGCAAAGGCTCTAGCATTAAACGGTGGGGGCCCTACCTGAGTCAGGAGTAAAGAGAGAGATGGGGACATTTAAAGAGGTATTTAGGAAATGGAAGGGACAAGAAATAGTAAGTGACTGGCTGTGACAGGCGAAGGAGAGAGAAGATTCTTGGATGATTGACTGATAAGCTCACTCAGGAAACACGGTAAATGTCTGTGCTATATGCCAAGCTCAAAACAAAAGAGAAGGAGGGGGGATTCAGGCCATTCATTTTGCTTTCTCTGTTTGCAGTGTGCCAGAGGAGAATCCAGGCCAACCAGAAGGTAAGGCTGAATCACAGTCCCTGTGACTTTTTGTTTCTATGCTCATGTTGACTCTTCCTTCAGCTTATCAGCTGCAACCGACACCCTCAGTGGTAGCTCAGTTTAATACGTTAGCCAAAGAAAATTCTTGGCACTTCTACCAGGCTGTTTCCCTTAAAGTTATTATCGGAGTTCCCGTTGTGGCTCAATGGTTAATGAATCTGACTAGGAACCATGAGGTTGTAGGTTCGATCCCTGGCCTTGCTCCCTTGCTCAGTGGGTTAAGGATCTGGCATTGCCATGAGCTATAGTGTAGATTGCAGATGTGGCTCAGATCCTACATCGCTGTGGCTGTGGTATAGGCCAGCAGCTACAGCTCCAATTAGACCCCTAGCCTGGGAACCTCCATATGCCTTGGGTGTGGCCCTAGAAAAGGCAAAAAGAAAAAATAGTAATAATAAATAAAGTTATCATCGTATTAACCTATCATAATGGCCCATTAGCTTCCAGCATTAAGAAAGTCCACCAACCAAAGAACTTGGTCCTTAACTGTCAGTCATTTATTTCCTTCCCCCCCCTTCCCCTTTGCCAGCATGCCGCCTCCCAGTGCTCCTCCTCCTCAGCCGTCGGTGTTAAGAGTTTGGGTAGGTTAGTTTTTAGAGTAGCTGATGGCTCAGCCCTCCATTTGGGAAGCATGTGGCTTTTAGGGTTTCTCGTGTGAAGCAACAGGGCTGTGTGACGGATAGTGTAACACTCCTTCCAGGTCTGGGCCTGGGGAGGAGAGTCTGAGGTGCCCAGTGTTTCTCCTGAAGGCAATAAAGGGACCAAGAGGAGGCAAAGGGCCCTAAGACAGCAGGCAAGGATCTGCCTGCCCCTCGGGCCGGGCCGGCCAGTGACTGACACATGACCGCTGTCTGTCCTCTCAGCACCAGACAGCTCCAAGAGCGAAAGCCCACCCTACTCAGCTGTGGTGAGAGTCCCCCAAGCAGCCGAGGTGGAGTGGAGTTTGGATCTGAACGAGGAGGAAAATGAGCTGGTGCGGAGTGAGTTTTACTATGAGCAGGTAACAGCAGTTAACATTTGATGGCCATTTGAGTTTCTTTATGGTGTGTAGTAGTGTGGCAGGAAATGTAGAGTTGGGTGAACTCAGCCTGGCTTCATTTGCTTACAGTGTAATAACAGGAGCTAAGACAAATAAACCAATTAAAGCAGAAAGTATAAGGAACGGTTTAAGAAATGTGCAAGAGGAAATCAGGAAAAGCTTCATGGAAGAGGTGGCATTTAAGATGAGCCTTGGACGTGCAGTGGGAGTTTGACAAGCTGAAGTTTGGATGTTGTGAGGGTGGTGCGGTTACGGGGAGGACAAAGAATACAGAATTAAAACATCCAGGAGGACTTTCCGTTGTGGCACAGCAGAAACAAATCCAACTAGTAACCATGAGGTGGTAGGTTTGATCCCTGGCCTCACTCAGTGGGTTAAGGATCCGGTGTAGGTTGGAGATGTGGCTCAGATCCTACATTGGTGTGGCTGTGATGTAGGCCGGCAGCTGTAGGTCTGATTTGATCCCTAACCTGGAAACCTCCGTATGCCATGGGTGCGGCCCTAAAGAGCCAAAAAAAAAACCACTAAAATATCCAAGTAAACTCTCAGTATCAAAAATAATTGGGGGAGTTCCCATCATGGCTCAGTGGAAACGAATCTGCAGCATATGCAGGTTCCATCCTTGGCCTTGCTCAGTGGGTTAAGGATCTGGCGTTGCCTTGAGCTGTTGCATAGGTCCCAAATGCAGCTTGGATCTGGAGTGACTGTGGCTATGGTGTAGGCCAGCGGCTACAGCCGCAATTCAGCCCCTAGCCTGGAACCTCCATATGCTGCAGGTACGGCCCTAAAAAGACAAAAAAAGAGAAAGACAAATACCATATACATCACTTACATGTTGAATCTAAAATATGACACAAGTGAACCTATCTACAAAACAGAAACAGACTCAGAAACCTAGAGAACAGACTTATGGTTGCCAAGGGGGAGGAGCGGGGGAGAGAGGGGATGGACTGGGAGTTCAGGGTTAGTAGATGCAATCTGTTACATTTAGAGTGGATAAACAATGAGGTCCTACTGTGAAGTACAGGTAACTATATCCAGTCTCTTGGGATGGACCATGACGGAAGATAATATAAGAAAGAAAATGTGGGAGTTCTTTCTCGTTGTGACTCAGTGGTAAGAACCTGACTTAATATCCATGAGGATGCAGGTTCGATCTCTGGCTTCGCTCACTGGGTTAAGGATCCGGTGTTGGCTGTGAGCTGTGGTGTAGCTCGCATATGTGGCTTGGATCCTGAGTTGCCGTGGCTGTGGCGTAGCCTGGCAGCTGTAGCTCCTATTCGACCCCTAGCCTGAGAACCTCCATATCCCGCAGGTGCGGCCCTAAAATAAAAAAAGGAAGGGAATGTGTGTGTATGTGAGCGTATGTGTGAATATATGTGACTGCGTCACTTTGCTGTATAGCAGAAATTGGCACACATTGTAGATTAACTATATTTTTTTGAATGATTGGGGAATGAGAAATGGTTTAATTTGGAGGAAACATAGGATGTTATTAGAGAGGTGTTAAAGGTGGAGTTGAAATGGGCTGTTTACATACAGGGCCTTGAACTCTGCAGTAAGGTGTGTGTACCTGGGAGACACCAGGGACCGTGGAAGATTTCCAAATGTGCTTTAGGAATATTAATTTAGCAGCACTGTGTCTGGTGGCTTGAAGCAGAGGCTTCTCCATGTAGCCAGACAAGCAAGGTGATGTCTTCCGAGCCAGCGTTAAGGAACAAGGAACACCTGTGTTAGTGGGCGAAGAGACTAGAAAAAGGAGGGCACCTGCAGAAGTAGGTAATACATGGGCACAGCTGTCCTCTTCCCAGTAAGGTGACAAAACCTAGCAGCCAGAGCTTTGGCAGTGCTGCTTAGGACATGTGAAATGTGTTCAGTTCCACTTCTGCTTTCCTGTGGACTTTTTGACTCCTTCCTCCAGGGTTCTTCAAGCTTTATGAAACAGGGAGCATAATTCCTGCCATATAGCTGCGTTTGGTCCCTGAACTCAGGGTGTGTTTCTCTCCTCCTCCACCCTGGCCAGGCCCCCAGCGCCTCCTTGTGCATAGCCATCCTCAGTCTGCACCAGGACAGCATTGCCTGTGGCCACCAGCTGATCGAGCACTGCTGCAGGCTGTCCCAGGGCCTCACCAACCCAGAGGTGGATGCAGGGCTGCTCACAGACATCATGAAGCAGCTGCTCTTCAGCGCCAAGATGATGTTCGTCAAGGCCGGCCGGAGCCAGGACCTGGCCCTCTGTGACAGGTAAGCGGAAATGAATCTCCTGCCTTTTACAGGGTGCTCGTGTCTACCCAGCTTCTTTTTCTGACCCCACTGTGAGTTTTCACCTCCCGTCGTCCTCTGACAAGATATACTGAACTGTTTTGCCTCTCCACTTAATGTTGATGAAATGCTATTGCCACATCGCAAAGACTTCTTTGTCACCGTGCCTTGACAGCCTGTGTCCTTCTCTTTTCCTGAGTAGATCCTCAAGGCAGGTTCTCTAGTGGATCCACCAGTCAGAAAGAAAGACTTCAGTTAATTTGTAATTGAAATCAATTAAGGGATGCACCGTTAGTCTGTGAAATTTTCTGGCTCTTAAAATGTGGGGAGTTCCTGTTGTGGCTCAGTGGCAGTGAATCCAGCTAGTATCCATGAGAACATGGGTTCATTCGATCCTTGGCCTGCTCAGTGGATTGGGGATCCAGCATTGCCGTGAGCTGTGGTGTAGGTCACAGACACTGCTCGGATCCCATGTTGCTGTGGCTGTGGTGTAGGCTAGCAGCTACAGCTCCACTTGGACCCCTAGCCTGGGAACCTCCATATGCCACGGGTCCTGCCCTAAAAAGAAGAAAATGTGTCCTCCCCAAATGTCCAGTGGTTACTAGCCTTGACCAGAACTCTACCCTGGTCTTGACCAAATCCAGACCGTGGCCTTAGGAAGTTCTGGGTAACAGATCTATAAAGCACATTGGGGACCAGCCTCTCCCTGTATCCTGTGGAGGAATCTGAGTCATAAAGTAGGAGTCTCTATGGAAAAGGCAGGATGAGGCCCCAGGTCCCTGTACAACCTGTTCTGCCTCCATTCAATAACTCGACAATGAAAACTCCCAATTTCCAGCTCATCCACCCAGATGTGACTCATGTGGTGTGTTCCCAGCTCTCAATCCTCTCCAGATTGGGGAGCAGGGAGCGTAGTTTCCCTTGATGTGTCAGTGCTTCAGGCACTTGCTCAGAGTACTCGCCTGCAAACTCACCAGAGAGCAGAGTGCTCGGTGACTTTCAGCTTCGCACTTCTGATTCTGTAATCACGGGCAAGTCTGTTAACTGGGCCTCGGTTTTCTCCTCTCGAAAATGAGGATGGTAATAACACTTATTTCATAGGGCTGTGATGATAAAATGAGAGTATCCACATAAAGGACAAAGAACTGAGTCTGTGCACCCCAAAAATGTTAGTTTTGTTATTCTTATTATCAAATACTGGAAGGTTGAGAAAGACAGGGGTGGGACAGGAAGTGGAAGGAAATATAAAGGAGTTAATTTCACTCTTTTGTATCAAGAAGCAAAAGATTCTACATCATTTTTTTTCTTTTTTCGATTTTTAGAGTTGCGCTCATGGCATGTGGAGGTTCCCAGGCTAGGGGTCCAATCAGAGCTACAGCTGCCAGCCCACACCACAGCCACAGCAACATCAGATCAGAGCTGCATCTGCAGCCTACACACAGGTCACAGCTTATCCTTGACCCACTGAGCGAGGCCAGGTGTCAGACCCGCAACCTCATGGTTCCTAGTCGGATTCATTTCTGCTGCGCCATGACAGGAACTCCCTCTGTATCATTTTTTAAGTTGATAAATGAAGAGGTAGATGCATAACATGTTAAGTACAATTTTTGAAATAACCAGGACAAGAACCCAAACTCTACCTTTTTACCAGAAATGGAGAACAGAAACCATCCATAAAGCAAAAGGTAGAATTTAAGGCAAAAATTAAAAATCTGTCTAAATATGGAGTTCCCTTGTGGCTCAGCAGTAGCAAACTAGACTGGTATCCATGAGGACACGGGTTCGATCCCTGGCCTCGCTCAGTGGGTTAAGGATTCGGTGTTGCAGTGAGCTGTGGTGTAGGTCGTAGACATGGCTCGGATCTGGCATTAGCGTGGCGTAGGCCGGCAGCTCCGTTTGAACCCCTAGCGTGGGAACTTCCATATGCCGCAAGTGTGGCGCTAAAAAAGAAAAAAAAAAACACCTGTCTAAATATGTCTTAAGTGTCACGAATGTAAATGACATAAAATCTTCTTAAAGGAGAAGGATACTCAGATTGGGAGGAAGAGCAAATATAAAATCAAGTCCTATAGTTCCTCCAAAATCTAATGTAGGTGGCACGAATAGCCACATTAGGCGGAGGGCAGCAGAAATTAAGTCCTGGCTCCAGCAGGATTCTCCCCATGGGCCACAGACTTCTCCAACAGTTTACCTCAGTGGTTTACACCTTCTTGTTGCCCAAGCCTGGATTCAGTACAACCGTTGCAAGAAATCACTGCCCTTGTGCCTGTTGCTAATGGGAGTAGATTCATCTCTCATGTGTGTCTAGAACTGCAGAGATTTTTCTACTGTTTTTAACTCATACTTCCTTCTGATAGACACTTAAATAAATACGTGTTTAAAAACAAAACGCAGAAGTTCCCGTTGTGGCTCAGCAGTAACAAACCCGACTGGTATTCAGGAGGATGTGGGTTCTATTCCTGGCCTCACTCAGTGGTTAAAGATCTGGCATTCCCGTGAGCTGTGGTGTGGGTCATAGATGCAGCTCTGATTCTACCCCTAGCCTGGGAACTTCCATATGCTGTGGGTGCGGCCCTGAAAACAAAAAAACCTCAGGAGTTACCACTATGGTCCAACAGAATCAGTGGTGTCTCTGGAGCCCCAGAGTGCAGGATCGGTCCCCAGCCCAGCACAGTGGGTTAAGGATCCAGCATTGCCGTAGCTGCAGTGTAAATGGTAACTCCACTTGGATCTGATCCCTGGCCAGGAACTCCGTATATCACGGGGTAGCCAAAAAAAGAAAAAATAAATAAACAAAATTCACACCACCTCTTGTATACTGACAGTACATTGTGATACCACATTGTATCTTACACACTGTGCTCTCGCTGCCCCACTGAGAACCACTAATGTACTGAACTCCCTTCCAGGGAGACTATTAGACAAGTCAGTGTCCATAGGGGGGTTTGCTAGAATTATGACACAAGATTCAAGAACCTTGAGCACAGGCCTGTCTCAGACAGCAATAAACAGAATGATCCAGCTTTCTGGGCTCTGTCGTTAGAAGATTTTTGCAATCAGCAGGTGTCAGGAGTAAGATCAAAGCCAGCAGTCCTAGTAACAAGAATCCATCCTTAACCCAGGGAGGGGATGTCAAGTCCAGGACACTAGAGTCCACCGGCACCTCCAGGGAATGCTAATGACGTGACCTCTGTATGGACCGGGAGTACAGATCTCTGTATGGAACGGGTACAGTCTGTATTCTCTCTCCCAAGCAAGGGTTCAAAAGAACCAAAAAGCAGTGGGTCGCTGGTGAGTGCCCAGCATTCAGGGTGAAGGCCTTGCCTCACATAGAAGACCTGAGCATCCCGGAGCGTCCCTGCTCCACGTGTTGACATCTAACATTTGATGCGCACCTACAGAGCTCCGGACACCATCCTAAGCCCTAGTTTTATCTGTGAATCTCCCTGTCATCATGTCCATTTTATAGATGAGTAAACTCAAGGAGAGAAAGGCTAATTAACTTGCCCGAGGTCACAGCTGCTAAGCGATGGAGTTGAGACTCAGAGAGTCTGACTCCAGAGCTTTTTCTCCTCTGAACCTCTCAATTCTCATGATCACCTTTCACCCGGGAAATGCAATAGCAGCGCCTGTTCTTGGTAAGAAAGACCCTGTGCAGCCACACTGCTGCCCTTTTCCTCCCTGCAGCTACATCAGCAAGGTAGACGTGCTGAATATCTTAGTTGCTGCTTCCTATCGCCACGTGCCATCTCTGGATCAGATCTTGCAACCGGCCGCAGTAGCCAGGCTCAGGAACCAGCTCTTGGAAGCAGAGTACTACCAACTGGGCGTTGAGGTGAGAGGCTCAGACCAGGCTGACATCTACCCCAGTGCAGCGAGTTACCTTTGCCTAGCCTTGTGGATGGGAACTGCCGCCTCCTCAATTGTCCTTGGCCACGGGGAGTATCTAGGACGACCAGTTTGCAAGTCGGGGGAGGAGTGGCAGGTGTGAGGGTCAGGGAGGGAGGTGACTGGCACAAGGGGTTAGACTAGGTCTTTGGAAGGCTCGGGCCTGGCTGTAGGCACCCCTCCTAAAAGAGCAGCTTTCCCTCCAGGTCTCCACGAAGACCGGCCTTGATACCACTGGGGCGTGGCACGCGTGGGGCATGGCCTGCCTCAAAGCTGGGAACCTCACTGCCGCACGGGAGAAGTTCAGTCGCTGTCTGAAGCCCCCTTTCGACCTCGATCAGCTGAGTCATGGCTCAAGACTGGTACGGGATGTGGTGGAGTACCTGGAGTCCGCGGCGAGGCCGCCCCTGTCTGTGGTAAGCAGAGCTTCAGCTCAGAGTGGGAGGCCCGGGAGCAGCAGAGGCCTGGGAAGGGCATCAGTCTCCATCCGGCTGACAGCGGCAGCCCTGGCTCAGAGCTGGCAGGTTTGGATTTTGTTCTTCCCATTATATACAGTCAGATAAGTAATGAAGAGCAAATCTTTTTTGGAAAAAGGAAATACAGGGAGTTCCCTGGTGGCACAGCAGGTTAAGGACCGGGTATTGTCACTGCTGTGGTTTGCTGCTGTGGTGTGGGTTCAATCCCTGGTCCAGGAACTTCCACATGCCATGGCTGTGGCCAAAAAAAAGGGGGGGAGCACTACAGAAAACTGCTTTTAAAACAATGAAAGTCACTTATAATCCTATACCCAGCCTTTGGCAGTATTTAGATTTTGGTAAATATTGTTATATTTTTTAATTAAATCGGTGTTATATAATTGATAATGTCTAGAAAGTTATATCCTGCCTATTTCCTACCCTTAAAACTACAGAGTGGGAGTTCCCCTTGTGACTCAGCAGAAACAAGCCCAACTAGTATCCATGAGGACATGAATTCTATCCCTGGCCTCGCTCAGTGGGTTAAGGATCTGGCGTTGCCATGAGCTGTGGTGTAGGCCACAGACGCAGCTCAGATCCCTCATTGCTGTAGCTGTGGTGTAAGCTGGCAGCTGCAGCTCCGATTGGACCCCTAGCTTGGGAACTTCCTATGCTGCAAGTGCAGCCCTAAAAAGACAAAAAAAAAACCAAAAAACGAAAACTACAAAGTGAGCTTTTTTCCAACTTGTTAAGTAACCTTTGAAAGCAGTATTCTTGGAGGCTGAGAATTCCCCGAGTTGCATTGTTCCCTCGTACCCTCTCCTCTCTTGGCAGCAAGATGACGATTACCTGGCCACCCTGAAAGAGTTGGAAGCTACCCTTCGGACCCAGAGCCTCTCTCTGGAGGTGATTCCTGAAGGGAAGATCATGAACAACACGTACTACCAAGAATGCCTCTTCTACTTGCATAACTACAGCACCAACCTGGCCGTCATCAGCTTCTACGTGCGGCACAGCTGTCTGCGGGAGGCCCTGCTGCACCTCCTCCACAAGGTGGGACTCGCAGACTCGGCTCTCACCTGGCGCTGATGGCTTGACCCGCCCGGCTTTTTAAGGGCTTTTAAACTCCCCTTAAACTTAACCCAGTGTTGAGCTATGAGACCACCTCTGGCACAGTCAGGTCCCAGTGGAAAATTCTGTCCATACAAATCGCAATTTGATGGGCGTGCGTTAAGGCTTCACCTGGATCCCAGGTTGCCCTTCTTCTTTTTTCTTTTTAATTTTTTTTATTATAACTGCTTTACAGTGTTCTGTCAAATTCTGCTGTACAGCAGAGTGACCCAGTCATACATATATCCACACTCTTTTTCTCATGTTGTCTTCTATCTGGCCCTATCACAAGTGATTGGATCTAGTTCCCTGTGCTGTTCAGCAGGACCTCATTCCTTGTGCATTCTAAATGTAGTAGTCTGCATCTACTAATTCCAAACTCCCCGTCCATGCCACCCCCTCCCCCTCAGCAACTACAGGTCTGATCTTCATGTCTGTGAATCTGTTTCTGTTCTGTAGATAAGTTCATCTGTGCCATATATATATATATATATATATATATTTTTTTTTTTTTTTTTTTTTTTTGCGCCTTTTCTAGGGCCGGCCACACCTGTGGCCATATGGAGGTTCCCAGGCTAGGGATCAAATCGGAACTGTAGCCGCCAGCCTATGCCACAGCCACAGCAACGCGGGATCCGAGCCGAGTCTGCAGCCTACACCACAGCTCACGGCAATGCCAGATCCTTAACCTGCTGAGCGAGGCCAGGGATCGAACCCGCAACCTCATGGTTCCTAGTCGGATTCGTTAACCACTGAGCCACTACGGGAACTCCATGTGCCATATTTTCGATTCCACATATACGTGATATCATATAGTATTTGTCATTCTCTTTCTGACTTACTCATTCCATCCATGTTGCTACAAATGGCGTTATTTTGTTCTTTATTATGACTGAGTAGTATTCCCCTACTGATTGTCAGTGACAGATGTCATCCCTTCTCCCCAAACGTATAGCAGAACCACGTAATAGTTCAGAGCATGATGTCTGGAATAAGATACTTGGTATAAGTGGTGTGACCGTGGACAAACTGCTTAACCTTCCATTTCCACACACCTCCCACCTGCCCTGGGATTCTGTCTTGCTACTGACCCAGCTGCTCATCCACTCGGAGTTGTTACCACAAAGGCCAGGAAACACCCATGGCACAGATTCTATACTTGGGCCTCAAGAGTCTCATGGAAGGAGAGTGTGCTCTCCTCCCCCTCCCCCACCACATCCTCGGCCCTCCTCTCACAGGAGGCCAGGGCACCGCTTAAGGGCAGTATTTCTTTGGAGTTGTGGTTAAGCCAAGTCAGGACTTGGCTTGACCCTTTGGCCTTCCCTTTTTTATCTGAATGTCCCATGAAAATTTTCTGAGGAGTTGACTGATTGGTACGAAGTTTCATATAAAATTAAAGGAACTCAACGTATACTTTGGTTTCAGTCAGCTGCCCTCATCCAAGATGGCAGCCGGTGAAAGATTACAAATGCAGACTTCTTAGCATTTCTCCAAGTGAGTCAGTAGTACACAGAGTATGATAACCGTACCTGCTACAGCACAGTGAAAGGGAAATGTTTTCATGCTGTCTAAGCTACTGTGTCTTAACTATTAACGGGCTCCCAAGACCATTGTAAAAGTTATATTATTTGGTGTTTAATTTCTAACCTTTCTCCTTTTCCTCCATTTCCAAATGAGTGGTGAGGTAAAACTGCTTTACCTTACCAGGTTCTGCTGCTTCAAACTGTTAACCAGTCCAGAGAGTTAAGCTGCTTACTTACTTATTTTGGTATAAGCTGACGACAGCACTGCCCCCTCTTTACATTAGTCAGAGCTAGGAAAGAGGTCGTCGTTTTATCTCCTATAATCACAACTACCCTTGAACTGAAATATCTTACTTTCTTAAGCAGATGGGGAACGACAGGAAAAAAAAAAAACATTGTGCAAACTGATTGAATGCCAGAATGTGGAAGATGTGTTTCTAGCCTTATTCTTTACCTTTTCACCACTTCACCACCACACTAGCCCAGAGTGAGCTTTTTAAAACGTAGTACATATTATTTATGTTATTCCTCTCTCTAAAAGACCTTCATTAGGTCCCCATGGCCACAAGATGAAGTCCAAATTCCTTAGCAGGACCGGGTCCCCTTATTTCTCATTTGCTCTCAGTACAAATCCTGTCTGTGCTCTGTAGTCCAGACTTGCCAAATTACTTAAAGTTTCCTGCCTGTACCACGCACTTGCTCAGCTCCACGAGTCTGCATGTACCTAGAAGGCCAGACCCCTCCTCGTTTTCTTGGAAAACTCCTGTTTATTCTCCCAGACCCTCTCTGTTGAGCGTTTACCTCTTCCTGTAACCACCACTGTACCTAGAACATAGCTCTGTCACTGCATTTATCCACAAGACTCCAACTCTCTGTTTCTAGTTGTGTTTTCCCGTCTGGACTGAGGAGGCTCATATTGACCTTATGTGGTGACTTAGGCCCTAGTGCCGGTTACAAATGAGTGAGTGGACAGATGAATGGATGAAATAGAAGCTATTAAGGGGTTGCTCTCTTGAGGAATTCCACCTTTCCAATGCAGCTCATCCCCTTGCCTCTTAAAGTGTGTCTCACAACTTTTAGGTTAGGTATAAGTTTTTAGGAAAAGCCAAAACTGGGAAAGGGACCCTCACCCACTGTGGATGCTCTCAAAACCCAGATCCTCTCCACTTCTAGACAGCTTGTGCCCAGCGCCGCAAGGCCGGCGTGGCTATACCACCGGGTGTTTATAGCCGTCCTGTACTCCCCATTACGTATTCCTAATCTAAAGTCTAAATGGCCAAATGATTTTCCTTTCTATGACTGTGGAATGGGGGTTTATGACTCAGGGTCTCTGATGAACTTCAGGAGTTCCAGGTATGAGTGTGTGTGTGTGTGCACTTTCCTGAGGAGTTGGTCCATGATGTTTCGCATTTATTCATTCATCCAAGAAATAGTTATTAAATAGCTTAGGACTATCGTGAGCACTAAAGATACAACAGTGGAGGGGATCAGGCAAAAATAGCTGCTCTTACAAAACTTACATTATAATAGGGAGAGAGACAGCAAACAAGACAAATAAGATATATAGTGTAAGTGGTGAGTAAGAAGAAAAATAAAGCGGAAGAGAGGGAACAGGCAAATTGTGCAGTTTAAGACAGGATGCCCAGGATGACATCTGAGTAAAGGCCTAGAGTAGGAGGGGAGTGAACCATGCAGATTGTGGAGGACGTGGTCCAGGCTGAGAGCGAGGGCAAAGGCGAGGGTGGCTTGAGCAGAGTGAGCTGAGGAAAGGGTGGTGGCAGGTAATATCAGAAAGCTAGCAGGGACCAGATCATGTAGGGCCTCATAGACATTGTGAGGACTTGGGCTTTGTGCTGAGTGAGAAGGAAAACCACAGGAAGATTTTGGGCAGAGAAGTCACATGATCTGTTTTAATAGAATCAGGTTGATTGGTTGACATGAGATTAAAAAAAAAAAAAAAAAGAGGCAGGAGTGAAAGATGCCAGACCAGGGAGGAGGCCTTTGCGATCTTCCAGGCAAGTGGTTCTGATGACTTGGGCAAGGGTAGTACATAGAAGTGGTGAGAAGTGGCCGGCTACATACAGATTCTGTATGTATTTTGAGGTGGAGACAATAGAATTTGCTAATGACTTTTTTTTTTTTTGGCCACCCCTGCAGCATGTCAAGTTCCCGAGCCAGGGATCCATCCTGCACCATAGCAGTGACAATGCCAGATCCTTAACCGCTAGGCCACCAGGGAACTCCCAGTAATGATCCTTAACTGCTAGGCCAGAAGGGACACCCCGCTAATGTTGGGGTGTGAGTGAAAGATGGCTACGGTTTTTGCTTGAACAAGTAGAACAAAATTGCCATCCGAGAAAGGGAAGGCTGCAGAAAGAGCAGATGAACAAGAAACAATCAGAGTGCTGGAGTTCCGGTTGTGGCTCAGTGGTTTAAGAACCCAACTAGTATCGGTGAGATGAGGGTTTGATCTGTGGCCCCACTCAGTGAATTAAAGGATCCAGTGTTGCTGTGGCTGTGGTGTAGGTCAGCAGCTGCAGCTCCAGTTTGACCCTTAGCCTGGGAACTTCCATATGCCGCAGGTTTGACCCTAAAAACCAAAAAAAACAAAAAAAAAATTGTAAAAAGAGTACAGTTTTAGAGGTAATGTTTCCTTGATACCCAAGAGGACTTTTTGTATCTACCGTTGCACGTAAGTTAACTATTACCATTCTGGAGTTCAGAAGGAATGAACAGGCTGGAAATAGGAAATAATTATGGTTATAGTCAGCAAATAGATTTAAAGGCACGAGACTTACAAAATCAAAATAGTAAATAAAGAAAAGAAAACAGGTTCCTCCTCAGCCCTGGGGAGCTAAGGAGGAATCAGCAAAGGAGACTGAGCAAGACTAGCCAGAGAAATAGGAAGAAAACCTGGTGGGTGTGGTGTCCTGGGAGCCAAATGAAAAATTTTTGGACTTTCCATTGTGGCTCAGCAGAAACGAATCTGACTAGTATCCATGAGGACGCAGGTTCGATCCCTGGCCTCACTCAGTGGGTTAAGGATCCGGCATTGCTGTGAGCTGTGGTGTAGGCTGCAGACGCACCTCAGATCTGGCGTTGCTGTGGCTGAGGCGTCAGCCAGCAGCTACAGCTCCAGCTCAGCCCCTAGCCTGGGGATCTCCACATGCCTTGAGTGCAGCCCTAATAAGACAAAAAAAGGAAAGGAAAGAAAAATCTTCAAGGAAGAAGCCACCAGCTGTATGAAGAGCTGTTGATAGAGCAGGTGGAAAACAAGGACAAGGAATTTTAGATTTAATAACCTAAAGATCATTGGTGACCCAAGGAGCAGTTTTAATGGAATTATAGGTGCAAAAGCGAGATGAGAGTGGGTTCAGGAGACAGTCGCAAGAGGAACCAGAGACAGGGAGTGCAGATAACTCCATCAGGGAGCTCTTCTGTGCAGGGAGGGAAAGAAGAGGAGTAGTCACTGAGGTAAGATTCTCAAAGGGAGCTCTCTGTGGCACGCGAAAGGTTAAGAGCAGTGCTGCAGGAGAATCCTGAAGGAGTCTGAGCAGAAGGAAACTCAGGATGAGTCCCCAACAGTGCCGGAACCGGGCTCCAGACTTCCCACCTTTGGAGTTTCCATTGTGGCTCAGTGGCTTGAGGATCCAGCGTTGCTGCAAGCTGCAGTGTAGGTTCAGATGCAGCTCTGATTTGGCTCCTGGCCCGATGCCACAGGTATGGCTGTTAAAAAACAAACAAAAATGCCTTCCAGCTCTGACTTTTTGCCTTGCCCTGCTCCAGGAGAGTCCCCCAGAAGTCTTCCTAGAAGGCATTTTCCAGCCAAGCTATAAAAGTGGGAAGCTACACATTTTAGAAAACTTGCTGGAATCCATTGATCCAACCTTAGAAAGCTGGGGCAAGTACTTGATTGCTGCCTGCCAACATTTACAGAAGAAGAACTACTACCACATTCTGTACGAGCTGCAGCAGTTCATGAAGGTAAGAGCAGCCCCATCCTGCCTTCTGCCTCTGTCACCGTTGCCCCGCCGCGCAAAGAGACTGTGAGATGTGGGAATAAGATGGTATCGTTTGGTCCCCGGACTTGCTTCTTAACTAAAGCTTCAGCAAATCCATGTTGCTCCCTAGCGTTTTTAAATGACATCAGGAATTCCATCCTCATCCCAAAGGGGCAGACTTTAATCTTGTCAGCAGTGGCGTTCTTCAGAATTCAAGGAATGTAAAGGTGGAAAAGTGGGGCATGGTGGTTTCCAGATCAGCGTGCAGCTTGCAGGCAGGTTTCATCAGGAACAACGGGGAAGTGGGGGTGTTTAGAGAGGTATGAGGGGACAGGGATCCGTGTTTCTCCCAATCTGTCCGAGGGCGGCCAATGCTCAGTCACAGAGAAAGTGAATTATTCAGTGCCAAAGTAAGAGGGAAGACAAGCTGAATGAAGAACCAGAATTCTCCTTCTTAAAGATCTCTTCAGGGGTAGAATAGTGTCCTTCCTACCCAAGAGTCCAGCCAGTCCTAGGCCTCGGAGTGAAGGATGCAAACTAGCATTGCAGCTGGTGATGGGAAGGGGCGCTGGCAAGCAGGCTTCGTGCATGGGAACCCGATCAGAATTCTCCTCACACCCTCGATAATCCTGGTTGCCTTTGACCTGAACGTTCACTCTCCTCTTCCAGGACCAAGTCCGAGCCGCCATGACCTGTATTCGCTTCTTCACCCACCAAGCGAAGACATATACAGAGCTGGGAGAGAAGCTCTCGTGGCTGCTCAAGGCCAAGGATCACCTGAAGATCTACCTCCAAGAAACCTCCCGCCGCACTGGAAGGAAGAAAAGCACCTTCTTCCGAAAGAAGATGACCGCAGCTGATGTGTCAAAGTAGCTTGGGGTTCAGGGAGCAGGGCGGGGCAGAAAGGCTGGGACCACGGGTCTGTTGGTTATAAAACTGCCTTTAACCGTCTCTGAGCCCCGAGGAAACACACACACACAAACACACACACACACACACACACACACACACGTAACAGAAATCATTACTGGGCGTTCCCTTTGTGGCTCAGCAGTTATGAGCCCCACTAGGATCCATGAGGATGCAGGTTCGATCCCTGGCCTCACTCAGTGCATTGAGGATCCCACATTGCCGTGAGCTGTGGTGTAGGTCATGCCACATTGCTGTAGCTATGGTGTAGGCCAGCAGCTGCAGCTCCAGTTCAACCCCTAGTCTGGAAACTTCCATATGCTGCGGGTACGACCCTGGGCGGGGGCGGGGGGGACAGAGAAAGTCATTCCTGGATGACAGGTGTCTGGTAGAAGCCAATCTTGAAAGTCTCCGGAGGCGCTTGTAAGAGGAGGGTGGGGACTGGCGTCACGAGACTGAACCCCAAACCCTTAGAAGAGGCAGAAGAGGTCCCGCCCGCGTCCCTGTGTTACCTCACACCACTTCCTTGTGGTCGGGCACAGCGGCCTCCCGGGCTCCTCAGCACACCGAGTCCTTCCCTCCTGTCGGCTTTATGCCTGCTGAGCATCCGTGAGCATGCGACATCTGAAGGTGATGCCCTCTCACTGCCATGTATCCCTTCACAGTCCCAAGCGCTAGCTCCCGTGTGTGTTCGTTCTTCACCGCTCTCTGGCCTCTGAACTCTGGAGGGCAGGGTTCAGCTCCTTCTCGACCGCCCTCTCCTGTCGTCAGCAGCGCACTGTGCTCTAAAAATCCCTCGTGCCCGTTTTTGTCTTTGGCTCATTTTGCCCACCACCTCCTTTCCTTTGCCTTTTGCGGTGCCATCCTATTGTGCCTCCTCTGTCCCCTGGCCCCAGTCACCTCTGAGGCTGGACTGTGCGTCTCCTGTCACCACAGGCACATGAACACACTTCAGTTGCAGATGGAAGTGACCAGGTTCTTACATCGCTGCGAAAGTGCCGGGACCTCTCAGATCACCTGCTTGCCTCTGCCAACCCTGTTTGGAAATAACCACATGAAAATGGATGTTGCCTGCAAGGTAGGCCCGATGTTTCAGACCCCTGGCAGGCTGTTCTCTTCCAGAACCCTTATCAGGGTTGCGGTCGCCTAGGTGTTCTTCCAGTATGTCTGATGGTTGCTGAACGTGAGCCACAGCGATGGATTTCGTTTTGCTTACTCTAGTCTCTCCTGTGCCTGCGTTCAGTAGAGTCTCCACAAATATTTATTGAAGAAATGTGTAAATGAGGGCCTCATTCTTGTCGGAGGGGCTGCTCCAGTAATTATTGCTTCTTACGGCATGTTTTCCACCCCCTTTCCAGGTCATGCTAGGAGGGAAAAATGTAGAAGATGGTTTCGGAATTGCATTCCGTGTCCTGCAGGTATGACTCGGATTACTCTGGATTATACCAGGGGTGATCAGCACGTGACTGCGGTTCTGTGAGGGATTATTCTTCAGAAAATGTTTGTCCCAAGAAAAGCAGAGTACACATACATCAAGAAGGAAATCAACGAGGTGGCTATTACAGAACTGGGTCAAATTTGAGATTGTAGGCCAGTCTGCCAAAAGCCATGTGACCAATGACACGTTCATCAAAAGCTATCAAAGAAATGCCTGAAGGCAGGTCTAGAGCAGTTCCTCACAGCTGTGCTCCTTGCCGGGGAGCGTGGCTCGGGGAAGAGGGGGTCCCATCCAGCAGGGGCGGCCACTGGCAGCCAGGGCTGCCCCTCTGTCTTCCATCCTCCTGTGACCCAGACTCAGGGAGTACATCTTCTGTTGCTCGTGATGAGAGGACACAGGTACAGCTGTGGCGCTGGAGCAGAGCGCTGAAACCACGAGAAGCAGTGTCTCCCCAAAACACCCCCCACCACGCGGTGACACGCAGGCACTCTGAGGCCGGTCACTACGGACAGGCGGGGTCTTAACGCTTTGAGCTGCTGCAGGATCTGAAGCTTAATGAACAGAGTCAGCCTGACAGATTTCTTACTTCTCACCTGTTTTCTGTGATGGATAGAGCTCTCAGCACGTGGGCACCCGCGGGCAGACAGAGCAATGGCTCCTCCCACACCCCAAGGGAACAGAGTTGTTTATCCCGTTGTTTCTAGCCAATCAGTCCTTTGGTGACTTGATGGGCCTCCAGGGCACCTCTTAACAGAGCACGAAGGGTCCATGGCAGCCAGTATCAGCCCCCAACGTCCGTTTTCCAAGAGAAAGAAACTCATTAGAGAATGAACTGGACTTGGGATTTTTTTTTTTTTTTTTAGGCTGAACCTGTGGCATATGGAGGTTTCCAGGCTAGAGATCAGATCGGAGCTGTAGCCACCGGCCTGTGCCACAGCCACAGCAACACCAGATCCGAGGCACGTCTGCAACCTACACCACAGCTCACAGCAATGCTGTGGATCCTTGACCCACTGAGCAAGGCCAGGGATCGAACCCTCATCTTCATGGATGCTAGTTGGGTTCTTAACCCATTGAGCCACAACAGGAACTCTTAAACTTGAGAATTTGATTGGAATATTTTCAGAAAGTGATATGGCAGTAAGTGAGATGTACCTGTTTGCGTATCAAAATTACAATTTTTTTTATGGTTGCTTCCTAAATGTCTGCCAAACTCCAAAAGAGGAGATTTTTGCTTATTTTTTGTTTATGTGTGTTTTCTATTGGAACTGCGGTCTTTTCTAGGAGTTCCCTAGTGGCATGGTGCTTGGGGATCCGGCATTGTCCCTGCTGTGGTGGACAGGTTTGATCCCTGGCCCAGGAACTTCCGAATGCCATGGGTTCGGCCAAAAAGAAAAACCGAAGGGAAAAAAAAAAAAAAAATATATATATATATATATATATATATATATACATACACATACACACACACACATACATATATACATATATATGTGTACGTATATATATACATATATGTATATATATATATACATACAGCTTATCTACCCCAAGCCCGGTGGGAACTCCTTCCTTCACTCTGTTGAGGTCCCTGCCTCCCTGCAGCCATCAGCCTATGTTCTGTTCCAGGACTTCCAGCTGGACGCTGCCACCACCTACTGCAAAGCGGCCCGGCAGCTGGTGGAGAGAGAGAAGTACGGTGAGATCCGCCAGCTGCTCAAATGCGTCAGCGAGTCAGGCATGGCGGCCAAGAGCGACGGGGACGCCATCCTGCTCAACTGCTTGGAAGCGTTCAGGAGGATCCCACCCCAGGTGCGCTCGCTCCCAGACCCCTCGGCTCCTCCGCCTGTCTTCGGGTCTTCACATCGCCCTCTCTATTTTCTCTTCCCCGTAATGTACCTGGAGCTCTACAAGGTCCCTCTGTCTTTCCAATCCCTCTGTAATAATGGCCTCACTCTAACCAACCCTTCCCGGGAAAGGAAATTCCTGGTGAGAACCTCTGTATCTGGAAGCTGCCCCGCAGCAGCCCATTGTCTGATGTTCTTGGCCCCCGGAAGTGTCAGCAGACCAATGGAATGGAGTTTCTCCCTGTGACTGTAGATCGTGGGCGTGCAGGTGGCCTTTGAAGCATGTCCCCTGCAAATCTGTGCCCTGATGGCTTCTTTGTGAGATGAACACAGCCACGTCCATTCCTGTTTGCTGTTTCTTCTCTTCGGGTTCCCATGTTTAGTGTTATCATTAGATTTCCTCTGTGGCTCTTATAGCAGAAATTGGGTTTGTAAAGAAGGGTCGGCCAGGCCTCCCCACCCGGGGTCGGGACGGCTGGACTGAGACTGGCTGGGCCCTGGCTCCCACTCTTCTCACAACCGCTGTTGTCCCTGTTCTGCGCAGGAGCTGGAGGGTCTGATCCAGGCGATACACAATGATGACAACAAGGTGAGCAGAACTGTCTCCGCACGCGGCGATGCTCAGGATCAGTGCTTTGCACTTGCCTTTTCTTCTTCATTCCTCGCTCCCCACAACAGTGCTATTCAAACTGCACCTCCGCCTCTTTGTTATCCAGAGGTGGAGCTGGGACCCAGCGAGAAGGAGTAGCTGGGAGACACGAGAACACTGACCACACAAACCTGTGCCTTCCTATTTCTTTATCCCCAAGACACGTGTCCCAGGCTGCCCTAGAATCTCCATTTGCTGTGGCAGTTTTCTCTCCGAGCCCTAGGAAATCCTCACTTTCACCTTCAGGTTGACTCATTGAATGGGGTTCTCAGAGTGAGCAGGCATCTCTTTATCCTTGAGAAACAAGGGTACCTTCTACAGTAAGAAAAAAGACCGATCCCTTTAAGGAACAGTGTCCATTGGTGCCTCAGTGTCGCTTGTGGCCTTCGAGCTCTTCCTGTTGAGTAGGTGATTAGTGAACCTTTCTGAAGAGAGCAGCTGGAATAAAAGTATTCCCAGCTGCTCCTGTGTGTGGCTCACCATAGGCTCGAACCACCTGCCATCTGGAGGCAGGTCCGTGGACCAGGAGAGGCATGAGAAAACCAAGCCAGACTGCCCTGGCCGCTAGCGGTGGAATGATCTGGCGCTGAGTCCCTTGAGAAGAAGATTAATATTAGGCAAACAGCTTCCCACCCAACCACACTACCGCTCCCCATGGCGGTATTGCTAATCCCTGGGCTGAATTTGCAGGCATTTTTTTCATTTGAGAGTTTAGGAAGAACGTGTTCTTAACATTTCTTCATTTAATTCTGCAACATCCCCGTGAGATCCTGCAGAAGGGATGGAAATCTGACATCCTAAAAATGTGGGAAATTACTCTTCTAGAATCAGAATGATAACCCAGCAGCCAGTCCAGACACCCAGGCTCCCTGACTCTCAGACTATGGTTCTTTTTCCAAGCCCATGGTGAGCCTCCTATTCAGTAGGACAGAAGCTTTGCCCCTGGGAAAGGTGCACCCTAAAACCTAGATTGTCATTATTATTTTTTCAAGTTTTTCCTCTCAACAGCTTTTCTGACACTCCTAAGTGATCTCAGGCCACAAGATCTTGCCCCCAAAAAACAGCTTCATTCAGTCTGTGGTCCAGACTTTCTTAAAAAACGCCCTCCTCCTCCCCTAGGTAGAAGCTTTGCCTGTCTACCTGTGAAGTTCTGTCTAGTGTATACTGCCGGCAAGTGGAGCTGAAGGCCTGGGCGAGAGCAAGTATCTTGGGCAGCAGATAGAAAACCAGCTTGATCCCTTTAGCGAGCTCAGAACGTGGAGTTCCCACTGTGGCACAGTGGGTTAATGATCTGGCTTGTCTCTGTGGTACAGCTGGTTCGATCCCCAGCCCAGTGCAGTAAGTTAGGATCTGGCGTTGCTGCAGCTGTGGCATATGTGCTGTAGGTTGCAGTTTCAGCTTAGATTCGATCCCTGGCGTGGGAATTTCCATGTACCACAGGTGCGGCCGTTAAAGAAAAAAAATAAAAAGGAGTTCCCGTCATGGTACAGTGGAAACGAATCTGTCCTGTAACCGTGAGGTGGAAGGTTCAATCCCTGGCCTTGCCCAGTTGCTTAGGGATCTGGCCAATGGGTTAGGGATCTGGCATTGCCCTGAGTTGTGGTCTAGGTCGCAGATGCGGCTCAGATCTGGCATTGCTGTGGCTGTGGCGTAGGCCAGCAGCTGTAGCTCTGATTCAACCCCTAGCCTGGGAACCTCCATATGCTGCAGGTGAGACCCTAAAAAGAAGAAAAGAAATAAAGAAAAAGAAAAAGCACACCAGGCATCTAGCTATAGGAGATTATCTGTAATTGAGCTTGGGAAAGGAAGACTTTAGTGACAAGGCAAAAAGGAAGATGGAGCATTGAAACATGAAGAGAAGAGTCCTCTCCAGCCACCAGGAGGACTGTCACGGCAGTAAGACAGCTAGTGGGAGCTCAGAGGCGGCTCGCCAGGGTCTTGCTCTTCACCGGCAGGTGACCTAGAACACTGACACCAGGGAGGTACTGGTGAGGTGGGGGTCAGAGAAGGAAGGGGCTCTCATCTCCCCCAAGCTGGGCATTTGTCTAGAATGTAGGAAACTGAGCTGCCTCTGATCCAAATGGCAAGTCGAGTCAACCTGGGTTTAGGCCTTAATTAGACCTTTTCTAACTGTGAGGCTGTGTTGTCTTCCCCAAACTTCTTATTAAAAGAGTTTTAATTCAGCAGGTTGAAAACAGAAAAATAGAGAAGGGGGCTCTGTAGGGGGCTCTATGTGCCCATTTATTCATTCATTCATTCCTTTCATGCATATTCAGTGAACACCTTCATGCGTAGGCCCTGTGCTAGGCAGCAGGATTACAAGGGGAGAAAAGGCAGACACTATTCCTGCCCACCCTACTCCCGTCAAGGAGGCCGACATCAGTAAAATAATCACCCAAGTAACTGTAAAACCGCAGTTTGTGGGCAGTGAAGCCAGGAGGAAGCTGGAGAGCCCAGGAGAGTGAGGAGGAAGGCCAGACTCTGCCTGCCTGTCTGCCTTCTTTTTGAAACTCAGCTTATTGGTAATAACTTCATACACTAAAATAATACAGTGTAGTAACTTCATGTCCAGAGTATTTAAAGAGTGGCTGTAACGCAGTGAGGCAGGAGGCGCCAGCTCGTCTGCCTGAGCTCTGTGCCCACGGGTGACTTGTCAGTGACGGTTTCCTTCCCGCTGTCTTACCCCCGCTGCCAGGTTCGGGCCTACCTGACGTGTTGCAAACTGCGCTCTGCCTACTTGATTGCCGTGAAGCAGGAGCGCTCTCGGGCCGCAGTCCTCGTCCAGCAGGTGCAGCAGGCCGCCAGGAGCAGCGGGGACGCTGTAGTGCAAGACATCTGCTCCCAGTGGCTTCTGACGAGCCACAGCCGGGGTGCCCACAGCTCGGGCTCCAGGAAGTGACGCTGGGCCGCTGGGCCTGAGGACTGTGGGTCGGGAGTGACAGACCTGATTCCAGGTCTTTCCTCCTAAGGG
Source organism: Catagonus wagneri (assembly GCA_004024745.2). NCBI lineage: Eukaryota > Metazoa > Chordata > Mammalia > Artiodactyla > Tayassuidae > Catagonus > Catagonus wagneri. The sequence continues at coordinate 1,409,424 of PVHT021183631.1, read as the reverse complement.
AACGGGACTTCCCTGGCTCCACCCCAGGTCAGAAAAGGCTGGATTGGACCCAACTTGCCCTCTTGGGCAAGGACAGGACCTTTCACGCAAGTGCCATGTTTCTGTATAACTGTGGAATGTGTGTGTGTGTGTGTGTGTGTGTGTGTGTCTGGAGATGGCCAGTCCTTTCTACCTCAGAGTGAGTGTGTGTGTGTGTGTGCATGGTCCTGTGCACACGTGTTTACACCCAAGCATTTCTGAACAAATGGAACTCTCCCCCACTGGAAAGAGGCACTTTACTTTAGACTTCTGCCCACCTGAAACCCTTTCCTGCGTTTTTGGTTCTTAACTCGGGTTCATCCAATTTGTACACAGTCCCCTCTGTGCGAAGACGTCCCAGTAGCCCCGAAGGACTGGAAGGGATTTACGGAGAATCACTGAGCAACATCAGAAGGGTTGCCTCTGTTTCCTTCTTTCCCTTCCCAGAATTCAGAGATGGCTTTGGGGCCATCTGAGGAATAAAGCCGTTCTAGTTTCTCTCCTCTCACAAGCACAAGAGTTAGCGTGAGTCTTTGGAAGGCAGCGTGATCAGAATGGTCCTCAGGTGCCGGCATCTGAAAGCCAGGGTCGGCCGATCACATGATTGTGTCTGGAGAGCCGCACACACGGGCGGGAAGGGCACCTCCGCATTTATCCGCAGGTCTCCCCAGGTGACAGGGCTGCAGGAGGGTTGTTTACAAGCACAGTTCTGGCTGTGAATATACCTGCTACAGGGGGAGAGAGCACCGCTTCCTCCTGGAGAGTCCGGGGAGGGAAGCTGTAGCCAAGATCTGGGACTGAATGGCTAGACTTTGCCCGTTTGAGTTACAGTCCTATTCGTGCCCCTTATATTGGTTAGGAAGTCGCTTGCTCTTCCCTCCTGCTTCTCTTCCGTCTCTTCAGGATGGCAGGATGATACACAGAGACCCAGTGTCACTGAGAAAGCGGTGCACTTCTTTGTCTTAACAGGGGGAGTCAAGGGTTCACTTTGAAGCTGGGACCAGAGACAAGAGTTCAACAAGGAGATAATGAAATAGGTCACATCCGGCTGGTGCGAAACTAGGCGAAGTGCTCCTTTATTTAGTATGCCCTGGCCTGTCTTCCCACCCAAGATGCGCCAACATTTTAGAAAAGGTCTGCTGGGAGTTCCTGTTGTGGCTCAGTGGTAACAAACCCGACTAATATCCATGAGGATGCAGGTTCGATCCCTGGCCTTGCTCAGTGGGTTTAGGATCCAGCATTGCCGTGAGCTGTGATGTAGGTCACAGATGCAGCTCGGATCCCTTGTGGCTATGGCTGTGGTGCAGGCTGGCAGCTGTATCTCCAGTTCGACCCCTAGCCTGGGAACCTCCATCTGCCGTGGGTGCGCCCCCCCCCAAAAAAAAAAGAAGGAAGGGAAAAAAAGGTCTGCTGTACTTCATAACTTGGGTTTGCAAGTAAGGGATGTGAGGAAAACTCCGCGGCTGTGAGCTCCCACCAGCCAGAGCTCAGCCTTTTGACCTCACTTTTGCTGTTGAGAGAAAGGAGCTAGAAACCCAAGTCGGTATCTCTGGTGCTTAGAAACCCTGTGAATTTCCCTCTGAACGAGGTTTTTTAATAGTAAAATAAACTGTATGAGCATCTATCAGATTCAAAGTTTTGGACCTGTTAGGAGGGGAGAGACTACAAAGAAAATTCTAGACCCCTTTATGGAAAAGATTGACAAGTAGCTTTTCCCTCCTTGAGTCATAGGATGCATCCGCCTCCCAGGAAATATCATTCCCTGGCATCTGCTTGCACTTCTGAGTCTGCCCTTTCTGCACTGAACATAAGCACTTTATAAGAATGGGTTGCAAACCGTACAGCCCTTAATTTGGGATGTTAAGATCAGTTTTTCCTGACTTTTTCCTCTTAAGTAGTTGGATTATAAACCATAGTTCAACCACAGACTGACAACCATAGACCGACATAAGGTGAGGCTACAGGCCTTTGAACATCAGGCTGTGGTCTCCAGCAAAATACAACAACAAAACTAATGTACATGATGAAGGGTTGAATGTTTTACTGCAAGCAAGCCACAATAAAGTGTCTGTTCTACAAGTTCTTGGCTTCGTGGCTTCTTTGTGCTGTCTGGCACTTATCTCCCTCTTCCCTTATGCCTTGTGTTCTGTGTGGAGAGAAAAGGTGGTTGGGAAAAATCAGATGGCCTTCAACTCTTGAACTTCTCTAAATGATTCCCATCATAACTTATGACTCTTTGTAAGTTAGGATTTATCTCAAATTTCCTATGTTTTAAAAAATATTATTGGGAGTTCCCACTGTGGCTCAGTAGTAATGACCCAGCTAGTATCCGTGAGAATGTGAGTTCGATCCCTGGCCTTGCTCAGTGGGTTAAGGATCCAGCATTCCTATGAGCTGTGGTGTAGGTCACTTACGTGGCTCGGATCCCACGTTGCTGGGGCTGTGGTGTAGGCCGGCAGCTGCAGCTCCAATTTGACCCCTAGCCTGGGAACCTCCATATGCTGCGGATGTTGCCCTAAAAAGTTAAAAAGTTCTATTAGTTTCAGGTGTACAGCAAAGTAAATCGGTTATACATGTACATATATCTGTTCTTTTTCAGATTCTTTTCCCATGTAGGTCATTACACAGTATTGAGTAGGTTATCCTATACTGTACAGTAGGTCTTTGTTCTATGCATCTTTTTAATATCAACCAAATTGTGACTCTTTGAAATCAGGTGTAGGGTTTTTAGGGAGAGTAGAACTCAAATTTGGCTTTTAGTATTCTTGCCACCCTCTTACAGCACATGTTTGCGTTGATACTTGAGCCGTAGACAGTGGCATTGCTGCCATTATCTTTCCCCAGAAACATGGTCTCATTTGATTTCTCAGTTGAAAAAAAAATAGACAAAACTTCAGAAACAAACACAAGAAACAAAAAGTAATGAAAGTAGACCTGAAAACCGTCTGTTTAGAATCTGACACAAAGATGCGTCACAACAAAGAAAACAAACACCCAACCTAAATCTAGGCTAGAGCGCATGGACTACGTTTAGAAACCTGAGACACTCCAAATTTACCTGATACTTTTGGAGTTTAAACAAAGTAGATCAGATGGTATCAGATGCTTTCATACTCAAGCAACCAAGTATCAGTTGTCACTGTGACCCCGAGGAAAATGGCCTGTTTTTGGTCGTCGTCCTCTCTTCCACAGTAATAATGTTGACTAACCCATCCTTGAAACCTCCAATTCTTCTACAACAAATTTATTCAACATCTGGCTACCAAAAGGCTACTTTGGTGGCGTGCTTTCTGTTCCCTATTTTTTCATGCCATTGTTTGTGCTTGGAACCCATGTTTCACCACCTCCACCACCCTCACGCTCCAGTCTACTCTTATCAAAACCCTTTCTTTAAGCCCATTTCAAGTACCTTTTCCACAAATTATTTGCTGCTGTGGGTGTACGTCCTCTTCATCCCACCAAAGGGCTAAAATTCTTCAAGATCTTATCCAGATACTCTGTCATACAATCCCACAGCTTTAGCAGACAAATTTGCATTCTAAACCAAAGTTGTCCTTTAACTGTTTTCCACATCAGACCCACCTTTTGATTACTTTCTGGAACTCCCCCAGATGGCTGGCCTGCCCCTGAAAATTTTAGCGTCTCTAAATAGAACACGTCCTGTTCCACCCACAAACCTGATATTCCTCCTTCAGTGAATGTCAGTGTCTTAATTATTGCTATTATTACTGTTGTGCTTGCTGCCTGGGTTAGAAACTTGAGGTTCTTTGTCTTGACTTTCTTTTTTAAAAATTTTTATTATAGTTTTATTATAGTTTATTATAATGTTCTGTCAATTTCTGCTCTACAGCAAAGTGACCCTGTCATACATCTACACACACTCTTCTTTTCACCTTATCTTCTCTCATATTCTGTCAGAAGTGACTGAATATAGTTCCCTGTGCTATACAGCAGGACCTCATTGCTCATCATTCTAAATGTAATAATTTTTTGTTTATTTTTCTTTTTCTTTTTAGGGCCGCACCTGCAGCATATGGAAGTTCCCAGGTTAGGGGTTGAGTCGGAGCTTCAGCTGCCGGCCTACACCACAACCACAGCAACGTGGGATCCAAGCGGCGTCTGTGGCCTACACCACAGCTCATGGGAATGCTGAATCCTTAACCCACCGAGCGAGGCCAGGGATCGAAGCCACGTCCTTATGGACCCTAGTCGGGTTCATTACCACTGAGCCACGGCAGGAACGCCTTAGTTTTTTATTATAATTGATTTACAATGTTTGTATTTACTTTCTTGTCCCTCTTCATTCAACATTCAAGTTCCTACCTTGAATTATGCTTTTCTCCAGATAGATGCCCAGGAGTGGAATTGTTAGATCATACCATATTTCTACATTAAGTTTTTTAAGGACCTCCATGCTGTTCTCCATGGTGATTACACAAGCTTTTATTCCCACCAGCAGTATAGGAGGGTCCCCTTTTCTCCAGCATTTATTATTTATAGATTTTTTTGATGATGGCCATTCTGACTGGTGTGAGGTTATACTTGATGGTAATTTTGATTTGCATTTCTCTAATAATGAGCCATGAACATCTTTTCATGGACTTTTTTGACCATCTGTATGTCTTCTTTGGAGAAATGTCTGTTTAGATCTTCTGCCAGTTTTTGATAGGGTTGTTTATTTGTTTCTTTTTTTTTTTTATATTGAGCTATTTGAGTTGTTGGTATATTTTGGAGATTAATCCCTTGTCAGTTGCTTCATTTGCAAATGGTTTCTCCCATTCTGTGTGTTATCTTTTTGTTTTGTTTATTTTATTTTATTTTGTCATTTTTAGGGCCACACCTGTGGCATATGGAGGTTTCCAGTCTAGGTATTGAACTGGAGCTGCAGCTGCTGGCGTACGCCACAGTCACAGCAACGCGAGATCCAAGCCTCAAATGCAAGCTACACCACAGCTCACAGCAACAGCAGATCCTTAACTGACTGAGCAAGGCCAGGGATCGAACCTGCATCCTCATGGATGCTAGTCAGATTTGTTTCCAATGAGTCATGACAGGAACTCCTATTTTGTTTATGACTACTTTTGTTGTCCAAAACTTTTGAGTTTTATAAGGTCCCATTTGTTTATTTTTATTTTTATTTTCATTACTCTAGGAGGTAGATCAAGAAAAATATTGCTGCAATTTATATCAAGGAGTGTTCTGTCTATGTTTTCCTCTACGAGTTTTAGAGTATCTGGTATTATGTTTATGGCTTTAATCCATTTTGAGTTTATTTTTGTGCCTCATGTTAGAGAGTATTCTGATTTCATTCTTTTACATGTAGCTGTCCAGTTTTCCCGGCACCATGCAGTGAAGAGACTGTCTTTTCTCCATTGAATATTGATTCTTCCTTTGTCATAGGTTAATTGATCATAGTTGTGAGGGTTTATTTCTGGACTTTCTATGCTATTCCATTATTGTTCTATATATTGTTTAATATATTGTTCTATATTTCTGTTTTTGTGCCGGCACTATACTATTTTAAAGACTGTAGCTTTGTAGTATAGTCTGAAGCCAGGGAGCCTGATTCCTCCAGCTCCATTTTCCTTTCTCAGGAACAATTTGGCTATTAGAGATCTTTTGTTTTTCCTTACAAATTTAAAAATTTTTTTTGTTCTAGTTCTGTGAAAAATGTCATTGGTAGTTTGATAGGAGTTATGTTGAATCTATATGTTGCCTTGGGTAGTATAGTCATTTTGACAATGTTGACTCTTCTAATACAAGAGCATGCTGTAGCTTTCTATCTGTGTCATTTTCAATTTCCTTCTTCAGTATTTTACAGTTTTCAGAGTACAGGTCTTTTGCCTCTTTAGGTAGGTTTATTCCTAGGTATTTTGTTCTCTTTGATGTGATAGTAAATGGGATTGTCTCCTTAATTTCTCTTTCTGATCTTTCATTGCTGGTTTATTGGAATGCAAGGGATTTCTGTGTATTAATTTTGTATCTTGCAGCTTTACCAAATTCATTGATGAGCACTAGTAGTTTTCCGGTAACGTTTTTAGGATTTTCTATGTATAGTATCACGTCATCTGCAAATAATGACAGTTGTACTTCTTCTTTTCCAATCTGGATTCCTTTTATTTCTTTTTCTTCTCTGATTGCTGTTGCTAGGACTTCCAAAACTATTTTGAATAAACTTGGTGAGAGTGGATATCCTTGTCTTTTTCCAGATCTTAGCAGGAAAGCTTTCAGCTTTTTACCATTAAGAATGATGTTTATGTATATGACATGGGTTTGTCATCTACAGCCTTTATTACGTTGAAGTAAGTTCCCTTTATGCCCACTTTCTGGAGAGTTTTTATCAAAAATGGGTGTTGAATTTTGTCAAAGTCATTTCTGCATCTGTTGAGATAATCATATAGTTTTTATTTTTCAGTTTGTTAATGTGATGTATCACACTGATTGATTTGCAGATACTGAAGAATCCTTGCATCCCTGGGATAAATCCCACTTGATCATGGTGCATAATCCTTTTACTGTATTGTTGGATTCAGGTTGCTAATATTTTGTTGAGGATTTTTGCATCTATGTTCATCAGTGATAATGGTCTGTAATTTTCTTTTTCTTTTTCTTTTTCTTTTTTCTTTTTGCCTTTTATGTAGAGCCACACCCATGGCATATGGAGGTTCCCAGGCTAGGGGTCTAACAGGAGCTGCAGCTGCTGGCCTTCACCACAACCACAGCAATGCGGAATCCGAGCCACGTCTGCAACCTACACCACAGCTCATGGCAACGCCGGATCCTTAACCCACTGAGCAAGGCCAGGGATCGAACCCGCAACCTCATGGTTCCTAGTCGGATTCGTTAACCACTGAGCCACGAAGGGAACTCCTGGTCTGTAATTTTCTATTTTGTTGTATTCTTGTCTGGTTTTGGTATCATGGTGATGATGGCCTCATAGAATATTTGGGATTATTCCTTCCTCTGCAAATTTTGGAATAGTTTCAAAAGGATAGGTGTTAACTCTTCTCTAAATGTTTGATGGGATTTTCATCTGAAGCTGTCCGTTCTTGCACTTTTGTTCGTTGGAATTTTTTTTCAATCACAGTTTCAGTTTCAGTACTTGTGTTGCTTTATTCATATTTTCTATTAAATTTCACCTAAGAATTTGTCTGTTTCTTCTAGGTTGTCCATTTTATTGGCATAAAGTTGCTTGTAGTAGTCTGTTATAATCCTTTGTATTTCTGATCTGTCAGTTGTAATTTTTCTCCTTCTTTATTTCTAATTTTATTGATTTGAGCCTTCTCGCTTTTTTTCTTGATCAGTCTGGCTAAAGGTTTATCAATTTTTGTTAATCTTTTCAAATAACCAGATTTTAGTTTTATTGATCTTTTCTATTGTTTATCTCATTTATTTCTGCTCTGATCTTTATGATTTCTTTCCTTTGGCAGCACCCACAGCATGTGGAAGTTCCAGAGCCAGAACCTGAGCCATTAGAGGGACAATGCCATGTAGTTATACTGTAGGCCACAGAGGCAGTCCTCCCACTATATTTTTAGAAGTAAACTCTTGAACTATTCTTAAGTCACCTGCATCACAGAGCACCTACAAAGAACTATATTTTTTTAGAGCTAGAAGTGACCATAGACTACATTGAAGACCTCCCCTATTTTATTTTCTGTTCACATATTTATTCAATAAATATTGACTAAAGTTATATTGTCAGTCGTATGCTGGAGTTACGTATAAGGGTGATCAAAACATATAAAGTGGTGGGGTTTTTTGGCCATGCTGATGGTACGCAGAAGTTCCAGGACCAGGGATAGAACCCATGCCACCACAGTAACCAGAGCCACAGCAGTGATGACACTGGATCCTTAACCCATGAGCCACTGGGGAACTCCCCAAAATATACAAAGTTGATGTGCTGCTGGTGTTTCGAGTCATAGCAGATGACCGGTCACTTACTATAATCTTCTATGTTAAATATTATGAGAGGAGGTCCAGGGTATAAATGAGAGCTCATGCGAGGAGCCCTGAATGCAGCCTTGAGGGAAGTCACTGAAGGCTCCCCAGCAGATGTGACGTCCAGGATACAAGCAGCTGGAGAGAGAAGAGGTTCCTGCCAGAATGAACAACTTCTCTGAGGGTCCAGACAGCAGAGCACCTACCTGAGAGAAACCAAAGTATCCACAGCAGGCTGGAGCCCAATGAGAGTGCTGTGCCAGGTTATCTGGGGTCTTGTAAGTTTGTTAAGGAGTTTGGAGTTTAACCCACCAGATAGTAGAAAGACACCAGAGTGCTTAACCCACCAGACAGTAGAAAGACACCGGAGTGCTGTAAGCCAGAGAGTGACATGATATGACTTTAAGGTCATGTTGGCTGTGGAATGGAGCATGGGTTAGTCAGGGGGAAAAGTAGAAGCAGAGACAGCATGTTTTGAGCAGTAGTAGAGGCTTCCTGTGGCCGTAAGAATAAAGTCCAAATTCTTACCAGGGCTTGCAGGGCACCTCCTTATTGATTCCTCCCTACCTCTCATTTCTCATTTTCTGCCCCCACCCCGTCTTTCAGTTTTTCAGATGTGGCATGTTCCTTGCCCCCTCCGAGCCTGCTGCCTGGACCACTTTTTAACCTTCTCTTCACCTAGTGATTCATCATCAGGTCTGGTTCAGCACATGCCTCTCGGTTCAGGACATCTCTGATCTCTTCCTCCAACCCCAGACTAGGATGGGCACCTTTGCCATGTGTCCTTGAGGTGAGGGCGGAAATAAGATCTGACATCCTGTCCCCCATGCTTGCAACAATTCTGAAACATAGGGTGTTTTCTTTTTTAATAAATAAATAAATGAGCTAATGGTGGCACGAACGAGAATATCTACAATTTTGGAGGGGGGAGGAAAATTAAACCTTATTTATTCTGAAAACAAAACCACTAGGAAAATATATCACAGTCTTGAAACAGTCAACAGACAGGCAAATTATCATTTCAAGTAAGAAGTTGGTAAAAAGACAACAAGGTCCTTATCAAAACAATAAGGTGCCAGAGCTGGGGCAAGAATAATGCATGTCACAAAGGCCCAGGCAACAGTGATGCCTGGTAAGGGGGTAGCTGTCCCTCTGTTGCTCTAAAGGGAGTCCCAGCTCGCCCCTGACCTTTGTGTTGCCAAGAGATGTTCTCAATAGAGCTCTTTTATTTCAGGTGGCCAAGTGAGCAGTCCTGGGGCTAGGCTTTCATTCCATTCTGTTTTATGAAAACTCAGATTTTTCTAAATCCAGTATTTCATAATTCAGTTAAGCAGCCAATGGTTCCTCTTTTCACTCTTCATTCCTGGATGCTAGCACTTAGCACAGTCAGGGTCACCTTTCAGTCTAAAATATGGCACAAGTGATCTACCTACAAAACAGAAAATATCATGAACATGTAGGGCAGACGTGTTTGCCAGAGCAGGGGGAAGGAGTGGGATGGATTGGGAGTCGGGGTTAGTGGAGGAAAACTCTTGCATTTGGAGTGGACGGGCAATGAGATCCTGCTGTATAGCACAGGGAATTGTATATCTAATCACTTGTGATGGACCATGATGGACGATAATGTGAGAAAAAGAATGTATATATATGTATGACTGGGTCACTTTGCTGTACAGCAGAAATTGACAGAACATTGTAAGTTAATCATAATAAATTTTTTTTTTAAAGACCACCTTTGTCTTCAAAGATGAGTGTCACTGCAAGCTTATCCTTTCACTCGGCTGCAGACAGCCTCAGAGTCCCCTCATGGCTGCCAGCGAGAAGGAGGATTTGCTTCCCATGGCAGTGTGACATCGCCTCTCATATTTTTGCAGGGTCTCCAGGCTGAAAGACTTAAATGTATGAGAATTTACAAAAGGGGCATCTGCATCCTGATGGCCAGAAATGAAGATCCCCAAGGACCCTCTCGAAGTTCTTACCCAAACTACCGCTCGCAACTCTGCATCTTAAACTAACTCCATGCCCTTGTATATAAAACAAAAGCCAGCAAAACAAAACCCCAGAAGCACCTTTTCCCCTTCTAAAGTAGTAACCTCGTGGATTTTGTTTTATTACAGTTTGTGAAAAACAGTATGGTGTGTGGCGATCCTTCTGGTAAACAGGATATTGGCAACACAGAAACACCTTTCCTCACACTCCAGCAGATCAGAGGCAGCTTAGATGGACCTGCCAGCCTGGGGGGGTTCATGTACTAAGAGAATCTGGTACCTCAGAAGGCTCTGGTTTGGCACAAGGGAGGTTCCCTTTTGGCAGGATAAACACTTGCCACGTGAAATGTAGGTTCTCAAATACTCTCTCGTGCTATCTCTGATCCAAATGTTAGCACCAACTTTTTTTCCTGTTTCACTTTCTAGGATTGCAAGGAACCAGTGTCCAGAGGCAAGTGGCATAGGTAACATAGGCCTTAAACTTGCTGCCATCCTTAATTTCTTCACTCATAAACTTTGCTTAAGAGACCCAAATCCAGGAGTTCCCATCGTTGGCTCAATGGGTGAAGAACCTAACTAGTATCCGCAAGGATGTGGGTTTGATCCCTGGCCTTGCTCAGTGGGTTAAGGATCTGGCATTGCCGTGAGCTGCATCATAAGTCACAGATGCAGCTCATTTCAGGCTTTGCTCTGGCTGTGGTGAAAGCTGACACCTGTAGCTCCGATTAGACCTCTAGCCTGGGAACTTCAACATGCCACAGGTGCGGCTGTAAAAAGAAAAAGAGAGAGACCCTAATCCCCATTTCTCTTTTAAAACAGTCTCCTGCCCTCCGGCCCGGTGGCCAACAGCAGACTTCTATTTCCCCATGGGCGAGAGCGACTTCTTCATTTTCTGGATCACGGTTGGGATGAGGTTCCTGTGGTCCCCCCCACACTTGGTCACACAACTCTCCAGCTGCCGCTTCACCTAAAGCTCTTTACCCCCTGCAACAATTGCATCTTTGTCATTTCAGTGCAGAGCACACAGGGCCAGGTGGGCCTGGAACGTGTCTAACTCGCTGGTCGCCAAGGCCTGGGCCTGGGCCTGAGCCAGAGGCACACGGCAGCACTCTGAGCACTGGTGCGCTTGCTGCACGGATGCCTGGCTGTGCTCTCAACAGCCGGCCCTGCACCGGAACATGAGGCCCCGCAGCTTCCGGAAGTTCTTTCTCTGCAGACTCTCCATCGTGGAGTCCACCGCCTCCTGCCCCCGGAGCTGCTGCTGCTCCCTGCCGCACACTGGCCCCGGGATACCTACAACTGAAGGCGCAGGCAGGGGAAGAAGAACCTGGAAAGAGGTCCCAGAAGGAGGAGGAGAACCAGAAGAAGGCAGGTCACAGAAGCCAAGGGAGTGTGGATTTTAAGCCTCCATATTGACTCTTTTTACTCTTGAAACCCCCACCCCCACCGAAGAAGCCAGGGACGGCAACAAACAGAAACTCTATCTCTGATGAAAACAGGAGACAATTGTTAAGAGAAATTCACCACAGGAAGATTAAACAATGGGAGGAGCGACACCTCTTCTGCTGTGGAAGGTGGAAAGGAAGAGGATATGAGTGGGAAACAGGTAAGTCTGCTGGTTTGGTAGAAGTTGAGGGAGCTCATGACCAATGGTTTCCCCGTTCTCCATGAAGTCAGAGGAGAATCACCTGTCAACAGTTCAAGGGAACTGCTGGGCCAAGTAGCTTGAGAGTACCTCTCCACGCTGTAACCCAAGAGGTGGTTTTACTGTGAAGCTTCCTTGGACCTGTGTGAGTAAGAGAGTTGCTGGGAGTTGTCATCTAGGTTGGGATGGGGAAGCCAAGTTGCTTTCGGACAAGATCAGGCGTGTTCGTGATGGTATGGCCATAGGCTAGGTTGCTTTCGGAAGGCATTTTAATGTAAGCATGCCTGGTGAACTGCCTTAAATTTAGAAGGCCTTAAATTCTCATGGCTTTATTATTCACGGGGTTTTTTGGGGGGGAAGGATAGTTCTCATTCTAAATCAACATCCACTTTTGTACCTAATTTAGTATTTGTAATTTCGCATTCTTGTCTTTAAGATGATCCCACAAATTGTATAAGCTTCCCTGGATCTGTCCTTGGCTGTGGGAGAACAGGTGATCGGGCCGCCCTGAAAGCCCACTTGACATTGATGACCAGTGACTGAGAGTGGCTCCAGGCTGCCAGGCTGAGTGATTTTCTCCAGCAGCTCTCTTGCTGTAGAGAGCTCAGAGAGCTGGATTCTTCCACCCTTGGCCTTCGCTAGATGAGGTGATAAATAGGACAAGGAATTGGCAAGGCAGAAAGCCAGAGGAGTAGAAGGCTGTGGTTGGAGTGGCGTGTTGGAAGTTAAGATACCTGAGGAGCAGCAAGTTCATGTGATGACCAAGTGCCTGGGTGTGGTCCTTGGCAGAGAATGGGAGACAGAAGCGGGTAGAGGGACGGGTCAGTGCTGAGGAGGGCAGGGAACCGAGTCTGAATGGACACACAGTGTACTCAAAGACCAGTGTGTTGGAGTTCCCGTCGTGGCTCAGTTGTTAACGAATCCGACTAAACATGAGGTTGCGGGTTCGATCCCTGGCCTTGCTCAGCGGGTTAAGGATCCGACGTTGCTGTGAGCTGTGGTGTAGGCTGCAGACGCAGCTCAGATCCCGTGTTGCTGTGGCTGCTGAAGGCCAGCAGCTACAGCTCCTGTTAGACCCCTAGCCTGGGAACCTCCATATGTCGCGGGTGAGGCCCTAGATAAGGCA